>CM057456.1:1534562500-1535162500 GCA_016271365.2 Neoceratodus forsteri
AAGGGATTTTAAAAATGTATCCCTTTTCATGAGCTATCAAAATCCCCTTTCGTCAGCTGATTCCCTTTTCATGAGGTGTCATAATCCTTTTTCATATCACAAAAAAGGATTAGGAGATCTCAGGCCAGATGACCCTGCCCTTAATCCTTTTTCACCAGATTAATTCCTGTTTTGTGAAGTGTCAAAATCACATCTCACAAAAAAGGATATTTAAAGTTTACTGTTTCTTTGTCACTTCACTGCAAAGAAACAGTTAGGACTTTCAGGATGAAATTTGCAGGGTACAAAGAGCTTGCCCCAGAGATGTGACTTTTGCTGTTTTTCTGATCAAATTTACATTAGTTCCATACTTATAACATTCTGAAGTTTAGAAATTTGCCATAGGATAACATTGTGTCAGACGCAGTACGTTTCGGTGGCTATTTCTTGAAAATGCTTCAAGATACAAATTTTTTGTTAAATGCAGCTAAGTGTACTAAGCAATGATGCAGGTTGCAAGGCCTTAATTATAACTGTGGTGACATTTTTCCCAGTGTCCCTATGGTTACTGTGATATTGTGCCATTTGTAGCACAAGGGTTACTTGGAATATCTGCAGCCCTGCGCTCTGTCTCTACAATTATGGATAGATTGGAGTGAAGGGCCCAGAGGACCCTGTACTCTCAGATATGGATACCATTATGTAGTAATGGGAGTGCAGGGCCCTCCATTATGCAGTAATAGAGGGCCCTGCCCTCCCACAGGGAGATGAGGGTTACTTACAATGTCACTACACTTAAGGTTAGATAGGAGCATAGGGCCCAGAGGGCCCTGCTCTCCAACATGGACATCAGGGACAATTACAATATGCATGCATGGGAGCACAGGGCCTGGAGTGTGCTGTGCATCTGCAACACACTATATACTGATGGGAGCAGAGGGTCCAGAAGGCCTTGTGCTCCCACAACCATATAATGTAAGATTACACTTTCTCTAAAAGTAAGGAAATCATTGCAAAAAACTTTGTTAATGCATCTGTTAGGGTTAAAGCAACAAAAGTAGGTAAATGAGGCAATAGGATTTCCAACCCTAACACCCCCACAACCCTACCACCCCACCCCACCTCCACCCTCCACAGACCAACAGGTGCCGGGGTGTGCCTTGATATCATCAGGCCTAACACTCACCCCATTCTCCTGTACTGTACCATCTCAGCTTCCTTACACATGGAATGGGATAAAAGTTATTGCCACGATAACCCAAGGCACACCATGACACCCTGTTAGTCTGTGGAAAGGTAGGGGTGGGGTGGGGTAAGTGGTAGATGGGGGGTTGTTGGGGTTGGAAACCTCAATGCTTTAAAAGAAATAGAGAAATTATTGGCAGATAAGGACTGCCAGGCCCATCCAGTCTGCTCATAAACTGTACACTTGTATGTAGCTTCTAACCCTATCTGGTCAATGGCCTCTTTCCTCTCCTCCCTGCCTCTGAGGTTCTCTTATGCCTGTCCCAGGCATGTTTAAATCCCTCCACTGTCCTTGCTCCCACCAGCCCCTATGACAGGCTATTTCATGTGTCCACTACCCTCTCTGTGAAGAAAAACTTCACTATGGGGCCATCAGGCCCAATTCTCACCCCATTCCATGTGTAAACAAGCTGACATGCTACTGCATAGAAGAATGGAGTGAGAGTTAGGCCTGACAACCCCAAGGCATACCCCAACATCTGTTGGTGAGTGGAGGGTGGGAGGTGGGGTGGTAGTGGGATGACCTTAACATCACATTTCCATACTTTTGTTGCTGTGCTATCAACCCTAAATGATGCATTAATGAAGTTTTTTGCAACAAATTTCCCTTCTTTTTGAGAAAGTGTAATGTAACTAGTAACTGATACGTGAGTGTGGGAGTGCAGGCCCTCTGGTACCTGTGCTCCCCTCACGCTGTCCATTTTTGCATAATGGTACGCATATGTGGGAGCGTGGGCCCTCTGGGCCCTGCGCTTCAACTTAGACATAAGTATGGAGCCATACAGCAGCCATATAGTACTGAAAAGGAACCCTTGTAACACTAATTTGGCAATATATCAGTAACTGCAGCAACTATGAAAAAAAATTCAACTGCAGTGGTAATCATGACTTCAAAACCTCCACGCAGGCTTAGTCCATGGACTAAGCTGTGAAAAACAAAAAATGTGTATCTTGCACTGTTTTCGAGATTCGGGCACCGCAATGTTATCCTATGGGAAATTTATCAACTTTGGAGCTTTGTAACTTTGTAACCCTTTTACATTTTTTTACCAAACCATCAAAAGGCACATCTGTGGAGCCAGGACTTGCCACCCTGGAAATTGCAGCCAAAAATCCCCAACCATTGCCGGCCCAGTGGTGCTGAGGGTTGAGGTGCTGGATGCCATACCTCGCACCACGCTCGCAACCTTGGTTCGGGAGTGAGCCTGGGTTGTCGGGGGTTGGCAGGGGAGGAGGAGAATGATTGAGCATCCGTAGGACTGATCTCCTTCTCTGGGGTGGGAGGCATGATGTCTCAGTGTCCTAGTGACCTCTAGCAGTGGCTGGGTGCAACTGCAGGTCACTGGCAGACATGAGGGGACATGCTGTGGCCGACACCAGGAAGAAGTGCTTGTAGTAGCATGCATGCCCCTGTCCCTTGGTATCATTGCATGCCACAGATGTCAAGGGGGAGAACAAGGAAACAAGGGGCATGATGGCTGTCTCCGTGAGGGACTCGCTCGGCGTCGAGGGTGCACAGCTCTACTGGATCTAGTCTGGGTGGAAGAGCGTGGGGGGCTACTCCACCTCCCTGCCACAGGGGGAAAGCCACGGGGGTATGCCGCGGGCCCAAATATGGAGCCGGGAAGTCCTGGGAATGCCAGCCGTATATCTCAGGAGGATGCCTGGATGCGTAAAGAACTAAGCAGTCTGGTGGCCAGGGAAAAAAGTTCCAACCAAAAAAAAAAATCCCCAAGCATTTAGGTGCAGTGGTGTGAAAATGAAATGACATTTTTTGGTGCAGTAGTATTGCAAATTGCGACAGTACAGATGCAACAGTGTCGTGATTTGCGAAAGTGTCGCAAATGTACTGTCGTGATTTGTGACACTACAGGAGACCTGACTTTCAAAATGGTATTTCTAGGGACCTAGAAAAAACTGATGGCACCACTGTGTTCCTCAGGCCCCATTTAGGTAAACCCCACTGTCAGTGTTTACCTAGGGGTACTAAAATTTGAACTACAGACGTTATTCTTCATCACTAACTGAAACAAGATGACAGCAGCACGACAGTAAAAAGTGCATTTGCAACAGTAAAAAGTGGGTTTGCAACAGTTTCAAGAGTCACATATATTTTTTTGCCATTGACTTTAATGTTACAACTTAAAAATGTTATAACTTTTGATCGGTTTAATATGTTTTCACTAAATCTTCCAAAGGCACGTCAGTGACCCAGAGTGCATCTTCCCTGAAGATTTCAGACCAGACAGACAAATTGTGTGGGCTGTAGCCCTGACTGAAGAAATGTGCAAAAAACCAATTTTAGTGCATGTTTTGGCACTCAGCAGCTCCGCAACTGCTCATCCGACCGTAATGCAACTTGCCAGATCCAGAGATAGGTGGTGCTCCACCGTGCATGCAACATTTCAGGCAAATCCATCTTATGGTGGCAAATTTATTAAAGTGCAAAATTTGAGGATTAACATAGAAGTGGCCAGGCAACCCTAAGTATACTGGCACTACTGTGCCAGTATAATATATATTTATACAATAGGACTGGACACAAATTCAGTTAAATAAATCTGTTTATTCTCACTTGTGTTAAATAAATGTTAGAACCCATCATTTTTTAACACCCTAGTGTCAGTCAAAGTGTCAGTCAAACACATTTATTTAACACCCTGCCATCAATCATCCCCACCTCCTGCCTCACTGCAGTCCCTCAGTCATCAGCACTCACTTTCTGGACACACAAATGTTCCTTTCTTCCCCCCAGACAGAATCACCGCCGAAGCTGCAGAAAGCCGGAAAAAATCTCACAGCCAAATGCAAGATAAACCAGATAATGTAACTCCGCAAAAAACACACACAAAAATCCACAGAAACTACATCTAAAACCACCTTCTCCGTAATGGAGAACCAAAGCTGCCATGTTTTTTTTTTTTCATAATTGCAACTCACTAAAACGAAACACAACAATCAACAAAGAACCCTCAGCGATGATGTGATATCCTCATACATGATTCACTAGTAACCACCCTAGCAACCACCAACACTAAAAGCGCAACAGCACTTTTACTAAAAATAAACCAGAAATCTAATATATTTTTTTTAAATATTAAACTGATTACAATTAATTACCCCAACCCACAAGGCCCTTGCCTATTGTATAAATGAAATACACAGCAGGGACCTTATGGAATACATTATTTATTGTCACTTATGCTGTTGGATCTTGGGTAAATCACTCATGGCTTATGCCACTTACACAAGGTCAAACAGCACTCATGAAAATAAATCATGTGTTCCACAAGACTCTGTTGTGTATCATATATATAGATATAGATATAGATATAGATAAAGATATATTGATATATAGATATATAATAAAGGTGCAGTCATGCTCCTATAGTTAGGGTTGAGTAGGCGCTTCAATGTTAAACATAAAACTTTGCAACCTTTCAATGGAGTTGCACAAAATTTGGTATGCTCCTTCCTGTGGGGGTAGATCTATCTTTTTTCCCAGCTGTTTTTCTGGCCCTGTGGCTTGGAACTCTCTCAGGCCACTGCACTCACTGACTTGCTCTACCACCCGCTGTGTTCCCCTACATCTTCAATTTCATCACTGTCCCCCAGGTCAGAGGGGGATGACAACCCAAGGAAACCGCAGGGGGCAGTGATGGGAATCAGCACTGGGCATGTGGTGGTGGCACTGGCAGGGCCATCACCTATCCAAGCCAGAGAGGTATTTCTGGATGTTTTATGCCCTCGATGTTGGATGTGCAATGCCACCCAGCCCATGATGTGGGTGCTCCCACCTATGTCCAGAAGGCAGCTGCCAATGTCTTCCCCTCACTTGTGAGCACCTGAGCATTGCAGTGCCGCTGGTCTCCACTGGTGGCCACTGCTATGCCAGGCTACCCCTGGATCCCTCCCCAAGAGAGGAGAGCAGTCCTACGGATGCTCGATCCTCTTTCTTCCCTGCTGACCCATGGTGGTCTGGGCTCGTTCCCAAACCTGGGTCACTGGCATGGCGTGAGGTGTGGCATCCAGTGCCTCAACCCTCAGTGCCTTTGGGCTGGCATGGGATAGATCTCTTGATGTAGCAAGTTACGTTACAGTTGGATGTGTTGTTTTTGAGTTGCAGAGAAGTGAAAAAAACATGTTTTCACTCATTGACTTTGCTGGGATTTTTCTTTGAACTTGCCTACAGCCCAGAGGGTTTGTTGTTTTGGACTGACATATTCAGGGCAGAAAGGGAGTACCCCCCAGATGTGCCTTTTGCTAGTCTGGTGAAAAAACAATAAGCCATTTTTAAGTTATTGCAATTTAAAAATCTGAAAAAATCATTTCTGAGTATGCTCAGTAGGCACTTGAATACAGATGTATGAAACGAAGTAGGAATTCTGCTTCGTATGTAAAAATTCCTACATCATATGGTTGCCATTTTGTTTTCAGTTTTGCCTGACATTCAAATTTAGAAACCTCCCAAAATGATATTCTTGGGAGGAAACTACATATATACCTTGCTTATTGTGACCCTCTAAGTGCATTCTGCACTTTATTGCTCAAAATATGCCCTTAAAATGTTCCTTTTTCAATATTTAAATTCTTTGTTTGTATTGGCATCATGCAAAGTAAGATACTAGTTCGTATGATGAGATACAAACTAGGATCCTACTTCGTGAGCCAAAAAAATGGTTTTATTTCTTTATTTTTAATATTTTGGCCAGCAAACATGTTTCTGCTAACATTGGGGTGCCCAAACCTCATGTCGATGGTAGGAATACCACCTCCCACACACTTGCCATAGTGAGACACTGGGTAACCCACTCCCAGTGTCCTGAAAATTTTTATTTTATTTTTTTTACAAAAAATACTTCTGCTGACATTGGGGTGCCTGATCCCCATATCGGCAGTAGAAATCCATGCACCTCCACCCCCTCCTAGTGTGGTACACTGGGGAGCCCATTCCCAGTGTACCTAAATATCTCAGCCAACATTGGGGTGCCCAGTCCCCATTTTGGCACTACCATCCTACAGTGTGGGACACTGGGCAGCCCACTCCCAGTGTCCCCAGTAATGGCCTACCCCCTGTACTGTGGAACACTGGGCAGCCTACCCCCACTGTTCCAAAATATTGTTTTGTCCCTGTAGCAAAAGAAAACAGTCTTCCAACATCTTTTTTTATCCTGTAAAAAAAGACAATGGTTCCTCGTTATCTCACGTCCCTCCCATCCCCACCTCCATCTGCACACCCACCTTCCTGCAGCCTCCTTACCCCATACTTACCTCCAGAGGTTGGGCTTTTTCATCTTCTGTGGACCGGTACACATCTGTACTCTTCAAAGCTGAACCACGAAATGAAGAATCAAGCTAAATAATTTTGGTTTCCTTTGAGTTTATTATTGCTGCTATGGGCATTATTTTAAATTTAATGATGTGTATTGATGTTTATAAGTGTATTATTTATTTATTTTTATATTTGTATGTATATGGAATTTTTTTTAATATGTACAGCGCCCAGAGGCTCCGGGATGGGTGTCTTTTCAAATAAAATTTGCCTTGCCTTGCCTTGCCTTAGTACCATATAATGGCTGTCTACGGTGTTTTGAACTTAGGTTGATATCACAGGCATTTTCAACATTTTTTTCACCAAATTTTCATCATGGGCTGTTTGGGACCCCACCTCATGAACACAGTCACTGTGATTTTGTTAATTGGACCTGTAAGGTGATTTCACAGTCACTGCATGGAATCACCTTTCAGGACCGATTGATGAAATGACAGTGCCAGTATTAATGAGGGAGGTCCCAAAAAGGCCATGTTAAAAATTTGGTGCAAAAATGTTGTAAAGTGCACATGTTACGAGTGTGCATTGCGCAGTTTCTACACACGCTTGTCACTTCACCACTTTTTAATATTTTCACTCCAGATTTTCAACATTGGCATTTTTTCACACCTCCTCATGAACAGTACAGCTGTCATATTTCACATCCTATCCAAAACATCTTTTCACACCTGTGGCACTGAATGGCACAGTCACTGTATGAAATCAACTTTAGTGATGGATTGATGAAATGACAGTGCCACTATTCATGAGGCGGGGTCCCCAAAAGGACATGTTGACAATTTGGTGAAAACATTCCTAAAAATGCCCAAGTTACGCTTGTCCATTGAATTTATTCTATGCATGTGCATAACTTTTCCACTTTTTGATCTTTTGATGCCAAATTTTTAACATAGCCATTTTTCACAACACCTCATGAACAGTACAGCTGTCATTTTTCAGATTCTGCCCAAAATGCAATTTTGTGCCTGTTATGCTGAATGCCATTGTAGTTGAGCATAATTACATTTTTCCTCGCATTTCACAATTTCTCTGTACTGGGTTACATGAGGTGGGGTAATAAGATGGCTATGCTGGCAATTTAGTCACTGTTGTTCAACACATGGGCTGTGCACTTCCACATTTACCTGCATAAGTACATCTATGGAGGGACTGGAGTGCAGGGTCCAAAGAACCCTGTGGTCCCACAGTAAAATACGAATACTATTATACTATTTCAGAAAGAATGGAAATTTATTGTGAAAAACACTGTTAATGCATCAGCTAGGATTCCTATTACAACAACAAAAGTATGGAAATTCAGCATTAGAGTTCCCAACCCTACAACCCCACCACCCACCCTCCACACACCAACAGCCATCGGGGTGTGCCTTGGGGTCGTTGGACGTAACTCTCACCTTACAGATCCTTACAGATAACTTTATACCTCAAAAGAAACATATTATTTCTATTCAATTCCAAATAAATCTCACTCAAGAATAGATCTAATCTCAAACAGTATACTGGGGACCATCAAGGATATTAGATATGGAAATATCGGTTTTATGCCTCAGTAATTATAGCAATACAAAATAAAGACAGTTACCCAAGGGACAACAAATGGAAATGAGAAACCACTCTTCTACAAGATAAAGTCTTTATCAACTTGATAAGAAAAGAGATTAAAAATGTTTTATATAACAATAATGATCAAACCATCTCAGTTCAAATTGTATGGGATGCCCTTAAAGTATTTTGAAGAAGTATATGTATTTCCTAAGTGGCTTTTAAAAATAAAACAGATTCAATAACTCTCAATCAACTAGAAATAGAATTGACACTTCTAATAATGATCAGTCTCCCCTTGCCTGTTGATGAAACGGATAAGTGGTCAGTGGTTTCCAGACATAAAACTAAATGCAGGGGGGTCAAATATTTCATAGTGCACCCCTATTTCCTCTATCCAACAGCTATGAAGCCCTTGCTATACATACTGCAGAGTTACCCCAAACAGAGAAGATTGCTAACTCCCTGAGGTCTAATACTGCATCCTGCCCACCACCACTTAAAGATCCTGGGCCAGATATTCAAAAGGGTTGCGCCATGTGCAATAGGGTTGCACCTGCGCAAGTCCCGAACTTGCTCCATTCTGCGATATTCAGCAGGAGGCAGTTGCGCCACAGAAAACATGCTGAGCAACAGCGTAATGCAAATGAATGCATGCTGAACTGGAGGGGGAAGAACCATGCATAAACTGCACAGCCCGATATTCAGCCGGGCTGTGCAGAGTTGTGCAGGTGCAACCCCCAACCTGCACCTGCACAACTTTGAGCCAAAAAAAAGGTTCAAGTCGAGGGCCACCCACAGGTGAGCTGCTGCATTGCAGGGCGCAACACAGCAGCTGCCGCCTGAGGCTGGCCCCAACCCACTCCTGTGCCCCCCGGGCCTGATCATGGGCAAAGAGTGTAAAATCCCCACCACCCCCACTAGCCCGATCGTGGGCGGCAATGTCTCCCCCAACACATCCCTGGTGGTCCAGTGGACCCATAATCCCAATCGAGGGATTTCATAAATAAACACCCCCCCGAACATAGCCCTGGTGGTCCAGTGGACCGAAAATCCTGATCACAGGATGTCATAAATAACCCCCCCGAACATAGTCCTGGTGGTCCAGTGGACCGAAAATCCCAATCGTGGGATGTCATAAATAAAGACACCCCCAACATAGCCCTGGTGGGCTATGGTGGGCTCAAGGGCACAACTCCTTTGAATATCACTCTGGCCACACCCCTGCACAACTATTTTGTGCAGTGCAAGGGGTTGCTCCACAAAATAGTGCAGTTTGAATATCTGGCCCCCTGTATCTAAAATAAAAAAATTAAGTCCACCAATCAAATAATGTCCAAACCTAATACAGAGAATAAATCTGTTAGAGTTTCAGAAAACAATTTGACTCCAGCATGTGATAAGACTGATTTCAGGACTAAAGATAGACAAATCTATGTTATTGGTGATTCAATAATTAAACACCTAGATCATCCAGTTTGTAATGTAGACACACTTAATCAAACATGTACTAGCCTAAGGGGGGGCAAGAATTACAGATATTACCACAGTGGTCAAGGAAGTACATGCGGGGGCAGGTGATAACCCCATGTTTGTTATACATACTGGCATGAACAATATCAATAGAGACAGTTTGGCAGATCTTAAATATGATATAATTGCACTTAATAACATACTGGCAGATAAGGATAGCCTTGTCTGCTTTTCAGAAATTCAGCCTGTACCAAGGGCAACAACTCCTATAACAAACAAAATAAAAACCTTTAATGACTGGATTAGGAAATGGTGCCTCCAACAGGGCATTCTGTGCCTTACACATTGGGAACAATTCTACCATAACAACCCCTTGTACTGCTGGGATGGATTACATCTCAGTAGAAGAGGTAGTTCTCTGTTGGGCAAGAGTGCTCTATCAGCTATCAATAAACTTTTAAACTATAAGCTTGTGGGGAGAACAGGTTTTCCTCCTGTCCTCTAGAAAACTCAGTTAGCAATAGCATTACTTATGAGGTTCTTTCATTGAATGCAAGATCATTAAATCAGGAGAAAATGGCTGAACTGGAAGCCAAATGTACTATGACTAATTATGCGCTTATATCAGTAACTGAAACATAGTGGGACCTTGACTCTATATGAGCAACAAGGCTAACAGGTTATAGACTTTATCATAAAGATTGTGTAGGCCAATCAGGTGGTGAGGTTTGTATACTGTATATGTTAGGGAAGATGTAACTACCTTTCAACTCCCTCCAACTAATGACATTGAAACCGTATGGGTCAATATTCATCTTAAGGGTCAACCCCAAATATTGGTCGGTACTTGTTATAGACCTCCTTCAGCTAATGCCAAGTATACTTTTATGCTTCATAAGGAAATATCTGACATGGCAAGTAAAGGCAATATTCTAGTCTTAGGAGACTTTAATATGCCTACTATTAACTGGACCTCACTATCTGGAAAAAATCATAATGAAAAGGACTTGATTTCACTTATTGTGGATTTAGGCTTGGAACAGTTTATTACAGAACCCACACGGGGAAATAATGCATTGGATTTGGTCATATCTAACATAGGGAATATCATATCTAGTGTAAGTATTAGTGACCCCCTAAGTTCCAGTGACCATTATTCTATAATACTATCACTTTCTTTTAATACTGTACAATATATAAAACACTCACAGTTTAAAAATTATGATTATGCTGATTTTAAAATTATTATAGAACAATTAAATAAAATTTATTGGGAGGAATCCTTATTCCCTCTATCACTTGAAATGGCCTGGGAATATCGAAAAAATAAAATTAATGAGCTAGAAGAACTTTTTGTCCCCCAAAAAACAGAACTATAATAAGAAGGGAAAAATTCCATTATGGTTTAACCAAATTATTAAGAAACAAATTAGAAATAAAAAGAAACTATTTTCTCTCTTAAAAAAGAGTGAAGGTATCAATAAAGAACATTTATTACTGCAGTATAAAAAAGCATTAAAACAATTGAAACAATCTATCTCACAGTCCAAAAAGAAACTTGAGTTTCGATTGGCACATTACAAAGGTAGTTACAAATCATTATTTTCTTATCTCGATTAAAAAAAAGGGAATAATAGGTACACTGGCCCCCTATTGGTAAACAATGCATTAATATCTACTGATAAGGAAATAGCCGATTTATTTAATATACAGTTTTGTTCTGTCTTTTCTACAAAAGACTATCCAAAAATAAACCAGGGTTCAATCAGTAAATCTACAGAGTATCACATTTCTGAAACTGATACACTGATGGTTTTGCAATCCCTGAAAAAGACTTCTAGTACAGGACCAGACAATATTAGTATAAGATTCCTGTTAGAAACAGCAGAGGCTATTACTAAACCCCTAACACAAATTTTTAATAAATCTCTCCAAGAAGGCTTAATACCTCTTGACTGGGCAAATGCCACAGTGATACCCATTTTCAAGAAAGGCAATCATTCAAATCCGGACAACTATCCACCTAAAAGTCTTACATCTGTAGTGGGGAAGGTTATGGAAAAAATTATTGAACAATTACTGGAAAGGGAATCAATTTCTAAGAACATAATTGATCCAACACTACATGACTTTAGGCCTGGGTACACCTGTACAACCAACTTAGTTTTATTTTATAATATATAAATTTAAGACTTGATAGTGGGACTCCCATTGATGTTATTCTACTTGATTATAGCAGAGCCTTTGATAAGGTGCCGCATGGTAAGCTCCTTGATAAAATGTTAAATCTAGGGTTTTCTCAAGTCCTAGTTAGATGGGTTTCTGGCTTGCTATCAAATAGACATCAGCAAATTAAAATAAATGGGTCTCTATCAGATATAGGGCATGTCACTAGCGGGGTTCCCCAGGGATCTATCCTTGGACCCACCTTGTTTAATGTGTATATTAATGATATGCAGGTCAGTGCTGATAATATTCTCTCTAAATTTGCTGAAGAAACTAAACTAGGTGGGGCAGTATTAATGGAAGTAAGTAGAACAATTCTAAATAACAACTTAAAAGCCATAGAATCATGGGCAGTGGATAATTGGATGTTCCTCAACTCTGATAAATGTACTGTGTTACATTATGAGAAGAACAACCCCAAACAAAGTTATGTTCTAAACAATCACCCCCTTAAGGTTTCTTCATCTGAAAGAGACCTTGGAGTCATTGTTAATAATAAGCTTTCATCCACTGATCAATGCAATAAGGTAGCCATAACCTCAAATGCCTTACCCGCATCAAACAAACTTTTGTATCTAGGACTCAGGAATGTATTATTCCTCTCTTCAGGACTCATGTTAGGCCCCATTCTGACTATGGGTCTCTTTTTAGAACCCTTATTTGAAATATAACATTGATAGAATTGAAAGGATTCAGAGAAGGGCAACAAGATTAGTACCCAGATTGGCCAACAGTGATTACCACATCAGATTGCAGGAAACTGGATTACATTCACTACAAAGTAGAAGAACTAGAGGAGACTTACTCCTTCTGTATAAAATTCTTAATTCTCAGGATCAAATGGATCAGTGTGGCCTAAAATTCTCTAACAGAAAAATCTCACCAAGGCTTAACAATAAATAGATTGAAGTAAGAAAATCTAATACTAATAAGAGGTTAAATTATTTTACAGTAAGAACTCTGACTCTATGGAACACTGTTCCACAATATTTGGTGGATAGTCCATCTATTTCTTCCTTTAAAAGAAATTTGGACCACTGGATGGAGTCTAATACATTTTGGGTTTAACCAATTTCCCACCATAGTGGTGGGGGACAATCTCGACGTGCCATTAGCCTACTTTTGTCCTATGATACCAAGTAAATCAAAACAACAGCTGAGCATAAATTCATTCAATCAGAAGCTAGAGAAGATCTGAATAAAATATTAATCATGCAAGACAAAATAAACCAAATTACAGAAATGAAAGCAAGAGATGCCATGATGAAAGCCCAGTCTAAATACTATTTTCTTGGAGAACAAACTGATTGATTATTAGCATATCAGATTAAAAGTGAAAAATCTAGCAATATAATAAATTCAGTTCAAGACAGACTAGGCCACAACTATTATGATCCAAGAAAAATGAATATCTTCCTAGAATTCTATAAAGATCTATACACAAATGTAAGTAGTAACAGTAAGGACTAGATAATTGAATTTCTAGCTGACCTAAACTTACTGTACCATAAATTAATAATGACACAAAATATTTAATAGAAAAAGAATTTACATTAATAGAGATCTCAAACACAATCTCAGAAATGCCAAATAAAAATCCCCTGGACCAGATGGTTTCAATATTGAGTTTTACAAAACTTATAAAGAAGACTTAACTCCAATTTTACTACAGCTCTTCAATAATGCACTGAAAGCAGACTCAATACATTAATTCTTTCAATGAGGCCATTATGGCATTGTTACTAAAACTAGATAAAGACCAGGAAAAATGTACTTCATACAGACCAGTAGCACTACTGAATACAGATTACAAAAATTCTCACCAAAATCACAGCAACAAGGTTATCCCAAAATAGTACCACAAGTCATACACCAAGACCAAACAGGTTTCATAAGAGGGATAAAGCTGACAAATAACATACGACAAACATTAGATCTGATGGAAGTTGCCTCTTCTAAAACTCTGATCTCTTTAGATGCTGAAAAGGCATTCAATACGATAAACTGGAAATTTCTGACAACTCTGGAAAATATGAATTTGGGGCAAACATTTTGCAGTATCATCAATACTATCTATAAAACCCCAACAGTAACTATAAAAAAGCAATAATCAATTACATGCAGCACTACATAACTGCAAGGAACACCTGCACCCATGAAGACCACCATGCCAAAATCAATCACTTTAAACATGTACTCTCAAATTCCTGGGGTAATGGCAGGAGATTTTGGGACAATATTAAAGACCTCATCAGTAAACCCAATAAAACATCCCCCTCTATGATCAAGGTGAATGCCAAAACCATACAGGACTCTAAACAAATAGCTGACACCTTTAACAAACCCTTTACTGGTCTTAGTGGCATAATTTCCCCAAACCTTTTTGATGTGCCTGACATGAATGGTAATGCTAGTAATGCTGTCTTCCCAGCACCCCCCCCCTTCTATTTCAGAAGAGTCACCCTGAAGGAAGCCAAAAAATACCTACAAAGGGTACTTGGCAAATCCAGATTTAGCAGTGACTCTCTTGACCTAAAAGTCCTAAATCTTACCCTAGATGTTGTCCTGCATACCGTAATCAAACTCTTGTCACTCTCCTTGAGGAAATTCCCCCAAAGATAGAAAATGGTGACTGTAATGCCCGTTCATAAAAGCGGAGACAGGATGATGCACTCAAACTATCACCAGTAGCTGCCCCCCCAAAGCCATGGAGCACATCATCTCTGACCAATTGTCCAAATACCTGGCCAAATATGACATTCAATGTCCTCAGTAGCACGACTTAAGGAAAGCTCACAGCATGACTACTGCCCTGCTTGAGTACACAGACTTCCTTCACAAAGCTCTTGATCAGGGTCACCTAGTGAGGTTAATATATATAGACCTCACTAAGGCCTTCGATACCATAAACCACACCCTACTACTAAACTCACCCCCTGCCCTTGGTTTCTCCAATGGGGTGACTGAATGATTAGAGAACTACCTTGAAGGCAGAATGCAACAAGTCAAAATCATCCATTCAGGGGTCCCTCAAGGCTTCATTCTTGGACCCTTACATTTCAGTCTTTTCCTTAATAACCTCCCACAAGTCTACACCAACAATATGGTACTTTTTGTGGATGATGCTGTCCTTTTCTCAAGTCACTCTGATCCCCTCCCTCTTACAAGAGATCTATAATCTAACTTCAAGTCGGTAGAGGCCTGGTTTGCGCAACACAAATTACTAATGAATTACAAGAAAACTAAGGTCATGCTTTTCTCTGATCCACATTACAAACATAAGTCAGCCCACTTAACAATACTGAATAACCAAAGCCTGCTGCTTGAACAAGTTCATGAATTCAGATATCTCGGTATGACCCCAATAGCCCACTGTCTCACACCACACATGTCAACCTAATTTCTAAGGTATTAAATTCAAGGATTGGGATTCTTTATCAGCACCAACATTGCTTGACCCCTGTTGCACTCTGATTAGCAGTTACCAGTTCAAACCTATACATAATTGACTATGGACTAGTAATTTATGGAGCTGCAGCTGATAATACCCTCAAACGAATCACTGTTGCACTTAATAAGTTCTATTGACTTATATCTGGGGCCCTTAACTGCACTCACACGTACGACCTATATGAACAGACCCTCTGGCTGCAACTTGAGGGCAGGATCACCTACCAGACCTGTCTACTTGTGAAAGAAATTAGTCTGCGCTAAACACCCCATGCCACTCAACCTCTTCTTATGCCCAGTCCAAACCCTCACAGTACTCGTAGTGCATCCAAACAGACCTACTTTGTCTCTTTCTGCTGTACCACTCAGGTACAGTGAACATTTATTTTTAGGGCTCCTAACTGGCTTAACAGCCTCCCCATAGACATCAATGTTGAATCTAAACGTGGCCCCTTTAAGTTTAAACTCCACCAACACCTCACTGCACTTAGCAGCTGTGACTGCCATCCCTAAGCTATCCCCCCAAGCCTCCACCAGATGTCCATGACATGTTGGACACACTACTCCCCTCCACCTGAAGAAGGGGAGCAGTCCCTAGGGCATTCAATCCTTCTCCCCCCAGATGATTCTCTGATGTCCCAAGTCCATTTCCAAACCCAGGTCATCGGTATTGCAGACAGACGCACTGCCTCTGCACCCATGGGCCAGTTCCATACACCTTTATTACCATACACCCCCTCCCTCTAACCTCATCTCTCCTTTACCTCATATGACATTAATTACCCATTCACCCTACACCTATCTCCCTTTATCTCTCCCCATCTCACCCATCTGTCACTTCAATCTTAAAAATCTTTTCCCCACACAGTTTTTAAGCTGACAAAGTCACTCTACTGACTGCACTATTATTTTTGTCCTGAATTTTCAAGTCTGTGCCTTACATGATACTCCACTTGTAATGTTATTGAAATGATTTCATTTTTCTTTTTCCATAAAACCATATGTTTTTTCATCTGTGTTACATTCAACTGTCTATACTATGACGCATAACCTTTGTAAAAGAATCTCTGGTTCAAAGGTGTATGTAATCCTAGATATCAATAAATAAAATAAATACATTTTCAACTCCATTTAAACTCCAAAGAGGCAGAAGACAAGATGGTTCTCTTTCTCCCCTTCTGTTGGCTATATTCATACAACCATTAGCATAAAACATCAGACAAAACAACATGATAAAAGGAATAAGAACACAAAACCAACAACATACTGTATCATTATTTGCAGATGATGTTCTAATATACTTGGAAGACATTATAACCACTTTAACATGACTACTCAAAATAATACTGTAGATAACTTCTCCATATATTCAGGCTATAAAATAAAATTGGGCAAGACAGAAATACTACCATTACATAAAAAAACAGAATTTAGAGAGTCTATAGATCTACATGAAATTACTATAAAGGAAAGTATAAAATATTTAGGCGACAGTCTAATTAAGAATGAAACAAAATTATACCAGACTAATTATGAACAACTTTTTGCAAAGATATATAAGGACTTTGAGAAGTAGGTTCATCTTTTCTTAACACTAACAGGGCAGGTAAATATTATAAAGATGAATGTGTTTCCAAGACTGTTATTCCTGTTTCAGGCTTTACCTATTTGGCTACCGAGAAAAGTTTTCAAAATTGGGATTATAAACTAAGAAAATTCCTTTGGCAAAACAAAAAACCTAGGATAGCAATACAAAAACTATACCATTCAACAGATCAAGCAGGATTAGGCCAACCAAATATACGGCTATAATATCTAGCAACACAATTAGAGCAAATATTAGGATGGTTTAACCCAAACAGAAGTGATGTCTGAATAGAAATAGAACAACAAAATATGGGAGTACAAGATCTAAGAAGCCTGTTATGGATAGATATAGAATTCAACAAGGGGACAAAAACAGGATTAACGACCACAAAACTCTCTATTAAAATATGACAAGAAGTGCATAAGATAAAAAAGTGGAAAACAATCTTCTCACTGAATTCATATATAAAATACTTAACTGGAATAACAAACATTAAAATTAATAATTGTTTTAAATATGGGAAGAAAAGGAAATAACCCAATTACAGCATCTTTACAAAGATAATAAACTAAAAGAATTCCCAGAACTAAAGGAATAATATAATTTACAAGCAAGCCACTTTCTAACTTACTGTACCTTCAAATAAGACATTATTTGAAAAAAAGAATAGGAAACATAATAGCCCCACCAATATCCCCAATAGAAGACAGAGATATAGGCAAACATATAGGAAGAATAAACAGAGTGCTGAATGAAATGAAATAACTGCCCTTAAATAAACTTGAAGAGTCTTGTGAAAGAGATATTACAATTGAAATAAATGAACAGAGATGGTAGGAAATGACAAACACAGTAGAATTGGCATCAGAAAATAATAAACTAAAACAAATTCAGAATAATATCCTGCATAGAACATATTACACCTCAACTAAATTACACAAATGTAAAAAAGAGATATCAATTGAGTGCCCAAGGTGTGAAAAAACAGACAGAACAAATAAACATATGTTTATTACATGTCCAGTTTTAAAGGAATTCTGGACAGAAATCAGAACAATAATAGGGGTAATAATAGGATTGGATATCCCATTCAACACAAGACTTTTATTTTTTGGAACTCTGTTTTTTACACGTAGAGGCAATGACAGCAGGAGATAAAGGGCAGGACTCACAAAGAAAGCCAAAAATCCCACAGCTCCGGGAAAAAGGCCTGCAGCACTGTGGAAATGCAGTTGCATGATATTCTTAAAGAAAATATGAGCAGGTGCAGAATTCCGTAAAAATCCCCGCAGTTGAGGAAATTCAGCAGCTGTGGAAATTGAGCAGGTGCTGAAAATCCACAACTGCGGGTCTGCAGCTGCAGAAATGGCTCAGGAGGTACAGCATCAGTGAACCTAATTAGCTGGAGTAGCAAACTTTAATATTTCTACCATAGCATGAAACTGAAAGCACCCACAGAGAGACCAGCAACCAGTTCCTCAACTGGGACCAATGCAGCACCATAGGTACCCGCAATACCATGGCACCACAGTGGCTGACTGCCACTGCTGGTCCTCCCTCCCTCCCTCCCTGGGGTGTTCCTATTGCCTGCAGGGGTAGCATTTGCTGCAGGCTGGTCAGGCTGTACTGCCTGTGGGGCTCCGTCATGGGCTGCACTGGGTCTGGTGGTTGTTGCTTGTTGCCATATCATGGCAATGTGTGCTGATGTTGCTGTATCAGCCACTGCAGTACTCACTGGGATGCTATTACCTGTGCCTCACCTCCACCTTAATTGTTTCCAATTATTAGGGCAATACTGCAGTTTGCTGAGGGAGAGTTACACCTCATTCCACTGTGTGTAACATTTTTCTGCAACTGCAGAAAAAAACTGGTTGTGAATAGCCTTTCAGGTGATGTGCCTTACTTATCTCACACCTTTTTTTCCTCAGGGACTTCTGCAGCTGCACATTTTTCCACATTCCGTAGTGTTTTTTTCTGC
The DNA here is from genome assembly GCA_016271365.2 of Neoceratodus forsteri. Taxonomy (NCBI): domain Eukaryota; kingdom Metazoa; phylum Chordata; order Ceratodontiformes; family Ceratodontidae; genus Neoceratodus; species Neoceratodus forsteri. The sequence goes on from CM057456.1 coordinate 1,534,581,314, forward strand.
AGCTGTGGAGGGTTTTGTGAATAGCACTCAGTGCAACTTCCCCTTTGTTTCCATAGCTACGGCAGTTCGGGGGACTTAAGGAAGGTTTTGCACCTTCAGAAAGCTTTGTGAATCCAGCCCATAGCCTTTACAAATCTAGCTCTTGTTAAAGCAAAAAACTGATACTGCAAAATTATAAAAATAAAAACCCTTCACATATAAGACATTGGCTAAACTTCAGGATAGATAGTGAAAGCCGGGAAAGAATTTACTATAATAGGGAAGATAAAACATTAGAATTCCAACAAATGTCGGACTCTTTTTTACAGTATATAAACACATACTAACATACTAAAATGCCAGCAGAATAGGCCTAATGGTCTTTCGTGTCTGCTTGTTTGGTCAGCCCCCACCCTGGGAGCTGACCTTGCTCCCCACCTCTCCCTCTCTGGCTTCTGCCTTCCCAGTCCTGGATATTCTTGCTGCACTGTTTTTTGCTTCCAGAACCCTTCTGCTGTACCTGTCCCACCCCCTCTTGAGCCCCTCCACCATTTCTGCCTCCACCAGCCCACTGGGCATCACATTCAATGGCTCCACCACCCTCTCAGTGAAGTAGCACCCCCTCCTTTCTCCCCTGAATCTCCCCCACCAGCTTCCACCCATGCCCTCTAGTTGCCCCCCTTCCTTTGAAGCACCCTGACTGCTCCTCCCCTATTTACCCCCTTCATATACCTGAAGACCTCTATCATGTCCCCCCGGTCCCTTCTCTCTTCCAATGTGTACGTATTTAGCTCTTCGAGCCTCTCCCCATAGGTCCTATTCCCCAAGCCCCAAATCATTTTGGATTGCCCTCCTCTGGACCCTCTCCAGGAGTTCAATGTCCCTCTTTAAATGTGCCCTCAAAATTGCACGCAGTACTCGAGGTGCGGCCTCACCAAGCAGTTATATAGTGGGAGTATCACTTCCCTCCTTCTGGAGGTGAGCCCCCTAGCGATGCATCCAAGCATCCTGTTGGCCTTTGCCGCTGCCCTCCTACAAGTCTCTGAGTTGTTCATCTTGACATCCGCCACCACCCCCAAGTCCCTCTCAGCCATTGAGACTTGTAGCATTCCCCCGGCCCCGGGTGCAGACTTGGCCCGGGTTTCTGGCTCCCAGGTGGAGTACCTTGCATTTTCCTGCATTGAACCTCAGCTTCCACTTTCTAGACCACCTTTCCAGAGCCTTCAGGTCCCTCAGTAGGGCCACCCTCCCCTCCTCCCCATCCACCAAAGCCCCCAGTTTTCGGTCATCTGCAAAGAGACTCATCTCACTCCTGATACCCTTCCTTATGTCGGAGACATAGACATGTCTTGACACCAGACTACAAGTAGATAGGGAAATTAAAAGATTTAAAGAATCCAAAGTACAACAGGTAGGAAGCTAGAAATTAGTTACGTAGGAAGGTAGGGTGGAATATGATGACTGGCATGATAACTCCTTATTACCATACATGAGGAAAGAAAGCCACAATCTGATTCCAAATAAAAAGAAAAAAAAAGACACTGCCTCAGCACAACACTGGATGGCAGTCACTGTACAGGCTGTGCATGTAGCTTGGCAGGGGACAACATGACCATTACAGCAACATGGGCCAACACAGGAATGCACGTTGGAGGTGATAGGTATGGCCTCATGTGCAGCTACACAACATGGAAACCATGGCATTATCAGGCACCTATAGTTGTGCGGCTATGCAGATCCACCTGTACCTTACATGATGGTACACACCACAGCAGGAGTGTGTCTGTTGGCACTGTGACTATCGACTTGGCCCAGACACTATCGTCAGGCAACATGTTGACATTTTTAACAGCACAGCACAATGATAGGATGGACAGTTAAAACCGCATGGAACATTGGTATGCCAGGTATGTTGGCACACCACCTGTCTGCCATGATGTTATGACATGGCAGGTTCCACACTGTGCCACTGATGTGCCAAAGGGGTATCTAGTGCCTGACACTGTGTGATGTGCAGCGATAGTCAAGGACCCCACCCAACAGGCCACAAGGAGGTGTGTGGTGTGCCGGGACAGATGTAGCTATGCAGGGTGACAAGGGTACACGAAAGCATGTCATGATGGGGGTAGTGCATGGACATGGTGATGGACTGCGGCCTGGGGGACCCTTAGGACACCACGTACAATATGCGGGTTTAATGTCAATATCACGCAACAATAATAGCACAAGTCATTTAAGTGCATACATATTAGCACTGTCAAATAAAGTGTGCTATCATAGTGTCAGCCAAAACCGCATTTTTAAATACTTACTTTTTATTCTTCTGTTAAAATCTGTGTTATCAGTGTCAGATGAATAGCTGTCCTCTGTGTTTTTGGGGCTTCTAATGATGTTGTGCTCATTTTGTCCTACTACCTAAGTCTTCCCCTAGAAACATAGTCCCACTTTTAGTTCCCAATACTCCATTTGCAGCTCAGATTGCAGCACAAATGAATCAATGACATCAGGAAGCGAAAGGTAATACAAAGACATCATTTTATTAAAGCAGTACATTTAAAAGTGATATTATGTAACCTACATAAACCTACACTATATCTATCACCCCAGTGTCAGTTCAAATGGTGTTTTTGAAATTTTCGTTTTAGAGCAATGTTCACAACTTTTCAGGCCGGAAGTTGAAAATTATAAACAATTCCACGGAGGCTGTATAGCTCAGTGGTCTAAGGCTCTGAGCTGCAAATCTGGTGACATCCAGCAGACCAGACCTGGGTTTGAATCCCACAACTTCCGCTTGCATACTGTGTGACCCTGAGTAAGTCACTTAACCTCCTTGTGCTCCCAGGTCGCTCCTGTAAAAAAAGCTTTCAGCTTAGTGTGCTATACCTGGTTAAACAACTAAATAAAAAAAAAAAAGGTACTCTGGATTTGGATGCATGCTGAATTCAGAAACAATAACTGCAATTCACTTGGCAGTGTCCTTGTACTTCTTTTTAGTGTCTGTGTAAGCTGTGCCTGCAATGAGCTGCTCCATAAGCACAGTGCTGAAGTGTTGTTCCTCTCTAAGGCACTGTAGAAACTTCCAAATGGAAGGGTGGTGTGATCCAACAAAATGATTGAACTTGCAGTGCCAAGCTTTTACTGAGTTAGTTGTCCATGGGATGCCATGCTCCACTGCATCGTAACAGTTCCACATCTTAATTTCAAACATGGGTCATCTGCGTCCACCTCTAGTCAACCGGCGTCCCAGCCATGTATCTTTGAAATAGTCAGTCAGTGGGGTTAGTAAATCTGCATTACTTTGGTAAAACTCTGTTGTTATTAGCTCCTCAAAAGTATTATTACTTCAGGGGTTGGAATGTATGCGAGCACTGGCAGAAGTCTAAGATGTAAGGCAAAGTTCAAGTCAGAAATGTAGTTTGCACAGATTGGTTGATTCTCTTGTATTTTCCTCCAGAATGCTTGGCACATATGAAAGAAACATCCACATATACGTGCAGACAGCAATGCATGTTTGAATGCTTTGATTGCAGCAAGCTCATAATCGAGGATAATAGTTTCTGGTCGCAAGTTAGGGCAAATGGTTAGAAGTTCTGTGAAGACACGATTGTAAGATGCAATTGTTCTGTTTGCTATCAAGATGTAAATCAAGGGGACTACAGTGTTTTTACGTATTGCACGTATTGTGTAAAGTTGTTGAAATATTGTAGGACAACACTTGAATGTCCCATCAGCAAACCAATGGTTGCTGTTTTTTAAGTGCTCCAAGTCCTGAGTGGTACTGAAAATTAGTATTCATTCTGAGACAGGCCCAGAATCGAAAAGAAGGAATTTTTCACTTTTATGTTTGCTTGCACACATGTGCAAGAAACATAGTGCCATTATCCGAGTTTTTCGGAGGTGTGTCAGCGTCTTACAATTCAGTCAGTGTGTTTGCAGGCGCGGTCACAGTTCTCCAATCACTGCTCCAGCTGTCTATGACAGCAGTTGAAAATGCAGTGGCATACAGTTGAAAGGGAGAGCTCCACTTCAGTGAGCAGAGCTCCCCCCCTTCAAACACACGCATGCCGCACACATATGTTGTGTGCTTACGCCCACACATACTGTGGCTGATGGGGGTGCCCAGTGCCATCTCGGCTCCACGCCCCACCAAAAAGCTTTCCAGGTGCCACGTTGGGAGCCCACCCCAGCGTGGCACACGTCCGTATGGCCAATGGGGGTGCCCAATCTCCCGTCAGCTCCAGCCCCCCCAAACAGCCTTTTAGCTGCCACGCTGGGAGCCCACCCCAGTGTGGCAAACATCCCGTGTCATATTCCTTTAAAAAACAAATAAACCTGTAAACAAGAAAACGTTCCCTCGGCACTCTCCCAGCCTATCCGCGCCCACCCACTGCGCACCCTGCCTCCCCACACCCCCCTCACCCCATTCTTACCTCCGGAGCTCAGCATGACGATCTTCGGTGGACCGGGAACATGTCTGCACTCTTCAAAGCCGACCGCGAACTGAAGAAATGCCGGTAAGCTGTATAATGTAATGAGTAGGGTTTTTTCAACTTTACTGCATATCTCAGGCATTTTTTAGATTTTGGCACCAAATTTTCAACATGGGATTTTGGGACCCTCCTTATGAATTCTTGCACTGTCATGGTGTTAATCAGGCCCGGAAGGTGATTTCGCAGTCACTGTGCGAAATCACCTTTCCGGACTGATTAATGAAATGACAGTGCCAGTGTTCATAAGGTGGGCTCTCAAAAAGCCTATGTTGCAAATTTGGTGAAACAATTTGTAAAATGGCTGTTCTACGAGCATGCATTGCGCAGTTCCTATGCATGCTTGTAAGTTTGCAAATCTTTAATATTTTCACCCCGGATTTTCAACATTGCCATTTTACCACACCTACTTATGAGCAGTACAGCTGTAATCTTTCACATCTTGCCCAAAATGTGTTTCTGAGCATGTAGCTCACAATGGCGCAGTCGGTGTGCGAAATCAATGTATGGGACACACTAAGAAAATCACAGTGACATTGTTCATGAGCAGAGGTCTTAAAATGGCTATGTTGAAAATTTGGTGACAAAATTCCTAAAATTGACTGTTTTAGGAGTGCACGTTGCGCAGTTCTTACGCACACTCACAAGTTTGAGAATTTTTAATATTTGCACGCTATATTTTCAACATTGCCATTTTATTACACTTCCTTATGAGCAGTACAGCTGCCATTTTTCACATCTTGTCCAAAATGTGTTTCTGCACATGTAGCGCACAGTGGTGCAGTCGGTGTGCGAAAGCAATGTTTGGGAGAGATTAAGAAATCATGAGCAGAGGTCTTAAAATGGCTATGTTGAAAATTTGGTGACAAAAGTCCATAAAATGACTGTGTTATGAGTGAGCATTGCGCAGTTTCCATGCACCCTCATAAGTTCATGACTTTGTAATATTTTCAGTCCAGATTTTCACCAGTGACATTTTTCCACACTTCCTTATGAACAGTACAGCTGTCATTTTTCACAACATGACCGAAATGTGTTTTCACACTTTCAGTGCAGAAATGCGTAGTCGCTGTGAGAAATTGTTCGGGACAGATAAAGAAATCACAGTGACACTGTTCATGATCGGAGGTCCCAAAATGCCTGTGTTGACAATCTGCTGTAAAAAAATCCCCAAACTAATTACATTACCAGAGTGCGTTGCACAGTTTCTATGCACGCACGTGACTTCACCAGTTTTTTTAATATTTTCATTGCAGATTTGCAACATTGCCATTTTTTACACCTCCACATGAACAGTACAGCTGTCATTTTTTACAACCTGTTCGGAATGTGTTTTTGCTCCTGTGGTGCTAAATGCCATAGTCGCTGTGCAAAAGCAGTTTTTGGCTAACAAACTGATACTGCCACTTTTCATGGGGTGGGGCTCACAAAAAAAACATGTTGAAAATTTGGAGTAAAAATACCAATGAATGCCTGAGGCGTTAGGGTTTCTGACCATAACGCCCCACCCTGTAGAGAATGACAAGCATCAGGGGTGTGACATGGGATTCTCACCTGTAATGCTCATACCATTCCACACCCTGCAGCCAGTGAGAGGCATCGAGTTATGCCTTGGACTCTTCAGCCCCAAAGTTCACCCCATTCTCCTATTCTCTGTATTTCCTGATGGAATGGGGTGCGCATAAGGGCCAAAGACCCCAAGGCACACCGTGACACTTGTCAGTGTCTGCAGGGTAGAGTGTGGTGAAATGGCGTTACTGTTATGCCTGATGACCCAAAGGCACACCCCAATGCCTGTCAGTCTCTACAGTGTGGTGGTGGGGTTGGCTTCAGTTCAGAACTTCACTGCCATTCTTATTATGCAGCTCTGTAACTTCTACATTACCAATGCCAATGCCAGCAAGCAAACATTCGGCATTGACAAATGCTTGTCAAAAGTAAGACACAAGTCAGCACATAAGTCAAGAGAGGAAGCATTACTTGGTTCTGGTGGTGGACATGAAGCTGCCCTGCATGTTAGTCGCACAGTCCTTTTAATCAGTGACATAGCTGGTAGTTGACAAACAACGGAGGGACACAACACTACCACAGCTCCAGAAACAATTTGATGAGTAGTTTCACTACTGGTTGCTGCCAGCTCCTTCATACCAGCTACTGCATCCTTCACTGCAACAAAAGCAGGATTGGGGATATGATTGTGTTCACCTAGCATCTTCAACACAATCTCCCCTTTTAAGTGTAATCATGCTGTGCAATGTGCCTTGTCATAGTCAAGGCATTTGTAATCTGCCTCATTTGTTGTAGCTCATTCTCAATTATATAGAAAGCCAGGTAAAAGAGCAAGCTCTCCATCCTTCTGGCTTCTCACAAATCGCACACACCCTGAATCATATCCACAGGCAGACATGACTGACAGCCTGAGGGGGGATCAAACCTATGGGCCATTTATGCCTTAACATTTTACTTTACCATGCAATATAGGAATGTCGCCACTAGATGGCAGAGCTCGCAGCGCTATTTAAACATCGTGCTTATATGTAACACGCTATTATTTCAAAGCACTAAAAAGTATATGCTATAATGGCTTGTGCTCTTACAGTCACGCTATTTTGACCGTATACCCAATATGTGTACATCTGGACAACAAGGTCATGGGAATGGGCATAACACTATGGTGCACTACACCTATGCATTACAGCACTGTGAGCATGCATTGTAACACACAGCGACATGCTGGCCAGCCAGTACCAGGAAGTGGGACACATGTTCCATATATGTCTGTGAGCAGGGGTGTGTGTGCAGTGGAACAGTATCCCAGCAGTGACACAATCCACACATCAGTGTTCACTATACTGAATCAGGGAGCCATGTGGATGTGTAATGCTCACCAAGACTGACTAGTGGATGTAGCTGCATAGTGAAGGCATGTACCTGTGTGTATACACATGCCCATTGCACATTCTCAGAGTCTGGGTAGGGGTGTTAGCAACCACTAACATTGATGTAGACGTGCATCATGAGTCCGCTGTGGGCCATCTGCACATGTGGAAATGGGGACGTGCAATAGCTATGTGTGCATGCTGCTCCAGAGGGACACGTGCACCTGGACTCCTGTTCCATTAATGTGACAATGGACATATGATACATCCATGCTCAGGGACTACCTGGTTTGTCTTTATGCTGCACATGTGCAGTAACCCAGTTACACGCTTGTCCATAAAGTGTGGCACCTGTTGTGCATGAGCACGTGCCATCATGCAATTGGTATGTCAATTGTGATTGGTGTTTGGCATACTCCAGATATACGGGCTGCATGGAATACAGGTGAGGCCTTAAACACATATAATGGAGGTGATACCATTTAAAAGTGAAATACAGTGATGATATGGGATGAGTATAGTCCATACCACTGGGTTATATACATGTACATGTGCATGAATACCCACCTATACAGCTACATGTCAACTAGCCACATACAGAGAGTGGACCACCTTATGCTGACCTACACTGGTAGCAAGAGTATGTGTGCCAAAAAACCAACATGTGGGTCATGGAGGGGAACATGAGCGAAGTAGTGACATATGTCACTGATACCCAGACATGGGTCCCTTGCCATATGCGCCTGTGCCCAGGGGTGATCTGGCTGCATTGGAGTGGTGCAGTGCCCCCCCAGTGCCACACTGTATGTAGCTGTCGTATGTCAGTATCATACCATTTTCAGCAGGATGCATCAGGCGGCAGCACATGTTACCATGGCATGTAGGCAGAAGATGCCCATTTGTACAATGGATACTGACAATGCCCACCTGGTAAAGTGCCCACAGATTGGGGCTATGTCTGTGCACACCACAACTAGATGGTATGTAGTGTGTTTTGCCATGACTGTACCACTGAACCAGCATTACAAAATACCCATGTGCCACATGGTGCACAGTGACCTGTAAATATCACGGATGCACCCCTGCCATAGAGTGAAATCCTGCATGGAACACACTAACATATTGTACATACCTGGTTTTGGCACAGTGCCATCCTGAACCATATCTCTGTGGTGCTGCAGCCTGTCTCTATCCCAACTCTGCAGGTCCTCATAATGGTGGTGGCACTGCTCTCTCATCCTGACTATCCTGGTCCTCCTGCTGAGAAGCCTGTCAATGGGGGCCCAGACCTTGTACCTGGGCCCATTTAAATCCTCAGTACCAAAGAGCTGGCCCTCTTTGGTGACCACAAGATCCACCAGGTTTTCCAGCTCATCAGACCACCTCTGGTCCCTCTGGGTGGGTGCCAGTTGTCTCCTTGACCTGGACATGCTGTTTGTTATGGAGCACAGTAACCCACCCTGGCACATTTTGGCAGCAGTAAAACCCACATATTTTGCACTATAGAGGTACATTGCTTTGCATCACACTATCGGTCTTAGTACCGTGCACTCAGCATGCTAGACTACCCACAACCATACATTGTGCATGCGCGATAACATGAACCTATGCTGCAATGTGTGGCATCACACAACAGGTTATCACACAGACGTGGCACACATACAGCACTATATTGGGAAGGGTATGCATGGCCACAAATCAGGTGTACCATACTGCACTAATCAGTAGACCTGCACTGCAGGCTACTATTGCGCATGTGGGCCATGTAGCGCCAGATGTGCAATGGCACCCTGTATTATGTGAAGCTATGACACTGTTGTCTGCACATGGTGCCATGACCAAGACCCCTGGAATTCTGCGATTCTGCGGTTGGGGAATTTTCCGCAGAATTTGCACCATGCCACAGAATATATAAAGTGCCACAGAATTCATTGTTTTTGGTGAATTTTCATTCAAATATACTGTTTTTCTTTCCCATCTCAATTATCCTGAAACCCCGCTTTTATGCTCAGCATGTGATGTCATCGATGACATCACATCATATTTAGCCAATGGTTGGACTTCATTCTGCCACAGAAATGAATAAATCATGCCGCAGAAATCAGAAAATGCTGCCGCAGAAGCCAAGGAGCCCTGCCACAGAAATCAGAAAATTCTGCCGCAGAACACCAGGGGCCCTGGCTATGTCGTATCTGTTCTATTGTGCTAACATCATTGAAGGTTCACTGTTTTGATTTGCAGAGCAACCAGAATAGTGCGATGTGATGCCGTTTGTGCAGTGTGCAAATTTGCAATATTCAGCCAGCCTATGCAAATAGCCTCATTGCACTGTCCATGCCCTTACAGAATATTAGCATCTCTACTGGAATATGCTGGAATGTATTCAGCACTTTTGCATGCACAGAACTATAAAGGCACACCAGCACCACTACTCTTCAGAGGTGACTGACAGGTACTGCAACCTTGAAGGTAGGTGTAGTGTGTGTGTGTGTGTGTGTGTGTGTTTTGTCTGCCTGCTTTTAATGTTCCTAGCTATATAACAGGATCTGTGTCAACCTGTCTGTCCCTTCAGTACCAGCTACGTCATCTGACAAATGAAGACATCCAAAGTTCTCCCAGGAAGAAATCAAGGCCCTAACTGACACCTATGATGCAAAGGAGGAGATTTTAACTCATTTCAGGGGTACACTCAAGAAGCAGGAGCAGACATGAAAGGAGGTGGCGGAGGCTGTAAATGCCCATAGGGGAATGTGCAGGACCCCACAGGAGTGCAGGAAGTGTGTAAGTGACCTACGTGCCTGCATTAAAGAACTGCTGGCAAGGGCATTGGCCCAACTGCAGGGTACAAGTGGAGGCCCATCCAGTCTCCAGCAGATGACACCACAGGAGGAGCTGATGGCCACCACCCTCTGACAGGTGGCTGTACAGGGTGTACCCAGAGGTAGTTTTGAGACATGTCAGCCCATCCCAGTGATGTAAGTATACATGTTGCATTTCAGATGTTGTTGGCTAGGGTGTGGTTTGCGTATATGGTGATGACACTTGCACTGGTGGGTGGAACTGTGTGGACACAATTGTGATGCTTCTGTTTGTGTGTGCATGCTACAGTATGATTTGTTCATGTGATGTGCCTTCCCTGTGCCAGCAGCACACACAACCCCAGCATCCCCACAATCTCCTAGCAAGTGCCACAGGTCAACCCTCTGGCCACTGCACATACTATACACTGTAATACAGGGCTGGCCCCTGCTCAGCAAAAGGATTGCCGCGGCCACTGCGCAGTGACAGGACAACATCACAAGGCCTGAACAAGCTCAGTGACAGGGCCACAGTGCCCAGCACCAGTAACAGTCTGTGCAAGGTGCAAAGCCACAGCCTGATCATGTACCCTGGGTCCTCGGGTTGCACCTGGAAACAAGCCTCGGCTCAGTGTGCTTATCCCGGTTGCCAAGATTTTAATAAATAAATAAATGTACGGAATCAGGCACCCCCTTCCTGTGCACTCCCTGCATGTGGTACATTCCCACCACCCCAGCAGGCAGACTTGGGGGCGTCACACTCTGTGTTGCCTGCATGTCTGGCACCACAGGTACCACCTCCCCAGTGGCTGGTTGCCACCAGAACAGTGAACATGCCTGATGACCCACAGTTTGACAACCACATGCCAGGAGTCCCTCAATGAGGCACTGCAGGAGTTGTGTACACAGATGTGCCTCCAAGAGGAGTGGACTGCAGTCCACCATGCAGTACTCATGGAAGTTCTCCACAGCATACAGGTGAAGATAGAAGCGGGATTCACAGGGATCACAGTGGCCATAGAGGACCTCACCACAGCCCGTACTGTGCGTGGTGGTTGTGATACCCCCCGCACCCCTCACACCTCATGCCCCCCACTCCCCTGAACCCAGTCCCATAGTCTAGCACCTCCCACTACCCCTGCTTGTGGCATTCACTTTGCCACACTGACCATACTGACCACATCCAGGGGCTGTGCACAGATATGTCAGCCTACCCCCTCCAGAGTAAGTGACTCCCCCAGACAGGCTGGCTTGTCCCCACTACATCTGGCTGCATTACACAGCCAGTGCACCATTCATGTCCATGGTAGCCAAGTGCTCAGCACCTGAAAGGTCCAGGTACTACACAGCATGTCCATGATACCTCCAACCTGCACGTAGGGCACCATGAACCCTGTGTTGCCTATGGGTGTGCTATGTCAACATCCCCCACAACCACACAACCCCACCTGACAGACCCTGTGACACAGACACACTATACAGATGGCATTACCACCCATGGATGTGGTGCCTGGTGGCCTGGGATTTTCATGGGTGTGATGAGTGCACCTGTGGCTAACAAATGAGACTATGTGCCATGGTATGTCTCTGATACATGTCCAAATGCCACCAGTATCTGAATGGAACATGTCCTTTATTGTCTCATATGTGGCCCTAGCTGCATCCCTCTGGCACACACATGCACACATACCAGGAGCATATCTGTGGCCCCTCACCATTACCATATTGCCCTCAACACATTCCCCAACAGTGTGTCTGTGTGTGCAGACATGCCATGTCCCACATGCTGGCTGTACTCACCGTTGTGATCCAAAATGTTCCTTCACTATCCTCGACCTGTGTGGCCATCCTCTCAGAGCCAGTCATGGGTCCCCTGTCATGCTGCACATGCCCACCCTTGTCCAGTTGCTCCAGTCCTTTGCATTGTCACCCTCCAGGTCCTGGACAATTATTCCACAGTTAAGTGCTATGTTGTGTAGGATACAACAGGCCAAGAATATGCCACAGGCCTTGTCTGGGCTGTAATGTAGGGCACTCCCAGGCCTAACTTGGCATCTGAAAAGCATTTTTAGCATGCCAAATACATGCTCAATGATGTTACGGGTGGCCATGTGTGCCTCGTTGTAACGTTCATCCATGTCAGGTGTGGTCCGGAGTATTGGGGTGAGCATCCATGGCCATGGGAGGTATGCACTGTGCCCTGTGTGGAGGCAGGTTACCTGTACAGGGTCTTCTACAAACATAGAAACATAGAATTTGACAGCAGATAAGGACTGCTTGGCCCACCTAGTCTGCCCATGTTTCCTGCCTACATTTATACTGTAGAATATACTTGATCTCCTGTTTCCCCCCTTTCCTTGCTTCTAAGGTTCCTTTATTCCAATCCCATGCCCTCTTACATCCCATTAAAGTTTTTCCACCCACCACCTCCTCAGGGAGGCTGTTCCAGATGCCCCCCACCTTTTCAGTGAAAATGTGTTTCCTTACATTTCCCCTGATTCTACCCCCCATGTTCATTGCATGACCCTTGGTCTTGTGCATCCTTTACTCTGACAAAAGCCTTCCCTCTTGGACCTTCTTTATGCCTTTGTGGTATTTAAAGTCTGTTTCATATTTTCCCTCTCCCTCCTTTCTTCCAGTCTGTCCACTGGATTCAAGATATTCTTCAATCCTTTCTTTCAGTGGTGATTCCATTACTTTTGCCACCAATAACATGCTATGAGATGTGTACACCTTGTTTCTGGCTGTGCTTGCACTCACCAACAAGATGCCCGCTGGGTACAGTATGTTCTCTGACTCAAAATGCTGGCACAGGGTAGACTGGTGCCAGGTGTGGGCATCATGTGCACTTCCATGATAACATGCTAGGACATTTGTGATGTGCCCTGTGGCATCACACACCACCTAGCAGTTGATTGAGTGGCACCCTTTCCTATTCATGTAGATGTCCTTATGGCTGCCAGGTGTTGCTCTAATGGCCACATGGGTGCAGTCAATGGTACCTAGCACTGTTGGTAGATGCACAACCCTTTAGAAGTACTGCATGGTTGCTGCCTGCTCTGCTGGTGTGCTGGAGAATTGAATGAACTCCCTAGCCTGGGGCAGAAGAGCATTGAGGAACTGGCTGAGGAGGCATAAGGTGGCTGAATGTGTGATACCTGTGGTGTCACCCACCCGGTATCTGGAAGGTGCCCTTAGCAAGGAGGAACAGTGCTGCTGCTGTGGCCTTTGTTTCCAAGGTCATGGCATGACATCTGTGTGTGGGTGCCTGGAGCTTCTCATGAAGAAGCTCACACAGCTGTCTCAGGACAGCCCTGTTGAGATGGTAATGGTCCACAATTTATGTGTCATTTAGGTTTTCAGACATGACCCATAGACAGTACTGTCTCTGTAGGCATAATGCCTATGGGTACTTTGCTGTCCTCCTTGGAGGGCATTGGCTTGCCTCCCCCCACCTAAGGTCAGCAATGATGGTGTCCATATTGAAAACAATGTAAGCCATCCCTGCAGTTCCACAGCTGGCGTGTGTGTGTGTGTTTGTGTGTACATGCGCATGTGTGTATGTGTGCATCTGCTTAAGGGCTGCCTTTATAAACTGTATTTTGCTCGGCACTTTTCAGGGCTGCGCAAAGTATTCTCTGCACTTTTGGGCTGAATATACCTATGAGTGGCATATACAGGTGTAGGCCCCTTTTTTGTGCGGCATACATTATTTTTGTGCTACGGTACTATTGCATGTGCGTGGTACATCTGTACCCTTAAATATGCCTCCACGGCACTATTTTAGGTTTGTGCCACGCATGCCATGTTTGTGCTACTTGTTCCTTTTGAAAATGGGGGCCTAAATTATCAATCTAGGTTGTAAAATATAGCTCATGTTTTTCTATTATAAAAAATATAGCTCATGTTTTTATATTATTAATAATAAAATAAATAACTATGTATACAAATAAAATCCATATCAAGGGGTTGTTGATTTTCATATTGTGTGTGCCTGGGGTGGAGCAACAATAAAAGGTAAACTATGCAATGCCCTCAATAACACAACTACCCCAGTTTACTTTTACCTAACACCCATTTTTAGGCCTTGTACAGTAAGATCTTCCTTCAAGAGAACAACTTGTAATGAAATGTATAACATTTACACTGACATTTGGGTATATGCACTTTTATATTATACTAATTATGTGTGTGTACTGTATAGCAATCTCAAAAAAAATCAAACACATCAAATGTTTTCTTAAACATGTCTTAACATTGTGTTTATCTTCCACCTTGTCACAACAAATAGTTGTTTCAGCAGTGTTTGCAATTAAGGTACAGTACTTTTATGTATATGATGGCCCAGTTCTGTTGAGTTAATTGGTATAGCAGTGCATAGAATAAAATGTATGTATAACAGTAGGGTCTGAACCTGTCCAGATTTGTAAAAAAGTTATTGAAAGCATTTGCAGTAGCCATAGGGTCTTGGTAGGTCTTACCATCAGCTAAAATTGGGTTAGCAGTATAGCCTAGAGGTTAGAGGAATGAGGTATGAGTGAGCTTAGTATATCCAGCAGACCAGACCTGACTTTGATTCTCACAACCTCCACTTGCATACTGTGTGACTCTGAGCAAGTCACTTAACTGCCCAGTGCTCCCAGGTCACCCCTGAAAACAGGCACTTGTGCCTAGTGGGCCTTACCCAGTTACCAAAGACTAAAATAAAAAAAAAGATAAATAAAAAATATATCACATTCTACTGTACTGTTGCAACCTTATAGGAGTGTATTATTTTGTGCCCAGAAGCTCTTTCAATCAGATACGTTTTTACCCTGTAGGTGTTTTAGGTATTTTCTTTTAGAAGCTTTCAGGTCCCTATTACAGGAATTCCTGAGTTCCCTATATTTTTTTCCATTTGGATATGAGACCTGAGTTTTTAAGGACCCCCCAGGCCTTATCTGTTGCCTTCACAGACTTTCTAAGGGCGTGATCAAGCCACTTTGACTGCTGGCCCTTTCCCCTTAGCTGCATGAAGGGCACTTGTGTATTGGCAGTAGAGAGGAAGTTACTCACAAAGAAATGCAGGGCTAAATACACATCAGGAAGAGCTCTAATTGTGGCCCATTTAATGCCTGACAGGGTAGGCAGAAAGGAGCTGGTGCTAAATTTAGAGTAATCATGGGCCATGAGTAGCCTTGGTGGAAGTCTAGGGGAAGCATTACTCCATACACGGAAGATAGGGGAGTGGTCACTGAGGGAGTCTACAAATACGCCTGCAGCACTGATCTGATCTGGTTTGGAAACAAGGACCCAGTCAAGCAAGGTATGGTTACTGAGTCACCTCAGAGATCATTTGCGTAAGCTGGGCCTCCTGAAAGACAGCCTTATGTCCACCCCCTGATGTTGAGATCCAGTTAATATTCAAATCCCCAAGCACTATTAGATTAGGGCTATAGGTAAGTAACAGAGTACTTTAATGAGAGAAACAAGAGGAGGGTTTGCCACCTGGTTGAGTTATAAGCACAGCCCACATATGGTGGATTTGTGCCTCTGAGAAGTAACTTAACTAACAGAGTATCACTATCAGAATTTTTAGTTCCATGTGATATGGGTGAGAAGACAACAGTGACTGCAACATCCACAACTGCAAATTGCTGATTACAATAAGGGTGAGTCACACTACAGTGGTTCCAAAAACAATGATGATCCACACCAGTTGAACAATACCTGATATGAAGTAATTGTTCATGCAGGGGGCAATGCCTCCTGCACCCTCCAGTCTAATTATAATCAGCTCTGGGGTGGGGCCTGCCACCAGGCTACAGGAGAAATTTCAGGAGGGGGCTATTTGGGGAGGCAACGTATGGACACGGGGAGTGTGCACCACATAAGCTGATCATCGGGGAACGCTAAAAAGAAAATTAAGTATCCAACAAACACAATACAAAAAAATATTCCCCATGTCCTTAGCCAGCTCCAAACCTAGGTCTTCTTATATCAGAGGCATTCATTACATCCACAACACCAAACAGCCATCTGGAAATTACCTGGCCAAACTACCTGACATATGCTCCTTCCCTATAGTTAAGTTCAGTTCGGTTTTATTGGCAAGCATGCATACAATAAATGTGTTACATACAAAAAAATATAAAACCGGTCCCACTAGACACACAACAAAACATCATTTCATTACAATATTCACATATTATTACATATAAACAAGTTTCAGGCTACCTTTAAAAATCTTATACATGGATTTTTTTGCTCCAGAAGCATTCAAAGGAGACACCATAATATCAGTAAATTTCCATATGTTATGCAATAAAAAACATGCCCCTCCAGAACTTTCTATGCAATCTAACAATCAAGTTTTCTGGTGTAGCTTACAAGATACC
The DNA here is from genome assembly GCA_016271365.2 of Neoceratodus forsteri. Lineage (NCBI taxonomy): Eukaryota > Metazoa > Chordata > Ceratodontiformes > Ceratodontidae > Neoceratodus > Neoceratodus forsteri. Next base: position 1,534,597,834 of record CM057456.1, read on the forward strand.
CTATAGGCAAAGCTTGCAAGTGCAAAGATTTGTTTTCTATTAGCCATATTAAATATTACATTTATTTTAGATTTTTGATTCATGCTTTCTTTAAAAACTGAGTAAAACAGTTTTTCTCTTTCCTCTTTAAATTTGGGACATTCCCATAACAGGTGAGTTGCACTCAGTCTGATGTTGTCACTACAGTAACATGATGAGCCTGCTAGGTGCACATTATTCACCTTCCAGATATTTCCAAAAAGCTTGAATCTTAGCTTAGTAAGTGCTCTTCTACGTTAACATTTTCACCGAATAGTAAATATTTCTCAGTGCAGAAGATTCCTTTTATCTGATTCAGAGCTATATATCCACTAGAGTCTCTTATGCTTGTTAAGTATCTTTGCATTGTGATATCCTCTATTCTTTGAATAGCTGTTTTAACAAAACTATCACCATCTTGAGGGACATCAAATAGGACATTATATACTAGGCCAGCTTTGTTAAGTTCCTGATTTTATTTATTGTTGACCAGGTAAGTGCACTAGACAAATCCTGCCTATTTTCAGGCACAACCCAGGAATACAGATGAATGCCAACTGACTTTGAACCGGATTAAGCTGTTGGTGGTGTTTTTAGTGAATGAGGGAAATTTGGCCATAACACCGGGGAATTTGTTGCGTAAAGCCCAGACTAAGAGAAGGGATTCCATCGGGACTATTCCCCTCAGTACGCCTATTGTTCCTGTTCAGCAAACTCCCAGCGGGATGGCTGACTCTAGGAAAATGGGGGAAGTAGCTGTAGGATTTACTGGGTCCCAGGTTCCAGTTGAGAAAACTGTTACTGTCACTAGGCCTTTAGTATCCGGGAGACAGAGTCCTGCAACATCCATGCCTCTCCCTTTTGAGACTGTTAAAGGCAGACGTTTCACTAGGGCCTCGCTCAAACAGTCTGCCATGAGTCCACTCCCTACAGATAATTTTTTTTTACCTTTGCAAGATGAGGCAGGTGATTCGGACTTGGAATCAGATACATCTCATAGGTCAGAATTAGTTACTGAAGATGAGGACAGCAGGACTACAGAATTGGCAAAAGAAAAGAAAGGCAAAAAAGGAAAAAAATGGAAAGTTAGTCAGAAGCATGGTCCTTGACTCAATTAGGTTCTTACATGGCTGCGCTGAAACTGGCTTCCTATAATGTTTGTAGTTTAAAGGCATTTCAGAAACAGATTTCCATCTTAGCATACTTAGATCTTTTGAAATTAGATATAATATTTTTACAAGAAACCAGAGTTTCTTCTCTTATTGAAGTAGAACAACTAAAAAGGAATTGGATTTGGGGACCATCTTTTTAGACTTTTGGGCCAGATGCGGCAGATGGGATTGGGATTCTATTTAAAAATTCAAATTTTAAACTTTCCAAATTGATAGATGTTAGGCCAGGATGGGCCTTGATTTTGGATTGTTCTTTAGGGGATTATTTTTTTCGTTTTATTAATCTGTATGCTCCACAAACAAAGTTGGGCAGGATTGAATTGTTTGACGAGATTAAACCTTTCCTTTACACGAAAAAACATATTGTGCGGGGAGGTGATTTTAATTGTTCAACAGATGCTAAAGATTCTGGGTGTTCAGGTAAAAAAATATATTGTGACACAAATGCTCTGATAAACATTGTGAGAGATGCAGGTCTCCAGGATGTTTATAGAAGCATTCATTTTCAGGCTGGAGCAACTTATTATAGACACACCTATGCCACACGAATTGATATGGTTTTTATTTCTCACTACATTATACCTAAGTTTTGTACAGTGAAACCCACAGAATTTTCAGATCACCATATTTTGATTTGTGATCTTAGCTTGACTAATATGCCACCTAAACTGTTGTCTACAGTACAATGATGGAGATTGAATACATCCTTTTTAGAGAGTCCAGTTTTTTTCCTCAAGTTGGAATATTTTTTGCAGCTAAATTTTCCACCATTGATTTGTTTGATACAATCTATGATTGGTGGTTACATACGAAACGGGAAATTAAGACCTTGTTTCTTAGTTGGGGAAAATTTAAGGCTAACTCAGATTATTTGCAGTATTTAATACATAGAAATCAATTATATAAATTGATGTCTTTCCCTCCGAAAGATCATGCCCTTCATACTTCTCAGATACTAGAAATTAAGAAACAGATGAAGTCATTTCAGTATGACAGGGCCAAGTCCTTGGACATGGAATTCAGACTTGGAATAAAATAAACACCTATGTCTGATCCTTATCAGGCTTGTAAATCACGTTTGGAACACACACTAATGTCAGGTCTTTATAACTCAACTGGGGAAATGGTTAATACAGATATAGGCATGTTATTAATTATGCAACAACATGTCCAGGATTATTTTGCAGCACATACTGACTTTTCAGAAGATACCTTTCCTATCCAGACTTTAGGTCATTTACCACAGGTAGAGGAAAGTATGCAACTACTTTTGACTCAACCCATTTCTACACAGGAAGTAGAGGAAGTCATTAATCAGTTAAATAAAGGAGCTTCCCTGGGTTTGGATGGGATACCTAATGAATTTTATAAAGTCTGTATACAGTATATGGGGTATTTCTTGCCCTTAGTATTTAATTATATGTTAACGTCAGATGTTTCTTGTAAGGATTTTACTATTTCTTTTTTGTCCTTTATTTATAAAAAGGGTGATAAGAAACTTTTGACCAACTGGAGGCCTATTAGTCTTTTAAATAGTGACTATAAGAATTTGACCAAAATTTTGTATAATCGATTGATAAAGGTAGCGGACTCCCTCATACATCCAGCTCAGACATGCGCTCTCCCTAACAGGAAGATACAGCGTAATCTTTTTTTTTGTTAAGGGATCTCTTTGAAAGTGGTAAAATTACTGCTTGATCAGGATTGGTGGCAGTTTTGGATCAAGCTAAAGCTTTTGACGCAGTCTGTCATTCTTTCCTTTACTATATATTATTACAATATGGCATTCCAAAAAAGTTTGTCCGGTGGATAGTTATGCTTTATAGTCAAGCAGTTACCATTCCTATAGTTAATGGGTTTATTGGTAGAGATTGGTATAGGCAGAGGGGTTAGGCAAGGATGTCCATTGAGTCCCCTTTTGTATACTTTTGTATTAGATCCTGTTATTAGGAGAATTATTTGGGATCATCATATAATTGGTCTTTCTCCCTCACCACACTTAGACACAGTCAAAATCACTGTTTATGCAGATGATGTGACTCTTTTGGTAGCAGATACTTCATCTTTAAGGAAAGCGTTGGATGTTTTTATTTTTTTTGGATGCTTTTCAGGGGCTATGCTTAACATGGATAAAAGTTTTGTTTTGTCTTTGGATGCTATGCCTCCTGATTTGACTAATTGCCTAGGTATATCCTTTTCGGTCTTACCGCAAAAGATTTTAGGTATCTGATTTGGGACTGATGATATGGCAGTTTATAATTGGGAAAGGCAGCTGATGATTGGGGAATCTAAAATTAATCAATGGAAGCATTGGAAATTTGGTAAAAGGAAAAGAATTTTGATTATTAAAAATGTTTTATTACCAGTGTTTGTATATTTAAGTCATCTTTTTCCACCACCATTTTCTGTGGAAACAAGATTGTATAGTGTATTCTTCCAAATGCTCTGGGGTAACAGGCTGAACCCGGTTAAGAGAGATATTACTTATCTTCCACTTAAGAACGGGGGTTTACAGATGGTGAATCCTGTTTTTTTTTTTCACTCTGTATTTTTATTTTCTTTATTTCATTTTATATGGCATGAAGTTTGTTTACCATGGCAGTACTGGGTACAGTCTATCTGGCACAAGTATTTTCTTAAATGGTCCATGTTTCCTCCTAAAATATTAGTTTCTGATGATCTACCGGGATATGGAATTTCGTGTTTAAAAAAACTACATCAATGGAAAGTGCCCTTACAGAAATTACATTCCCTGAATAGGAAATCTTTCTATGCATATATTGTATATGAAGTTCAGTGAGTGACTCTTCTTTTCCCTAATTGTATACCCACTAAAATGACTTTTGCTTTGCAGAAATTAACTGATTTTAGAATCCCTATAAAAACATGGGATGTAGTTTGGATTTCAGCACAAGGGAGGTTAGGTGTTAGGGGTAATTTAAAGTATAAACCTCAAAGTGATAGATACTGTCTTAGGCCTATGTGTGTTAATGTGGAAGAAAGTCAATCCCATTTTTTTTTAGAATGTATGGAGAGTAAAGCATTTTGGGGTACTGCTGCTTTACACTGGAATATGCCACACTTAGCTTTACTCTCATATGGTACATTGATTTTGGGTGACTATACAGGAATCTGGGGAAAATATCATAAAAGTACCTTGAATGTTTTTTTTTGCATTATTACAGTATTTTCTCTGGCAGGCCAGATGTCAGTTTGTATTACAACAGCAGCAGGTGTTACATTCTGTTATTATTTCACAAGTTGAGACAGACTTGTCTGCACTTAGAGTGCTGGATACAAGCAAACACTCTATGGAAAAAGTTGTTGATTTATGGAAATGTTTTCCTGTCTTTTGATGTTACAATCTCAGTACATTGTTGGTTTTTCTTTATTATTTATGTACATTTATTCATGTTCTCTGAGTGTATTTGGATATTTTGATTTGTTTTTTATGATGTTTTGTTTTTGTTCAATAAACTTCCCCTACTCTTTTTGAGAAGTGCCATGGGATCTTTAACATCCACCTGAACTACCACCAATCCAGGTAGATGGGACCTCGGTTTAACATCTCATCCAAAATACGGCACTTCAGAAGTGCAGCACCCCTCTCATGTTACACTACAGTGTCAGTACTGGGATATTAACCTAAGTGCGAGATGTGGGAACTGAACCCACAGCCCTCTGATCTCCCAGTCTCAGAGGTGAGTGTACTACCTACTGAGCCACTGACACTGTGCTTAATATCATAAATCAGACAACAGTGCCCCTTTCTTGTGAATTCAACCTGTCATTTCCTCAGTGGGCCAGCATACTGTCTGATGGTGCACTATAGATTCTTTTCAAGTACAGTAGCTGACACATCTTTTTAAAATCATTGTTTGGATTGATAGTGTTCCAGTTTCTGCCCGTACTGCACTATTTAAGGTATATTTAGGAACCCCAAGATGTTCTTCGAAAAGTGTTCTGCATCCACTCAAGCTCCCTTAAATTACAATAAACACCCCACAACTCAGCTCCACTTAACATCTGAGCATTATTATTTGTATCAAAACATCAGTACTGAGCTATATATGAATCTTTTGCACATGAATATGCAAACCTATTTATTCCTAGCATAGAACTTATTACATAGAAACATAGATTTTGATGGCAGATAAGGACCGCTTGGCCCACCCAGTCTGCCCATTTCCCTACCTAATGGATAAGCTGCAGATCCTAGTTAACCAGCAGCCTACTTCTTCCTACCCCCAACCCCTAGAATTGCCTGATGACTGTCCCATGCATGCTTGAATTCCACCACTGTTTTTGACTCCACAGCCTCCTCTGGAAGGCCGTTCCATGCATCCACAACCCTCTCTGTGAAAAAATACTTCCTTAAGTTACCTCTGAGCCGCCCCCCTTCTATCTTCAAATTGTGCCCCCTTGTTCTTGCACACCTCTTTTTTTGAAAGATGCTACCCTCTTGGACTTTGTTGATTCCCTTGAGGTACTTGAAAGTTTCTATCATGTCCCCCCTCTGCCTCCTTTCCTTGAGGCTATACATATTTAGCTCCTTAAGTCTCTCTTCATATGTCTTCCGATGCAGACCCTGCACCATTTTAGTTGCCCTCCTCTGGACAGCTTCCATCCTGTCTATGTCTTTGCAGAGATTGGGTCTCCAGAACTGCATGCAGTACTCCAGATGGGGTCTCACCAACTGTCTGTACAGAGGGATAATAACTTCCTGTTTTCTACTGGTGATGCCTCTCCCTATGCATCCCAGTATACCCCCAGCCCTCCTTGCTGCCCTCTCACATTGCTTGCCCACCTTTAGGTCATCTGATATGACTACCCCAGGTCCCTTTCCATTTTGTTGTTGTTAGTATCTCACCCCCCATTGTGTACTCTTCCCCTGGGTTTTTGTTTCCCAGGTGCATTACCTTGCACTTCTTAGCATTGAATCTAAGCTGCCATACATTTGACCATTCCTCTAACCTTGCCAAGTCCCTTCTAATCCTTTCCACCCCACCTTGTGCATCAACTCTGTTGCAGATCTTTGTGTCATCTGCAAAGAGACATACTTTTCCTTCCAGACCCTCTGCAATGTGCATAAAAAGACATTGAAGAGGACCAGTCTAATACTGAACCCTACGGTACCCACTAGTAACCCCATTTCTTCAGAGTGGACTCCATTTACTATTACTCTCTGTGTCCTATTCTCCAGCCAATTCTTTACCCAGGCTGTCATCTTGGGACCCACTCCCAGGCTGGCAAACTTGTATATTAATCTTTTGTGTGGGACTGTGTCAAATGCCTTGCTAAAGTCTAGGTAGGCCATGCCCACAGTCCCTCCCTGATCTACTACTTTGGTCACCCAGTCAAAGAAATCTATCAGATTTGTCTGGCATGACCTTCCCGCTGTGAATCCATGCTGCCTTGGGTCCTATTCCCCTCTGGCCTCTAGATACTCAACAATTCTTTCCTTCAGAAGTGATTCCATCATTTTCCCTACCACTGAGGTTAAACTAACAGGTCTGTAGTTTCCAGCTTCTGCCTTGCTCCCACTTTTGTGAAGGGGAATCACATCTGCCCTCCTCCAGTCCTCGTGTACCACCCCATCCTCCCATGATTTGTTGAAGAGGGTAGTTAGTGGTGTCACTAGTTCTACCCTTAGTTCTTTTAGAATTCTGGGATGAATCCCATCAGGCCCCATTGCTTTGTCCACCTTCAGTTTTAAGAGTTCTTTCAGAACCCTTTCTTCTGTAAATGGACTGGTATCAACTTCTGTATCCAGAGTGTTTCTGCTGTTTGTTTTAGGTACCTCCCCCTCTTCCTTTGCAAATACCGAGCAAAAATATTTGTTTAGTATCTCTGCCTTTTCACAGTCACCCTCTGCCCACCCTCCCTCCCTTTATTAAGCCTCACTAACCCTCCCTTGGTCTTCCTTCACTCCCTGATGTACCTATAAAAGGTTTTATCCCCCTTCTTAACTGAGTTGGCTATCTTTTCCTTGGTTTGGGCCTTTGCTGTTCTGACTGCCTTCCCAGCATCCTTTTGCTTTAACTGATACAGTTCTCTGTCCTGCTCCTTCTGTGATTCTTGTACTTCCTGAATGCTTTCTTTTCTCTTGAACCTTCCTGCCACTTCCTTTGAGAACCACAGTGGTTTCTTACATCGTTTTGTTTTGTTTATTTGCTTCACACAAAGGCTCGTTACCTCTGTGATGGCAGTTTTTATTATTCCCCATTGTTCTTCCACCCCTCCTTCCTGCCCATTTGCTAGTGCATTCCTTAGGCACTCACCCATTTTGGCAAAGTCAGCCCTCCTAAAGTCCAGTACTTTTGCCTTTGTATGGCTTGACTCTATTGCTCTGTTTATTGTGAACCATACTGTTCGATGGTCGCTAGTTCCCAGATGGCTACCCACTTCTACATCTGTGATCCTCTCTTCATCTCCATTTGAGAGAACCAGGTCTAAGATTGCTCCCTCTCGAGTGGGCTCCAATACTAGTTGTCTAAGGCATGCCCCCTGTAGGGCATCTAGAATAACCCCACTCTTCAAAGTGGCTGCTGCAACTGCACTCCAGTTATCACCTGGCATATTCAGATCACCCATCAGCAATATCTCCCCTTTTTCTGCCATTCGAAGTATTCTTTCTATCATTTCCTTGTCCATTTCCTCCCCTTGAGAAGGGGGTCTGTATACAACCCCTGTGTGGATTGTCGTGCCATTGTCGGTCTCCAAATTTACCCACAGAGCTTCTTCTCCTCCTCCCTGTTTTACCTTTTGTTCTGTTGCTTTGATTCCTTCCCTTATGTAAAGAGCTACTCCTCCTCCTCTTTTACCCTCCCTGTCCCTCCTGTAGATAGTGTATCCTGGTATGTTTATGTCCCAGTCATGGTTTTGTGTGTACCATGTTTCTGTGACTGCCACGATATCCAGATGTTCCTCCTCCATCAAGGCCACTAATTCAGGAAGCTTGTTACTCAGACTATGAGTATTGGTACTCATTGCTCTCCATTTTTTGATGGCTTTACCTTCTTTTGCAGCATCCCCCACTGACCTTTCTACCTCAGTCTTTTTCTCATTTAGTACCTTGTTTTGTAGGGAGAGGCTGTGATTTTCCTGCTGCTTATCAGTGCCTCCCCTCTTGACTAGTTCAAAGCTTGCCAATGAAGCATTTAAACTGATTGCTCAAAAGACTTGTTCTCTTCCTGGACAGATGCAGACCATCCTGCCAGTATAGGCTGGTGTCCCTCCAGGTGGAACCCCAGTCCCCAATGAAGCCAAACCCCTGTGCTCCACACCATTTTTACAACCATTCATTAAACTGCATGGTGCAAAGTACCCTCGCCTCACTCATGCCATTGACAGACAGCACCTCAGAGAAGGATATTGTGTGTGCTACTTGTCATGGACCCTCCCCAATTCCACAAAGTTCTTCTACACTGCTCTAATCTCATGATGAGCCAAGTCATTTGTCCCTAGGTGGACAATGATGTCCAGCTCAGACTCCAGTGCAGCTGTTCTTCTGATCCTGATGATGCGCTTCCTGTCTCTCCAAGCCATGGCACCAGGCAGGCACCTTACTTCAGTTTTCCCTGCACCCCCCAGTTCTATCCCCCTAATAATTGAGTCACCCACAAGGAGCTGCTTCCTTTCCTTGTGGTGTCCTCTGCCTCCTTCCTGTGGGCCTCCCTTGTGACAGTTGTCCTCAGCCTCCTTAGTCTCCTCTTCGGGTGCATCCATAGGGGAGCTATGCTCCACCAGAATGGTGTATGGATTGTGGTGTGGAACAACTGACTGTGTGTGCCTATGTTCCACCATCCTCACCCTCTCTGAGCCCACTGTGGTCCAACTGCTGTGCTTTCTTTGCAACCTCTGAGGTAGTGGTGGTGGCTCTGGTGCTCCCTGGATGGGGGGAGGTTCCCTTCCTACCGTCCATTGTGGCCTGGGAGAAGGTTCCCTTACTACTGTCCAGAGTGGCCTGAAGACGGGTAACTTCCTCCCTCAGGGCAGAGAGTTGTCTGCAAATAGGGCAGCATCTCAGCCTCCAGAAAGATTCCTGGAAGACTGCTGCCCCACAGCCATTACATTGCACTACTCCACACTTTTTTTTTCTTTTTTTTTTGTGCGTGTGTGTGTGTGTGTGTGTGTGTTTGGTTTGTTATATAGAAATATATATATATTATACTACTGCATTGTCCTTAACTTTTTTGATATGTGATTTCCATTTTAGATCTGTGCTAAATATTACCCCCAAGTACTGGAACTCATTTACTTCTGCAGTAAATGTGGCGTTGATATTCCATGTTTCTAACTTTTTCTTTGAGGTTCCAAACGTTACAATCTTTGGTTTTTCAACAGCTCATAAGCAGAAAGCTTCTGCTTAATACGAAAAAAGCAAAAGAAATGCTCTTTTCCCCTTCCTCCTATGCGGTGAACCCTATTTGCACTGGGGCTATCCCTTAGATTACCACAGTACTTGGCGAAAATCTAGAGTATGTGCCAAAATTCAAATATCTGGGTGTATGGCTCGATCACAAACTCTCCTTCTCTGAACATCTTGAAGAACTACAGAAGAAACTAAGACAAAGACTAGGACTATTCTACAGAATTAACCACTTCCTTACTAGGGATGCCAAGCAGCAGTTGGTTTAAGCCACATTCCTTTCATTAATAGATTATGTGGACCTTCTCTATAGCCATTGTACTGCCTCTGACCTGGCTAAGTTGGACACCCTATACCACAGAGTCATCAGGTTCATAACGGGCCTTCCACTTTCCACACACCATTGCTCCTTGTACACTGTGGTGGGCTGGACTTCCCTTCATTGTAGGAGAAATAGAAATGCCGATCTATGGGCTTTCAGAGCAGTTACCAACAAGCTCCCTCTATATTTCTCTGATTGTATTTCCCTGAGTGTGATAGGTGCCTATGCTCTAAGAAGCTATTCCCTAATTGCCTTGCAATTACCTAAGGTCAAATCTCATTTCAGCAGAGCTGCCATAAGTTTCTCATTGCCTTCCTTGTGGAACAATATGGAAAAAAACTTGAAGCTAAGCTGTTCTGTTAGCCTGAATATTTTCAAGTCGCTCTATGACCGCCTTGTGAAGGAATCCTGCAAATGTTTCCCACATCGCTAGCTCACCTATTTTCCAGTTTCCCTCCTGCCCATCCTGCCTCCCGCCTTGCCTCTGCCCCTGCCTCTCTCTCCCTACCAAAATACTGGCTTCTCTGCCTGTCTTTAGCCATGGTGAAGTTCTGCCACCTTCCCTGAAGTATGCCAGTTAATTGTTCAACCCCGTCATTTCTTCCTAAGTTGGTATCCCTCTTCTTGCCTTTCTCTCTCCTTTCAAGTGAACATTCCAGCTGTACCCAGTTATGATCCTACCTGTTGTAAAGACCCTCTCACTCAAATGTTGATGTACATATGTATATTTTTCTTCTTTGTATAATATTGCATTATGTTTTACCATGTTACTGTACTATGATTTTTGTATGATGAGGTCCATCTTGCAAATGAGCCCTGCTCAATGGTGCCTGCCAGGATAAATAAAGATTTTGATTGAACAGTTTTTTTTTTTAAACCTTGTATTTATCCGCATGACCTGTCTCTTTCCTCCACTCATTCGGACATCCTCAGTGGACCATCAAACCCTCTGCCATGGTCTGCCCCTAGAGTGCCTCAATCCCACACACACTCCCTTGAAGACCTCCCGGTATACCCCCTGGGTAGGGGTGGAGAGGGGATGCCCCATGCTTACCTCTCGAAATCAGCACTCTATATATGTGTGTGTGTGTGTGTGTGTGTGTGTGTGTGTAGATCTGACACAGTGTAGTCTGCCTTGATGAGTGGTCGGAGAAGTCCTAGGGAGGTGTCATCACCTAGGAGGGATGAGGTGTTTTTCTGGTTTCTTCCCCCTGATGTCAGCATGCAGTGAGGGGCTGTGAGCTGAGAGGTAGGCTGAGACGTACCTCCTACTCTGCCTCTTTGCCGACAGTCACCCAATCCACTTGCTGCTGCTCCACCTACCATGCTATCCACCCAGGCTCTCCTAGGTGGTAGCATTTCTGCAGGAACCTGCAGTCACCCCCCCAGAGAAGGAGAGCTGCCATCAGGCACTCTATCCTTCTCCACCCCGGCTGACCCCTGGCGACCCGTGCTCATTCCCGGACCCGGGTCGCCGGCATGGTACGAGGTGTGGCATCCAGCACCTCAACCCTCAGTGTCACCAGGCCACCATTGATTGAACATTTAAACTTAAATCTATATTCTCTAAGGAATCCATTACTGAGGTCATTTCCCTCTTCAATCCCAAAGGCGTCCATGCTAAGAGGATAACATCATCTGCATACAGTAATATTTTAACTGGTATTGTATTAATTTTTGGATTGAACGTGTCTATCTTAGAAATATCATGAACTAAAGTCTCAAAATAAATATTAAAAAGAGTGGGCACCAAAGAGCAGCATTGTTTTACACCCTTATGTGCCTCAAATTGCTCTGACAGGGCTCCGTCCTTACTGTATCTTACTCTTAGATTAGTGCCATTATGTAACAGCATTATCATACTAAGTAATTTTTTTTCCATACCTCTAGACTGCAGGAGGTTCCAAAAAACGGTTCTGTTTACAGAGTTGAACGCTGCCTTGCAGTTGATAAATGCAGTGTATATCTTCCCTTTTTTTGTCTAACATATTTATCCAAGATATAGTTCAGAGTAAATATCTGATCCACTGTGGATTTTCCCTTTTGGAACCCTGCCTGAAAGTCCGACAATATCTTTTGGTCCTCTAACCAGTACAATAACTGTAACCTACAAAGGAGAAGTCTCAAAAAAAGTTTTAGACTAACATTCAGTAGCTTAATAGAATGGTGGTTAGTAGGGGTATTAATAGTTCCCTTCTTATGCAACGGCACAATTATTCCTGTTTTCCAGTGTTCTGGGATCACTCTATATTTAACAATAAATTCAAACACAGGAAGGAGTAAATCAGCCCACCATTCAGGGTCATCCTGATACGCCTCGGCTCCAATACTGTCAGTTCCTGGTGCTTTATTTTGTTTCTGCTCCAGTATTGCTGGGATCACCTGCTGTCTAATTATTTCTAACCATCCCTGTTCTCCTGTTATGTCCCTAATGTTAGCTAATTCTGAATGTACACTCACATTATATTGTGTTTCATAGTTCCTATTGATTGTTCTGAATATTTTTTTATAGTGTAGGTACCAATCCTCCTCTGAAATGACTGCTTCAATGTTACATCAAACTTTCCCCAGGCCGAATGCAACCATATTCCAAGAAGGTGATGCTATCTTTATTTTCAATTGCAGTTTGTAATGCATCCCATAATACCCATTGTTTGCCTTTTTCCCCTTTAATAGGGTCCTGTATTCTTTATTTCAGTTTTTCAGAGATATTCTATCTTCTACTAGATTAAACCTTATTCTTCTTCCCACTTTAAGGATTCATTTTCTCATAATCATACACTCATTGTCAAACCACTTTGCCTTGTATGCCTTGTTATATATGTTAGATTTATAGCTCTTACTTAATTCTTGTAGAATTGGCTTCTCTATTTCTACATACAGTTCCCTGTGTTTTTTCCCTTTCCCTCATATGAACCAGATAGCAACATACATTTTTGTTTTAAATTATTCATTTCATCTGTTTGCAATACGTCTTACAAAATTTGCAGTTTGCTTAGTTCACTTATTTCTTTTCAAATTGTAAATCATCATGTTCTCATCTGTATCAATCCTTCCATGTATGTCTTCACCATACTGCTTTTCCCATACTCCCCTTAAAAATATTTTCAATGGTCTGTGGTCACTATCCCACTGTTCAGCCACTTCAAAATGGTCTACGTGCCAAATTGAGAAAATATCTGTAATAAAATAGTCAGACACACTTCCACCTTTTTAATAAATATATAGCCCATTTCCTTGAGTATCACCATAGCACCTACCATTGATTATTCTCAGTATACCCTGAACAAGGTGACCGTGATTGAGCACTTACAAAAATGGTGGCTCAGTTATGGTGCCTGTGTTCAGGGCTACCTAGCAGGGAAGCAAGCGGATACCTGGGTAGGTGAGGTAGGTGGAAGGGAAGGGAAGTACACATGTATACATGAGCATGGGGGGGAGGAAGAAGGGAAGGGAAGGTATGTGGGAGGAGGTGTGGTAGGCAGCTGCCAAGCTGGACTGATAGTGTGATGGGGTGGGTGGTTGCTTGGGAGGTGTAGGGTTTGGGTCCGGCGTGGCATGTTTTGATTATTTGGGCCGGCAGCCAGCTTTTTTCTTTTTTACAAGTATTTCACCCCCCCTCAACATTCACCCTCCCCGGAGTTGAGAATCCTTTAGTAGGGGGTGCAGGGGATGAAGCTCCCTGCGAGGGGGGGTGTGGGACACAGCCCCCTGCAATAAAAACAATAGCCATATCATGAGCACCATCTTCCCATTCGTCACGAGTGTGCATCGCTGAAATTCATTTTCAGCAATCTACATTCACCCTAATGGCAATTGCTGTTCCCTGATTGCCGTTATGACATAGAACCATTATTCTCATATTCATAGCATTCAAAATCTCCAGTAACATAACTGTCTGCCTATTTCTTTTTATATCCAGTGAACTTCTAATTGGAATACCAAGGGCATCGTCAAGGTTCCACTTATTGCTTTTGTCTTCCATATGTACTCCTGTTCGAGCGTTACAGTCTCCACCTAACATAATCATGGCACCTGGATATTGTAGTTGAATATGTGTTATCACCTCTTTAAGCTTCATCAGATATTTTGTCATCTGAGTTGATGCTGTATGAGGTGGAATATATACATTAATCAATATACGGGGGGGGGCCTTCTGTTTTTCTATTTAAATACACAAGATATCATAGTTATCTTCCTTTAGAATACATTTTGCCCTTAGTCCAAGGCTCACTTTCAAGATTGTACATACCCCTTCTGATGCTCTACCATATTTACTTAATTTTCTGGTAGGGATGTTCCAGCATTGAAAGCCCTCGATATGACAACTGTCCATGCTGGTAGCCCATGTCTCTTGTAGTATCACTATGGAATGTGCTGCCAGAAATTTCATACAACCAATATCATTATGTTTACTAGTAATACCCACAATATTCCAACATGGAATATGTAAACATGGAGAAATATCAGTTTGCATGGTTTCCCTCAGTCAAGGTTCTTCTGACTGGTTCTCTAAACAACTGCTGTCAGAATCACTACCTGTACAAAGTGTGCTCATCTCTGTACAGTCTTGTATAACGCTTTTAGACAGCTGTATCAAATCCTCTGAATTCTCATACTATACTGTTATAAATCCTGTTACACTTCTGTAGTCTACCTTTTATAACCACTCTATTTTCTGGTTCCGGTCAGTAACATTTCAGAACAAAATAAAGTGGACAAAAATAAAGAGGCAAAAACAGTGCCACCATTAATATTGGCAGCACAAAATGAAGCATGCCAGAACAATGCAGACCACATGACACACAGGTAGCCAACAATGTTCACATCATGGAGACACTGCACTAGAACCACAGGGGGCCAGGAACACAAGCCAGCATGCCATCTCCCCCTGTCCTGTGTGTTGCTGGGAACTTGCTTGCTTGTGCTCCTGGCCCTTGCATTATACACGGCCATCCACATGGTGGCCATGGTCCCCCTGTCCTCCAGTGGTTACCTCAGTGCATGTTCTCCATCACTTCGCATTCTGGGTGAGGGTACTCCACCATGTGGGTATCTGTGCCGTTAGGTTACCATGGTAGGTGTCCAGTGGCCTGCTTCCCCCCAGTGGTGGTTGCACCCTGCCCTATTCCATCTTTCTGCATCCCTGTGCTGTTCCTGTGCACAGGTGCCTTCTGCTGTGTGTTCCTGTGCAGTGCCTCCATGCAGTGGATGTTGTTTGCTACCTGTGTGTCATGTGGCCTGCATTGTTCTGGCGTGCTGCATTTTGTGCTGCCAATATTGATGGTGACACTGTTTTTGCCGCTTTATTTTTGTCCACATTATTTTGTTCTGTGATGTTACTGACCGGAACCCTATTTTCTTAATGTGAGATATCATCATCTGACTCTAGTACATGTACTTTCTCAGTATGAACAAGGTAGGTGGTAATCCTTTGCTGAAGTTTTTGGCCATTTGTTTCATTTGATGTATATGTTTTTTCCTTTTCCTCTAATGCCCTGTATTTTTTCTGACTTTTTCTCCCCTTCTAAAAGCACTGTTCTTTCTGCTTTGATTCCCAGATCCACGAGTTCATTTTTCATAGCTAGTAGATTTTGTCTAATGGTGCTAGTTTTAGTAACCAGGCACACCCAGCCTTTTTCCTTACCTGGTCTGTACCTGTATACTGAACTTATCTCTGCCCACGAAAATTTAGATCCTAAGAACCCCTTACATATAACCAAACCAATTTAAGTGTAGTGTGATTTTCATTTCTTGACTTAGGTATCCCTTTTAGAAAAATTGTTGGCACAATCAGTCCTTGTGCTATCAGCTGTCCCTTTCCTTGTTTCCAACTTCTGCTGTACTTATAACCTTTTCCTTATTTGTTTTAGCCTGCTTACCATCCCTAGATTTTTTTTTACTTTTGGTGGCTGCTTCCACTGTTTCAACATCTGTAATAAAATATTTCTTCCTTTTTCCTCCCTCCCTCCTCTAGAATCAGGACATTCTGAGTCAAGCTTTTTTCACTTTCCATACAGTTGACATTTTTCTTTCTCTCTACTTCAGATTTTTTGTTATTTTTCCTTCATCCTGACCCTTGTAGATTTGCTATTTCATTTGTCTTCAGTAAGTTCCTTTACCAGTTTTTTCAGTCTCCTGTACTTCCCTGTTTCCAATTTGCTTTGTAGCTTTCCTTATGGATAAATGGGTTTTGATATTAGTGGCCTTAATCATCTCATTCTTGTTTTCGTCTTTATTGGCTTCTTCCCTTAAGTATAGAATTTTACTGAAAAATAACGTTAATTAACACATCATTTTTAAGCATTATTCCATTGTGGATTTCTTTAAGAATATCCATCATAGAACTTTCATTTTCGTTGCATAAATAACTCCCTTCTTTATTTCTATTTCTAGTCTTATTTGTGTTTTTTTCAAGCTTTAATATCTGCTGCTTTCTTGTTGTTTTTGTTATCTGCATTGATTTTTTGGGCCCTACTATGACAGGAACTATATCTTTCCAATACACAGCATGTGAAATATCAGGTGGTTGTTGAAGGGGGGTGTCACGTTTTAATTTTTGAGTATATGGCATGAGGAATGCCTCAAAGTCTTCTAGAAAAGATCAGCTTGGACATTGCAATGATGTATCTTTGTTCTCCCTTTCTCTGCATTTTATATTTGTACTTACTTCTTTATTTGATTTTTCTATCTGTATATTCTGATTAGGTGTTTTTTTTTACTGTAAATCATGTTTACTATTCTTTTTCTCTTCCATTTCATTAGCTTTTTTTCCATGTCCTCAGTTATGTTCATATCTTTTTCTTTTCTAGATCTCTCCTCTTTCTCTGAACCTTCCCTTCCTCTTGTTTTCTTTTGACATATTTCTTTCTGACTCTAAAGTATCATTTTCTAAAGCTCTAATTGTTTTCAATATTGGATGCTCACTAACTTTGGTCCTCACTGACATATATTCACAAGATTTTATTGGAGATGAGCTCAAAGGAGGGAATGTTGTGCTTAGAATTCTAAAAAAAATACTTTTTTCCCACTAAGTTAATCTGTGTTCCTGGAGCCAGAATATAACTGGTTATCTTTTAATATCCTTTACTTAAGTTAATTCCATTTTTCCCTTTTGGGTCCTTTTTCCTTTTTTCCTTTTTGGTTCTGCTTGTTCTTTCTTATTCTTATTAGTAATGACATTGGTTGCTAGACTCTTCCCTGCTTGTCTGGTATTCATTATCCTTATGCAATTAAAATTAAATTAAATACAGTCAAATATACAACTGATAAAGAACAATGGTAAATTTCCCTCAGTCATACTAAAATATTCCTAGTAAAAATAAGTATTCTCCACCTCTAGAGATATAGATAAGCTAGGATGTAAATAAATATAAATCTCAATATTTTTCTTAACAAAATGCTGCTAGGGCTAAATCATGCCTGAAATAATTATCACCATCACTTTCCTGACTAGTTTAAAAATTTGAGTTGTTCAACAATAATCATAAAAATTGGAACATTTTTATGCTTATTTAGACCTGTTATCAGTTCAATAATAATTCATTAATAGGCTAAAATATCATAACCTATATTAAACACACTTTAGAGTGCTGACCCCTAATTTGTTCTATCAACAGTCTGTGCTATCCAATATAACTGAAAATATAGTGCCAATAAATCCTTCTTTTATACCACAAACTCAGTCTTAGAAATTCTTTTTACAATCACCACTTTATCAGGTGTTGGCTGTGGATGCTCCTTTTCTTTTCTTTACAGTAAGAACCTACAAGGGTTGGATGCTTGATGCTTGTTACGCCCCAGTTTTTACAAAACATAATCTCTGGTTGAATATCCTCAAACAAGGTAATAGGGACAACCAACACTAGAGATTCAAAAATAAAAAGGAAAGTGAGATAATGTTGAGTCTTATTTGTCTCTTAATATATATAGCTCTCAATCTAATGTAATCTAACAGACATTAATAACAGATAGGAGTATTACTGGTCACAATGTAGCTTTATTTTTGATTAATTCTAATCTGCCTATACTAGGATACCAAAGGCTGACCCACCAAAGATACTAAGGCCCCTCATAGATTTAATTTAAAGATGTAAATTTTAATTTATACTTAATAAGAGCAACAATAATACTTCTACTTCTACTTCTATCCACTGCTGTAGCTTTTCCAAAAGAGTCTCCAAAATAAATTACTTACTTGTACTCTGCTTTGCTCAGATATTTGGCAGATATCTGGTAGAACTTCTAACAGAGGCCAACTCATAAACCACTTTCTCTCTGGGGCAATACTTTTTGGCATTGGAGGCAGATCATAAAATGGCAACCTCCTAAAATTAGGGTATATTCAAGGCTGCTCTCAAAATTATCGTACTTAACAGCTGATTAACAGATGCTAAAGCTTTTTATTGGCCAGTGCTTCACAAATGTCTGTACAAGTGCTCATATGCATTCAAAATGGAGAATCTGTCTCAGAGACGCCACACATGCACTTTATGGGGACTTGTCATGTGACCAAGTTGCACTTTTTGGCATGAAATTTTTAAAACACTCATCATTTAATTCAATTATAAACTATTTAGAGATAATGACAGTGTTTGTTTTTTAATATTTATATTTTTGTGACCGTTAACTAAAAAAAGCTGAGTACAAACCACAGTGTGCACAAAAATTTCTAAAAAAATGACAGCAATACTGAAAGAAATGTCCTGCTTACTAGTTACTAGCCTATAACAGCTAGAAAGATGAGATATCAAATGACACTATGATTAAAGGAAAACTGAGAGGAACTAAAAGTTTTATCCAAAGGGAAAAGCACATAAGAGCTGTTGTGTCCGTTCAATCACTTCACTTCCAACGGAATCAACTCTATCAAGTTCAGAGTAAAACAACAGCTGAAAAGCGAAATATGCTAAGTTTGCTTATATGATTTTTTTTATAAGGCTCCTTCCCTTTTCTTCTTCTTCTCCTTCTTCTTCTTCTTCTTTCCTACAGCCTCTCTGACTTTCTCCCCAGATTAATTCTCCAGATAAATTCATGATGGCCTTGGGTCATTCCCACACCACTGTCCCCCGTAAGGAAGCTGTCTTCTCCTGTCCAGGAACAGGCTCCTTCACCACTAGGATTCCATTGTCCTGTGCCAAGGAGAAAACAAAGCAAGGAGACCACCCAAGACAATTTGGTTCCACATGTCAGACTAGAAAAGAGCTAGGACAGACTAAGAAAAAAAGACAATGGTGGCATACATTTTCTTAGCCTAACAAAGGCATTTCCAGCTCTCTGCTATGCTCTCATTTCATGAGAACCAGCATGCAGCCACTTCCTCTCACTCAGTCACCTCTCCACTCCTTCTCTATAGCTCCCTCTATCATTTACTCTATACTACAGTTGCCGTTGTTACCCTCTACACTCACTCTAACTGTGCCTAGCTAACATTTCACATTCACTCATATCACAGGCAGTCAAACTGAGTCACTCATATTCAGTAGCTCAATTTGGTTCATCCATATCACAGGCTACTGAATTTTCTAAGCTAAGTGCAGTTACTAGATAGGCATTAGGGAAGGATCTAATATAGAGAAGGATGCCTTACTTTTTTTGTGATGCTATCCCTCTTAAAGATGGGGTACCCTTGTAGCTCTACCTCATGAGGGAATATGTAAAGTTTTAGCCAGGTCTCTGTGACTGCTACTACATCAGGGGCATACAGATTAACCCAGCCTTCTAGCTCTTCGAGCTTGGGCCTAAGACTGCTTATGTTCATGTGTACTAACTTTAAACTCCACATTTTTGTCTAGCAAATATTAGGTGGGGAACAGACCCTGTGATCTGAAGAAGTAGGACCAGGATTTATTTCAATATCTCCAGATACGAGCAGCCAAATAGAGGACAATGCCCTATAGGTGTGCACAGGACAAACTGGAGTAGCATTAACAGTAACTTCCTTCATGTAGAAAAATAGCTTATAATAGTTACCCTTATTTTAAATGCCACAGAGTATTAGTGAGAGTGAGTCATATTCCTATATGTAGGAATGAAGAAATGGGGAGTCTCCATAGCAAAACGCACATGTTGGAGAACATGAGGGGCTAATATAATCTGGTCCAGAGCCAGAACAGCAAGTACATAAAAGGATACCATAGCTAATACCTGTAGGGCCATCATTGTGAATGGGTGGGATGATTGACTGGAGGGGGCCAAGAGAGGAGTGTACTCTCTGTACAAGAGTGTATGCAGTACCCTTAAGGAGTGCAATAGCAGGCTACCATCTAGAATTCAATAGTACTGAGGCTAACCAGTTGGGGGGCATAGAATAAAATGTCAACAGGCATGGTGTCATGTACAGGTCTCTAAAATTAGTTTAAAATATTAGGACACAGACCCCCCCACCCCGAGTGCGGGTAACACTCCTTAGACAAAGAGTTTGAGAAAAATAAAAATTCAGTCCTGCCAGATAGGCTACCAGTTTCTTTCCCTTAGCAAAGAGTTTTAATCAAAATGGAAATATCCTCCTCTCTGAAAGGGTGTAGGATTATATACAAGTGTAGTACCTGTCTGCGTGGTGTTGGGTGAAACTTCCTAAAGTATCTACTGCCAAAGGAGTATCAAATTAATTCACAGGAAGCAGATTGATAGACTGCCATCCAAAAGAGCTTACTAGGAAACAGTACTATGAAGTTGTGGAAAGAGGATAAAACTCAGTGGTGCTTATTACAAACTGTATCCCATATTTTCAGAGAAAGTCTAGTAGAGTGTATTACAACAGTAGATAGGGAGGCAGCTAAACACACAGCTATCTTACAATTAGAAACTATTAAGGTACAACACTTACTGTGCTATCTGTATACTGGCACTGCAGGGTCACGAGAACAGCAACCGGAACCCTCCCCACACAGTTTCCTCCATGGGAAATGCAAAGAGAGTGCCCCAGAATTGTCTTCCAGTTCACTCTGTGAGCTTACAACAGCACCACAGGGTTGAGAGGGCAGCAGTTGGAGCCTTCCTCACACAGTTTTCCACAAGGGACACAGCAAAGAGACCAACCCAGCATTGCCTTCCAGCTCACTTGGTGAGCTCACCGCAGCTCTGTAGGGTTGCGAGGGCAGCAGTTGGAGCTGTTCCCACACAGTTTCCCCCATGGGACACAGCAAAGAGATCACCCCCGGTTATTGAAGACAGGCTCACTGCAGCCTAGAAAACTAGCTTGGGTATGCGGCGCCATCTTTGTTCCACATCTGACTGCAGCTGCTTATTGTGAATTGTTGCCATACCTATTGTCAGCAGACTGTCCTGATAGTTTCAGGCACAACAAACATACAGTGATTTTACTGTTTTTTAACTGTCCTCAAGAGACTGTGTTACTTTTTTTGCATTCCTTTCAGTGGAGTGTACTGTTTTATGCAGCTCTCAGGGGATTTACTGTTTTTATACTGATCTTAGGGGATTTGGGGCCAGATATTCAAAACTTTGCCCAGGGGCTAAATTAGCACTGCTTGGTGGGAAAACTTAGCCCGGAGCACAGAGCAAGCTATATTGAAATGGAAATAGCCCGGTACTAATCCTGCTGAATATTGCAGTCGAAGGAAGGCAGGCAAACTGGTCTGGGAGTGCAGGGCAAAAATAGCCCGGGAATGAGACAGCACTGAATAAAGCAACCAGGAAGTGCAACCCACAACAACAACACAGTGCACAGCAACGTGAGGACAGGTACAGATGAACTACATGGCCAATGTGTGTGCCAGCAAATGCATGGACTCAGTACAGCTGCAGGAAGCAGCAGATGTGAAAGAACAGTGATCAAAACTGTATATTATTCACCGTACCGTTAGCGCCATGCTAACACGATAGCGTGGCATTAGCGCAGAGCTAAGCAGTTAGCCCGGTGCAAACACGTTTGCCCGGAGCTAAAATGTGCCAGATTCAAAAGTGCCATGCAAATGAGCCTACTTAGGTAGTCTCTGGGCAAACAACTGGATTAGTATCTCATTATATCCTGATTTGCATACAGTTTGCCCAGCGTTACTGCAGGGTGCCACACAGCCATCTGTAGGTCAGTCTGGAAGTATAGGGGCTGACCAGGTCCAACCGCGCTCCACCTGTAGGTCAGTCTGGCAGTTCACGATGATAGCTGCAGGCTACATGTAAACAGTACAGTACAGCATAGCATAGCATACTGTACCCCAGGGGACAAAACAGCACAGGCACAGGTGGTGGTGGTGCTTCATGCAACTGTCACACTGTAGAGCATGCTACAGTGCACAGCAGACACTACAGCAGCAAGGGGGCCAGTAGTGTGAGGGACACAGCACTGCCTATGGTGTGTAGTGATGATGACTGCACTGTACACAGTGACAGGCCCAACCTGCAGGTGTTTACTGACAGTGGACACTACTGTTACACTGTTGCGTGACCCACTGATGCTGTACCTGTGGCATGGGATGCTCACAGTGACATGTACATTTCTGGCTTTGTGTGCTGTGGCAGTTGTACAGCTGTGTGGTATGTGGTCGGGGGGGCATATATTATCTGAAAGGTACACTGGTGTTGGGGTATTCCCAACACTGGCCCATGTGCACTGCATGATGTGTCCCAGCCTTGTAGCCACACCTGGTCTGTGGCACAGCCTCACCACCCATACACACTGCCCTCAACATCCTCCATGCCCACAGTGCTGCATGTGTGTGCTGGCATCTGTTCATGTCCACAGATGTGTGGTCCACAGGTGTGTGCTGTATGGCCACACTGCCATGCTGTCCACTGGCAGCAGGGTCACCACTTACTGCCTGGCATGGCTGGGACTGGTGGCAGATGATGGCATCATTGTGATGCCATCAGTTAGCAGCATGCTTCCTCTATGTTTGGCTTTATGCATGTGTCATATTTATTTGTTAGGGTCACATAAAACCGCACTAAACCTGCGCAAACACCGCGCCAAAGCCAAAAAGTCACGCAAGCTGATTGCCCAGGGTTACATCAGTTTTCTGGCGGTAATTTGCAACTGCACTAAGTGTCGCGCTTAAGTCACGTAAAACAACTTAGCGCAGCACTAGTCGCTGAATATAGCATTGCACCTGTATTCATGTCAGTTTGCCCCTTGCATACATTATAGTTTTGCCTGGCGCTAATGCAGTTTGCCCATGCTATTTGGCCTTTTGAATATAGCAGACCTGCGCTAATCCCACGCTAAACCTGCGCAAATGGTTTTTGCCTGGTGCAAAGTTTTGAATATCTGGCCCCTACTGTCTTAAATTGCTCTCCTGCTGCTTGTTTCACAAAACAAAAACTATGTGCCCTTGTTTCTTCTCCTCTGTCCTTCTACTCCCTTCCCCCACTGTGCTCTGCAGCCCCCCTCAGCTCAGCTTACACCCTGTCCCTTTGCTCATAGCCCACTCACATTTCCTCTTCCTTCCACAGCATCGCCTTCCAGCTCACTCTGTGAGCTCACCACAACTCTACAGAGTCATGAGGGGAGCAGTTGGAGCCCTCCCAATACAATTTCCCCCATGGGACACAGCAAAGAGATCACTCCAGGTAATTGAAGACAGGCTCACTGTAGCCTAGCACACTTGCTTTTGTGCATGTGGCACCACACAATGGTACCTCATAGTATTAACCCACCTGCCCCCACCCTCCCACCCTTGGTTGGCATCCTAAATGTATGCCCTCAGTATCCCTCCTGACTCATCAAGTCAAAGAGCTTCACCTGCCCAGTGTGCTAATTTAGGCTCAGTACCCTCTCCTTGCCTGATGGCTGCTCATTACTTCCTACTAGGCTCATAATCCAACATTATTGTCTGACCATCTGACTGATCAAATCAAAGACCTACACCTTCCCAATGTGCTAATCTTGGCTCAGCCCCCCTCTTCTTGCCTGATGGCTACTTCATTACTCCCTATCATGGTCACATCCAGTCACATTGTCTAACCTCCTTCTGTTGTGGGATCTGATCCCTCGTGGAGCTACTGACCCTACATCATCACACTCAACCCTTGCCAATCTGTAATGCCACTCCCTAAGCACCAAGAAACACCTGTACATACTCTCTTGCACCCCTGGCTGTCATTGGCAGCCTCTTTAGTCATGCTTCTTACTGCCTTCTACCTCCTTCCCCTTATCTACACACTGGTCTCCCTCCCCATCCACCTGCCCCCCAGTCCACTACCCATTTGTATTCCTAAAGGCTTGAAAATTGCTCATCTTACTATCATAAGCCTTCTCCCCAAGAGAACCCTCTTCCGGTCACTCATTCTAGACCCCCAGTGAGATGTACTGATCATATCTGAGACTTGCTTTCCTTAAAAATCCCAGGTAACAGCATCCTCATCCCCGGCTACTCCCTTATTCACCAGGATAGGCCCAGTAGGGGTGGTGGTGTGGCCATTTATCTCTCCTCTCTCATCCAATTCTCTCCTATACTTTCTTTCTGATCCCAGTCTGCTTATGAGCTGTTACTCTTAAAACTCTCCCTGCCTTTCGCTCTTCTCATCTTTGTGGTCAGTTCATATTTCCACCTTGGTCTTCCCCCCTCGTCAATTAATGAACACCTCACTCCCCTCACATCACATGCCTCATTCAGTGAACTATACACCACAGGTGATTTTTAACATAGGCAAGGCAAAGTAAGGCAACTTTATTTATAAGGTGTCCAATCCCAGAGGCTCTGGGCACCTTACATAAATAATAACATACAGCCAATAAATTAAAACATATAATAAAACCTCATTAAAACCATATCAGAATTAGCATTCAGCAGAATTAAAAGGCTTCTGGAGGTCAATCTTCAAGGGAGTGGCCAAAACTAAGGATGGCATCAGCAGTCAAAGGTCAGGCTGAAGAGGTAGGCCTTCAGCATCCCCTTAAACACCTCAGTTGAAGGAGCCTCTCAGACACCAGGTGGAAGAGAGTTCCACAGGGTTGACCAAGAAACACTAAAAGTGCAATCTCCCGAGATCCTGAGCCAAACCCTGGGAATGTCCAGGAGGCCCCTCAAGATGGAGTGGAGGGAGCAGACAGAGGACACCTGTGTCAGGAGCTCTGACAGGCAACCAGGATCCAGCCCATATAGGGCCTTAAAGGTGAGGAGACCCACCTTGAAAAGGACCCTCCACCTGACTGGCAGCCAGTGCAGAGCACGCTGGACTGGAGTCACATGACTGGACCTCGACAGGCCCATCAGCAACTGGGCTGCTGTGTTCTGCACCAGCTGCAGTCTCTGCAGCATTGCAGCAATTGAGCCTAGAAGTCACAAAGGCATGTACCAGTGTTGGCAGGTCCTCGGACAGAATGAGGGGCTTAATCCAGGCAATGTTCCGCAAGTGGTAAAAACCACTGCTGACTACAGATGATACCTGATCTTCAAAGTTCAATCTGCTATCAAGGATCATGTCCAGATTTGGCACCCTTGGAGAATCTACCAATGGCGCAGACCCCAGAACAAGTCCAGAGTCATCTCCCAGTGGCAACCAAACACATCCATGACCAGGCTTGATCACCAGCACCTCAGTCTTGGCCAGGTACAGTCTTAGCCAGCTGGAAGCCATCCAGTCATTGAGTTTAGCCAGATAGCTGTTAAGCACATCAACAGATCCTGATGTTCCTGGTGCAATTAACAAATATGTTGGGTGTCATCTGCATAGCAGTGAATCTCCACACCATACTGTTGAATGATCTCACTCAGGAGTAGCATGTACACTGTGAACAACATCAAAAACAAGATCAAGCCCTGATGTACTCCACAGGACAGAGGCATTGGAGGAGAAATTCCCAATCACCACCCACTGTACTCTGTCCAAGAGATAGGACTCAAACCATTTGATGACAGTACCAGCGAGTCCACAAAACTCACAGAGCCGATCGAGAAGCACAACATGATCCACAGTGTCAAAAGCTGAGGAAAGATTGAGGAGCACAAGAACTGACCTATCTCCTCTATCTCTAGACCTGAGCAGATCATTATTTACTCTCACTAGAGCAGTTTCAGTGCTATGTCTAGCCCAAAAATCTAACTGGAAAGGCTCATAGATATCCAAGGACACTAGGTGGTCCTCCAGCTGTTGTGTCACCAATTTCTCAACAACCTTGCTCAAAAAAGGCAGGTTGGAGATTGGATGGTAATTCACCAGGACATCTGTGTTGATGGAAGATTTCTTTAGGAGGGATTTCACCAGTGCTTCTTTCAAAACAACTGGGAAGACCCCTTCCTCCATCAAGCACCTGGCAATCCTGGTGAACACAGGCCAACAGCATCAACATATCCCATTAAGAAACAAGTCGGTGCCGGGTCCAGTTCACAAAAGGTGTGCTTAAGCTCTAAAGTTCTTAAGCTCACCTTAGTCACTTCAGAGACCCCCCACTAGCCTAAACTGACTGGCTCTCCCCCCCACACCAAAACTTGCACTGACATCAGATCCCTGAACCTGTCCCAATTAATTACTAAACCTACCCACCTAAACTTCAAATCTCACAACCACACCCTCATAGACTGGGCCCTCACTTCCCAGCCACATCATAGAATTGAGGCAGGTATCCTTCCTGACACTCTAAGTAATCACCATATGACCTATTGTGACTGCAAAGTCCACCGTTCCAAAGCTCCCCCCAAACTCATTACGACACACTCGTATATATCCCTAGATCTGGCTCCTGTTGTCGAGGCATAGGTCAGGAAGCATAGGAAAACCAGGAGCAGTAGTAAAATTCCCAAGTAATGTTTTATTATTATTAATAACAGCAAAACAAAAAATAAAAATATTCAATATAACTATTTACAAAGGCAGTACAAACAGAGAAAACAAAGTCCTTCATCTGAGGAAATCTTTAATTCCAAGTTTCAGTTTCTCGGTCTCTCTCTCTCTCTCTCTCTCTCTCTCTCTCTCTCTCACTCTAGCAAAAGCATTGCTGCTTTTGTTTTTGCTTCCTCAGCTCATGAAGAGACAAGAACTTTGTAAGTTTCTTTCCTTGCAGGTGCAACAAAATAGAACATGATGTCCCAGAACTGGACTCTTGTTGATAACTCTGCAAAACAGTTTGTGTTGCATGTCAGAGTTAACCCCCTAAATTCCAAATAGCTTTTTGCAATCATTTCAACTGTATAACTACATAGAGTTTCAAAGTAAGGGATCCCAGTATTACTTAGTTTCACACAAAAATTCACAAAAATTCATATATATTTTTTATAAACACAAATACGCAAGTGGAAAGGAAAGACAGAAACAGCAAGTGAAGGCAGAGAGATAGCGAGAGGCGGAGAAT
Source organism: Neoceratodus forsteri (assembly GCA_016271365.2). NCBI lineage: Eukaryota > Metazoa > Chordata > Ceratodontiformes > Ceratodontidae > Neoceratodus > Neoceratodus forsteri. The sequence goes on from CM057456.1 coordinate 1,534,624,965, forward strand.
AGTGAGACAGTCAGAGTGATCAGTTCCTAGGTCTCACGAGAACATTTGGTTGGCCAACCAGACAGACAAGAGACAGAAAAGGAGAGGACAGAACAGATTATTGCATTTAATTCTTTCTGCGTAACAAATGGGACAGGGTCTTATTCAATGCTGTCACATACCCCTCTTTAAGAGGGAAACTGGGTTAAAAACAGGGTTTCCAAAACTTTCTATTAATACTCTTCTATCATTAGTTTATAACCTTTACAGTTAAGTGCATGTGCAATATAGCAAACAGTCAAGTTTTAACTCACTTTTTTTCAACCTTCTGAATTCTTAATTCCTGATCCATATCTTGACAGAAAATCAGCACTGACATTCTCATTTCCAGATTTGTGTATAACCTTGAATATAAATGGCTGTAGTGCCAGGTACCACCTTGTTATTCTGGAATTTTTATTCTTCATTTGGTTAAGCCAACAGAGAGGATTATGATAGGTTAGAAGTACAAAATCAGCTTGTAGTAAATACAACTTAAGGGAATCCATGGCTCACTTTGCCACAAGGCATTCCTTTTCAATGGTGAAGCACCTTTTCTCTCTGTCATGCAACTTTCTACTGATATATAGAATGGGATGTTCCATACCATCTATATTTTGACTCAGGATCATACCTAGGCAAGTCTTTGATGCATCTGTCTGTAACAAAAATTGTTTCTCAAAGTCTGGGCTTTGTAAAACAGGGGCTGAATATAATGCAGCCTTGATGGCCCAAAAAACTTCATCACACTCTGGGGATCATTTCACGTCATTCAGGATCTGTTTCTTTGAGAGTTCAGTGAGGGGAGTAGCTTACAGGGCAAAGTTGGGAACAAATCTCAGCTTGTAACCTCCCAGTCCTAAAAATGACCTGTCATGCTTCTTTGTTTTAGGGATAGGACTGTTAGCTACAGCTTCTATCTTAGAAATCACTGGCTTTACTTTGCCATTTCCCAAAGCACATCCCAAATGTCTGGTTTCCTGTATGCCCAATGCACACTTGGTAGGATTAAAGATCAGATCTGCATTTTTGATAGCTTGCATAAAATGCTGGTAGGTGTTCCAGGTGACTTTTCCAGTCTGGAATGTACACCATGACTTCAGTCAGGTAAGCAGCACAACAGCCAGTGTGAGGGGATAAAATTACATTCATGTACTACCGGAATTTAGCAGGGGCACCATGTAAACTAAATGGGATAGTGGTGAACTGATAGAATCTAACAGGGGTGGCAAATGCAGGTTTGTCTCTGGATTCTATAGCTAGAGGGATCTGCCAGTAACCTTTGGTGAGAACGAGAGTACTGATGTACTTGGCACTTCCCAATCTGTCCACCAAATCATCTATTCAGGGCATAGGATAACTGTCAAATTTGGGCACTTGATTAAGTTTCCTAAAATCAAGGCAGATTTTTACACCCCCTCCCCTTTTTTATTTACAATCACCATTGGTGATAACCAAGCACTTCTTGACTCTTCTATGATACCCAGTTTTTTCATTTTTTGAATTTCCTTAACTATGTCTGCTTTTTACTGCTCTGGTAATCTGAACGTCTTTTTTCCGATAGAGCGAGCATTCTCTGTCACTATTACACGCTCGACCCCTTTTGCTCAGCCTGGCACTGTGGTAAATATACTGTTAAATGTCTTCAGTAAGTTACAAATTTCTGCAGTGTGTTTGGAGGTTAAGGAAACATTCAACTTTACTTTTTTTTTTGAAATTCTCTTTTTATTAACATTTTCCAATATAGATACAGTAATAAAGACAGTAACAACTAAACCAAATACATTACATTCCTTAAAATCTCAATCAAGAAGATCATACCCTTGGACAAAGAAAATAAAAATACTAATCCAGCAGGAAACAAGAAATAAAAACTAGATAACCCAAATCCTCTATCCTTCCTCCCCCATGAGGATGTAGTCACTAAGGCGATATGGAGAGTTAGCACTACGATAGTTAGTTGCCCTGGACTCTAAGCAAAAACACATCCGAACTTATTGGCAGACAACATCCAAAAGTGAGAGGGTATACGATTATCCTCGGAGGGGCCTCCACAATACTGAAAAAATTCAGATCTCAAAGTTATAGTCCTCGCACCAATTCAATATCTATGCGAAAAGACCAAATCAATAAGGTACAGGGCATACAACTTACCCCATTTCTTCTGAAAGGTCTTTGGGAGGATCGAAACCAGCAATCAGTTTCTCCACTTTGAAACATTGGAAATCTCTTCCACCCAGTCCTGATAGGAGATCTCAAGACTATCTGTCCAGTGCCGGAGGACCAGCCTTTTAACCGCCATAGCAATAAGCGCTATGTAATACTTCCTTTCTCTGACCCTAATAGCTGTGTAATCCCCTATAATACAGGACTCTAACGTGAGGTGGTTACCTAAGCCTAACAAGGGGTCTACATTCAACTTTACAACATCAGCAGTTATAGTTTGTTCCAGTCTGTCATTAGCTACATCAATATCTTCTTTATCAGTTTCTGGTAAAACTAATAAAGTTGCCTTTGGTGTTTTTTCAACCCATTTCTTCAGGAGGTTTGCGTGGTATATCTTGGTAGAATTTTTCCTATCAGGGTCTCAATTTTATTGTTAACTGTGCCAGTACGTCTAAGCATGCTATAAGGCATTTGCCACTTCATTAATAGTTTATTTTCTGTAGTGGGTAAAAGCAGCAAGACTTTTTCACCTGGCTCAAAAATGTTTTCTTTTACCCCATGGTCACAGTACACCTTCTGCTGGTTTTGAATCTCTTCTTGATTACTACAGGCAATTTCAACATATTTTGCCAGTTTCATTCTCAGGGCACACACATAAGATGTAATAGATTGTTGTTGAGTGGGGTTATCTTCCCATGTTTCTTTTATTACATCTAGTGGCCCTCTAGGTTGTCTAGCATACAACATTTCAAATAGTGAAAAACCTGTTGAGGCTTGTGGCGCTTCTCTGTAAGCAAAAAGCAGGTGAGGTAAGTACTGGTCACAATCTTTTCATTCCCCTTTTACAATCCTTTTTAATATGCGTTTTAGGGTTTGGTTAAAATACTGAACAAGACCGTCTGTCTGAGGGTGATGGGGGAGGTTCTTATGGCAGTGATACCTACAGTAGTAGCTGGTACAGCTCCTTTAGTAATGCAGCACCAAAATTATTACTCTGATCAGTAATAATTTCTTTAGGTATGCCCATCCTGCTGAAAATTTTGGCAAGCTCTGCTGCCAGTTTTTGGGGCTGTGACAGTATGCATTGGAACTGCTTCTGGATATCGAGTAGCATAGTCACATACTACCATAATTAATTGATTTCCCTTTTTACTTTTGTCTAAATTGCCAACCACATCCATTGCAATTCTCACAAAAGACACATCTATCAAGGGTAAGGGGCACCATGGGCACCTTGTCTTTTTTAATCACTGGGGCTACTTTCTGACATTCAGCAAAAGAACTGCAATAGGTAGCAACATCTTCATGAAATCCAGGCCAGTAAAATCTGTACAGCTATCTGGCAAAGGCGTGATCCTTCCCTGAGAGACCAGCCATAGGACTATCATGTGCTGTCTCTAACAACTCAGTTCTATACTTCTGTGCTATAACCAATTGTTCTATTTGTTCCTGTGACTGAGGTTTAACCCAAACTCTGTATAGTAACCCATTACATTTTTTAAACATTGGCTCACCCAGTTTTTGTTTCACCCCCAGTTGCTTAAAATAACCTTGGAGAAAGGTATCCAGTGATGATAGTGACTGCAAATGAGCGACTGTCAAAAGAGCAAATCATTTACAGCGCTACCCTGTTGGGCTACCCTATAAGGGTAGCGACAGAATGCTAAAGCGAGAGTAGGGATGAGCTAGAGAGGGCTACCTGAAGGGTAGGGATAGGGAAGAGAAGGGGAGGGATAGGGAAGAGGGTTTGTGTGGGGTAGTGTGCCATGCTGCCACCAACCTATCTATGTGCCATGGTGGTAAGGGTTGCTAGCTTCGGTGCAGCAGGTACTGGGTTTGGGCTGGGAATATTTTACTGCTGCCATAATGTTGTTTTTTTTCAGACTGTCTCCCCCTCCCTAACATGCACCACTTGGAGTGTTGGTTATATTGAATCAGGGGGGTACAGGGGGTGCAAGGGGGTGCAGCCCCCTCGCATAAATACTATTTTAACTTGCCAGATGTGTCACCCACAAGTGTACATTGCCATTGTGCTTTTCGGAGATGTACACTCACTCTAATGGCGATTGCTCTTTTGCAATCACCATTATGACATGAAACCTGGAGAGAAGCATCATCAGTTTGCTCTATAACAAAGTCACAATCAGTTATCAATTTAGCTTCAGCATTTTCATATTTTAACCCCTTATGTCCATCAGTCTTTTTTTGCCACTATTGTTTCAGGTGTCTTCTTTCTTTCCTGGACTTCTAGATCTTGGAGCTGGGCTCAAACAAGTCCACATCCAAGTCACTGAAAGGAAAAGTGTCCCTGCCATCTGAGATTTTCTTTGCCCGTGCTCTTGTTACCACTGCTGATGAAACTGCAGGGTTCAGCTCCTCTGAGATTAACTCAGCAAACCCTGGACAGTCATTTCCAATAATCACGGGTATAGGTAACTTGGGATCTTCCTCCACTTTCATTTGGTGAGTCACCCCATTAATATTCAGGGTCACTTGTGTGGTAGGATAATACTGTGTGTCTCCATGGATGCAAATGACACCAGTACCTGGTCCTTTTACATAGTGTTTTCCCAACACTTCAACATGCACTAGGGTTTGTCTGCTTTCCGAATCATTAAGTCCCTTTACGGTCTTATCTCCCACCTTAACACCTGTTAAATACTTGCCCTAATTTGCTAAAGTCAAATCTGCTTTAGTGTTACCCTGCTTGTTTTTATGGCAATTTCTTGTGATATGGCCTGGCTTGTTACAGTTATAGGGTCCTATTCATGAATGGATGGAGTGGCCATGCACCTCATTAGTTGGGTGCTTATCCACTGCGCAGCCGCCTGCACCCACTGCAACCACTTTGCCCCATTCATCACCTGGATGTGCCCCCATAAATACCCAATCCCTTGGCTGATCATGGAGCTCCACGCAGGGGTGGGCCGGGGGTAGTGTGGGAGTCGAGCCAACACTCTGCGGCATTTACAGCACTGCAGAGTGCTGTGTGTGGGGATTCCTTGACCCATGTTTTGGAGGCAGCCATAAACCATTGGATCCAGCTACACATCCCCTGGGGAGACTGCCTCCAGACATGGTGGAGGCATCAGCACCCCCAACATAGCAGCTCCTGCCATTGGGGCACATCTGGAGTCCTGGGTGGGTGGGTGGGGTGACTGCTACTAGGGCTCGGTCAGTGCTCTGTGCACTGGCCAGCAACATGGCACCAGAGGCATGTAAGGGATCCACTGAGGGTCCCAGCCTGGGCAGCTGATTGGCTGCCAGCTATGATCCATGCTCTGCTCCCACCTGCCCCCCGCAGATCTGCATGCCAAGGGGTTGGAGCCATGTAAGGGAGCAGGGCAGGGGCTGGTGTTCATGAATGGGGCCCCTGCATGGAAATCCCTTGGGTGTGGAGCTGCGCACCCCTATAAGCACCTCTTGCACGTTCATACATGAATAGGCCCCATAGCAAATAAAGTCTTTGTGTGCAGATTTGTTACCCCCACCACATTTTTTATCTGACCTGGAGTTAAATCAGAAAAAAGAAAGTCTTACCGGTTCTTGGCTATTACCTCGCTGCTGTGTGGTCTGTCTGGCCATCTGATAGTCCTCGGCCAAAGAAACAGCCTTTTCCTCACTTTCTGGTCAATGTTCTTTCACACAAAGCTGCACATCTGTAGGCAGGATGTTGATGAATTGCTCCACTGCAAATGTATCAATATTCTATGGAACTGTTTCTCCCTTTGGTTGGAGCCATTTAATAAGGAGTTCTCTGAGTCAGATGAAGGCTTCTCAACTATTGTCGAATGAGTTGTACTTCATATCTTTTCAGGATTTCTCTTTTCACAAGGTCATAGTTTTCTGACTGTGCAGTGTCCATATTGCTGTAGGCAATTTGGGCTTTATCTGTCAGGTAAGGTACCAGTTTGATTGCCCAATGCTGCTTTTGCCACTGGCAGGCTCCGGTAACCCTTTCAAAAGTTGTCAGGTATGTAAGGAATAAGACACGATGAGGAGCATTTTATGGCCTGATTAGAGCATGCCCCAGGTGCATAATGAGGCATGAGGCACTTGCACCAAGTGCATTTATCACCTGAGAAGTGCTCTTTTCAGGCCTTAAACCACACCTCAGAGTGTCTTATTCCACTTATAAAATGGGTCCGCCAGTAAACAGATTAATTAAAAAGTGCACAGATAAAGTGTACATAAAAAGAGCAAAAAAACATTATCACACTAGTAGAAAGGTAGAAAAAGTAGTCCTTGTCATTGTGCTGGAATAGAACTCTTGGGCTTTTCTGTTTGCCTGTACACTGCACACCCACCCACCAGCACCAACACTCAAAATCTTACACAATATGGTTATTTTGATTTTTTCTTTCTTCTTATTTCTTACTTTGAGTATTTGTCTGAGGAGTGACTACCCAGTCAGTTTCATTTAGAGTGAGCTGGAGCAAGCGTGTCTGATATTGGCTACCGTGGTTCTCTCCCCCCCCCCCCCGCCAACAGAGAAACTCCTTTGACAAGATTTAGAATTTTTTTTTGTCCTGACTGACAGGACACACTGACCTGAGAGAGGGACCAGTTTCACTTTTCAGTAGGAGTGAGCCGGTCCTTTGCTAGCCTCCGTAGCTAGTTGTTTGTAGTGCCTTACATTAAGGAAGCAGAACACTGCAGTTTTCTGTGACAGGCTGCAGTTGAGCGCATCAGAATTTGGGTTTACCGTCTGTGCTAATGGCAGTAGTCATAAATAATTCTGATAGTAATGCCAGCAAGGCAGGTGGAGGCACTGGTCTTGGCTTTGACTTCAAAGCCATTTTGTTGGCAGCACACGCAGATGCTCCGTGACTCTCCGGCAGCTGTTCTGAAGCAGAAATTATGAATGGCTTTTTCTAATGGAGGCAGCACAGGTCATACTTTTGTTTTCTAAAAGTTTTATTTTTTTACTATTAAAGAGCCAGGGTGGGGGTTGGGGTCTGTTGGTTGGTCAGTACAGGACAGAGCTCGGTGTGGGGAGCGTGGGGGTCCAGCTTGGTCACTACAGCGGATTCCAGCTTGGCCACTACAGTAGTCTTTTGCAGAATGATATCTGTTATTGTTAGCCCTGACTGGCTGAAGAGGTGCTGGTTGGCACAATATGCCTTGATAAGGACACGGCCAGAGGCACCTCCCATCCAATCAGGACACATCAAACTTTAGACCCATTTTATAAGCGTCAATATAATCTGAGAGACACAGCTTTGTAAGCTTAATGTATTTTAAGTCGTTTGTGTCTTGCTGCTCTGCTGGACCAGTGCCAGATCATCCAGCTTTGATAACTTGCAAGGCATGAGTCCACTGCTGCATCTCTTCTATTCTTTGTTGTTCCTGGCGCTGCATCTTTTCTCTTTTCGGCTTCTCGAGTTGCTGCATTTCTTCTCTTCTCTGTTTCTCTGTCTCTTTTTGTTGTATAGCCCACCATTTGAAAAAGGCAGTCAGGCTTTCAGGTTCTGTCATTGCTTGTTCTTTTTTGATTTATCTCTGATGCTGGTTGTACAGTCTCAGCTTGGATTTCTGTCTCTGCTAGTTTGGCTGCCATCTTTCTGGCAATAACTCCTGGGCTTGCTGCTACAGAATCCATACCTTTCTGCTATGCTTCCCTATTACCAGGTCCAGAACCCATGCACAAAGCTCCTGGAATGGATTATGCATGGTATAAATCCCACTTAGGCTGACAACATCTGTCACTGAGGCACAGGTCAGGAAGCATAGGAAAGCCAGGAGCAGTTGTACAATTCCCAAGTAACTTTTTTTTATTATCCATAACAGCAAAATTAAAAATAAAAAAAATATTCAATATAGCTATTTACAAAGGCAGTACAAACAAAGAAAACAAAGTCCTTCATCTGAGAGAATCTCTAATTCGAAGTTTGAGTTTCTCAGTCTCTCTCTCTCTCTCTCTCTCTCTTTCTCTCTCTCTCACTCTAGCAAAAACATTGCTGTTCTTGTTTTTGGCCCCTCAGCTCATTAAGAGACCAGAACTTTATAAGTGTCTTTCCTTGCAGGTGCAACAAAATAGAACCTGATGTCTCAGAACTGGCCTCCTGTTGACAACTCTGCAAAAGAGTTTGTGCTGCATGTCAGAGTTAACCTCCTAAATTCCAAATAGCTGTTTTGCAATCATTTCAATAGTATAACTATATACAGTTTCAAACTAGGGAATCCCAGTATCACTTACAGTTTCTAGGCACCTATTGCTACCACCTACTCAATTGATGCAATCCTCAGCCACTTAAATACTAAATTCCTGGACATCTGGAACTGGCATGCTCTTCTCAGGAGTACTGTACAAGGGTTAGGAGGGGACACCTAACGTGGGTCACTGCTGAATTGATGGCCTACATGCATGCATGTGACCAAGCATGGGAAGTACACAAGGCCACCAGCTCCTCCACAGATGTCCACAAACACTGCACCCTTAGCAATGCATGCACTAGGGCCACCAGACTTGCCAAAGTAAAGTACTTATCTGCCTCTTTCCAGTCTAATATCAACCACCCTTCCAAATTTTGGAAGGTGGTTCAAGCCCTTTTCACTCCACTGACTCAGCCTCCCATACCAGTTCTCAGGGTAAGAAAGCACCCCCTTTCTGATCCACCATCTGTGGCTACTGCATTCAATACCTTCCTTAACTTCTGCACTTTATATCTCTCCTCTCTCCTCTCCCCCCCCCCACCACCTCCCCTCGGTCCTCCCTTCAAGTGTCCCCCTATGGCCACTGCATTATTCTCCTTCTCACCAGTCTCCCTGTCAGATGCTCTCAAAGTCCTCCTAGCTCTAAACTCTGGCAAGGGCAAAAGGCCAGATGGGCTCAATGCCAAACTACTTCAACTCTCCACCCCTAATATTGCCTCTTCACTTGCCTCACTTCTAAACCTCTCATTCTCCTGAGCATCTATCCCTATTGTCTAGAAGCATGCCATTGTCATCGCTCTCCCCAAAGGTGGTGACCCCTCTAACCCAAGAAACTACCACCCAATCTCATTACTCCCATTCCTCGCTTAACTTCAGGAGCACATTGTGCTTTCTCGGTTCTCTCTTTTCCTCAACTTCTACTCCTTTTTTACCCCTTTCCAGCCTTGTTTCCAGAAATCCCACTCAATGGCTACCTCCCTCATATGGCTTACTGATTCCACACTTTCAAGTGTGGACCAGGGCCATATCACATTGCCAATATTTGTTGACCTGGCCAAGGCTTTTGAGACAGTATCACACCCCCTCCTACTCACCAAACTAACTCATGCAGGACTCTCAGCCCCTGCTACTGACTGGTTCCACTCCTACTTAGAGGGTCCTCAGTCAAGATAGGTGAGTCCCTATTCCCCCTCTACCCATTAGTACTAGAGTCCCACAGGGCTCTGTACTCAGCCTGCTCCTATTCTCCGTCTTCTTAAATGACCTTCCTGCTGTCTGCTTCTCAACTTCCATTCACATGTACATGGACGACACTGTCCTGTATATCTCTGGCCCTTCCACCTCTGATGTGGCGGCCAGACTCCAGCAGGACTTCAACAATGTTTAGCTTTGGTTTCACTCAAATCAGTTGTTCCTAGATGCCAAGAAGACTGTCTCCATTACCTTTGGCACATGGCAGACACTTTCTAGGCTCAATCCCTCCCTTTTCTTCCCCACTCTAGACGGAATGATTATAGAAGAAGTCACCTCCTTCAGATACCTTGGGGTCTAGCTTGACCAGCATCTGGACTTTCTGTGCATGTGAATGCAATCCACAGGAAAATTCACCCCAAGAATGGGGTGCTATACAGAAGCAGTTGGTGCATTCCTCTGCCGGTTCGCCATGCAATTGGCCAGGAAATGATCCTCCTACCTTTGACTATGGAGACATAGTCTATAGTACTGCTCCCAAGTCCTCCCTAGCCAGACTGAATGCCCTCTTTCACTCATTCTGTCACTTTACTATCACCTGCCCACCTCAAACTAATCACTGTGATCTTTACAAATTCCTCTCATTCCCCCTCTTTTGATAATAGGCACCTAGCCCCCTCTGCTAGCTTTTTAGCTAAATTCTGATTAGAGTCTCTACCCTCTTGCCTCACTGGTACTCTCTCCACCCTCTCATCCTTCTACTTCCTTCACAAAACCAGTTTTAGAACCCTTTATCTACCTCCCAAGTCTAGCGGCCATGGCATGAGGTTGAAAGGTGGGAGATTCAGGAAGGAAATGAGGAGACATTTCTTTACAGAAAGGGTGGTGGCGGAGTGGAATGCACTGCCAGCAGAGGTGGTGGCATGTAAATTAGTGGATGGATTCAAAAGAGGGTGGGACAGGACAATGGGGAGGGTGACGGGCAGCTTCAAAATAAGGGTGCTAGCTGCAAACTCAAGCAGACTTGCTGGACTAGTTGGCCTTTTTCTGCTGGCAATTTTCATATGTTCACATGTAAGTCCGCAACTACTAGCCAGTCCACCTTCTCATATCAATGCCCTGAATATGGAAAGCTCTCTCTCTGCTTCCATCTGCAATGCCAACATCCCCAGATCCCTTTCCCACCTGCTCCATGATTTCATCTCCCCAGTCTGTAACTGTTCTTAGCTTCTCCCCCCCCCCATGTCCCTCATCCCCAATGGGGTCATGCCCCAGCAACAAGTTCCATAGAGAAGGGTTGCAAATCCTCAAAATCTGTAGTCGATGCAGGTAAAGGGCAGCCAGTCCCGAATGCCACAAAGTCAAAAGTATCTGCACTCATAAGACATGAGAAACTCCACACAAAACCACTGTAAAATTTTGAATGCTTTATTGCAAATCAGAGTGTTGATGGACAAACAACCGCTCATCACTTTGCCCCAAGTCCAAGTGTGGAGTTTATCAGGTCTTATGAGTGTAGATACTTTTGGCTTTATGCACCAGCACACTGCAGATGCTATTGTCTCATCCTTCCTCAAGATGCATCCTAATTGTGCCGAATGCAAACAGTCCTAAATTTTCATACCAAATTATGGATGATGTAACCTGTATGTGCACTCATTTATAGTAAATTACTGTACTCATCTAGCTATGTCTGCTGCTGCTGCCCTGTTGCAACTGGTTCCTCTGTATGTAATAATAATTAACCCCTGCTCTTAAACTGTAATCTCTGTATTATTTGCAGCTGTGCTGTACCACTGTATGTAACTGAAATTACCCACTTGCTGTTTAACTGTAACACAGAATTATTGTAACTGTACTGTAATTTTATCTGCTCCCCACCCCTTTCCCCCAGGATGCATCTGGAAATGAGCAATGCTGCTCAGTATGCCTTCCTTGTGAAACTTTTAAATAAATACATACTACACTAGTCAGTAAAATCCTGCCTGTAGTCAGTTGCTTCAGCTCTTTAGGACTGAGGAACACTTGTAGGGCAGCATGTGCAGCTGCCTCCTCAGGCTGACTCCCTTGAGCAGACTCCCATGATGCCCTCTGCTCTCAGCCATTTGCATGAGAACCACAGCAGAGCACTGCTCGGTAAGCCGCCTTTACTGGGGAAGGTCTGCAGTTCTGAAGGGGGCAGCACTAACTGCCAGTCTCATTTCAGTCCCAGAGTACTGGTAATATAGGCATCAGCAGTTGTGGGGGGAGGGTCACTAAGAATGCAGGAGAGGCTCTCACCAACCCCCAGAAGAGTGGCTGTGTTTACAGAGTCACCTGCAGCAGCAATTATAGCTCCAACTGAAACATAGCTCTCAGTTTTAAAAAAAAAAAGCCTCTTCTGGCCACGTAAGTCATAGGTCCTCTGTTCTGTGGGGTGGTGGGGCTAACAGCCTGTCTCCACTTGGTCCCAGAGTGCTGGCAAGGTCAGCATTGGTGGTTACGGTGGGGGAGTCACTGAGAGTGCAGGAGTGACTCTCATCCACCCCCAGAAGAATGGCTGGGTTTAAAGAGTCCCCTGCAGCAGTAATTATAGCTCCAGCTGAGACAGCTCTCAGTTTGAAAAAAAGTGCTTCTTCTGGCCATGTAACTGATAGATCCTCTGTTTTGTGGGGGACAGGGCTAGCTGCTGGTCTCAGCTCAGTCTGAGAGTGCTGGCAAGGTGGGCATTGGCAGTCATGGGGTGGAGTCACTGGAAGTGCAGGAGTGACTCGCCAACCCCCAGAAGAGTGGCTGTGCTTAAAGGATCCCCTGCAGTAATAATTATAGTAGCTCCAGCTGAGACAGAGCTTTCTGTTTGAAACAATGCACCTCTTCTGGCCACATAACTGATAGGTCCTCTGTTCTGTGGGAGGCAGGGCTAACTGCTGGTCTCAGTTTGGTCCGAGAGTGCTGGCAAGGTGGGCATCAGCAGTCATCGGGGAGGGGGAGTCACTGAAAGTGTGGGAGTGACCCTCACCAACCCCCAGAACAGCAAGAGGGTTTAAAGATTACCCAACAGCAGTAATTATAGCTCCAGTTGAGATAGAGATCTCAGCTTGAAAAAAAGCACCTCTTCTGGCCATGTCACCAATAGGTCCCCTGTTCTGTGGGGCTAACTGCTGGTTTCAGTCAGTAGTGTCATTTCATTAGAAGTTTTGGAGTTGCAAAGCTCCTCCACCTAACACACTTTATACAAATGAATGCTAGGGAAACCATACTTCAGGGGTTTCTAGGGGATGCAAGAGGCATCATAGAGGTTGCAAAGAAATCATAGGGGTCTCAACCGCTACCCCTGGCTACTCCTAAACAATGCCTCTGGACTCAGCTCAGTCATGCAGCAATGGCAAGGCATGCATCAGCAGTCATGGGGGGGTCACTGAAAGTGCAGGAACAACACTCACCAACCCCCAGAAGAGCGACTGTGTTTCAAGATTCTCCATAGCAGTAATTATAGCTCCAACTGAGACAGCTCTTGGTTTGAAAAAATGCACATCATCTGGCCCCATAACCGACAAGCATTTGTCAATGCCAAATGTTTGCTTGCTGGCATTGGCAGTGGTAGTGTAGAAGTTACAGAGCTTTGTAATAGGATGGCAGTGAAGTATTGAACTGAAGCGAACCCCACCACCACCCTGCAGAGAGTGACAGGCATTGGGGTGTGGCTTTGGGTCATCAGGCATAACGGCCACGCCATTTCACCACACCCGCCATGCAGACACTGACAAGTGTCATGGTGTGCCTTGGGGTCTTTAGCTTGGCGCGCACCCCATTCCATCAGGAAATACAGTGAGATGGGTGCTGTATAGAGAATGGGGTGAACTTTGGGGCCAAAGAGTCCAAGGCATACCTCGATGCCTCTCACTGGCTGCAGGGTGTGGAATGGTATGAGCATTGCAGGCAAGAATCCCAAGTCACATTCCTGATGCCTGTCATTCACTACGGGGTTGGGCGTTATGGTTGGAAACCGTAATACCTCAGGCATTCGTTGGTATTTTCACTCCAAATTTTCAACATGTTTTTTTTTTGTGACCCCACCTCATGAACAGTGGCAATATCAGTTTGTTAGCCGAAAGCTGCTTAAGCACAGCGACTACGGCATTTAGCACCACAGGTACAAACACATTCCGAACAGGATATAAAAAATGACAGCTGTACTGTTCATGGGGAGGTGTAAAAAATGGCAATGTTGCAAATCTGTAGTAAAAATACTAAAAAAACTGGTGAAGTCATGAGCGTGCATAGAAACTGTGCAACGCACACCCGTAATGTAATTAGTTTGGGGATTATTTACAGCAGATTGTCAACAGAGGCATTTTGGGACCTCCGATCATGAACAGTGTCACTGTGATTTTCTTTATCTCTCTCGAACAATGATTTCCCACAGTGACCACGCATCTCTGCGCTGAAAGTGTGAAAACACATTTTGGCCATGTTGTGAAAAATGACAGCTGTACTGTTCATAAGGAAGTGTGGAAAAATGCCACTGGTGAAAATCTGGACTGAAAATATTACAAAGTCATGAACTTACAAGGGTACGTCGAATCTGCGCAATGCTCACTCATAACACAGTCATTTTATGGACTTTTGTCACCAAATTTTCAACATAGCCATTTTAAGACCTCTGCTCATGAACAGTGTAACTGTGATTTTCTTAATCTGTCCAAAACATTGCTTTCGCACACTGACTGAATCATTGTACGCTACATGTGCAAAAACACATTTTGGGCGACATGTGAAAAATGGCAGTTGTACTCTTCATAAGGAAGTGTAATAAAATGGCAATATTGAAAATCTGGAGTGAAAATATTGAAAATTCACACACTTATGAGTGTGCATAGGAACTGCGCAACTCACGCTCGTAAAACAGTCATATTTAGGGATTTTTTCACCAAATTTTCAACATAGCCATTTTAAGATGTCTGCTCATGAACAGTGTCACTGTGATTTTCTTAATGTATCCCATACATTGATTTCGCACACCGACTGCGCCATTGTGCGCTACATGGGCAGAAACACATTTTAGGCAAGATGTGAAAAATGACAGCTGTACTGCTCATAAGGAGGTGTAATAAAATGGCAATGCTGAAAATCTGGAGTGAAAATATTGAAAATTCACCAACTTACGAGCGTGCATAGGAACTGCGCAACATACGCTCGTAAAACAGTCATTTTTAGGGATTTTTTCACCAAATTTTCAATATAGCCATTTTAAGATCTCTGCTCATGAATAGGGTCACTGTGATTTTCTTAATGTGTCCCATACATTGATTTTGCACACTGACTGCGCCATTGTGCTCTACATGGACGGAAACATATTTTGGGCAAGATGTGAAAAATGACAGCTGTACTGCTCATAAGGAGGCATAATAAAATGGCAATGTTGAAAATCTGGACTGAAAATATTGAAAATTTGTGAACTTATGAGCATGCATAGGAACTGCACAATGCACGCTCGTTAAGCAGTCATTTTTAGGGAATTTTTCACCAAATTTTCAACATAGCCATTTTACAACCTCTGCTCATGAACAGTGTCACTATGATTTTCTTAATGTGTCCCATACATTGATTGCACACACTGACTGTGCCATTGTGCGCTACATGAGTGGAAACACATTTTGAGCAAGATGTGAAAAATGACAGTTGTACTGCTCATAAGGAGGTGTGGTAAAATGGCAATGTTGAAAATCTGGAGTGAAAATATTGAAAATTCGCAGAACTTACGAGCCTGTATAGGAACTGCGCAATGCACACTCATAAAACAGTAATTTTTAGGGATTTTTTCACCAAATTTTCAACATAGCCATTTTAAGACCTCTGCTCATGAACAGTGTCACTGTGATTTTCTTAATGTGTCCCATACATTGATTTCGCACACCGACTGCACCATTGTGTGCTACATGGGCGGAAACACATTTTGGGTAAGATGTGAAAAATGACAGCTGTACTACTCATAAGAAGGTGTGGTAAAATGGCAATGTTGAAAATCTGGAGTGAAAATATTGAAAATTTGTGAACTTACGAGCCTGCGTAGGAACAGCGCAATGCATGCTTGTAAAACAGTCATTTTTAGGAATTTTTTCACCATATTTTCAATGTAGCCATTTTAAGACCTCTGCTCATGAACAGTGTGACTGTGATTTTCTTAATTTGTTCTATACATTGATTTCGCACACCGACTGCGCCATTGTGCGCTACATGGGCCGAAACACATTTTTGGTGAGATGTGAAAAATGACAGCTGTACTACTCATAAGAAGGTATGGTAAAATGGCAATGTTGAAAATCTGGAGTGAAAATATTGAAAATTTGTGAACTTACGAGCCTGCGTAGGAACTGCGCAATGCAGGCTCGTAAGACAGTCATTTTTTTGAATTTTTCCACCAAAATTTCAAAATAGGCTTCTTGAGAGCCCACCTTATGAATGCTGGCAGTGTTGTTTCGTTAATTGGGCCCAAAAGGTGATTTCGTGCAGTGACTGCGCAATCACCCTTCGGGCCCAAATAATGCCATGACAGTGACATCATTCATGAGAAGGGGTCCCAAAAACCCCATGTTGAAAATTTGGTGCAAAAATTCCAAAAAATGCCTGAGATATGCAAAAAAGTTGAAAAACAAAACCCTATCTATCCCATTATACAGCTTACCAGCATTTCCTCAGTTAGCGGTTGGCTTTGAAAAGTGCAGGCGTGTTCCTGGTCCACGAAGATAGTCGGCTGAGGTCGGAGGTAAGTATGGGGTTGGGGGCTTGGGGAGGCAGGGTGTGCAGTGGGTGGGTGTGGGTTGTGGGGGGGCCGGGAGACTGCGTGGGACCATTTTTAATTTACAGTTTTTTTTTTAAATTGACGACACGGGATGTTTGCCATGCTGGGGTGGGCTCCCAGCATGGCACAAGGACGGGTGGTTGGTGGGACAAGGAGCCGACGGGGGATTGGGCACCCCCGTCGGCCATAGCATCAGTTTCCACACTAGGGTGGGTTCCCAGCGTGGCACCCAGTACTTGGGAGAGGAGGACAGTGGAGCCAACGGGGGATTGGGCACCCCCATCTGCTATACTATGACTTGCCTCGCTAGGGTGGGCACCCAACGTGGCATGTGGAAGGCTTTGGGGGCGCGTACAGCCGATGGGATTGGGCACCCCATTGGCTATACAGTGTGTGTGCGTAGGGGGCACGCGAGTATGCATGCGTGTGTTTGTGTGTATGTGTGTGTGTGTGTGTGTGTGTGTAGGGGGAGCTGCGCATGAGCAGGGGTTTTCTGATCTCTGCTCACTGTAGCGTAGCTCCCCCTTTCAACTGTACGCCATTGCACTTTGGAGCTGCCATAGACAGCTCCAGCATGTGTTGGCGGACAGGAGCCGTGCCTGCCAACACACTGACTGAATTGGAAGAGGGGGTCACACACCTCCGAAAACTTGGATGATGGCACTATGTTTCTTGCACATGCGTACAAGCAAACATAAAATTTTTTATACAGTATATACAAACACAGAAATCAGCTGCTAAATGTTATGCAATAGGGTCCATATCTAGTTAGCTATATAATGACATTAATTTGTTTTTTAGGGTGGTGAACCTACAGAACAAAGAGAAAAGAAAAAACAATAAAATCCTTATCCACACATATTTCGAAAGTTGTATGCAGTACTCATTGTTGTAACTTGTTTATTTTGTGCTGTAGTGGTTTTGATCTACACAGTACTCAGAAGTGGAAAGTAGCTGCCCCAAAAGAACACCGGACATGCTTTACACCTATGGAGTAGTGCTTAGTTAAAGGTGACTCCCATGGGGTGAAGATGCCTCTGATGCATTGATTGTTAAGGGCACAAAACCCTGATTATACACACCCATAGCAAAATGAACCCTTTAGTGCAAAAGTGATATAGTGCTAATGCAAACATACTATTAGTGCAAGAAAATGTTACAGATTTATACATTACAACAAAATAATCATTGTACTATATCTATCAAGCTGAGAATGCCTTTCAAGAATCTTTTATTTCAGTATTTCTAGTAATTCCTATTTTGTCAGGCTTGGCTTTGCCAGTTAGTTGTCCCATTTTTCTTTCTCTCTTTGGTTTTTGGCATGAGTCAGGACACTACTCTATCACTTGGAGCAAATAAATCCTTTGGACCAAAACACCTATGGAACAGCCTAAAAGTGGAGACAGTGGACATGAAGACAAAACAGGCCTTTAATGTAAGCCTGGACAAATTTCTGCTTACCTCGTGGAATACTGCTGGGCAAAACCTTTGTAACACCAGTGAAATAAGGCGATGTTATCATTTCTACATTTGTACAATTTTCATAAATAGTGCCAAATTCTGGCTAATTCAAAAATGTTTTTTTTTTAAATAAGCATCATTTCCCCAAAATTACACCTTTTAAAAAATGTGATTTAAAAAAATGCCAAATTTCAACGAATAACACCACTCTTTTTCTCACTGTGTATTTTAAACTCACTGATCTAACTCATGAAATTGTATGAAATTATGCTAAACTGTCCACTTTTGCAAAATGTGTGTAAAACAGATGTTTCTTATTTTATCTAAAACTACAAGGGAATCATTGAGTGTGCTAGGTAGTAGTGTGGGTAGGTAATTCCTATAAACTGGCATGTGTTTATGCATCAATGTATACTTACTTCTCCCTGCTTGTGAAGTGAAGGGGGGAGGTGGACATGATGAATTTAAAGTCTCTTCTGGTCATAAATTATTATATTAATATGCTTTATGATGTTCTTTTGTTTATTAAAATATTTAGATAGTAACTCCTTGAGCAAAAAAGTAATGTCTTTTTGAGGTGAAACTGTGGCAACAGGATTTCATTCATATTTATTTACCTAGCTTTTATTTACCAGGTAAGTACATTTTACAATGAAATGCCTATTTTCAAGCACAACCTGTGAGGTTGTAACAAAAAAGGCAATACAACAGCATCAGTGTACATATATTTTAAAAGGAAGCACCAAGTTAGGTCGACAGTAAAACTGCAGACCTCCCGCACAGCGATGGCACTATACCGAAGCAGATATTGTGCCACCCAATCCCCAAATGTTTTCTGTAGAGGGCTGTGCTCCCACATCCTAATGCAGGAAGATCTGCCTCCATTAGGATTCTCAAATCAGGTCAGAATTATCTTGTGAGGGGCAGAACACAGGGGACAGAAACCAGTGGAAGGACCATTACAGTGACCGTCACTGTAGTGGTCTTTTTTCGTGTTGCCATCGTGTGTTGGGCAAAAGGGGGCCACCCTTTCAAACATGGGCTTTGGCAGTGATACAAAGTACAAAACTGCCAGGAAGTACAATACAATAAACAAGGAATGGAGAACAAAAGAAAAACTGTGTAATAAATAGTCAGAGGTATGTTACAATAATTTTAAAGGTGGGGGCCAATTTATTTCGTTTTTGTTAGCCTATGCTAGCACAATAACCTCAATGTATTGAAGAAGAATAAGAAGATCAGTATGAATTGTTAAGAAATCAGTAATTTGAGCAGGTACAATAGAAAGTGATAATGTACAAGCGAAAACTATTAAAAACAAGAATATGTAAATGTATGTAGTAGGTGACTACAATAGCCCCTCCAGAAACCCTAAATAGTCTGATAGAATCATATCTCGAGTGGGACAGAGTTCCATAACCTAGCTGCAGAGCTGGAAATACTATTTCCTCTTGCTTTGTGTAACCTTTAGGGATAGATAATAATGCCTAATTAATTGATCTTAAAAGATAACTGCTATGTGTTGCCAGGAGAAGGGAGGCCAGGGATGAAGGAAACTTGTTTTCTAAAGTACTGTAAATGAAACCACCCATGATGTAGTCACAGAGGAATGGGGAGAAAGCCAACCAAGCTTAGAGTACAAGGAGCAGTCATGGATGTGATGGTTCAAAGCCAGGACTAAATGACAAATATTGCTGTAAATCACATCCCATTTTTGTAATGTGGATTTGACTGAATTAAAAAAAAATACTAGTACTGCATCCCTAAAGGAGAAGACTACTGTATATTTCTGATTTGGATATGTCTGATGTATTTATTATACATTACGTCAGTTACTGTACATATGTCAATAAGAGATCAGTCATTTCTGCTGTTGCAACACACATCTAGAGCCTGAGGCTCCGACACAAGGTAGTAAAATGTCAAGCAAGCCTCCATTTACATGCAAATGGATCCCTTGTAATACAGCCCCTCCCATTCCCTGATGTCACTGCAGTAACAGGGCAGAAGTACACATAAGGTATCAATGCTGTCTGTCCTGATTTTAGTTTAAGTTTGCAATGGCTTAAGACAGTTCTGTCATGCAACTCACACTGGGAGTAGTACTTGTAGCCTTAATACTTCATGTGTAGAGCAAATAATACATCTAATAGTATTTCATTCACAGGAAACAGAATCTGTTCTTTGTACTGCTCATTTCTCTCTGTGAGACAGTTGCAACATGTTGTGGATAATGGTAGAAAGAATCAATCAAACAATCAAGTAGTCAATCTAGCAGTCAATCAGTATTGAACCAGGTGAACACCTTTGAGAAGATTCATTTCCAAGGTAGGCCTGAGCAGTTTCCCAAAGGATCACACAAGACTGAATTCTTCCTTTGCACAAATTATACACCTCCTTTCTGCAGTCTGAAAGTGGAGAGCTAGATCACTTACTTTATAAAGTGTATTGCTTTACATTTCAAATGCTCCTTACATCTGGGTTTCTAACTGGAAATACCAAGACACAGAATGCGTATGGCATGGCAGGAATGAGCTAAGTAAATACAGAGCACTACAAACACTGAGACTGATTAGTTTCTTTACCTACAACAGCTGAAGTGTAGCATCTGATTTGTGAGGGATATTCTACTTCAAATGCTGGCATTACAAAGGGGGGGGGCTGCCACAGCTTGTTTTCAGTACCTTCAAAGTGAAGTGCTGTAGCTCTCACATCACTGCTAATGATTTATAATGGGAATGGGGGCACTTTTAAAGTCATGGACCTGAGAGGCCATCAAAGTTCCCAAGGAGGTTAGGGGAACTTGTTAAGGGTTAGAGAGTAAGGGACTTTAGTAGGATTTTAACCAGAGTTTCCCAGTTCTTGTGCCTGTGCTTTAACCACTAGATTACCCTTCTTCCATATGCTGCAGCTGATGTTGTCCTGGTAACCTATTCCTTGTTATAGCTGAACTCTTTATTGCCTTATATCAGCCATCCAATCACTGACTGCCTAGTAACAAAGGGAAAGTGGCATTTTTGCAAGATTGTGTTTCACTGCTGGTGTCAATCAAAACAGAGAATGCTATCACACACAGAACATAATACAACAGCTATATAATACCACTTAAGACTCTTGTTGTACCCAGAGTCATTTATTGGGTAAACTGTTTTTGCTAACAGAAACACTAACACAACGCATACAGACACTTCCTTACAGGCATACTGTATATACATGTCAAATCAGTGCTGCATCACACACATATAATCCTAGTTCCTATTAGACCTGCACTTCAGGCTGTGCACAACACTTAAAGAGTTCCCCCATTACTCAAGTGGGGAACCAAACATTGTGGGTTCTGTTTATTGGTGGAACAGCATTTAGTGCAGCACCATTATCTGTTGCTTTGATGACATCATCCTCCAGCAGCATTGATGGTAAAATGGAGGACAAACACATTGATAACTTCTGGGGGCTGTATGCTTTTATTTATAATCTAGATTTGGACAGCAATAGGACTGCTGGCAGCTGGAGGAGGCACACAACAGTTACACATAAGGAGTTGGGAAAATATGGGTGTGAAACTATGAGAGACTTCCCCTTTAAATTTGGGGGTAGGGTACCATTGGCAATGGTGAGGGGAGTTCTAGGGGTAAGGTTATTACTAACCCTAAAGAAGAGATCAAGTTCATAGAATCATAGAATCTTGATGTCAGAAAAGGACCAATTGGCCCATCTAGTCTGCCCTATATCCCCCCTACTCATCCCCCCTTCTGCTGGCCCCCAACCCACCACTGCTACACAGCCCCATATGTCTGTCCCATGCCCTCTTGAATCCCTCCACCGATTCAGCCCCCACCACATCCTCTGGCAGTCTGTTCCAGGCCTCCACTTCCCTCTCCATGAAGAATTATCTTCTCACATTGCCTCTGTATCTTCCTCCCTGCAGTCTGAGGCTATGCCCTTTAGTTCTAGCCCCCTCCTTCATTTTAAGTAAACACCCTTCCCTTACTTTGTTGATCCTCCTCATGTATTTAAAGGTTTCAATCATGTCCCCACTTTTCCTTCTAGTCTCCAATGTGTGCAGATCTAGCTCATTACACCTTTGCTCATATGTCTTCCCTTGCATACCCTGCACCATCCTGGTCATCCTTCTCTGAACTCTCTCCATCCTATCTATGTCCTAGCATAGGTGCGATCTCCAGAACTAGACTCCACACTCCAGGTGCGGCCTCACCATGGCTTTGTAGAGGGGCATCACTACCTCCCTTCTTCTTCTAGTATTGCCCCTGCCGGTGCATGCCAACATGCCATTGGCCTTTCACACTGGCCTGCTACACTGGTTTCCTACCTTAAGGTTGATTGAGACTATAATCCCTAATCCCTCTCCTGTTCTGTTACTTTGATTTCCTCACCTACTAGGGTGTATCCTGCTTGTGTGTTCCTACTCCTCAAGTGTATCACAGCACACTTCTTGGCATTAAACTTCAGTTGCCATGTCTCTGACCACTCTTCAAGTGTCTTCAGGTCCTGCCTCATGTCCTCTACTCCCCCAGGGTGTCCACCCTATTACAGATCTTTGTATCGTCAGCAAACAGGCACAACCTCCCCCCCAGTCCCTCTGCTATGTTGCTGATGTAAATGTTAAAAAGGAGAGGTCCCAGTACTAACCCTTGGGGTACTTCACTCCTCATCCCCCCACCCTGGAGTACACCCCATTTAGCACCACTCTCTGGCTTCTGCCCATCAACCATTTCTCCACCCACCTGGTTATTCTTCCACCCACCCCATGCTTTTCAGCTTGCTTACCAAACTTCTGTGAGGGACAGTGGTGAAGGCCTTACTGAAGTCCAGATAGGTCATGTCCACCATACCCCCTCCCGATTGACCACCTGAGTCACCCAATCAAAGAACTCAATCAGGTTCTTCTGTTGTGATTTTCCATCCATGAAGCCATGCTGTCTGTTATCCTGCAAGTCACCTCCTTGATTAGTGCCTCCATGATCTTCCCCACCACTGAGGTGAGACTGACAGGGCAATGGTTCTCCTTCACCTCCCTGCTGCCCCCCTTGTGCAAAGGCAGCATATCTGCCCTCATCCATTCCAATGGCACCCTCCCCATATCCAGAGAATTGTTAAATAGCTTTGTCAGTGGTGCAGCCAACTCCTCCCTCAGTTCCCTGATCACCCTGGGGTGTAACCCATCTGGCCCCATTGCCTTGTCCACCTTCAGCCTTGCTAGTTCCTCCCTAACCCTGTCTGCATTGAATGGACTCAGATCTACCCTTTTGTCCTCTGCTCCCCTTCCCCAAGCTCAGGTCCCCTACTCTCTTCCTCCTCCATAAATATTGAGCAAAAGTACTTGTTCAACACCTCAGCTTTTTCACAATCCCCTTTCAGTTGTATCCCTTCCTCCCTCCCCCCTCAGCCTTGCAATCTGCTGCCTTGCCCTCCTCCTCCTCTCCCTTACATACCTAAAAAAAGTTTTGCCCCCCCGGGCCTGTTTAGCTATTCTCTTTTCGATATCCATTTTTGCCCTCCTTATCTTTTGCCCTGCCAGTCTCCTCTTCTTCCTGTAAGCCTCCCTGTCCTACTCACTGAGTGTCCTCTTAAATTTCCTGAAGGCTCTCCTCCTGTCCCTGACTTCCCCCGTTACCTCCCTTGTAAATCAAAGTGCTCTGTTCCTTTTTCTGCTATTTTTAACTTTCTTTTTGCACATTTCTGTGGCTGTCAGTATCCCCCCTTTGATAGGTTCCCATAACTCTTCCACTGACCCATATTCTCTGTTCCTTCACTATCCTTTTCATCCTGTTGAAGTCCGTGCACCTGAAGTCCATAACTGTAGTGCTGGTCCGATTTGACTCCCTCCCTTCCCTAACCTTAAACCTGTGATTGCTGGTATCAGAACTTCTTCCACCTCCACCTCCTCCACACTCTCCACATTTGTCAGGACCACATCCAGCAAGTTGTTTCCCCTTGTTGGCTCACTGATCAGCTGCTGTAAGACTACCCCCTTCAATGCCTGTAGCATTGCCCTGCTCCTTGTCGATACTGCATCGGGGATGCCCCAGTCTACGTCTGGGAGGTTTAGATCCCCCACCAGTAGTATTTCTCCTTTGAGGGCCATTGGCTTGACTGCCTGAATCAGCTGTCTATCTCCTTTCTCCCCCCTGCATAGGAGGTCTGTGTACCGCCTCCAGCCTCAAGGATTCTCCCGTGCGTCTGTCTAGTGTTACCCCCAGTAGCTCAGTCTCTCCATTCTCCTCTTGTCCCTCGGTTACTCTTATGTCATCCCTGATGTATAAAGCAACTTCACCCCTTCCTGTCCTCCCTGTCCTTGTAAACAGTCTGTGGCCTGGGACAGCTGTCTTCCAGGTGTGATGCCCTGTCCACCAAGTCTTGCTTATTGCTACTAAATCCAGTCCTTCTTCTCCCATGATGGCCTCCAAGCCCACCATTTTGTTTTCTAAACTTCTGGCATTGGCTGCTAAGCCCTGCCACCAAGTCCCCAATCCCCCGTTCTAATTGACCCCCTCTTGCCCAACATGATATCTCTATCCTGGGGGGCTGTCTTGTGGTGTGACTTTTTTCCCAACCCCCATGAATTAGTTTAAATGATAGATTTCCCCTATAAACTTCCCTAACTTGCCCTTCAGTACTGCCACACCCTCCCTATTTAGGTGCCGTCTCTCTGTGGCAAATAGGCTCTCATCCCCCTATGTTGATCCCCAGTGCTCCATTAACCCATACGCCATCTGTTTGTACCATTTCATCAGCCATTTGTTAAACTCCTTGATCCTCAGCCTCCTTGCAGTACTTGCTTTTGGCACAGGCAACACCTCTGAAAAAGCCACTGATTGGAACCGAAAAATGCTACAGTACCTAGCAAGTACTCTGAATCTTGCTTGCACCTCCGTCAAGCTATTTCCTGAAGGATCATTTGTTCCCAGGTGGAACACCAAGTGTGTTTTCCCATCCTGCTGTTTCCCCCGTGAGGGAATATAGTGAATTACCTCTGATACTATCATACCTGGAAGGCACTCAACCCAAATTGCACTGCTCCTGTTGTCCCTTCCTTCTCATCAGATTCCTTTTATTACTGAGTCACCGATGAGTAAGACCTTGCTGTCCTTTACCCTCAGTTTGCTCTGCTCTTCTATCCTTCTCCTTGCCCCTTACATCCCTGTAACTACTCTTTTCTTCTTTACCCCTTGCCTATTGCATCTCCCTAAGTCCTGAGTCCCCCTGTGCTCCTCTCACTCTATGCCCCCACCAGTATTTTCTGCTAAATCACCCACCCTTGCCTGTCTTTTTTTGAGCTGTAACCCTCCCCTTTGCCCTGCTCTTTTCTGTGTTCTGACTGATTTACTCAGTGATCTGGTAACCCCCTCAGGGCCTTCCTTGATTGGCTCTTCTTGTCCTATGCTTGCTGCCTCCCAATCCATGGGGTTGTCCTCTGCCAGGGAGTTTTCACACCCACACCCTTCTCTTTTTGTTTGCTACCTTCTTGGTAGCTGCCTTTGTAACTGCCTGCAGATGCCAGCAGGGTCCAAGGTGGTGCCTAAATAATTGAATAAGGGGACAAAAGCAGAGGTGGAACCATCTCTACAGGAGATAGAAAGGGGAGCTGGACAGCGTCTTAGCATAGGGGGTGAGCTAAAAGTATTGCTTGGGGTTTGGTAGTGCTCAACTGAAGATTATTAAGCTTCAGACAATGCTGGTTGGCTTGAAAGTCAGAGGAAAAATGCCTATTAAGATTCTCCATATTGTTGAAACTGAGGATAAGAACTCAGTCATCTGCATAGAGAATAGTCCATATTGTAGGACATGCATCGATGGAGATTGCTAACGTGCAGGGAGAGAGAAGCGGTCTAAGTACTGATCCTTGAGGGATGGTGATGTTGGTGGGGGCCAACTCTAAGAAAGAGAATCAAAAATGTACATGCTGGTGACTATAAAAGAAATAATTTTCAAACCAGGGAAGCACAAAGGAGGATATTCCCAGGTTTTAAAGTTTGGAGCAAAGCAGCAAATGGTCTACAAGGTCAAAGGCTTCTGCGAGATCTACAAGCATAGTACCAGTAAGATCTCCCCTGTCCATTGCTGTAGCTATTTTATTGATTAGGGTACATAATGCAAATATGTGCCACCAAAATCCATGCTGGTAAGGTGACATTAGAGACTGAGGTAGCCAGTTAACTGGGTGGCAAACAGTTTTTCAAGGACTTTGTTTAATATAAGTAGGATGGCAAGAGGCCTGCAATTACTGATCTGGCATAATAGTACTCATCAATGATAGATTGATACATCTAGTAACTGGAGATGCTAGTTCACTTGCAGCAACGCTTAGGAGCTTGCATACTGTGTGACCCCGAGCAAATCGCTTAACCTCCTTGTGCTCCCAGGTCGCACCTGGAAACAAGCTTTGGCTTAGTGTGCCTTTCCTGGTTAAACAATTTACCCTCTCCCTGCCCCTCCTTAGTCTCTATCCTATAGAGCCAGCAGATTTAAATTCAAGATGGCTTAAGTTGATTACAAACTTCAGAGACTCCAGCTTCTCTGAGATGGAAACTGGATGAGTAAGGGAGTCAGTAGAAGATTAGGGAGAGGCAAGTGGGGAGGATTGAGGTGAGGAAGAGAAGGAGTTGGAGTGTGAGGAGAGATCAGCAAAGTATTTGTTGAATGCATGAGCAACTGTGGTAGGGTATTGCAGTTAATACCACTAATATGCACATGGGAAGGGGAAAAGTTACTACTTTGGCCCAACATCCATTTAACATACCACCAAAACTGATGTGGGTTCCCAGCTAAAGGGTAAAAAAGCACTTTACAATATGAGCTTTTGTTAAGCCAAATAGCATTTTTACAGTCCACCCCATGTTTCCCATATTTTTCCCAGCTAGAGGCAGATTTGGTTTATTTATTTTGTTTTTCTTAACTAGGTAAAGTGCACTAGACATAGAAATGCCGATTTTCAGGCATGGCATGGGAGGTTACAACATAGCAATACAAGACAAGAACAAAATACAGCAATAAAAGGTGGAATATAATACAACAATGGTAAAACAAATCAAAGTACAATAATGTGACAAAAATACAGCAGAGGGAAAAAATGGTACAGGGTAAACAAGATAAGAGCTACAGCTCATATAAACCTACAACAAAATGGTTTGTAGAGGTCAATAATGTAACAATAAGGAGAATATAGGACCAGACAATAGGAGCAATGCAGGCCACAGCATGGAAGAACAAAATACTGAGACCACTAACAGTTTAAGTGACAAACCTAGTCAATAATGCAAGAAGGCATAGTGTAGCTCAGTAGAAAAGTGAGAGGCATACTGGGAGGGGGAGGGAGGAAGTAAGGATGCAAGTCAGTGAAGGGTAGAATGGGACAAGGGACAGGAAACAAGGAAGAAGAGGAGAGGAGGCATAGAAATGAGTTGAATCAAGATATAGCATACAGTTGTAGGGGACAATGTGACTAAAAGTAGGGTAGAATAAGGAAGGAATGGATCTAGGTGGTGGAGGTAGGTGAGAGATAAGTCTAAGGTGGATTAAAGCACATACAAAATGAAACTGTGTCCAAGACTTGTTCTGACCTTGATCATAGATAAAAGAGCACAGTGTAGCCACTTAGTTACAGGATCATGCATATTTCTCTTAATTAAAGGCACATATTTATCTTAAAGGCAAACAATAATATAATAGAAATAGATGACAACCAAATTACAGTATTGTCACTGGTGGAACAGATGTAAGACCAGTCAGTATTGGTGAGTTCTTATTGAAGCATGGCAGGATAAAATTTTGAGAAGTCTCAAAATTTGATCAGTCTGGGGGCAACCTTAGAGGATTTAGCTGTCCACATGCAATAAGCTGGAGAGTGGTCACTATTTTTCACCCTACGACTAAGTCAATTAATGTGGAAGTCACCAAGGAATTTATATATATATATATATATATATATATATAGGATACGTAACAGGGACCTGTGCAATACATGATTTATTTTCACAAGAGCTGTCTGACCTTGGGTAATCTCATGAGTGGCATAAGCCACGAGTGCTATGTCCAAGGTCAAACAGCTCGAGTGAAAATAAATCTTGCATTCCACAAGGTCCCTGTTACATATTTCATTTATGTAATAGGGATTATTTAGGATTGTGTAAGGAGTTTTGTTTTAAATTGTTTATTTAATTTCTCATGTTAACATACATGGACTTTTTGTAGTTTTCCCAGGGTAGCTTGGCTTAGCATAGTGGTTGCTAAGCAGTTGCTATGAAAGCTCCAACTTTACATTATGGACAGCACATAATGAAAAGTTTGATGCACAATTCTTTTGTTTTTACATTGTTTTGGGGGGGGGGAATTTGGTCATCAGAAAAAGTAAATAAAAACTGAATTGTCTGCCATTTTTTGCTGATTATAAAGGCACCTGTATATGAAACACCTCTCATTTTGTAGATAATTTTGTATGGAACAACTTTTGTGCTCAACATACAAATGCAATCAGTTTTTGTTTTAAAGTTATTTGTATTTATTTGTCGAAAAAGTGCAAAAAAAAACTTAACTGTTTGCTGTTTTTTGCTAATTCTACAAAAAGTAAAAGGTATCTATAAATGAAACACAACTCATTTTGTAGATATTTTTGAGCTGGACAACTTTTGTGCTCACAGTACCATGCTATCTTTTCTCATTTTGAAGTTATTTGCATTTAAATATGAATAGTACTGCTACTGAGGCCGAACATTCTAAATTGGCTGATGACATAGCAATTTTGTATATAAATGAGTGATGACATAGTAACTATGTATGTAAATGAGTGATGACATACTTACTATGCATGTAAATGGTTTTATTTACACAGTAGGTACAATACACATTATTTATGGCATGCATTTATTGTTCACACCTGTTGCATATATATATATATATATATATATATATATATATATATATATATATAGATATATATATATATATTTCTTTATTTTATTTATTTATGAAGGGGCCCACTACACTGGTTAGGGAGAAGAGCACATTGTGACCTCCTGCTGGAGGAATGTAGATACTAAACAGATGCAGTTTCTTTGAATTACTTGGTAAAAGGACAGAGTAACAAAACTCCAGGGTAGGATCAGAGCTGGTAGAACTACTGAATGCAATGACAGTAAGATGTGATGTGATGTAAAGTAAATCATAGCACTATCTTTTCTCTTCAAATGAAAATTGATCACACCTGATAAAGCTGTAAGCAGGTGAGGTGCATCAGCTACTGGGGATGGTGGGTTTTAGCCAGGTTTCAGAAATTACTAATTTATCAGGACTGAAGTGATTGACCCAGGCTGTAAGCTCTTCATGGTTGAGGATGACGCTTCTAGTATTAAAGTCTGAAAATTTAAGGCCTTTACATCCTGCCAACGGGGTTGATTGAACTGGGGTGTGGAGTGTGGCATCAGCCTGGGTCTTGGGTTCAACTTAATATCACCAGTAGAGAGTAGATGGATTAGAGCTAAAAGGATTAAAAGACTACATTTCATATGATAACTGGAGGGCTGCCTACCTCAACTGAGCCATATGAGAATCTGAACCAGTAGTAGGATTTTAGGAATAAGCATATGGTGAACAACCTAGTTTATGTGGTTAAAAATTAAAATATTAGACACTGCAAAGGCATATTGATAAACCATAGCCAAATTCAGGGGATTCTCAATAGGCAAGGAGTCAGACACTAATAAGGAGCAGATAAGGATGCATGCAAAAGCGACAGTCAAGGACATCAGGTGCATAATGGCTGACGGTGTGTAAATTAGACTGACACAAAATTGCTCAAGGAATATGTATCCAATACTGATAGGGAGGACGCAAGAATCAAAAATGAGGATGTAGGCCTCACCCAGATACCATAGAGAGGTAGCCAGGTGCAACAATGGGGTCATACAGTATGCCTTATCCAGATAGGGAAGAGGCTAGGAGTAATAATGGGGATGTAGGCCTCACCCAACTGGGGTAGTAACTGCAGTTAGCAAAGTGTTGAGGCATACAACTCAGAGCAGTCAAGTTTAAACAGTAATTTTCCAGATTAGTACACACACACACACACACACACACACACACACTCACCACAGTATGCAGAGATAATGATACTGTCAACCAACATTGGAGATTGAAGGGCTGTGACAGGCTACAACCTGGGTATGAACTAGGCATCATACTCGGCTGTTGGCTGACTCCACAGCTGATGCCCACAGAGTGACACCCTTATGCTCCTGCCCTTGTGCTGCAGCCTGCAGTGTGGAGACCCACTAGTTAGTTGAAGCCATTTCAAAGGGGAAGTGGCCCACCAACTGCCACCCGGGAGCCACCAGATTGGCAGGTGGTGAGAAGGGAGGCATGACTGAAGTGAGGAGCCCCCAATCCTAGAAGCTGGTTGAACTGGAGGTGATCAGTGGTGATACTATACAAGTATGTAAAACATTTAACAACCAAAACTCTGGTGCAAATACAATTCAAATGCACATCAGGAGATCAGGGACTATATATGCAAAAAACATGCAACTATCATATGCAATCACTAGTTGCCTACTGTAAGAGCAATTCTGATGTTACCTTCCATTTACAGTCTACATTTTTGTATTAAGTGATGTTTGATTCTAGTGTTATGAATGCGGACACTATTGAAGTGCCTGGTTTCTGAATTTTTTTTAACTGTATTTTGTTCATAGTGACATAAGTAGAATTACCTCAGTGCTGTACATAGAGTTCTTTTTGATGTATTAAGTTGATACAGTAATTCTTTTTAAAACTAAATAAAACACAAACAAGTTTTGCCTATTTTTAAGGGGTTATCAAGCAGTCATGAAGTAGCTTAATCTATGAACCTATAAACATTAATAAATGTATTAGTAATTTAAGTGCTCCAAGCTTATTCTTTCCTACTTCTAAAAAAAAGAGAAGAAATTTATTAAAAATGTTTTATTCAAAAATCCAATAAGTGGTTATTATATCCACAAATGCACAGTCAAATTGTCTGGACTGGATGGTATTCAGTTGAGTCTGCTGCATCATCCTCAAAATCAGAACCCATAACTGTAGGCAATTGCATGTTAGTCTCAAAAAAGTTCTGGCCTGATCATGATTGTCAAAAATGTCTTCCTTCCCTTGGAAAGTTATTTTCAATCAGGCAGGTGCAAAATGAGAAGCAGGAACGCCTGCTTCTTTAAATTCATATAGAATGCTAAGAAATCTTCTCCTGTGTTGGGTATACAAAGAAAAATCTGGATAGGTATGCAACCTCACTTCAGAACAGAAGAATGTCTTCTTCTGTCTAGCCAATTGTAACATTTTATGCCTACTGGAAATTGTTTAGAAAGTCACAATGACATACCTTGCACCGGCTGCCACTTCTGTTATGTCTGCCACTGCAGCTGCCTCACCTAACCCCTTATACCTCAATATAGGATGATATAAACTGTCCAGTTGTACAGGAGTGTCCAGTGAGAAAATGTTATTCGGAGCTGTTTGGACTTCCATCTTTAATTCCCTAACCAGAACAGAGGTGGGAAGCCTTATGAGGCAAAGGTTCCTCAAGAAGATCAGATTTTCAAGCCTCTTGACCCTAGGGAACTGAATGACTCAGTGGATTAGTAGTGGGTTAAGGAGGCTTTCACTTCTAGGTCATGGGTTCAAATCACCTTAGGACTGTTCAGTGGCCTATGTGAAATGAGTTGTGGTGGTCTCAGTCAGTTCCAAGTAGGCAGGTGTTCACATCACAAACCAACACCAACACAATTGGTGCTAATTGGCACCCATGCTGGCAGTCTCACATGGGAGGCCAAAGACTGAATTAACATGGAGTCTGAACAACCTTTTCATCTACAGTACATGATGGTGCCTCAATGGCAGGGTTAAGGCACATTGGTGGGGTAGTGTGGGGAAGCTTTCACTGTGATTGACTGTGCTGTACCTGTCATGTGGATGAACAGGGGACTTCAGGTTCCAGTGCTACAAAGTTAGCACCTTTTATAAATACTAAATTCACACACAGAAAAAAAAATCTTAAAAGAAAAAAGCCTCTCGACCCTCGTGGCTTAAGCAAATAGTTCATGGAGCGCAGTGTTAACAGTCCCTTCCAGAGTCAGTATCTGAGCCCTCTGAGATTTCAACTCCAATTTGTTAACCGTGGCTTAACGCCCCTTAGCTTTTTTGTGTTTACCTGTGTAGTTTGTAGGCAGGAACAATGATTACCTCTATTGAACCCTTCTAATTTCATCAAGATTTAAATATAAATGAAATTACTTAAGTCTGGTGTGAAAACCTGCTTGACTCCATTGCAAAAATCATGACCCAACTCATGTAAGGTATCCTGGAATTGTATGATGTTTAGAGCTAAAGCCTGCAGTAATTATTCTGTATCAGTAGGTGCTGTTGCTGTCCTCTGCAGTCCCTGTGTTCTTGTTTTATGCTGTCATGAAACTATTCAAGGCATAGTAACTGACTTGCTGTTTTCTGTAGTTTAAAGTGTATCTGCATTAGAAAAAAATGCTTTTAGAGAATACAGGGCCCTCACAAGATGTAACAGAACTGACTGAGAGTATAATCTCTGTTGGTTTGTGCAGATAGGCATCATCAACTCCCATAATGCCTTTCATGATTGTGGTCATGACCTTTGTAGTAGAGTCAAACAGGTTTTCACACAAGAGCAGAACAGAGTGAAGCAACCTCATTTATATTTAGATTAAGATGAAATTAGGGGGATGTAAGAAAGGGAATCATTGTTCATGCTTGCAGACTACACAGATATACAGAAAAAAGATCAAGGGCATTTTCTCATTAACAGCCTTCTCAGTTTCATTAGCCCTCTCCTCAATAGCCACATGCCTCTTTGTAATCTCAATAAGCTTCTCCTCCATTCTCTGTGTAGAGGACCAGACTTCTGCCTGAAAGTCAGAAAGCATTGCCTATCTGGATACCAGAGTCGGTTTATTGGGTTTGGAGGTAACCCTCATTTCTAGGCGTGTGGCCGGAGAGCCACCCACTCCAGTCACTCCAAGAGGGTTTGCTGCCCCTGGACCAGAGCTCCTTTCCGGGCCAGGTTAAGGGATGCAGACTTATCCATGGATAACCCTGTAGCTGATTCCATAAAATGCCACACTGCAAAAGGTCAATTCTTCATTGTAAGTAATTGCTTACATTTATACTTGCAGAGACACAGTGTTTGTAACAGTAAACTCTCAAAAACATGTTTCTGAATTTTCTTTGAATTCTGTAGTATAGATCCTCAGTAAGTCAGGAATTCTTTACATAATGCTGGATTTTCAAAAGATTGGATGCAGATGCACTTCTGTGCTGGAACTGCATCTGTCTGCAAACTACACAGATAGATCCTGTCAAACTAATCTCATAGATTTCTTTGACTGTGTAACCAGACCGGTGA
This sequence comes from Neoceratodus forsteri, assembly GCA_016271365.2. Lineage (NCBI taxonomy): Eukaryota > Metazoa > Chordata > Ceratodontiformes > Ceratodontidae > Neoceratodus > Neoceratodus forsteri. The sequence goes on from CM057456.1 coordinate 1,534,658,156, forward strand.
ACCAAGGGGGAGCAGTTGATGTCGCCTACCTTGACTTCAGCAAAGCTTTCAATACTGTTCCACATAGAAGATTGATTAATAAATTGGGTAGGCTCTGGGTGGGTCAGAAGTTGGTCAGCTGGGTGGTAAACTGGTTGAAGGGCAGAAAACAGAGAGTGGTGGTAAACGGTATACAGTCAGAAGAGATGCAAGTCACAAGTGGGGTACCTCAGGGATCAGTTTTGGGGCCAGTTCAATATCTTCATCAGTGACATTGCAGATGGACTGGAGGGTAAGGCTTGTCTGTTTGCAGATGACACCAAGATCTGCAACAGAGTAGATGATCCAGATGGGGTGAGCAGAATGAGAAGAGATCTGGATAAACTGGCAAAATGGTCAGAAGAGTGGCAACTGGGGTTTAATGCCAAGAAGTGCAAGATCATGCACATAGGAAAGAGAAACCCTGAAGCCACCTATAGGCTGGAAGGGGAGTTGCTAACAGTCACAAGAGAAGAAAGAGACTTGGGCATCATCATCACAGATGACCTGAAATCATTCAAGCAGACCACTAAAGCAGTAGGTAAGGCTAGAGGGATGTTGGGATGTATTAGCAGGGGTATCACAAGACATAAAAGGGAGGTAATAATCCTTCTTTACAAGACACTGGTTAGGCCCCATCTGGAGTACTGCATGCAGCACTGGAGGCCACACCTTCACAAGGACATTAACCAAACTGAGGCAGTCCAGAGAAGGGCAACCAAAATGGTGCAGGAACTGCTTCAGAAAACATATGAGGACAGATTAACGGAGCTCAACATGTATACCCAAGAGCAAAGGAGGAAGAGGGGTGATATGATTGAAACATTCAAACACCTTAAGGGCTTTAACAAGATGAAAGAATCTAACATGTTTCAATATAAGAAAAATAGCAGGACAAGAGGACACATAATGAGATTAGCGGGAGGCCGATTAAGGGGTAATGTGAGAAAGTTCTTTTTACAGAAAGGGTGGTGGATGCATGGAACAGCCTACCTCAGGAAGTAGTGGATATGAATACAGTGCAGGGCTTCAAACAGTCATGGGATAGGCATAAGGGAGCAATACAGATGAGTATGAATAGAAAGACCATTGACAGAGCAAAGGCCAATGGCACATTCATAACGTAGAAAAAGAAATGGGCAGACTGGATGGGCCTTGCAGTCCTTATCTGCTGTCAGCTTCTATGTTTCTATGTTACATGTGCCTGCCCCGTGCACCACAATGTTAAAAAAATAAGTTACACACACAAGTGAAAAACTATCAAGCTAACCCACAAAAGTAGATTGTTGTGTAATTTCAGGTAGCATTTGTCCCATGGATTAAAACTGAATCAGATGGTTAAACTCCACAAGGCACCACCTTAGATTTAAGGCCTAGTTTTCCCTTTCTAAAAATGCACTCCAAATTAAATTATGTTTCAAAAATGAGAATTTCAGGTCTGCTGGCAGTCTGAATACTTTTGCAGCATTTGTCCTAAGCTCTACCCAGCAGCTCAAATGCCAAGTGGTGTGATAGAAAACAGACTAAGACAAAAACATGATCAAATTAAGCAATGCCTTCACAGGGGTTGTAAAAAAGTATATGTACGGCTGATAAAATACACTTAAATGACAAGGGTGTCACAATTTGGTGCAGTTTACATTATTTATTTATTTAAATGTGGTGACTGAGATAAGCATACTTAGCCAGAGCTAGTTTCAAAGGCTCCATCCACACTATACCACCGAAATGCTGTAACGGTTCCGAACCAGTACAGCCCGGAAATGGTACAGTGCTTCCACATTGCCTGAGGAAAGATGATAAACTGGTCCAAAACCAATACAGCCCATCCACACTGGCCCAGTAACAGTGCAGGAACCCAATCCCAGCAATGCAGAGCATATCCCATGGTGTACTAGGCATAGACTGCAGCACAGACAGACACCCACCCACACGCCCAGTCTGCCAATGGTGGACACAGTGCACACAGTGCATGGCACAGTGTCCGACAGCATGGTGTGCCCTGTGGCATACGGGATGGACCAATGGAGTGCTGCAGCAGATGGTGCAGAACAGGAATGTGAGGAGGACCCTGCCGTATGGCATGGTGGCAGGCCGGGATGCACCCATGTGAGCCCTGCACCGGGACCCCACCGCATGCCACAGGCAGGTAAGCAGTGCACCACCAGGACAGGGCATGCCACGCACAGCAACCCACCCCGGATGAATGCTGCATGGGCAGAACACACATACATCACAGCCAGGCAGCACACCCAGGGCCACCACACCCATGCCCCATGGAGCCCAAAGCCCCATGAAGCCCCCCTGATAGCAATGTGAGCATGCAGGCACACAGCCCAAGCAACAGAGCAACACGGTATATAGCCACATGCAGTCTTTATTCCAAGGACGCCATGACCCCTGGGGGCAGTAGCACACGTAAAGCAATAGAAAGTGACAGCATGACCATGCATCAGACCTTGTGCATTGCTGCCGTACCCCAGTACACCAACAGAAATTCACATCTCACCCCACAACAGGACTGTACCCAATACATATGTAACACTGCACAGGGAATGTGAGCACTGCAATAGTGCCATGGGACATGAAACAGAAAAAAGAAGCAACCCCCCCAGGCCCCCCACAGGCCAGTGTGGTGGACGGTGGATGCTGGACACCCACAGGATGTAGTCCCTGAAATGTGGCATGGGAATGCATGATACCAACCCAGCCCTTGACATGGGCGGCAGTGCACAACCAGTATGACACCCTCCACCCTCCCTCACCTTGACTCGTGCCAACAGAACACAGTAGCAGACACAGGTCATGCATACCATCAGCCACCAGTGTGACCCCCTCCATGTGGAAGCACCCCTGGCAGTTCATGACATACACATGTCACACATCACTGTAGTACAACCCAATTGCAGCATGGTGGGCACTTGTGCCACTGCGAGTGCTGAACACTGTGCCACCACACCTAAGATGCTACCACTGGGCAACCCCCAGTTGTGTAACCAACGCAGGTCAGAGTCCACACCATGCAATGGGTGTGGCATCCCCCTGGCCCACATTGGATGACACACCACTGCAGGTGGCATGGTGCATCATAGCGTGGTTCACTGGACGTCATCGCTGTACAGATCCTGTGTGAAGCTTGGCATGAATGTTAAGGGCGCTGGTGAGGTGTCACACTGCTGGCCAGCTGCACCATGTGTCAGGGGCAGAGGCACAGTGTGCTGACCAGCAGCGGTGCACACGCCACCCATGGGGTACTGCTGCACTGTGGCAGCATCATACGGAGGTGCCTGGGAGGGGTGTGGCAGGGTGGCACGGGTGGCGGCACAACCTGTAAATGCACCAACCTGCAGGGATGGTGCACACCTGTGGGGTGCAGCCACGGATGGGTGCTGCACACCAGTGGTGGCAGGTAGTGCCATGCGGCCTGGCTGCCAGTCATCAGTGGTGGCCCACCACAGGGTGGCACAGTCGGATGCAGCAATGGGATGCCCTGTGGACATGGGCAGGTGGTGACACCCACTAGTGAGCTGCACCATGGGGAATGGGGCCACAGGGGTAGGGGTGGCAGTGCCAGCACCTCTCACAGTGGCGTGTGGCATGGTGGCAGCAACTGAGTGATGTGCAGCTGCATGGGGCACCTGCTGGCATTGCGTGGCTATGACCTGGAACATGTGGGTGAATAACTGTTGTGTCTGTTTGGCCTTCCACCTCCATAGGTGCTCCTCCAGTGCCCTCTCCTCCCTTGCCTGCTCCCTCTCCAGCTCCATCATCTCCCTATGATGCTCCTGCAGCATTCTCCGTGTTGGTTCCAGCACCACCCCAAGTATATCGGTCAGTCGTGTTGCTCTGGACTTCCTCTTCTGAAGGTTCTCCAGGGGTACATGGTCACTCAGTTGCTTTGCGGCTCTGCCCCTTCCAGCAGTGGGGTGTCACTAGAGGTTCCCGGCATCTCATCCAGCATGCCCGATGGACCTGTGGCTGCCTCCGCAGTGTTGGTGTCCGCAGATGTCCCTTCCCCTGGGTCTTGCTCTGTAATGGCAGAACATACCGATTACCAATGCACACATGCCACCACCCCACCAGCTCAAACCTCATCCCACACCATCCACACACCACTGCCACCACCCCACCAATGGGCATGCACACATGGCAATAGTGTACTGGCAGGTGGCATGGCCATGGACCATGGCACGTCTGCAATCCTCCCCCATGCACACCCATGCCACTTCCTACTGTTGTGTTGTGGCACACCCCTACTGCTGCACACCCAGGCTACACCCCCACCAGCATGCAATGCAGTGCCCACCAACACCCACCCACTGTACGGTTGCAGTGCACATTCCACATACCTGTGTCAGGTGCCTCCTGGGGCAAACCATCTTCAACATCCTCCTCTTGGCATGGGCACAGGTCCCCAGTGGTGTCCCCATCATCCTCTGACAACAGTTGTGGCCTGCCCACCTGGGAGCTCTCCAAGGATGACCATGGGTTCAGTGGTTGGCCGGGTACCTACTATGGCATCCAGCTTGTCATAGCAGGGGCATACCACACATGCACCCCTGAGCATCTGTTGCAGTCCTTGGTCTTGTGGTACTGCACTATCAGCTGCTTCATCTTATTGCGGCATTGCTTTGCCATCCTCTCCACACCATTCTCAGTGAGGTAGGCAGCTATCTTCTGCTAGACCTTAGTGTTGTGCCTGGCACTGGCCAGCTCCGCTTGCACCAGCTCCTGTGCCCAGTACTCCATCGGCAGATTTGTGGCTACGTCTGACCAGGTGGCACCATGGTACATCATGGCTCCTGCTTGCAGACGTCATGGGGTTGGAGGTGTTGTCCTGCTGTTGTCGATGGCAGGTGGGTTGCAGGGCAGTTTGTTGCACCACAGACACAGGTGGTGCTTTGGGGATGGGGGTCTTTGCAGCACTCATGGTGAGATGTGTTCTGCCAATGCCGCTGTCAGGGGCAGGGCTTGTGCTGTTGGCAGCCGGTAGTTGTGTACTTTCCACCTCTGGAACACTGGACTCTGCATCCCGTCACCTGCTGCTTGGCCCCTGCTGTCTGTTTTACGCACGGCTGTGCCCTACTGTTTGCCCTGGTGTTCCTCTGCCTCTGTTGCCTGCTTGTGCCACCAAGCAGCCACTGGCTGCTCCCCAGGGATGCTTCAGGGGCTACTTCACTGCTCCTCTGTCTGGTGGGTGCCTCTGGTGGGTCAGGGCTCAGGTTCTGTGGCTGTTTGTTGCCTCTGCTGTGTGCTGTCTGCTGCCCTTTTGTGGGCGTGCTCTCCACCCTCCATTGGCTGCCTGGTTCCTCTGCCCCCTTAAGACCCTTTGACACTGCATGCTGCTCTGCTGGATGTCCTGAGGTGACACAGTGGTGCTTTTACCCGGGGCACCTGTAATGTTACCATCGCCTAACTGTTATGGGTACCATTACCGAAACCACCTCCTGACAGGTTTCTGCAACAGTTGCGGCAATGCCTCATGTAATGTTACAGGTGTGAACGTGCACCATTGCGGTACTGGTTTACATGCTGTGTAACATTACAGAGGGGTTTGGGGACTGTAATGTGGATGGGGCCAAAGTGTGACCACGGGTGGCAAGGGTTACAAAAAGAAGTGATACAGCAGTAGCAAATAAAGTGACAACCACAGGTGCATGTATAGGAACAAAGAAATTCAAGGTACATGTAATAAATTCTAGAAAAACAAACAATGAAAAACTGCGTAAGATACTTAAGTTGCAGGGGTGCCAAAACGATTTGACTCAAACTGAATGGTGGACATTTTTGTGACTTAAGTGTAGTTAGACTCATTTGTTTATGCATAATTCAGCCACAAATCAGATGGAGGCACATAGAAACATAGACAATGATGGCAGAAAAAAGACCAGAGTGCCATCCAGTCTGCCCAAGTTCCCTATAACCCCAGGAACCTACTGTTCCTCCAGGGTACTAACCCTCCCTGTCCTCTCTTTATTCTCCTCCTTGTTTCTGTTGTACCTGATAACCATTATTCACTTCATTATGTCCCAGCCCTGCTTGAATCCCCTGAATGTTTTCACACCCACCACTTTAGCTGGTAGACCGTTCCAAGGTTCCACCATCCTTTCTGTAACGTAATACTTCCTCACATCTCTTCTGAACCTACCTCCTGTTAATTTCTATTCATGTCCTCGTGACCGTGAATTGGTATTCTGGATAAATAGGTCACCGCAGTTTACATTGTTAATTCCTTTAAGGAACCTGAAGGTCTCCAGTGAGTAAATATTTTGTGCCTTGAGGCACTCCTCATAGGATCTGCCCTGCTGGACCTGAATCATTTTTGTTACTCTGTGCTGTCTCCAACCTATCCTTTATCCTTTCTGAGGTGAGGACTCCAGAACTGGGAGCAGTACTCTAGGTGAGTCCTCACCAGAGATCTGTAGAGGGGAAGTATTACCTCTTTTCTTCTGCTGTCGGTACTCCTACTGATACATTCCAGCATCCTGTTAACCTTGCTATAGGGCTTGTTGCAGTGATTCGATTGCTTAAGTGAGTTGCTATTGATAACTCCCAGATCCCATTCCTCAACTGTAGTGCTAAGTCTCTCTCCTCTCATCCTGTACTCTGTCTTGGGGTTCTTTTTCCTTAGGTGCATTACCTTGCACTTTCTGGCACTGAATTTTAACTGCCAGACCTTTGAGCACCCCTATAGCTTTTGTAGGTCTCTCTGCATTTCCCTTATTCCCTCATCACTGTTCATCCTCCCACATAGTTTTATGTCATCTGCAAAGAGACACAACCTGCCCTGGATTCCTTCTCCAATGTCAGTAATGAACATGTTGAAGATGACCGGACTCAAGACCGATCCCTGTGGAACCCTGCTCATAGCCTCCCTCTCCACTAATTTAACCCCATTGACCACTACCCTCTGCTGCCTCCCCTCTACAGTTACCTACCAAATTCACTATGGGGTTAGCTGCACCCAGGTGTTGCATCTTCTTGAGCAATCATTTGTGAGGTGCTGTGCATGTTTTGTCTGGACAGATACAGACACATACAGTATCTGCTTTTAAAAACATGAGCAGAATGACTCTGGGCTGATCTTGTTTGAAAATCCTGCCCATTATATTTCATGGGAATACACACATCTTGACGAGCTGCATGGCTTGCATTGGTTGTGTGATGAGCAAAGGGAGGTTAAGGAGACTGAAGGAAGTTAAACAGCAGCTCTGCACTTCAGCATGTACTTTCATAAAAAGTTGTTGCAGCTATTACAATTTACTTGAGGATATATTTTTTTTATTTTTCAGTGTTCCTTACCATGGTTTACAGCACATCTTGGCAGTCCATCTAAAAAGTGTGTAAAAAAATTGTCCTCTCCCCTGTTACCCTCACAGTGCCTTTGTTTATTTATTTATTGAAATGTTTCACCAGGAAGGCACACTGAGCAACAAGTCGCTCATCTCCCAGTGCAACTTGGGGGGGGAAGGGTACAATAGGAATCAGACATTAAACATTCAAGTTACAAGATCAACATTAACATAGAGTTGTAAGGCAGGGATTACAAACAATGTTACAACAGTGCTGTGCATAATAGGTAGAAAGAGTGGACAATTATAAGTGCTGAGTTAATAAGTAAAAAAATGCTTACATGAAAGAAAAGGGGGAAGGAGAAGGAGGGGTTAGATGGGGGAGGGGGGAGTGTGGTGTCCCTGGAGATCCCTTCAGGATGCGAGGAACCCTGCAAGGGGCCTGGGGGACCAGAGAGAAGGGAATAAGACAGTGTCCCACAGAGACCCCTTCAGGATGTGGAGAACCCTGTAAGGGGGCTGTGGGGCTAGATAGAAAGGGGGATAAGGCTGTAGAGATTTAAAAAGGGAGAAGAGAGAAGGAGGAGGTGTGACTTAAATGCTAGGACGGGGAAAAGGACCTAAATGAAGAGAGGACCCTTCAGGATGCGGGGTACCCTGCAAGGGGATTGGGGAAGGTCAGTAGATAGGGATTAAGAGAGTGATAGGAAAGGGAGGGAGTGAGATTTGAACCATTGAGGGGAAGGGAATTTGCACCTTTGGAGGGGATGGGGCCTAATCAATAGTCCATCAGGATGCAATTGGACCCTACTAGTAGTCATGGAAAGCCAAGATAGTGGCTAGATAGAATAGGGAAGATATGCTAAGGCTCAGTTGGACCACTTCAGGATGCTGAGAACCCTGCAAGGGGACTGAAATTGCCAGGAAGAAAGGAAGATGGGGGAGGGGAAGGAGTGGAGACAAGACTAGGCACAGTAGGACCCCCTCAGGATGCGAAGAACCCTGCAAGAGGGACTGCGAAGACTAGGGAGAAAGATAGGTGGGGGGGAGGAGAAGGAGAGGAGACAAGCCTAGGTCTAGTAGGAACCCTTCAGGGTGCTGAGAACCCTGAAAGGGGATTGCAAAGGCTAGAGAGAAAAGGTAGAATGGGGAGGAGAAGGAGAGGAGACATGTCTAGGTGCAGTAGAACCCCTTCAGGATGCTAAGAACCCTGCAACAGGACTGCAAGTCGAGAGAGAGATAGGAGGGATGGTAGGGGGGAAGGGAGTAGATGAGAGATGCAAGCCCCTTGATGGGGTAGGAGAGGGACCCATGGAGAGCATTTGGGGTCCCTTACATTCTGTGAGAGATCAAGGGAGGCCAGTAAGGGAGAGAGACTTGGGGGAAGAGGAGGAGAGCTGGAAATTTTGGGGGGTGCACAGGGTAAAATGAAGGTGACGGTAGAGGGGTAGGATTTGTCCAGGGCTTAGAAGAAGGAATTAGGGAGGTACATGGCAGGAGCAGCTAGGTGCAAGGTAATTATTGAAGGCAGAGCTGATGGAGTAGGTGGAGGATGAGTTTTCCAGACTTGAGGGAAGAGGGAATTCCAAATTTTTGGAGGTGGTGAGAGTAACCAGATTGGCCGATTTGGGTGGATCTGTGGGAGACTACCAGGGTGTGGGAGTCGGTTGATCTAAGGGAATGGGAGGATGGGGGGATGGGTTTATTACATCATAGTGCTCACCACGACATCAGACTGATGTCACAAGCAGTCACACACATTTTAAGACTCAGTAAATAAGTACTGCATTATCTGCAATATTTTGTAGACCAACTGGGAAAAGCAAACAAAAAAAAAAAACTAAGTAGAACACACTAAAGTAAATCATAACTGGTGTAAATCCTGTGGTTTTAAGCTTTTTGTAATAATAGAAAGTTGCTCTTTAAGGAATGTGCATAAAGATTAAGGAGAGAGAGAGAGAGACAGTGAAATAGTCAGACAGACATACTATACAGATAGAGACAGAGAGATAGAAATACAAACAGATGGGGAAAGAGAGAGACAGACACAGACAGAGACAGAGACGGAGACTGATTATAGAATAAGTGACTTGCTAAAGGATATTAGAGTCAAATCTGGGCTTCCAGGTTTATAGCTCTGTACTGCTGTATACCCAACAAGCTACACTCCATATTATGTCTGTTGCTTTACGATTCACTGTATATTAGTTAACAGTAGTTTTGTTGGGTTTATTTGTTTGATGGTTTAAAACCCATCACAAATTTCACAGAACAAAACATAATTTACAATATTAATATGACATCTCAGTAATAAATCACCTTCCAAGTACAAATTGTGTTGCATTACATATCCATTTATGACATATATATCAAACCCTATTTATTTTAAATATTTCTGTTATTTCATTCCAATTAGAAGTCTTTTCCTTGTGGAACAACATCCTGCAGGAGCCATAGTAAACATCTGAAGGAATTTTCACATCAGATTATCTGAAAAACTGCAGTATGCCTCTAGGAAGGGAGGACAACTTTCTGGCAGCCGAATATAACCAACCAATAGTGATCTGCAGCAAAATGGGATGCTGATAGTAGGAAAGAAGTCCTAAGTCAAATCTTGCCTCAAAGTTCACTTCTCCACCTGGCTGTATTCCATTTTCCCCTGCAGTTCCCATGCTCTGTATTAAACCAGAACTATAATCAATGTTATTGGGCTCACTTAAGGCCATCCTATTACAACCAGCATTACCTGGCCAGACTTAAATTTACAGACTAGTGCAAAATACTTTCTGGTATAGTTACTGCCAGCAGTTGATTGCTTAATGTTAGGGTGGCCACTTCTGGACCATTCTCTCATGACATCAGACTACATTTTCTCTTCTATTTCTTTCCTGGTAATACCCTACATTGCAGACTGCTAGATGTATAATCAAACTTCTGCCTGGCTTAAGGAATCCATAACTGATGCACAAGTAGTCAACCAGGAGGTACTTTCACCACCACCTAGTTTTGCTTTCCCTGAGAAAGATTCCTTGATTTCGCACTCTGAAAATTCGTAGGAAAGGCTCATCCTAATTCTTCAAAGAACCGCCTTTACAATTAAAATAGACAATGGATATGACATACTTGCATACATTTACATGGTCTCAAGATTACCCAGAGAAAATAAGTTGGCCATCCTCAGAACTGTGCCCCATTTTATCAACTGTTATTTGTAATTTTTAGTTAAAACATAATTTGAGCTCTAATAATGCTTAAAGAATATCTACATGTACTGTATAGAAAGATTCCAGCTTAAAAAATCAGTTTTCAAGTGACTTGTGACTTTCGTACCCCCAAAAAACTAGAGAAACAGTAGTGCAAAAGGGCCATAGTCCACAATTCTCAGCAAAAAATACCCAACATTAAACTTGAAAGTTAGTCTTTTTCAGTTTATAGTTTATGTTGTCCATTCTCTCCTTATCCTCCAAATGACAGTATAAGGAGGCTTTAAAAATATCTAAAGATTATGTGCAAAGTTTTTTATATATTTTTAATAAAAGCTTGAAAAGCTGAAATTCAAGTCTACATGTCATGATTAGTATTTCCTGAAAATATCATGCTGTTTGGTTTTGTGGTTGTCTGTAAATCAGCATTTGTTTACTTGCTCTGTGGTGGCTGAAAACAGTGGAGTTATTTCTGTCCTCTCAGTCAAACTTGGAGAATGATTACATCATCTTGGAGTAGTTGGTTGTTTCAGATTCCCAATCAGAGCAGCAGTCTGTAGACTTAATGGTTTGCTCTCCAGATTTCTTACAAACCCAGTCTCTGGTTCGTAATTAGATAGATTAGCTTAAAATCTATCATTCTCTTCTTATAAAAAGTTGATCATTTAGTTTCAATGCTGAATTGAAGTAGTGGAAATCTTTCTCTGTGAGAAATCAGCTTGTCAGTATCACAAATGTCATTTTTTCACATGAAAACTATGATTATTTTTCTAACTATGTAACACAAAGTTGTTTAATGAATATAAAATACAATGAAATTTTGTTCACTCACAGAAATAGTTTGACACTGTACTATACTTCAGTTGTCCCACGCCAAAAGCAGCCTGTGAAGACCTCCAAGCTGAATTTAACCTACAATACCAGCTCATAAACAAAAAGCTTTTGCTCAATGCGAAAAAGACAAAAAACATGCTCTTCTTCCCCTCCTTGCATGCGGCAATTCCTGCTGGGGGGGGGGGCTATCCCACAAATTACCACTGTTCTTGGAAAAACACTAGAGTATGTAGCTAAATTCAAATATCTAGGAGTTTGGCTTGATCATAAACTTTCCTTCACCGACCATCTCGAAGAACTACAGAAGAAACTAAGGCAAAGATTAGTGCTATTCTACAGAATTAACCACCTGCTTACAATGGAAGCCAAGATTTAACTGGTTCAAGCTACCTTCCTATCTTTAATAGATTACGCAGACCTGCTCTACAGCCACTGCACTGCCTCTGCACTGGCTAAGTTAGACACCCTCTACCACAGAGCTATCAGGTTCATTACTGGCCTTCCACTTTCCACACACCACTGCTCCCTGTACTCATCATTAGACTGGACTTCCCTTCACTATAGAAGGAATAGAAATGCCGCTCTATGGGCCTTCAGAGCAGTGACCAACAAGCTCCCCTCATATGTCTCAGATTGTATTCCCCGGAGTGTGTTAGGCACCTACGCTCTAAGGAGCTATTCCCTAATTGCCCTCCAAGTTCCAAGAGTCAAAACTAGTTTCAACAAAGCTGCTCTATGCTTCTCTTTACCCACATTGTGGAACGGTTTACAAAGGAACTTGAAGCTGAGCTGCCCTGTTAGCCTGAATATCTTCAAGGCACTCTACGATCGCTACATGAAAGCATCTTGCAAATGTTTTCCTCACCGCTAGCCCACTATTTTCGCAACTCCCCCTTTCCATCCTGACACTCACCATGTTTCTACCCCTGGCTCTCACTCTTTTCCTATTAACTCTTCCTACTGCACCCACCCTTCCCTGTCTGCTCCAGCCTGGCTAAAGTCCCACCCCATCCATAGTAGTGTCCCAATTATCTACCCCTCCTCCGTCATTATCATAATAAACAAGTACACAACAGCCATCGTCACTTTCTGTGGTTTTAGCCCAGTTTTTCCCCCAGTCGTCAGTAATATATCCCTCCTCTTCTTTACCTCTCTAACCTGCCACCCCATACACGGCCTCTTTCCCCTGTATGTGTAGTTGCCGGCTGCCTCACTCAAAAGATCTCTGCTTATAACCCCTGTATGCCTATCCTTGATTGTACATCTGCTGACTTCCTCAATTGTAAAATAATGCTGTTTTTTTTTTATTTTTATTTATTTCAACCTTGTACTGTACTGTATACACTGTATATACTTTTTCTTCCTTGTGTATCATTGCTTTTTGTATACCTGCTTCTGTACTGTACTTTGATGTATTCATGACCAGGTCCACTTTGCAAATGAGTCTTACTCAATAGTGCCTGCCTGGATAAATAAAGATTTTGATTGATTGATTGGTCTTTGATGTAGCCTTCATAACTACATTCATGTAAGAACATTTTTTTTCATGTCAGATTGGCAAACCGGTGCCTGTCACACTCTCCTATTTCAAACACATGTACTGTCTGAACTCACAAATTTCAGTTTCTTTGGTGGTTTCTGTGTGAAAAGACATCATGTATGTGTATAACTAGAAACACTATATGGCATCCTGATGCACCGTGTCTCTGCTCCACAGTTGAGGCAGCTGCACTCTGCTGCCACCTGTCCCCTAATCCACAATCCCCCTGCCTTCTGCTCCACATTTGAGGCTGTGGCACCCTGCTGACCATGGTCTTCTCCTATACAGTCAGGGATTGTGCACCCTGCTGCCTCATCCCCTGCATAAAGAATCAGGGCTGCTGCACCCTGCTACCCCCTGCCCGAACCGTTTAGGTTGCTGCACCCTGCTGCCCTCTTTTCCCCCACCTTCACAATCAGGGATGCTGCACCTATTGCCCCCTGTTGCTGTCTCCACAGTCAGGGATGCTGTGCTGTGCTAAACCCTAGAGTGCCAGCAGGGGTCAACCTTAACTTTTTTTTGCACTAGCCAGCCGGACAAGTTGATTAAAAATTGCACTAGCCCACAGATGGTTGGACTAGCCCACAATAATAATGATAAATTTTGATTGGATATACAGAAAAAAATATGAGCCAAAAAATACTCTGATTATTGCATATTTATCTTGCTGCCACATTGCTTCCTGCCCCAGCAAAAAAAAAGACTGCAATCCAGTCACACGCAATGCTTACCCCCACTGTTTTTTACCATGTGCCCCTTGCTTCCTCTTTCTTCATCCCTCTCCCCACCAAACCAGAGGATACCATAATAGCAAATGTTCAGTCAAGCAGACCTAGCTCTGTACACACAATAGCCAACATCATCATGCCCCTCACTGCTGTCCCATCCTGACCTACAGGGCAATGTACAGAGTCAGGCAGAGAAAGACAGTCTCATCCCCCACCCTGTGATTAACCAGACCTGTACTTCTGAAGTTTTTTTTCACACTGCAAAGTGAGCCAGGGCAGTTCTAGGATTTCTTTGGGGAGAGTTAAACAAACACAGAGGTTTTGGGATATAAGAAACTTTGACATATCTGTTTATATACCAGACACAAAAGTATTGATTTTAACATGCTCTGCCCTAACAACAACAGATTTTTCATAACAGTGTCCTTTCATCAGCCAAAGGGGAAGCAGTATACAGACATGATGCATTGCTACCTCTCTTTCTATATAGGATGATCTATGCAAACCAGGGATACATATTTTAACCTTTCAAATTATATATTTTACTAAGGTTTTGCTTTGTACCATACATGCTCCAAAGTGTTGTTTCTAGGATGAAATGACATGCTGGGTGGTATAAGGGTGGGACTGTATGGATGGCATTGACTGGTATGATCCATTAAGAGGAGCTGTGGACCCCTACACCAGTCAGTAATGGCAGCTATGGGTCTATGGATGGCCACTTCAGAGTCTAGTCTGTAGCTGTGTCAAGGGAAAGTTTAGAGTTGACAGACCACCTGGCTGGGCAGACAGTGTATACATCATAGCATTGCGTCACTGCAGTGTTGTATACAGACACTCAAAAGGTTCGGAAGTGAGGCACACTGGTCTTAATATTGTGGGACAAATCAAAGACAAGTTCAGAAAACTGGAAGCTAGTGACTTAACCACTCTACCCTTGATCACAACATGCACACTAGCTGAATGTCCTAACAATTGAGTGATAATGACTCACATCGTCTTTTGTTGGTTCCCCCTCTTGAACTGCCAGATAATTGCAGCTCTTAATGAGCTGTTAATCACACCAGACCACCTGGAACACTGTGGGAGATTAACAAAAGGACTACAGCCTGCTAAAGTAGGGACTTTTTCAACTTCATTAGCAGCCATGAAAAACCTGCACTAGTCAAGATGGACAAGTAGAGGGTTAGCTGCACTAGCCCTGATCAATTTGCACTAGGTTCAGGGCTAGTAAAACAATGTTAAGATTGAACCCTGAGTGCCAGGTCCCCTGCCTCCAGAGTAGGGGTTGCTGCACCATGCTGCTCTAGGCCACCAGAGGTGAGGCTTTTGCTGCACCCTGCTACCCACTTCCATTGCACCAAATGGGCACAGCTGCTGCACCACATGTACCCCATCTCACAGTCAGGGCTGCTGTACTCTGAGGCCCCCATGTTCTGCCCCACAGTCAAGGCATCTGCACTATGCTGTACTCTGTCCCCTGTCACCACACCCAGGGCTGCTGCACCCTACTCCTGTCTACAGTTGGGATTGCTGTGGCCTGCTGTGCCCTAGAGCCTCATACCTCTGCAATTAGGGCTGCTGCACCATGCTGCCACTTGCCACAAGATTCAGGGCATTTGCTGCACCCTGTTGCCCACATACTTTGCCCCAAACAGACAAGACTGCTGTACCTTGTCCCACAGTTTGGGCTGCTGTATCCTGATGTCACCCCTATCTCCTGCCTAAACATTAGGGGCTGCACCCTTCTGCCCTCCATTCCCACTCTCACAGTCAGGGCCATGACACCCTGTTGCCCCCTTTTCCTGTCTCCATAGTCAGAGCTGTGTTGCTGTGCTACACCCTAGAGTCTCATGCCCCTTGCCTCCACAGTTGGGGCTGCTGAACCCTACTACGCTCTTCCATTGCCCCAAGTGGGCTGAGCTGCAACACCATGCACACCCTGTGCCACTGTCAGGGCTGCTGTACCCTGATGCCCACCTGTGTCATGCCCCACAGTCAAGGCTTCTGCACCATGCTGTCCTCTGTCTTCTACCACCACTATGCCCTGCTGAACCATGCAGCTACTTGCCTTCACAGTTGGGGTTATTATACTACAAGAGTCAGATACTTTGCTACACTTCCCAGACTGCTCAAAATAAAAAATGGAAAAATACTTTCATCTTATGTTATGGGGTGGGGGAAAGTGAGTGCAGGGTGCAGCATCCCTGACTTTTTTGGCATGAGACAGGGAAGGCATCAGGGTACATCAGCCCAAATGGGACAGGGTGCAGCAGCCACTCCTCTTTGGGACATGGGCAGCAGGGTGTAGGAAAGAATCAGATTCTGGTGGCAGGGGCAGCATGGTGCAACTGCCTCAACTGTGGAGGCAGGGGACATGGTGCAGCAAATGCCCTTCCTCTTGTGGCATGTGGATGCATGGTGCAGCAGCCCTAATTGCGGAGGCATGAGATCTAGAGCAGCATGTTGCATCATCCCAAACTGTGGAAGCAGGGGCCCTGGTACTCTAGGCTTAGTACAGCACAGCAACTCTGACTATGGAGACAGGAACAGGGGCAACAGGTGCAGCATTCCTGACTGTGAGGGTGGGGGAAAGAGGGCAGCAGGATGCAGCAACCCCAACTGTTTGGTCGGGGGCAGTAGGGTGCAGCAGCCCTGATTCTTTAGGCAGGGGACAGAGGCAGCAGGGTGCACAATCCCTGAATGTGTGGGAGGAGACAGTAGACAGCAGGGTACAACAGCCTTGAATGTAGCGCAGAAGGCAGGGGGCTCATGGGTCAGGGAACAGGTGGCAGCAGAGTGCAGCTGCCTGAACTCTGGAGCAGAGACACCATGCATTGGGATGCCATATAGTGTTTCTAGTTATACACATACTGTACATGATGTATTTTCACACAGAAACCACCAAAGAACTAAAATTTGTGAGTTCAGACAGTATATATGTTTGAAATACTGTAGCAGAGTGTGATAGACACCTTTTGTCAATCTGACATGAAAGAAAATGTTCTTACATTTATGTATTTATGAAGGCTACATCAAAGAAAAACAGTTTCTGTAAATGAACAAAATTTAGATTAATTTTATATTCCATAAACATCCTTGTGTTATATACAGGTAGCTAGAAACAAGTCATAGTTTTGATGAGAAAGAACTGACAGCTGTGATACAGACAAGCTGATTTCTCACAGAGAAAGAGTTCCACTACTTCAATTCAGCATTAAAATGCAAATGATCAACTTTTTATAAGAAGAGAATGATAGATTTTAAGCTACTCTATCTAAACACAAACCAGAGATTGGGTTTGTAAGAAATCTGGAGAGCAAACCATTTACTCTACACACTGCTGTTCTGATTGGAATCTGAAATAGCAAGCAACTCCAAGATGATGTTGTAGCTCTCCAAGCCTGACTGAGAGGACAGTAATAACTTCATTGTTTTCAGTTACTGCAGAGCAAGTTAACAAATGCTGATTTAAAGAAAGTCACAAAATCAAACAGTATGACATTTTTAGGAAACACTAATCATGACACAAGGACTTGAATTTCAGCTTTTCAAGCTTTTAGTAAATATATGTAAAAACTGTGAGACATGATCTTTAAGCATTCTCATTATAAAATTCAGGACAACACCCAGAGAGTCCAAATATCAAGAAAAACAGAATTATTTTTATAGTTTTAGGCCATACCATAGTGTGTGCTTCATTGGCTCATCTCTGAACAGCCATACAGGCAAGTTCAAAGAACCTCTTTTGAAGGACTCTATAGTCCAAGTTTTAAGGCTATTACTCATTATACATGCACCCATACATGGAGTTCCCAATCCAGCTTGGTCTTCAGTGAGTATACTGCCTTCTCTCCAACCCCAGAATTTTATTACTCCTGGTCCACGCAAAGCCTGTATAAGGGAGGAGCAGAAAGACCAACCTGCTTGATGTGAGCGCAGTAAATTTTCTTCAAATAATGACTCAATCCCCAGCACTTTTAGGCAAGGCTGGCATACCTCTAGTACTTTATAAGCTTGCATATCAGTACTCATAGGTGCAACTCTCTTCTACTGCCTCTTAAATTCTCAGTACAGCTGCTTAATTCTACTTGCAGGTAGCCACTCATGTTAACCCCTGTTCACCCAAGATCAGACATGAACACAGCCTTTATTGCTGGCACATAGGAGCAGTCATTCCAGTGGCGTCTCTGCATCTCAGCCAAGACATGCCATTTTAAAACAAACTGTCCTCATCCAGCCCAAAATTCCTTCCATAAGCAGACTGCACTAGTTACTTGGTAAACATTAATGGTTTGAGCAAATGCTCACCTCCACACAAAAGGCTCGCGCGTAGGCACTGACATGCTCACACATACAAACACTGCCACAAACCCTTTGCCAAACAGGTGGGCAGGTTCACCACTCACCTCTCCTGACTGAATGCTTACTCCTAAAGAAAAGTCTATTATAGAGATTTACAAAAACTTTTTGTTATACATTTGTCTCAGTTTGATCCTTTTTCCATGAAAGTCAACAGAGTAGAGCAGAGCTGAAGCATTTGGGTGAAGCAGCCAGGAAGCCAGCTTGCTACTCTCCTGTCATAGTACAGTATGGCACATTAAAAATCATGTTGCTGCTCCCCTGTTATCGTATGGCACATTAAAAATCATGTTGCTGCTCCCTTTTATAGTATGACACATAAAAATCATGTTGCTGCTCCCTGTTACAGTATGACACATTAAAAATCATGTTGCTGCTCCCCAGTTATAGTATGACACATTAAAAATCATGTTGCTGCTCCCCAGTTATAGTATGGCACATTAAAAATCATGTTGCTGCTCCCCTGTTATAGTATGACACATTAAAATCATGTTGCTGCTCCTCTGTTATAGTATGGCACATTAAAAACCATGTTGCTGCTCCCCTGTTATAGTATGGCACATTAAAAATCATGTTGCTGCTCCCCAGTTACAGTATGGCACATTAAAAATCATGTTGCTGCTCCCTGTTATAGTAAGGCACATTAAAAATCATGTTGCTGCTCCCCTGTTATAGTATGGCACATTAAAATCATATTGCTGCTCCCGTTTAGTATGGCACATTAAAAATCATGTTGCTGCTCCCCAGTTACAGTATGGCACATTAAAAATCATGTTGCTGCTCCCTGTTACAGTAAGGCACATTAAAAATCATGTTGCTACTCCCCAGTTATAGTATGGCACATTAAAATCATGTTGCTGCTCCCGTTTAGTATGGCATATTAAAAATCATGTTGCTGCTCCCCAGTTACAGTAAGGCACATTAAAAATAATGTTGCTGCTCCCCAGTTATAGTATGGCACATTAAAAATCATGTTGCTGCTCCCCAGTTATAGTATGACACATTAAAAATCATGTTGCTGCTCCCCAGTTACAGTATGGCACATTAAAAATCATGTTGCTGCTCCCCAGTTACAGTATGGCACATTAAAAATCATGTTGCTGCTCCCCAGTTATAGTATGACACATTAAAAATCATGTTGCTGCTCCCCAGTTACAGTATGGCACATTAAAAACCATGTTGCTGCTCCCCTGTTATAGTATGACACATTAAAAATCATGTTGCTGCTCCCCAGTTATAGTATGGCACATTAAAAATCATGTTGCTGCTCCTGTTTAGTATGACACATTAAAAATCATGTTGCTGCTCCCTGTTATAGTAAGGCACATTAAAAATCATGTTGCTGCTCCCCTGTTATAGTATGGCACATTAAAAATCATGTTGCTGCTCCCCAGTTACAGTATGGCACATTAAAAATCATGTTGCTGCTCCCCAGTTACAGTATGGCACATTAAAAATCATGTTGCTGCTCCCCAGTTACAGTATGGCACATTAAAAATCATGTTGCTGCTCCCCAGTTATAGTATGACACATTAAAAATCATGTTGCTGCTCCCCAGTTACAGTATGGCACATTAAAAATCATGTTGCTGCTCCCCTGTTACAGTATGACACATTAAAAATCATGTTGCTGCTCCCCAGTTATAGTATGGCACATTAAAAATCATGTTGCTGCTCCCGTTTAGTATGACACATTAAAAATCATGTTGCTGCTCCCCTGTTATAGTACAGTATGGCACATTAAAAATCATGTTGCTGCTCCCCAGTTATAGTATGGCACATTAAAAATCATGTTGCTGCTCCCGTTTAGTATGACACATTAAAAATCATGTTGCTGCTCCCCTGTTATAGTACAGTATGGCACATTAAAAATCATGTTGCTGCTCCCGTTTAGTATGACACATTAAAATCATGTTGCTGCTCCCTGTTATAGTAAGGCACATTAAAAATCATGTTGCTGCTCCCCAGTTATAGTACAGTATGACACATTAAAAATCATGTTGCTGCTCCCCTGTTATAGTATGGCACATTAAAAATCATGTTGCTGCTCCCCAGTTACAGTATGGCACATTAAAATCATGTTGCTGCTCCCGTTATAGTATGACACATTAAACATCATGTTGCTGCTCCCCTGTTATAGTATGACACATTAAAAATCATGTTGCTGCTCCCCAGTTATAGTATGACACGTTAAAAATCATGTTGCTGCTCCCTGTTATAGTACAGTATGACCCATTAAAAATCATGTTGCTGCTCCCTGTTATAGTATGTCACATTAAAAATCATGTTGCTGCTCCCCTGTTATAGTATGACACATTAAAAATCATGTTGCTGCTCCCCAGTTATAGTATGGCACATTAAAAATCATGTTGCTCCTCCCCTGTTATAGTATGACAATTTAAAATCATGTTGCTGCTCCCCAGTTATAGTATGACACATTAAAAATCATGTTGCTGCTCCCTGTTATAGTATGGCACATTAAAATCATGTTGCTGCTCCCCAGTTACAGTATGGCACATAAAATCATGTTGCTGCTCCGTTATAGTATGACACATTAAAAATCATGTTGCTGCTCCCCAGTTATAGTATGGCACATTAAAATCATGTTGCTGCTCCCCTGTTATAGTATGACACATTAAAATCATGTTGCTGCTCCTCTGTTATCGTATGGCACATTAAAACCATGTTGCTGCTCCCTGTTATAGTATGGCACATTAAAATCATGTTGCTGCTCCCCAGTTACAGTATGGCACATTAAAAATCATGTTGCTGCTCCCAGTTATAGTAAGGCACATTAAAATCATGTTGCTGCTCCCTGTTATAGTATGGCACATTAAAATCATGTTGCTGCTCCGTTTGAGTACAGCATTAAAATCATGTTGCTGCTCCCCAGTTACAGTATGGCACATTAAAAATCATGTTGCTGCTCCCTGTTATAGTAAGGCACATCAACAATCATGTTGCTACTCCCCAGTTATAGTATGGCACATTAAAATCATGTTGCTGCTCCCGTTTAGTATGGCATATTAAAAATCATGTTGCTGCTCCCCAGTTACAGTAAGGCACATTAAAAATCATGTTGCTGCTCCCCAGTTATAGTATGGCACATTAAAAATCATGTTGCTGCTCCCCAGTTATAGTATGACACATTAAAAATCATGTTGCTGCTCCCCAGTTACAGTATGGCACATTAAAAATCATGTTGCTGCTCCCCAGTTACAGTATGGCACATTAAAAATCATGTTGCTGCTCCCCAGTTATAGAATGACACATTAAAAATCATGTTGCTGCTCCCCAGTTACAGTATGGCACATTAAAAATCATGTTGCTGCTCCCCAGTTATAGAATGACACATTAAAAATCATGTTGCTGCTCCCCAGTTACAGTATGGCACATTAAAAATCATGTTGCTGCTCCCCTGTTACAGTATGACACATTAAAAATCATGTTGCTGCTCCCCAGTTATAGTATGGCACATTAAAAATCATGTTGCTGCTCCCGTTTAGTATGACACATTAAAAATCATGTTGCTGCTCCCCTGTTATAGTACAGTATGGCACATTAAAAATCATGTTGCTGCTCCCCAGTTATAGTATGGCACATTAAAAATCATGTTGCTGCTCCCGTTTAGTATGACACATTAAAAATCATGTTGCTGCTCCCCTGTTATAGTACAGTATGGCACATTAAAAATCATGTTGCTGCTCCGTTTAGTATGACACATTAAAAATCATGTTGCTGCTCCCTGTTATAGTAAGGCACATTAAAAATCATGTTGCTGCTCCCCAGTTATAGTACAGTATGACACATTAAAAATCATGTTGCTGCTCCCCTGTTATAGTATGGCACATTAAAAATCATGTTGCTGCTCCCCAGTTAGAGTATGGCACATTAAAATCATGTTGCTGCTCCCGTTATAGTATGACACATTAAACATCATGTTGCTGCTCCCCTGTTATAGTATGACACATTAAAAATCATGTTGCTGCTCCCCAGTTATAGTATGACACGTTAAAAATCATGTTGCTGCTCCCTGTTATAGTACAGTATGACCCATTAAAAATCATGTTGCTGCTCCCTGTTATAGTATGTCACATTAAAAATCATGTTGCTGCTCCCCTGTTATAGTATGACACATTAAAAATCATGTTGCTGCTCCCCAGTTATAGTATGGCACATTAAAAATCATGTTGCTGCTCCCCTGTTATAGTATGACAATTTAAAATCATGTTGCTGCTCCCCAGTTATAGTATGACACATTAAAAATCATGTTGCTGCTCCCCTGTTATAGTATGGCACATTAAAAATCATGTTGCTGCTCCCCAGTTACAGTATGGCACATTAAAATCATGTTGCTGCTCCGTTATAGTATGACACATTAAAAATCATGTTGCTGCTCCCCAGTTATAGTATGGCACATTAAAAAATGTTGCTGCTGCCCTGTTATAGTATGACACATTAAAATCATGTTGCTGCTCCTCCGTTTCGTATGGCCATTAAAAACCATGTTGCTGCTCCCTGTTATAGTATGGCACATTAAAAATCATGTTGCTGCTCCCCAGTTACAGTATGGCACATTAAAAATCATGTTGCTGCTCCCTGTTATAGTAACACATTAAAAATCATGTTGCTGCTCCCTGTTATAGTATGGCACATTAAAATCATGTTGCTGCTCCCGTTTAGTATGGCACATTAAAAATCATGTTGCTGCTCCCCAGTTACAGTATGGCACATTAAAAATCATGTTGCTGCTCCCTGTTATAGTAAGGCACATCAAAAATCATGTTGCTACTCCCCAGTTATAGTATGGCACATTAAAATCATGTTGCTGCTCCCGTTTAGTATGGCAAATTAAAAATCATGTTGCTGCTCCCCAGTTACAGTAAGGCACATTAAACATCATGTTGATGCTCCCCAGTTATAGTATGGCACATTAAAAATCATGTTGCTGCTCCCCAGTTATAGTATGACACATTAAAAATCATGTTGCTGCTCCCCAGTTACAGTATGGCACATTAAAAATCATGTTGCTGCTCCCCAGTTACAGTATGGCACATTAAAAATCATGTTGCTGCTCCTCAGTTATAGAATGACACATTAAAAATCATGCTGCTGCTCCCCAGTTACAGTATGGCACATTAAAAATCATGTTGCTGCTCCCCTGTTAGAGTATGACACATTAAAAATCATGTTGCTGCTCCCCAGTTATAGTATGGCACATTAAAAATCATGTTGCTGCTCCCGTTTAGTATGACACATTAAAAATCATGTTGCTGCTCCCCTGTTATAGTACAGTATGGCACATTAAAAATCATGTTGCTGCTCCCGTTTAGTAAGACACATTAAAAATCATGTTGCTGCTCCCTGTTATAGTAAGGCACATTAAAAATCATGTTGCTGCTCCCCAGTTATAGTACAGTATGACACATTAAAAATCATGTTGCTGCTCCCCTGTTATAGTATGGCACAATAAAAATCATGTTGCTGCTCCCTGTTATAGTAAGGCACATTAAAAATCATGTTGCTGCTCCCCAGTTATAGTACAGTATGACACATTAAAAATCATGTTGCTGCTCCCCAGTTATAGTATGACACATTAAAAATCATGTTGCTGCTCCCTGTTATAGTACAGCATGACACATTAAAAATCATGTTGCTGCTCCCTGTTATAGTATGGCACATTAAAAATCATGTTGCTGCTCCCCTGTTATAGTATGACACATTAAAAATCATGTTGCTGCTCCCCAGTTATAGTATGGCACATTAAAAATCATGTTGCTGCTCCCGTTTAGTATGACACATTAAAATCATGTTGCTGCTCCCTGTTATAGTACAGTATGGCACATTAAAATCATGTTGCTGCTCCCAGTTATAGTATGGCACATTAAAAATCATGTTGCTGCTCCGTTTAGTATGACACATTAAAAATCATGTTGCTGCTCCCCTGTTATAGTACAGTATGGCACATTAAAAATCATGTTGCTGCTCCCGTTTAGTATGACACATTAAAAATCATGTTGCTGCTCCCTGTTATAGTAAGGCACATTAAAAATCATGTTGCTGCTCCCCAGTTATAGTACAGTATGACACATTAAAAATCATGTTGCTGCTCCCCTGTTATAGTATGGCACATTAAAAATCATGTTGCTGCTCCCCAGTTACAGTATGGCACATTAAAATCATGTTGCTGCTCCCGTTATAGTATGACACATTAAACATCATGTTGCTGCTCCCCTGTTATAGTATGACACATTAAAAATCATGTTGCTGCTCCCCAGTTATAGTATGACACGTTAAAAATCATGTTGCTGCTCCCTGTTATAGTACAGTATGACCCATTAAAAATCATGTTGCTGCTCCCTGTTATAGTATGTCACATTAAAAATCATGTTGCTGCTCCCCTGTTATAGTATGACACATTAAAAATCATGTTGCTGCTCCCCAGTTATAGTATGGCACATTAAAAATCATGTTGCTGCTCCCCTGTTATAGTATGACAATTTAAAATCATGTTGCTGCTCCCCAGTTATAGTATGACACATTAAAAATCATGTTGCTGCTCCCCTGTTATAGTATGGCACATTAAAAATCATGTTGCTGCTCCCCAGTTACAGTATGGCACATTAAAATCATGTTGCTGCTCCCGTTATAGTATGACACATTAAAAATCATGTTGCTGCTCCCCAGTTATAGTATGGCACATTAAAAATCATGTTGCTGCTCCCCTGTTATAGTATGACACATTAAAATCATGTTGCTGCTCCTCTGTTATCGTATGGCACATTAAAAACCATGTTGCTGCTCCCCTGTTATAGTATGGCACATTAAAAATCATGTTGCTGCTCCCCAGTTACAGTATGGCACATTAAAAATCATGTTGCTGCTCCCTGTTATAGTAAGGCACATTAAAAATCATGTTGCTGCTCCCCTGTTATAGTATGGCACATTAAAATCATGTTGCTGCTCCCGTTTAGTATGGCACATTAAAAATCATGTTGCTGCTCCCCAGTTACAGTATGGCACATTAAAAATCATGTTGCTGCTCCCTGTTATAGTAAGGCACATCAAAAATCATGTTGCTACTCCCCAGTTATAGTATGGCACATTAAAATCATGTTGCTGCTCCCGTTTAGTATGGCATATTAAAAATCATGTTGCTGCTCCCCAGTTACAGTAAGGCACATTAAAAATCATGTTGCTGCTCCCCAGTTATAGTATGGCACATTAAAAATCATGTTGCTGCTCCCCAGTTATAGTATGACACATTAAAAATCATGTTGCTGCTCCCCAGTTACAGTATGGCACATTAAAAATCATGTTGCTGCTCCCCAGTTACAGTATGGCACATTAAAAATCATGTTGCTGCTCCCCAGTTATAGTATGACACATTAAAAATCATGTTGCTGCTCCCCAGTTACAGTATGGCACATTAAAAATCATGTTGCTGCTCCCCTGTTAGAGTATGACACATTAAAAATCATGTTGCTGCTCCCCAGTTATAGTATGGCACATTAAAAATCATGTTGCTGCTCCCGTTAGTATGACACATTAAAAATCATGTTGCTGCTCCCCTGTTATAGTACAGTATGGCACATTAAAAATCATGTTGCTGCTCCGCTTAGTAAGACACATTAAAATCATGTTGCTGCTCCTGTTATAGTAAGGCACATTAAAAATCATGTTGCTGCTCCCCAGTTATAGTACAGTATGACACATTAAAAATCATGTTGCTGCTCCCCTGTTATAGTATGGCACATTAAAAATCATGTTGCTGCTCCCCAGTTACAGTATGGCACATTAAAATCATGTTGCTGCTCCCGTTATAGTATGACACAATAAACATCATGTTGCTGCTCCCCTGTTATAGTATGACACATTAAAAATCATGTTGCTGCTCCCCAGTTATAGTATGACACGTCAAAAATCATGTTGCTGCTCCCTGTTATAGTACAGTATGACCCATTAAAAATCATGTTGCTGCTCCCTGTTATAGTATGTCACATTAAAAATCATGTTGCTGCTCCCCTGTTATAGTATGACACATTAAAAATCATGTTGCTGCTCCCCAGTTATAGTATGACACATTAAAAATCATGTTGCTGCTCCCCTGTTATAGTATGGCACATTAAAAATCATGTTGCTGCTCTCCAGTTACAGTATGGCACATTAAAATCATGTTGCTGCTCCGTTATAGTATGACACATTAAACATCATGTTGCTGCTCCCCTGTTATAGTATGACTCATTAAAAATCATGTTGCTGCTCCCCAGTTATAGTATGACACTTTAAAAATCATGTTGCTGCTCCCTGTTATAGTACAGCATGACACATTAAAAATCATGTTGCTGCTCCCTGTTATAGTATGGCACATTAAAAATCATGTTGCTGCTCCCCTGTTATAGTATGACACATTAAAAATCATGTTGCTGCTCCCCAGTTATAGTATGACACATTAAAAATCATGTTGCTGCTCCCCTGTTATAGTATGGCACATTAAAAATCATGTTGCTGCTCCCTGTTATAGTACAGTATGGCACATTAAAAATCATGTTGCTGCTCCCTGTTATAGTATGGCACATTAAAAATCATGTTGCTGCTCCCCTGTTATAGTATGACACATTAAAAATCATGTTGCTGCTCCCCAGTTATAGTATGACACATTAAAAATCATGTTGCTGCTCCCCTGTTATAGTATGGCACATTAAAAATCATGTTGCTGCTCCCCTGTTATAGTACAGTATGGCACATTAAAAATCATGTTGCTGCTCCCGTTTAGTATGACACATTAAAAATCATGTTGCTGCTCCCTGTTATAGTAAGGCACATTAAAAATCATGTTCCTGCTCCCCTGTTATAGTATGGCACATTAAAAATCATGTTGCTGCACCCCAGTTACAGTATGGCACATTAAAAATCATGTTGCTGCTCCCCAGTTACAGTATGGCACATTAAAAATCATGTTGCTGCTCCCCAGTTACAGTATGGCACATTAAAAATCATAGTTGCTGCTCCCCAGTTATAGAATGACACATAAAAATCATGCTGCTGCTCCTGTTACAGTATGGCACATTAAAATCATGTTGCTGCTCCCGTTTAGTATGACACATTAAAAATCATGTTGCTGCTCCCCTGTTATAGTACAGTATGGCACATTAAAAATCATGTTGCTGCTCCCCAGTTGTAGTATGGCACATTAAAAATCATGTTGCTGCTCCCGTTTAGTATGACACATTAAAAATCATGTTGCTGTTCCCCTGTTATAGTACAGTATGGCACATTAAAAATCATGTTGCTGCTCCCGTTTAGTATGACACATTAAAAATCATGTTGCTGCTCCCTGTTATAGTAAGGCACATTAAAAATCATGTGTCTCCCCAGTTATATTACAGTATTACACATAAAATCATGTTGCTGCCCCTGTTATAGTATGGCACATTAAAAAATCATGTTGCTGCTCCCAGTTACAGTATGGCACATTAAAATCATGTTGCTGCTCCAGTATAGTATGACACTTTAAACATCATGTTGCTACTCCCCTGTTATAGTATGACACATTAAAAATCATGTTGCTGCTCCCAGTTATAGTATGACACGTTAAAAATCATGTTGCTGTCCCTGTTATAGTACAGTATGACCCATTAAAAATCATGTTAGCTCTCCTGTTATAGTATGTCACATTAAAAATCATGTTGTTGCCCCTGTTATAGTATGACACATTAAAATCATGTTGTTGCTCCCCAGTTATAGTATGGCACATTAAAAATCATGTTGCTGCTCCCGTTATAGTATGACAATTTAAAATCATGTTGCTGCTCCCCAGTTATAGTAACACATTAAAAATCATGTTGCTGCTCCCCTGTTATAGTATGGCACATTAAAAATCATGTTGCTGCTCCTCAGTTACAGTATGGCACAATAAAGTCATGTTGCTGCTCCCGTTATAGTATGACACATTAAAAATCATGTTGCTGCCCCCCAGTTACAGTATGGCACATTAAAATCATGTTGCTGCTCCCCTGTTATAGTATGACACATTAAAATCATGTTGCTGCTCCTCTGTTATAGTATGGCACATTAAAAACCATGTTGCTGCTCCCCTGTTATAGTATGGCACATTAAAAATCATGTTGCTGCTCCCCAGTTACAGTATGGCACATTAAAAATCATGTTGCTGCTCCCAGTTATAGTAAGGCACATTAAAAATCATGTTGCTGCTCCCCTGTTATAGTATGGCACATTAAAATCATGTTGCTGCTCCCGTTTAGTATGGCACATTAAAAATCATGTTGCTGCTCCCCAGTTACAGTATGGCACATTAAAATCATGTTGCTGCTCCCTGTTATAGTAAGGCACATCAAAAATCATGTTGCTACTCCCCAGTTATAGTATGGCACATTAAATCATGTTGCTGCTCCTGTTAGTATGGCATATTAAAAATCATGTTGCTGCTCCCCAGTTACAGTAAGGCACATTAAAAATAATGTTGCTGCTCCCCAGTTATAGTATGGCACATTAAAAATCATGTTGCTGCTCCCCCAGTTATAGTATGACACATTAAAATCATGTTGCTGCTCCGCAGTTACAGTATGGCACATTAAAAATCATGTTGCTGCTCCTGTTACAGTATGGCACATTAAAATCATGTTGTTGCCTCTCCAGTTATAGAATGACACATTAAAAATCATGTTGCTGCTCCCCAGTTACAGTATGGCACATTAAAAATCATGTTGCTGCTCCCCTGTTAGAGTATGACACATTAAAAATCATGTTGCTGCTCCCCAGTTATAGTATGGCACATTAAAAATCATGTTGCTGCTCCCGTTTAGTATGACACATTAAAAATCATGTTGCTGCTCCCCAGTTATAGTATGACACATTAAAAATCATGTTGCTGCTCCCCAGTTACAGTATGGCACATTAAAAATCATGTTGCTGCTCCCCAGTTACAGTATGGCACATTAAAAATCATGTTGCTGCTCCCCAGTTATAGTATGACACATTAAAAATCATGTTGCTGCTCCCCAGTTACAGTATGGCACATTAAAAATCATGTTGCTGCTCCCCTGTTATAGTATGACACATTAAAAATCATGTTGCTGCTCCCCAGTTATAGTATGGCACAATAAAAATCATGTTGCTGCTCCCGTTTAGAATGACACATTAAAAATCATATTTCTGCTCCCTGTTATAGTAAGGCACATTAAAAATCATGTTGCTGCTCCCCTGTTATAGTATGGCACATTAAAAATCATGTTGCTGCTCCCCAGTTACAGTATGGCACATTAAAAATCATGTTGCTGCTCCCCAGTTACATTATGGCACATTAAAAATCATGCTGCTGCTCCCCAGTTACAGTATGGCACATTAAAAATCATGTTGCTGCTCCCCAGTCATTGTATGACACATTAAAAATCATGTTGCTGCTCCCCAGCTACAGTATGGCACATTAAAAATCATGTTGCTGCTCCCCTGTTATAGTATGACACATTAAAAATCATGTTGCTGCTCCCCAGTTATAGTATGGCACATTTAAAATCATGTTGCTGCTCCCGCTTAGTATGACACATTAAAAATCATGTTGCTGCTCCCCTGTTATAGTACAGTATGGCACATTAAAAATCATGTTGCTGCTCCTGTTTACTATGACACATTAAAATTCATGTTGCTGCTCCCTGTTATAGTAAGGCACATTAAAAATCATGTTGCTGCTCCCCAGTTATAGTACAGTATGACACATTAAAAATCATGTTGCTGCTCCCCTGTTATAGTATGGCACATTAAAAATCATGTTGCTGCTCCCCAGTTACAGTATGGCACATTAAAATCATGTTGCTGCTCCCGTTATAGTATGACACATTAAACATCATGTTGCTGCTCTCCTGTTATAGTATGACACATTAAAAATCATGTTGCTGCTCCCCAGTTATAGTATGACACGTTAAAAATCATGTTGCTGCTCCCTGTTATAGTACAGTATGACACATTAAAAATCATGTTGCTGGTCCCTGTTATAGTATGGCACATTAAAAATCATGTTGCTGCTCCCCTGTTATAGTATGACACATTAAAAATCATGTTGCTGCTCCCCAGTTATAGTATGACACATTAAAAATCATGTTGCTTCTCCCCTGTTATAGTATGGCACATTAAAAATCATGTTGCTGCTCCCCAGTTACAGTATGGCACATTAAAATCATGTTGCTGCTCCAGTTATAGTATGACACATTAAACATCATGTTGCTGCTCCCCTGTTATAGTATGACACATTAAAAATCATGTTGCTGCTCCCCAGTTATAGTATGACACATTAAAAATCATGTTGCTGCTCCCTGTTATAGTACAGTATGACACATTAAAAATCATGTTGCTGCTCCCTGTTATAGTATGGCACGTTAAAAATCATGTTGCTGCGCCCCTGTTATAGTATGACACATTAAAAATCATGTTGCTGCTCCCCAGTTATAGTATGACACATTAAAAATCATGTTGTTGCTCCCCTGTTATGGTATGGCTCATTAAAAATCATGTTGCTGCTCCCCTGTTAAAGTATGGCACATTAAAATCATGTTGCTGCTCCCGTTTAGTATGGCACATTAAAAATCATGTTGCTGCTCCCCAGTTACAGTATGGCACATTAAAAATCATGTTGCTGCTCCCTGTTATAGTAAGGCACATTAAAAAATCATACAGCATCTCAGTTATAGTATGGCACATTAAAATCATGTTGCTGCTCCCGCTTAGTATGGCATATTAAAAATCATGTTGCTGTTCTCAGTTACAGTAAGGTACATTAAAAATAATGTTGCTGTTCCCAGTTATAGTATGGCACATTAAAAAATCATGCTGCTGCTCCTGTTATAGTATGACACATTAAAATCATGTTGCTGCTCCTCAGTTATAGTATGGCACATTAAAACCATGTGCTGCTCCCATTAGTATGGCACATAAAAATAAGTTGCTGCTCCCCAGTTACAGTATGGCACATTAAAAATCATGTTGCTGCTCCCAGTTACAGTATGGCACATAAAATCATGTTGCTGCTCCCCGTTATAGTATGACACATTAAACATTATGTTGCTGCTCCCCTGTTATAGTATGACACATTAAAAATCATGTTGCTGCTTCCCCAGTTATAGTATGGCTGTTAAAAATCATGTTGCTGCTCTGGTATGGTGACACATTAAAACTCATGTTGCTGCTCCTCTGTTATAGTATGGCACATTAAAAACCATGTTGCTGCTCCCCTGTTATGGTATGGCACATTAAAAAATCATCAAGTTGTTGCACCCCAGTTACAGTATGGCATTAAAAATCATGTTGCTGCTCCCTGTTATAGTAGGGCATTGAAAATCATGTTGCTGCTCCCTGTTATAGTATGGCACATTAAAATCTATATTACTGCTCCAGTTTAGTATGGCACATTAAAAATCCATGTTGCTGCTCCCAGTTACAGTATGGCACATTAAAAATCATGTTGCTGCTCCCATGTTACAGTAAGGCACATTAAAATCATGTTGCTACTCACAGTTATAGTATGGCACATTAAAATCATGTTGCTGCTCCCAGTTATAGTATGGCATATGAAATCTCATGCTGCTCCCCAGATTACAGTAAGGCACATTAAAAATAGCTTGCTGCTCCCCAGTTATAGTATAGCACATTAAAAATCATGTGCTGCTCCCCAGTTATAGTATGACACATTAAAATCATGTTGCTGCTCCCCAGTTACAGTATGGCACATTAAAAAATCATGTTGCTGCTCCCCAGTTACAGTATAGCACTTTAAAAATCATGTTGCTGCTCCCAGTTATAGTATGACACATTAAAAATCATGTTGCTGCTCCGGTTACAGTATGGCACATTAAAAATCATGTTGCTGCTCCACTTTATAGTATGACACATTAAAAATCCTGTTGCTGCTCCCAGTTATAGTATGGCTAATAAAAATCATGTTGCTGCTCCGTTAATTTATGACACATTAAAAATCTTGTTGCTGCTCCCTGTTATAGTAAAGGCACATTAAAATCATGTTGCTGCTCCTGATTATAGTATAGCACATTAAAATCAGGTTGAAGCTCCCCAGTTACAGTATGGCACATTAAAAATCAGTTGCTGCTCTCGATTACATTATGGCACATTAAAAAATCATGCTGCTGCTCCCCAGTTACAGTATATACATTAAAAATCATGTTATACCCCCAGTCATAGTATGACACATTAAAATCATGTGCTGCTCCCCAGCTACAGTATGGCACATTAAAAATCATGTTTCTGCTCCCTATTATAGTATGACACATTAAAAATCATTGCTGCTCCCCAGTTATAGTATGGCACATTTAAAATCATGTTATAATGCTCCCGCTTAGTATGACATTAAAAACATGTTGCTGCTCCCATGTTATAGTACAGTATGGCACATTAAAAATCATGTTGCTGCTCCTGTTTACTATGACACATTAAAATTCATGTTGCTGCTACCCTGTTATAGTAAGGCATCAAAAATCATGTTGTTGCTCCCCTCAGTTATAGACAGTATGACACATTAAAATCATGTTGCTGCTCCCCTGTTATGAGTATGGCGTTAAAATCATGTTGCTGCTCCCCAGTTACAGTGGCATTAAAATCATGTTGCTGCTCCCGTTTGGTATGACACATTAAACATCATGTTGCTGCTCCTGTTATAGTATGACGTAAAAATCATTACTTCCTCCCCAGTTATAGTATGACGTTACAAAATCTGTTGCTGCTCCCTGTTATAGTACAGTATGACACATTAAAAATCATGTTGCTGGTCCCTGTTATAGTACAAGCATTAAAAAATCATATTTGCTGCTCCTATTTATAGTATGACACATTAAAATCATGTTGCTGCTCCCCAGTTATAGTATGACATTAAAAATCATGTTGCTTCTCCCTGTTATAGTATGGCACATTAAAAATCATGTTGCACTCCCCAGTTATAGTATGACACATTAAAATCATGTTGCTGCCCTGTTATAGTACAGTATGACATTAAAAATCGCACCTGCTCCTGTTATAGTATGGCACGTTAAAAATCATGTTGCTGCTCCCTGTTATAGTATGACACATTAAAAATCATGTTGCTGCTCCTGAGTTATAGTATGACACATTAAAAATCATGTTTGCTGCTCCTGTTATGGTGATGCATTGAAAATCATGTTGCTTCTCCCCTGTTATAGTATGGCACATTAAAATCATGTGTTGCTGTTCCGTTTAGTATGGCACATTAAAAATCATTTGCTGCTCCCAGTTACAGTATGGCACATTAAAATCATGTTTGCTGCTCCCTGTTATAGTAAGGCACTTTAAAATCATGTTGCTGCTCCCCAGTTATAGTATGGCACATTAAAAATCATGTTGCTGCTCCCCAGTTATAGCATGGCACATTAAAAATCATGTTGCTGCTCCCCAGTTACAGTATGGCACATTAAAAATCATGTTGCTGCTCCCCAGTTATAGTATGGCACATTAAAAATCATGTTGCTGCTCCCCAGTTATAGTATGACACATTAAAAATCATGTTGCTGCTCCCAGTTACAGTATGGCACATTAAAAAATCATGTTGCTGCTCCCTGAGTTACAGTATGGCACATTAAAATCATGTTGCTGCTCCCCAGTTATAGTATGCACATTAAAATCATGTTGTTGCTCCCAGTTACAGTATGGCACATTAAAAATCATGTTGCTGCTCCCTGTTATAGTATGACACATTAAAATCATGTTGCTGCTCCCCAGTTATAGTATGGCACATTAAAAATCATGTTGCTGCTCCCAGTTATGGTATGGCACATTAAAAATCGTATTTGCTGCTCCCTGTTATAGTATAGCACATTAAAAATCATGTTGTTGCCCTGGTATAGTAAGTATGGCACATTAAAAATCATGTTGTTGCTCCCCAGTTACAGTATGGCACACATAAACTCATGTTGTTGCTCCCAGTTACAGTATGGCTCATTAAAATCATGTTGCTGCTCCCCAGTTATAGTATGGCACATTAAAAATCATGTTGCTGCTCCCCTGTTATAGTGTGCACATTACAATCATTTTGCTGCTCCCAGCTGCAGTATGGCACATTAAAAAATCATGTTGCTGCTCCCCAGTTATAGTATGCACATTAAAAATCGTGTTTATTGCTCCCCTGTTGTAGTGGTCATTAAAAATCATGTTGCTGCTCCCTGTTAAAGTATGCACATTAAAAATCATTTTGCTGCTCCCCGTTTATATGGCACATTAAAATCATGTTGTTGCTCCCAGTTTGGTGTATGGCACATTAAAAATCATGTTGCTGCTCCCTGTTATAGTAGGGCACATTAAAATCATGTTGCTACCCCCAGTTATAGTATGGCACATTAAAATTATGTTGTTGCTCCGTTTAGTATGGCGTATTAAAATCATGTATTGCTGCTCTGATTCTGATGAGCACATTAAAATAATGTTGCTGCTCCCAGTTATAGTAACATTAAAAATCATGTTGCTGCTCCCCTGTTATGGTATGACACATTAAAATCATAGTTGTTGCTCCTCTGTTATAGTATAGCTTATTAAAAACCATGTTGCTGCTCTCTGTTATGGTATGGCACATTAAAATTCAAGTTGCTGCTCCCCAGTTTTGAGTATGGCATTAAAAATCATGTTGTTGTCCCCAGTTACAGTATGGCACATTAAATCATCCGTTACTGCTTCTGTTATAGTATGACACATTAAACATTATTTTGTTGCTCCCCTGTTATAGTATGACACATTAAAATCTTGTTGCTGCTCCCTCAGTTATAGTATGGCACATTAAAAATTTCATGTTGCTGCTCCCCTGTTATAGTTTTGACACATTAAAATCTTGTTGCTGCTCCTCTTTTTATAGTAGGGCACATTAAAATCCGTGTTGCTGCTCCCCTGTTGTGGTATGGCACATTAAAATCAAGTTGCTGCACCCCAGTTACAGTATGGCACATTAAAAATCATGTTGCTGCTCCCTGTTATAGTATGGGCACATTAAAATCATGTTGCTGCTCCTGTTATAGTATGGCACATTAAAATCATATTGCTGCCCCGTTTAGTATGGCACATTAAAAGTCATTGTTGCTCCCCAGTTACAGTATGGCACATTAAAATCATGTTGCTGCTCCTGTTACAGTGGCACATTAAAAATTCATGTTGCTACTCCCCAGTTATAGTATGGCACATTAAAATCATGTTGCTGCTTCGTTTAGTATATGTATTAAAATCATGTTGCTCCCCAAGTTGGTGAGCACATTAAAAATATTGCCTGCTCCCCAGTTATAGTATGGCACATTAAAATCATGTTGCTGCTCCCCAGTTATAGTGTGACATATTAAAAATCATGTTGCTGCTCTCAGTTACAGTATGGCACATTAAAAATCATGTTGCTGCTCCCAGTTACAGTATGGCACTTTAAATCATGTTGCTGCTCCCCATTATAGTATGACAGATTAAAATCGTTGTTGCTCCCCAGTTGGTATGGCGCATTAAAATCATGTTGCGTTCTGTTATGGTATGACACATTAAAACTTGTTGCTGCTCCCCCCAGTTATTATAGTGTATGTGGCACAATAAAAACTTCATGTTGCTGTCTCCGCTTAGTATGACACATTAAAACTTGTTGCTGCTCCCCTGTTATAGTAGGCACATTAAAAATCATGTTGTTGCTCCCCTGTTATAGTATGGCACATTAAAAATCAGGTTGAGCTCCCATTTACAGTATGGCTATTAAAATCATGTTGCTGCTCCCAGTTACATTGGCACATTAAAATCATGCTGCTGCTCCCCAGTTACAGTATGGCACATTAAAATCATGTTGTTGCTCTCTGTCATAGTATGACACATTAAAAATCATTTGTTCTCTAGCTACAGTATGGGCACATTAAAAATCATTTTTGTTCTGTTATAGTATGACACATTAAAAATCATTTCTGTTCCCTTATTTATAGTATGGCATTTAAAATCATGTTGTTGCCCTTAGTATGACACATTAAAAACATGCTGCTCCCCTGTTATAGTATTGGCATGCACATTAAAATCATGTTGCTGCTCCTGTTTTCTGACATTAAAATTCATGTTCTGTTCCTGTTATAGTAAGGCACGCAAAATCATGTTGCTGCTCCCCAGTTATAGTACAGTATGTTACATTAAAATCATGTTGTTGCTCCCTGTTATAGTATGGCATATAAAATCATGTTGCTGCTCCCCGTTTACAGTGGCACATTAAAATCATGTTGCTGCTCCCGTTTTAGTATGACATTAAACATCGTGTTGCTGCCCTGTTATGGTATGACACATTAAAATCTGTTGCTACTCCCAGTTATGGTATGACACGTTAAAATCATGTTGTTGCTCCCTGTTATAGTATTGTATGACCATTAAAATCATTTTGCTGTTCCCTGTTATAGTATGGCACATTAAAAATCGTGTTGTTGCTCCTGTTTATGGTATGACACATTAAAATCGTGTTGTTGCCCCCAGTTATAGTATGATACATTAAAAATCATGTTGCTTCTCCTGTTATAGTATGGCACATTAAAATCATGTTGTTGCTCCCCAGTTATAGTATGACACATTAAAAATCATGTTGCTGCTCCCTGTTGTGGTACAGTAGACACGTTAAAAATCATGCTGCTGCTCCTGTTATAGTATGGCACGTTAAAATCATGTTGTTGCTCCCTCTGTTGTAGTGTACATTAAAAATCATGTTGTTGCCCCAGTTATAGTATGACTGTTCAAAATCGTTGTTGCTCCCTGTTGTGGTGTGGCACATTAAAGAATCAGTTGCTGGGTTCTGTTAAAAGTATGGCACATTAAACATGTTGCTGTTCCGTTTAGTATGCTTTAAAAATCATGTGTTGCTCCCCAGTTGGTAGCATTAAAAACGTGCCGCCCTGTTATAGTAAGGTACTTTAAAATCTGTTGTACTCCCAGTTATAGTATGGCACATTAAATCATGTTGCTGCTCCGTTCTCATGGCATATTAAAATCATGTTGTCTCTGTTGTGAGCATTAAAATAATGTTGCTGTCTCAGTTATAGTAGCACATTAAAATCATGTTGTTGTCCAGTTATAGTATGAGCATTAAAATCATGTTGTTGCTCTCATTTACAATGTAAAATCATGTTGCTGTCTCAGTTACAGTATGTACATTAAAATCATGTTGTTGCTCCCCAGTTATAGTATGACACATTAAAAATCATGTTGTCCCCGGTTACAGTGTTGTACATTAAAATCATGTTGCTGTTCCCCTGTTATGTATGACACATTTGTAACCATTGTTGCTCCCCAGTTATAGTATGGCACAATAAAATCATGTTGTTGTTCCGTTTAGTATGACATTAAAATCATGTTGTTGTTCCCTGTTATAGTAAGGCACATTGAAATCGTGTTGCTGTTCTGGTGGTATGGTTTTTAAATCATGTTGTTGTTCCCCAGTTAATTATGGCACATATAAATCATGTTGCTGTTCTGTTACAGTATGGCACATTAAAATCATGCTGTTGCTCCCAGTTACGTATGGCACATTGAAAATCGTTGCTTCCCGTTATGGTATGACATAAATCATGTGTTGCTCCCAGCTGCGGTATGGCACATTAAAAATCATGTTGCTGCTCCTGTTATAGTATGACACATTAAAATCATTGTTGCTCCCTGAAGCTATAGTAATATGGCACATTAAAAATCATGTTGCTGTTCCCCGCTTAGTATGATACATTAAAATCATGTTGTTGCTCCTGTTATAGTACAGTATGGCACCTAAAAATGTGTTCCCGTTTAGTATGACACATTAAAATTCATGTGTTGCTCCCTGTTATAGTAGGCACATTAAAAATCATGTTGCTGCTCCCCAGTTATAGTACAGTATGACACATTAAAATCATGTGCTGCTCCCGGGTTATTAGCTGGCACATTAAAAATCATGTTGCTGCTCCCCAGTTATAGTATGACCATTAAAATCATGTGTTGCTCTGATTACAGTATGGCACATTAAAAACGTTGTTGCTCCCTGTTGTATATTGTCCCATTAAAAATCATGTTGCTCCCCAGTTATAGTATGGCACATTTAAAATATGTTGTTGCTCCGTTTAGTATGACACATTAAAAATCATGTTGTTGCTCCCTGTTATAGTAGGCACATTGTAAATCATGTTGCTGTCTCTTTTTTAGTATGGTACATTAAAATCGTGTTGTTGTCTGATTACAGTATGGTACATTAAAATCATGTTGCTGTCTCAGTTACAGTGTGGTTTGATTAAAATCATGTTGCTGCTCCCAGTTGGTATGGCACATTAAAATCATGTTGTTCCCCAGTTATAGAATGACACATTAAAAATCATGTTGCCCCCAGTTACAGTATGGTACATTAAAAATCATGTTGCTGTCTCTGTTACAGTATGACACATTAAAAAATCATGTTGTTGCTCCCCAGTTAATTATGGCACATTAAAATCGTGTTGTTGCTCCCGTTGGTATGACACATTGAAATCAGGTTGTTGCTCCTTGTTATAGTACAGTATGGCACATTAAAAGTATGTTGCTGTCCGTTTGTTATGACACATTAAAATCGTGTTGCTCTACCTGTTATGGTAAGATACATTAAAAATCATTGTTGCTCCCCAGTTATAGTGCAGTATGACACATTAAAAATAGTTGTTGCTCCCCTGTTATACTCTGGCACAAAAAATCATGTTGCTCCCCAGTTACAGTATGGCACATTAAAATCATGTGCTGCTCTGTTATAGTATGGCCTGTCAACATATGTTGCTGCTCCCTGTTATGGTATGACACGTACAAAATCATGTTGCCCCCAGTTGTAGTATGACATCAAAATCATGTTGCTGCTCCCTTTATAGTACAGTATTATTATTAAAATCATGTTGCTGCTCCCTGTTAGTATGTATTCGAAATCATGTGCTCCCTGTTATAGTATGACTGGTTAAAATCATTTGCTGTTCCCAGTTATAGTGACGCATTAAAATCATGTTGCTGTTCTGTTATAGTATGGCACATTAAAATCATGTTGCTGCTCTCAGTTACATTCTGACATTAAAATCCTTTGTTGCCCCGTTATAGTATGACACATTAAACATCATGTTGTTGCTCCTGTTATAGTATGACTCATTAAAATCAGTTGTTGTTCCCAGTTATAGTGACATTAAAATCATGTTGTTGTTCTGTTTGAGGTGGCGCGTTGAATGGTGCTGCTCCCTGTTATGGTGTACATTAAAAGAAATCATGTTGCTGCTCCTGTTATGGTATGACGACAAAATCATAATACTGCTCCCAGTTACAGTATGGCTTAAGTGTTGTTGTTCCCCTGTTGTATTTTAGTGGCACATTAAAAATCATGTTGCTGTTCGTTTAGTATGACACATAAAAATCATCTGTTGTTCCTGTTTATAGTAAGGCACATTAAAATCATGTTGTTGCTCCCCCAGTTATATACAACACACATTAAAAATCATGTTACAATTCCCCTGTTATAGTATGGCACATTAAAATATGTTGTTCCCCGTTGTGTTTGGCACATTAAAATCATGTTGCTGCTCCATTATAGTATGACACATTAAAATCATGTTGTTGCTCCCTGTTATAGTATGACATTAAAATCCATGTTGCGCTCCCCAGTTATAGTGGCACATCTAAAATCATGTTGCTGCTCCTGTTGTAGTATGACACATTAAAATCATGTTGCTGTTCCTCTGTTGTAGTTGTCACATTAAAACCATGTTGTTGCTCCCTGTTATGGTATGGCACATTAAAATCAAGTGCTGTTCCCCGGTTACAGTGTGCACATTAAAATCATGTTGTTCCCTGTTATGGTAAGGCACATTAAAAATCATGTTGCTCCTGTTATGGTATGGCATTAAAATCATATTGTTGTTCCCGTTTAGTATGGCATTAAAAATAATGTTGTTGCTCTGGTTACAGTATGGACATTAAAAATCATGTTGTTACTCCTGTTATAAGGGCATTAAAAAATCATGTTGCTACTCCCCAGTTATAGTGGCACATTAAAATCATGTTGCTGTCTCGTTTAGTGGTATATTAAAAACATGTTGCTGCCCCCAGTTACAGTAGGCACATTAAAATAATGTTGTTGCTCCCAGTTATAGTATGGCACATTAAAAATCATGTGTCTCTGGTTCTAATGTGACACATTAAAATCCTTGTTGCCCCCAGTTACAGTATGGCTGTTAAAATCATGTTGTTGCTTCCCAGTTACAGTATGGCACATTAAAATCATGTTTGTCCAGTTATAGTATGACACATTAAAAATCATGTTGCTGCTCCCCCAGTTACAGTATGGCACATTAAAATCATGTTGTTGCTCCTGTTATAGTATGACACATTAAAAATCATGTTGTTGCTCCCCAGTTATAGTATGGCACATTAAAATCATGCTCTCCAGTTATAGTATGGCACATTAAAAATCATTGTTGTCCAGTTGGTATGGCTTACTAAAAATCATGTTGCTCCCCCAGTTATAGTATGACGTATTAAAATCATTGTTGCTCCCTGTTATATGCACATTAAATCATATTGCTGCTCCTGTTATAGTGTATTTGTTAAAATCATGTTCTGTTCACATATAGTATGGCTCAAAAAATCATGTTGCTGCCCGTTTAGTATGACACATTAAAAATCATGTTGCTGCTCTATATAGTAAAGGTTAAAATCATCTGTTGCGTTCTGTTATAGTATGGCACAGGAATCATGTTGTTGCTCCTCAGCTACAGCATGGCACATTAAAATCATGTGCTGTCTCAGTTACAGTGGCACATTAAAATCATGCTGCTTTTCCAGTTATTGTATGGCATTAAAAATCATGTTGCTACTCCCCAGTTATAGTATGGCACATTAAAATCATGTTGTTGCTCCCTTTAGTGGCATATTAAAAATCATGTTGTTGCTCCCTGTTACAGTAGCGTAAAATAATGTTGTTGCTCCCAGTTATAGTATGGCACATTAAAATCGTGTTGCTGCTCCCCTATTTATGGTATGACACATTAAAATGTTGCTGCTCCTCTGTTATAGTATGGCACATTAAAAACCATGTTGTTCTGTTGTGGTATGGCACATTAAAATCTTGTTGCTCTGATTACAGTAGCACATTAAAATCATGTTGCCTCCAGTTTGATATGGCACATTAAAATCTGTTGCTCTGCATAGTATGACACATTCGCTTTATGTTGTGCCCCTGTATATTATGACATTAAAATCTGTTGTTGCTCCCCAGTTTGCATGGCGTTAAATCATGTTTTCCTGTTATAGTTTGACATTAAAATCATGTTGCTGCCCTTTTATAGTGGCACATTAAAACCATGTTGCTGTTCTGTTATGGTATGGCATTGAAATCAAGTTGTACCCCAGTTCCTTTGCATTAAAAATCATGTTGCTGTCTGTTATAGTAGGGGCATTAAAAATCATGTTGCTCCCCTGTTATAGTATGGCACATTAAAATGTATTGCTGCTCCGTTTAGTGGCTGATTAAATCATGTTGTTGCTCCTCAGTTACAGTATGGCACATTAATCGTGTTGCTGCTCCTGTTTAGTGGGCACATTAAAATTCATGTTGCTACTCCCAGTTATAGTGTGGCACATTAAAATCATTTGCTGCTCCCGTTTAGTATGGCATATTAAAATCATGTTGCTGCTCCCTAGTTACAGTGGCACATTAAAATAATGTGTTTCCATTTAGTATACACATTAAAATCATGTTGCTGCTCCCCAGTTATAGTGTATTACATTAAAATCATGTTGTTGCTCCCCAGTTACAGTATGGCACACATTAAAAACGGTGTTGTTGCTCCCCCAGTTACAGCATGGCACTTTAAAAATATTTTGTTGCTCCCCAGTTATAGTATGACATTTAAAATCATGTTGTTGCTCTGATTTACAGTATGGCACATTAAAAATCGTGTTGTTCCCTGTTGTGTATGACACACAACCTGTTGCTCCCCTGGTTCAGTATGGCACAATAAAAATCATGTTGCTGTCCCGTTTAGTATGACACATTAAAAATCTTGTTTTTGTTCCCTGTTATATAGGCATATTAAAATCGTGTTGCTGCTCCCTTGTTATAGTATGGCACATTAAAATCAGGTTGAAGCTCCCAGTTACAGTGTGGCACATTAAAATCATGTTGTTGCTCTCCATTTTTGTTATGGCACATTAAAATCCTGCTGTTGCTCTGGTTGCAGTGGCACGTAAAATCATGTTCTGTTCCCCATCCTATATGACACATTAAAATCATGTTGCTGCTCCCCAGCTACAGTGTGGCACATTAAAAATCATGTTTCTGCTCCTGTTATGGTATGACACGTTGAAATCATGTGTTGCTCTGGTTATAGTATGGCATTAAATCTTTGCTGTTCCTTAGTATGATACATTAAAAACATGTTATTGTTCCCTGTTATAGTACAGTATGGCATTAAAAATCATGTTGTTGCTCCTGTTTACTATGACACATAAAATTCATGTTGCTGTTCCCTGTTATAGTAAGGCCGTAAAAATCATGTTGCTGTTCCCAGTTATAGTGTAGTATGACACATTAAAAATCATGTTGTTGCTCCCTGTTATAGTATGGCACATTAAAATCATTTTGTTGCTCTGATTTACAGTGTGGCACATTAAAATCATGTTGCTGTCGTTTAGTATGACACATTAAACATCTGTTGCTGCCCCTGTTATAGTATACACATTAAAAATCATGTTGTTCCCCAGTTATAGTATGACACGTTAAAAATCGTGTTTTTTCTCCCTGTTATAGTACAGTATGACACATTAAAAATCATGTTGCTGGTCCCTGTTATAGTATGGCACATTAAAAATCATGTTGTTGCTCCTCTTTATAGTGACATTAAAAATCGTGTTGCTCCCCATTATAGTCATGACACATTAAAATCATGTTGCTTCTCCTCTTTATAGTATGGCATATTAAAATCATGTTGTTGCTCCAGATTTATAGTATGACATTAAAAATCATGTTGCTGTTCGCTGTTATAGTACAGTATTAATATTAAAAATCATGCTGCTGTCCCTGTTATAGTATTGCGTTAAAATATGTTGTTGCTCCCCGTTGGTATGACACATTAAAATCATGTTGCTGTTCCCCAGTTATATTATGACAGGTAAAATCATGTTGTTGTTGCCCTGTTATGGTATGGCACATTAAAATCATGTCTGCTCCGTTAAAGTATGGCACATTAAAATCATGTTGTTGCCCGTTTAGTATGGCACATTAAAATCGTGTTGTTGCTCCCAGTTACAGTGGCACATTAAAAATCATGTTGCTGCTCCCTGTTATGTAAGGCATTTAAAATCATGTTGTTACTCCCAGTTATAGTATGGCTGACTAAAATCATGTTCTGTTCCGTTTATCATGGCATATTAAAAATCATGTTGCTGCCCCCAGTTTATAAGTGCATTAAAATGTCTTTGTTGCTCCCCGTATAGTATGTCACATTAAAATCATGTTGCTGCTCCCAAGATGTATGACACATTAAAAATCATGTTGCTGTTCCCCAGTTACAGTATGGCACATTAAAAATCATGTTGCTGCTCCCCAGTTACAGTATGGCACACATTAAATGTGTTGCTGTCCAGTTATAGTATACATTAAAATCATATTGTTCCCAGTTACAGTATGTACATTAA
Organism: Neoceratodus forsteri; assembly: GCA_016271365.2. Lineage (NCBI taxonomy): Eukaryota > Metazoa > Chordata > Ceratodontiformes > Ceratodontidae > Neoceratodus > Neoceratodus forsteri. The sequence goes on from CM057456.1 coordinate 1,534,701,812, forward strand.
AAATGTGTTGTCGTCTGTTATAGTATGACACATTAAAATGTGTTGCTCCCCAGTTATAGTATGGCTTAATAAAATCATGTTGTTGTTCTGTTTAGTAGACATTAAAAATCATGTTGCTGCTCCCTGTTAGTAGGCATTAGTAATCATTTTGTTGCTCCTGGTATAGTATGGCACATTAAAAATCATGTTGCTGCTCCCAGTTACATTATGGCACATTACAAATCATGTTGCTGTCTGGTTACGTATGGCACATTAAAATCATGCTGTTGCTCCCCAGTTACAGTATGTCACATTAAAATCATGTTGTTGCTCTGTTGTAGTATGACACATTACAACCATGTTGTTGCTCCCCAGTGCGGTATACATAAAATTATGTTGTTGCCCTGTTATAGTATGACATTAAAATCATGTTGTTGCTCCCCGGTTATAGTATGGCACATTAAAATCATGTTGTTGCCCTGTTTAGTATGACACATTAAAATCATGTTGCTGCTCCCCTGTTATAGTACAGTATCATCTTAAAAATCATGTTGTTGCTCCCGTTTATATGACATTAAAATTCATGTTGCTGCCCTATAGTAAGGCACATTAAAAATCATGTTGTTGCTCCCCAGTTGTAATTATGACACATTAAAAATCATGTTGCTGCTCCCCAGTTACATATGGCACATTAAAATCATGTTGCTCCCCTGTATGAGTATGACACATTAAAATCATGTTGCTGTTCCCTTGTTACAGTATGGCACATTAAAATCATGTTGTTGCTCCTCTTTATAGTATGACACATTAAAATCATGTTGTTGCTCCCAGTTAGTATGGCTGTTAAAATATGTTGTTGCTCCTTTAGTATGACACATTAAAATCATGTTGCTGCTCCTGTTGTAGTAAGGCACATTAAAAATCATGTTTTTGCTCCTGTTATAGTATGGCATTAAAATCATGTTGTTGCCCCCAGTTACAGTATGGCACATTAAAATCATGTTGTTGCTCCCAGTTACAGTATGGCACATTAAAATCATGTTGTTCTGTTACAGTATTACATTAAAAATCATGTTGCTGCTCCCCAGTTATAGAATGACACATTAAAAATCATGTTGCTGCTCCCAGTTACAGTAGCACATTTAAAAATCATGTTGCTGCTCCCCTGTTACAGTATGACACATTAAATCATGTTGCTGTTCCCAGTTATAGTATGGCACATTAAAAATCATGTTGTTGCTCCCGTTTGTATGTACATTAAAATCAGGTTGTTGCTCCCCTGTTATAGTACAGTATGGCACATTAAAAGTATTGTTCCCCGCGTGACACATTAAAATCATGTTGCTTTCTGTTATAGTAAGGCACATTGAAAATCATGTATGTTGCTACCCTGTTAAAGTATGACACATTAAAAATCATGTTGCTGCTCCCTGTTATAGTATGGCGATTGAAAATCATATTGCTGCTCCCCAGTTACAGTATGGCACATTAAAAATCATGTTGTTGCTCCCGTTATAGTATAGTACATTAGACATCATGTTGTTGCTCCCCCATTATAGTATCGACAGATTAAAAATCATGTTACTGCTTCTCAGTTATAGTATGTGACTCCATTAAAAATCATGTTGCTGCTCCTGTTATAGTACAGTATGACACATTAAAACTTATGTTGTTGCCCTCAGTTATAGTGCACAGTATGACACATTAAAAATCATTTTGCTGCTCCCCAGTTATAGTATGACTCTATTAAAAATCATTTGCTGCTACCCTGTTATAGTATGGCATCATTAAAAATCATGTTGCTATCTCAGTTACAGTATGGCACATTAAATCTATGTTGCTGCTCCGTTATAGTGGGACACATTAAACATCATGTTTCTGCTCCCCTGTTATAGTATGACACATTAAAAATCATGTTGTTGCTCCCCAGTTATAGGATATAACGACAAAATCATGTTGCTGCTCCTGTTGCTAGTACAGTATGACACATTAAAATCATGTTGCTGCTCCTGTTATAGTATACAAGCACATTAAAAATCATGTTGCTGCTCCCTGTTTATGGTATGGCATTAAAATCTTATGCTGCTTGCGTTATGGTATGACACATTAAAAATCATGTTGCTGCTCAGTTATAGTATGACACAATAAAAAACATGTTGTTCCCTGTTATAGTACAGTATGACACATTAAAATCATATTGCTGCTCCTGTTATAGTATGGCACATTAAAATCATGTTGCTGCTCCCCAGTTATAGTACAGTATGACACATTAAAAAATCATGTTGCTGCCTCTGTTATAGTATGGCACATTAAAAATCATGTTGCTGCTCCTCAGTTACCAGTATGGCACAATAAAGTCATGTTGTTGCTCCCTGTATAGTATGACACATTAAAATCATGTTGCTGCCCCCCAGTTAGTGTATGGCACATTAAAATCATGTTGCTGCTCCCGGTTATAGTATGACACATTAAAAGTTATGTTGCTGCTCCCCAGTTACTAGTATGGCACATTAAAATCATCTGCTGCTCCCCAGTTATAGTATGGCACATTAAAATCATGTTGCTGCTCCCCTGTTATAGTATGACACATTAAAAATCATGTTGCTGCTCCCCAGTTATAGTACAGTATGACACATTAAAAATCATGTTGCTGTTCCCTGTTATAGTAAGGCACATTAAAAATCATGTTGCTGCTCCCGAGTTATAGTATGACACATTAAAAATCATGTTGCTGCTCCCCAGTTACAGTATGGCACATTAAAATCATGTTGCTGCTCCCCTGTTATAGTATGACACATTAAAAATCATGTTGCTGCTCCCCTGTTATAGTATGGCTCATTAAAAATCATGTTGCTGCTCCTCAGTTACAGTATGGCACATTAAAATCATGTTGCTGCTCCCGTTATAGTATGACACATTAAAAATCATGTTGCTGCTCCCCAGTTACAGTATGGCACATTAAAATCATGTTGCTGCTCCCCTGTTATAGTACAGTATGGCACATTAAAAATCATGTTGCTGCTCCCGTTTAGTATGACTCATTAAAAATCATGTTGCTGCTCCCTGTTATAGTAAGGCACATTAAAAATCATGTTGCTGCTCCCCAGTTATAGTACAGTATGACACATTAAAATCATGTTGTTGCTCCCTGTTATAGTGTGGCACATTAAAATCATGTTGTTGCTCCCCCACATAGTATGGCACATTAAAATCATGTTGTTGCTCCGTCATAGTAGGACACATTAAACATCATGTTGCTGCTCCCTATTATAGTATGACACATTAAAAACTGTGTTGCTGCTCCTCAGTTATAGTTGGCACATTAAAATCATGTTCTTTTGCTCCTGTCATAGTATTACACATTAAAATCATGTTGCTGCTCCTCTGTTATAGTATGGCACATTAACAACCATGTTGCTGCTCCCCTGTTATAGTATGGCACATTAAAATCAAGTTGCTGCTCCCCAGTTCGGTATGGCACATTAAAATCATGTTGCTGCTCCCTGTTATAGTAAGGCACATTAAAATCACTGTCGTTGCTGCTCCCCTGTTATAGTATGGCACATTAAAATCATGTTGCTGCTCGCGTTTAGTATGGCACATTAAAATCATGTTGCTGCTCCCCAGTTACAGTATGGCACATTAAAATCATGTTGCTGCTCCCTGTTAAAGTAAAGTACATTAAAATCATGTTGCTACTCCCAGTTATAGTATGGCACATTAAAATCATGTTGCTGCTCCGTCTTAGTATGGCATATTAAAATCATGTTGCAGCTCCCCAGTTACAGTAAGGCACATTAAAAATAATGTTGCTGTTCCCAAGTTATAGTATGGCACATTAAAATCATGTTGCTGCTCCCCAGTTAAAGTGCATGACACATTAAAATCATGTTGTTGCTCCTCAGTTACAGTATGGCACATTAAAAATCATGTTGTTGCTCTCAGTTACAGTATGGCACATTAAAAATCATGTTGCTGCTCCCCAGTTATAGTATGACACATTAAAAATCATGTTGCTGCTCCCCAGTTACAGTATGGCACATTAAAAATCATGTTGCTGCTCCCCTGTTATAGTATGACACATTAAAAATCATGTTGCTGCTCCCCAGTTATAGTATGGCACAATAAAAATCATGTTGCTGCTCCCGTTTAGTATGACACATTAAAAATCATGTTGCTGCTCCCTGTTATAGTAAGGCACATTAAAAATCATGTTGCTGCTCCCCTGTTATAGTATGGCACATTAAAAATCATGTTGCTGCTCCCCAGTTACAGTATGGCACATTAAAAATCATGTTGCTGCTCCCCAGTTACAGTATGGCACATTAAAAATCATGCTGCTGCTCCCCAGTTACAGTATGGCACATTAAAAATCATGTTGCTGCTCCCCAGTTATAGTATGACACATTAAAAATCATGTTGCTGCTCCCCAGCTACAGTATGGCACATTAAAAATCATGTTGCTGCTCCCCTGTTATAGTATGACACATTAAAAATCATGTTGCTGCTCCCCAGTTATAGTATGGCACATTAAAAATCATGTTGCTGCTCCCGTTTAGTATGACACATTAAAAATCATGTTGCTGCTCCCTGTTATAGTACAGTATGGCACATTAAAAAATCATGTTGCCGTTCTGCTTATATGACACATTAAAATATGTTGCTGCTCCCTGTTATAGTAAGGCACATTAAAAATCATGTTGCTGCTCCCCAGTTATAGTAGGTATGACACGTTAAAAACTGGCGTTGCTGCCCTGCTTAGTATGACACATTAAAAAATCATGTTGCGTTCCTGTTATAGTAAGGCACATTAAAAATCGTGTTGCTGCTCCCCAGTTATAGTACAGTATGACACATTAAAAATCATGTTGCTGCTCCCCTGTTACAGTATGGCACATTAAAAATCATGTTGCTGCTTCCCAGTTACAGTATGGCACATTAAAAATCATGTTGCTGCTCCCCAGTTATAGTATGACACATTAAAAATCATGTTGCTGCTCCCCAGTTACAGTATGGCACATTAAAATCATGTTGCTGCTCCCCTGTTATAGTATGACATATTAAAAATCTTGTTGCTGCTCCCCAGTTATAGTATGGCACAATAAAAATCATGTTGCTGCTCCCGTTTAGTATGACACATTAAAAATCATGTTGCTGCTCCCTGTTATAGTAAGGCACATTAAAAATCATGTTGCTGCTCCCCTGGTATAGTATGGCACATTAAAAATCATGTTGCTGCTCCCCAGTTACAGTATGGCACATTAAAAATCATGTTGCTGCTCCCCAGTTACAGTATGGCACATTAAAAATCATGCTGCTGCTCCCCAGTTACAGTATGGCACATTAAAATCATGTTGCTGCTCCCCCACTACAGTATGGCACATTAAAATCATCATGTTATGCTCCCCAGCTACAGTATGGCACATTAAAATCATGTTGCTGTTCTGTTATAGTATGACACATTAAAAATCATGTTGCTGCTCCCCAGTTATAGTATGGCACATTAAAAATCATGTTGCTGCTCCCGCTTAGTATGACACATTAAAAATCATGTTGCTGCTCCCCTGTTATAGTACAGTATGGCACATTAAAAATCATGTTGCTGCTCCCGTTTAGTATGACACATTAAAAATCATGTTGCTGCTCCCTGTTATAGTAAGGCACATTAAAAATCATGTTGCTGCTCCCCAGTTATAGTACAGTATGACACATTAAAAATCATGTTGCTGCTCCCCTGTTATAGTATGGCACATTAAAAATCATGTTGCTGCTCCCCAGTTACAGTATGGCACATTAAAATCATGTTGCTGCTCCCGTTGTAGTATGACACATTAAACATCATGTTGCTGCTCCCCTGTTATAGTATGAGACATTAAAAATCATGTTGCTGCTCCCCAGTTATAGTATGACACGTTAAAAATCATGTTGCTGCTCCCTGTTATAGTACAGTATGACACATTAAAAATCATGTTGCTGCTCCCAGTTATAGTATGGCACATTAAAAATTATGTTGCTGCTCCCCTGTTATAGTATGACACATTAAAAATCATGTTGCTGTTCCCCAGTTATAGTATGACACATTAAAAATCATGTTGCTGCTCCCCTGTTGTAGTATGGCACATTAAAAATCATGTTGCTGCTCCCCAGTTACAGTATGGCACATTAAAATCATGTTGCTGCTCCCGTTATAGTATGACAAATTAAACATCATGTTGCTGCTCCCCTGTTATAGTATGACTCATTAAAAATCATGTTGCTGCTCCCCAGTTATAGTATGACACATTAAAAATCATGTTGCTGCTCCTCTGTTATAGTACAGTATGACACATTAAAAATCATGTTGCTGCTCCCTGTTATAGTATGGCACATTAAAAATCATGTTGCTGCTCCCTGTTATAGTATGACACATTAAAATCATGTTGCTGCTCCCCAGTTATAGTATGACACATTAAAATCATGATGTTGCTCCCCTGTTAGTACTTGCATGGCATATTAAAACCATGTTGCTGTTCCTGTTTAGTGTGACACAATTAAAAATCATGTTGTTGCTCCCTGTTATAGTAAGGCACATTAAAATCATGTTGCTGCTCCCAGTTATAGTACAGTATGACACATTAAAAATCATGTTGCTGCTCCCCTGTTATAGTATGGCACATTAAAATCATGTTGCTGCTCCCTGTTATAGTATGGCACATTAAAAATCATGTTGTTGCTCCCCAGTTACAGTATGGCACATTAAAATCATGTTGCTGCTCTTGCTAGTAGTATGACATTAAACATCATGTTGCTGCTCCCTGTTATAGTATGACACATTAAAAATCATGTTGCTGCTCCCCAGTTATAGTATGACACGTTAAAAATCATGTTGCTGCTCCCTGTTATAGTACAGTATGACACATTAAAAATCATGTTGCTGCTCCCTGTTATAGTATGGCACATTAAAAATCATGTTGCTGCTCCCCTGTTATAGTATGACACATTAAAAATCATGTTGCTGCTCCCCTGTTATAGTATGGCGCATTAAAAATCGTATTGCTGCTCCCCAGTTACAGTATGGCACATTAAAATCATGTTGCTGCTCCCGTTATAGTATGACACATTAAACATCATGTTGCTGCTCCCCTATTATAGTATGACAGATTAAAAATCATGTTGCTGCTCCCCAGTTATAGTATGACTCATTAAAAATCATGTTGCTGCTCCCTGTTATAGTACAGTATGACACATTAAAAATCATGTTGCTGCTCCCCAGTTATAGTACAGTATGACACATTAAAAATCATTTTGCTGCTCCCCAGTTATAGTATGACTCATTAAAAATCATGTTGCTGCTACCCTGTTATAGTATGGCACATTAAAAATCATGTTGCTACTCCCCAGTTACAGTATGGCACATTAAAATCATGTTGCTGCTCCCGTTATAGTATGACACATTAAACATCATGTTTCTGCTCCCCTGTTATAGTATGACACATTAAAAATCATGTTGCTGCTCCCCAGTTATAGTATGACACATTAAAAATCATGTTGCTGCTCCCTGTTATAGTACAGTATGACACATTAAAAATCATGTTGCTGCTCCCTGTTATAGTATGGCACATTAAAAATCATGTTGCTGCTCCCCTGTTATAGTATGGCACATTAAAAATCATGTTGCTGCCCCCGTTATAGTATGACACATTAAAAATCATGTTGCTGCTCCCCAGTTATAGTATGACACAATAAAAATCATGTTGCTGCTCCCTGTTATAGTACAGTATGACACATTAAAAATCATATTGCTGCTCCCTGTTATAGTATGGCACATTAAAAATCATGTTGCTGCTCCCCAGTTATAGTACAGTATGACACATTAAAAATCATGTTGCTGCTCCCTGTTATAGTATGGCACATTAAAAATCATGTTGCTGCTCCTCAGTTACAGTATGGCACAATAAAGTCATGTTGCTGCTCCCGTTATAGTATGACACATTAAAAATCATGTTGCTGCCCCCCAGTTACAGTATGGCACATTAAAATCATGTTGCTGCTCCCGTTATAGTATGACACATTAAAAATTATGTTGCTGCTCCCCAGTTACAGTATGGCACATTAAAATCATGTTGCTGCTCCCCAGTTATAGTATGGCACATTAAAATCATGTTGCTGCTCCCCTGTTATAGTATGACACATTAAAAATCATGTTGCTGCTCCCCAGTTATAGTACAGTATGACACATTAAAAATCATGTTGCTGTTCCCTGTTATAGTAAGGCACATTAAAAATCATGTTGCTGCTCGAGTTATAGTATGACACATTAAAATCATGTTGCTGCTCCCCAGTTACAGTATGGCACATTAAAATCATGTTGCTGCTCCCTGTTATAGTATGACACATTAAAAATCATGTTGCTGCTCCCCTGTTATAGTATGGCTCATTAAAATCATGTTGCTGCTCCTCAGTTACAGTATGGCACATTAAAATCATGTTGCTGCTCCCGTTATAGTATGACACATTAAAAATCATGTTGCTGCTCCCCAGTTACAGTATGGCACATTAAAATCATGTTGCTGCTCCCCTGTTATAGTACAGTATGGCACATTAAAAATCATGTTGCTGCTCCCGTTTAGTATGACTCATTAAAAATCATGTTGCTGCTCCCTGTTATAGTAAGGCACATTAAAAATCATGTTGCTGCTCCCCAGTTATAGTACAGTATGACACATTAAAAATCATGTTGCTGCTCCCCTGTTATAGTGTGGCACATTAAAAATCATGTTGCTGCTCCCCAGTTACAGTATGGCACATTAAAATCATGTTGCTGCTCCCGTTATAGTATGACACATTAAACATCATGTTGCTGCTCCCCTGTTATAGTATGACACATTAAAAATCATGTTGCTGCTCCTCAGTTATAGTATGGCACATTAAAAATCATGTTGCTGCTCCCCTGTCATAGTATGACACATTAAAATCATGTTGCTGCTCCTCTGTTATAGTATGGCACATTAACAACCATGTTGCTGCTCCCCTGTTATAGTATGGCACATTAAAAATCAAGTTGCTGCTCCCCAGTTACAGTATGGCACATTAAAAATCATGTTGCTGCTCCCTGTTATAGTAAGGCACATTAAAAATCATGTTGCTACTCCCCAGTTATAGTATGGCACATTAAAATCATGTTGCTGCTCCCGTTTAGTATGGCATATTAAAAATCATGTTGCTGCTCCCCAGTTACAGTAAGGCACATTAAAAATAATGTTGCTGCTCCCCAGTTATAGTATGGCACATTAAAAATCATGTTGCTGCTCCCCAGTTATAGTATGACACATTAAAAATCATGTTGCTGCTCCCCAGTTACAGTATGGCACATTAAAAATCATGTTGCTGCTCCCCAGTTACAGTATGGCACATTAAAAATCATGTTGCTGCTCCCCAGTTATAGTATGACACATTAAAAATCATGTTGCTGCTCCCCAGTTACAGTATGGCACATTAAAAATCATTTTGCTGCTCCCCTGTTATAGTATGACACATTAAAAATCATGTTGCTGCTCCCCAGTTATAGTATGGCACAATAAAAATCATGTTGCTGCTCCCGTTTAGTATGACACATTAAAAATCATGTTGCTGCTCCCTGTTATAGTAAGGCACATTAAAAATCATGTTGCTGCTCCCCTGTTATAGTATGGCACATTAAAAATCATGTTGCTGCTCCCCAGTTACAGTATGGCACATTAAAAATCATGTTGCTGCTCCCCAGTTACAGTATGGCACATTAAAAATCATGCTGCTGCTCCCCAGTTACAGTATGGCACATTAAAAATCATGTTGCTGCTCCCCAGTTATAGTATGACACATTAAAAATCATGTTGCTGCTCCCCAGCTACAGTATGGCACATTAAAAATCATGTTTCTGCTCCCCTGTTATAGTATGACACATTAAAAATCATGTTGCTGCTCCCCAGTTATAGTATGGCACATTAAAAATCATGTTGCTACTCCCGTTTAGTATGACACATTAAAAGTCATGTTGCTGCTCCCTGTTATAGTACAGTATGACTCATTAAAAATCATGTTGCTGCTCCCGTTTAGTATGACACATTAAAATTCATGTTGCTGCTCCCTGTTATAGTAAGGCACATTAAAAATCATGTTGCTGCTACCTAGTTATAGTATGACACGTTAAAAATCATGTTGCTGCTCCCGTTTAGTATGACACATTAAAAATCATGTTGCTGCTCCGTGTTATAGTAAGGCACATTAAAAATCATGTTGCTGCTCCCCAGTTATAGTACAGTATGACACATTAAAAATCATGTTGCTGCTCCCCTGTTATAGTATGGCACATTAAAAATCATGTTGCTGCTCCCCTGTTATAGTATGGCACATTAAAAATCATGTTGCTGCTCCCCAGTTACAGTATGGCACATTAAAATCATGTTGCTGCTCCGTTATAGTATGACACATTAAACATCATGTTGCTGCTCCCCTGTTATAGTATGACACATTAAAAATCATGTTGCTGCTCCCCAGTTATAGTATGACACGTTAAAAATCATGTTGCTGCTCCCTGTTATAGTACAGTATGACACATTAAAAATCATGTTGCTGCTCCCTGTTATAGTATGGCACATTAAAAATCATGTTGCTGCTCCCCTGTTATAGTATGACACATTAAAAATCATGTTGCTGCTCCCCAGTTATAGTATGACACATTAAAAATCATGTTGCTGCTCCCCTGTTATAGTACAGTATGGCACATTAAAAATCATGTTGCTGCTCCCGTTTAGTATGACACATTAAAAATCATGTTGCTGCTCCCTGTTATAGTAAGGCACATTAAAAATCATGTTGCTGCTCCCCTGTTATAGTATGGCACATTAAAAATCATGTTGCTGCTCCCCAGTTACAGTATGGCACATTAAAATCATGTTGCTGCTCCCGTTATAGTATGACACATTAAACATCATGTTGCTGCTCCCCTGTTATAGTATGACACATTAAAAATAATGTTGCTGCTCCCCAGTTATAGTATGATTCATTAAAAATCATGTTGCTGCTCCCTGTTATAGTACAGTATGACACATTAAAAATCATGTTGCTGCTCCCTGTTATAGTATGGCACGTTAAAAATCATGTTGCTGCTCCCCTGTTATAGTATGACATATTAAAAATCATGTTCCTGCTCCCCAGTTATAGTATGACACATTAAAAATCATGTTGCTGCTCCCCTGTTATAGTATGGCACATTAAAAATCATGTTGCTGCTCCCCAGTTACAGTATGGCACATTAAAATCATGTTGCTGCTCCCGTTATAGTATGATACATTAAACATCATGTTGCTGCTCCCCTGTTATAGTATGACACATTAAAAATCATGTTGCTGCTCCCCAGTTATAGTATGACACATTAAAAATCATGTTGCTGCTCCCTGTTATAGTACAGTATGACACATTAAAAATCATGTTGCTGCTCCCTGTTATAGTATGGCACATTAAAAATCATGTTGCTGCTCCCCTGTTATAGTATGGCACATTAAAAATCATGTTGCTGCCCCCGTTATAGTATGACACATTAAAAATCATGTTGCTGCTCCCCAGTTATAGTATGACACATTAAAAATCATGTTGCTGCTCCCTGTTATAGTACAGTATGACACATTAAAAGTCATATTGCTGCTCCCTGTTATAGTTTGGCACATTAAAAATCATGTTGCTGCTCCCCAGTTATAGTACAGTATGACAGATTAAAAATCATGTTGCTGCTCCCTGTTATAGTATGGCACATTAAAAATCATGTTGCTGCTCCCCAATTACAGTATGGCACAATAAAGTCATGTTGCTGCTCCCGTTATAGTATGACACATTAAAAATCATGTTGCTGCCCCCCAGTTACAGTATGGCACATTAAAATCATGTTGCTGCTCCTGTTATAGTATGACACATTAAAAATTATGTTGCTGCTCCCCAGTTACAGTATGGCACATTAAAATCATGTTGCTGCTCCCCAGTTATAGTATGGCACATTAAAATCATGTTGCTGCTCCCCTGTTATAGTATGACACATTAAAAATCATGTTGCTGCTCCCCAGTTATAGTACAGTATGACACATTAAAAATCATGTTGCTGCTCCCTGTTATAGTAAGGCACATTAAAAATCATGTTGCTGCTCCCCAGTTATAGTATGACACATTAAAAATCATGTTGCTGCTCCCCAGTTACAGTATGGCACATTAAAATCATGTTGCTGCTCCCCTGTTATAGTATGACACATTTAAAATCATGTTGCTGCTCCCCTGTTATAGTATGGCACATTAAAAATCATGTTGCTGCTCCTCAGTTTCAGTATGGCACATTAAAATCATGTTGCTGCTCCCGTTATAGTATGACACATTAAAAATCATGTTGCTGCTCCCCAGTTACAGTATGGCACATTAAAATCATGTTGCTGCTCCCGTTATAGTATGACACATTAAAAATCATGTTGCTGCTCCCCAGTTATAGTATGACACATTAAAAATCATGTTGCTGCTCCCTGTTATAGTAAGGCACATTAAAAATCATGTTGCTGCTCCCCAGTTATAGTCTGACACATTAAAATCATGTTGCTGCTCCCTTGTTATACTATGACACATTAAAAATCATGTTTCAACTATTACAGTGACTGTCTTATCTAGAAAGTGACACCAACCTTCCAATATTTTATTCTACAAGTTAGATTATTTGTGAAACTGCACAAGCATTGTCCTGTTTGCAACATCGATACACGGTGTGAATATTCCTCTGCAGCTTTGGTGCCTACCTCTTTAAAGTTCTATATTTGAATACTTACTGTTTTTCATAAATTTTCCCCTACAGAGTATGTCACGTATAATGAACACTGAAAGTGTGGCATTATCACCACTGTGTACCCAGAAAACGATTCCTGATCTTGTTCAATGCAAGCTTTTTTATTTTTATTTACAATTTTACACAGGATAGCCAAGCTGAGAAGAAACATCTTATTTCCAGTGAGGTCCTGCTTCTACTCATTTTTGCAGTTAGGTGGACTGGAGGACACAGAGGTTAAGTGACTTGCCCAAGGTTGCATAGTCAGTATTCCTTGCTAGTAGATTTGGAATTTGTGATCAACTGGTTCCTAAGCTCATGCTCTAACCTCTAGATCACTGCCTCACTAGCTACATACATTCTCAAAAATGCAACCCACGTTTTTCTATATCAACATATGTGTCTTGTTTAATTAAGGATTGACAAAATACCCCACAAAGACAATCAGCAGCATGTGTTACACCCCTACTCATAGTATTATTATAATGTTTTGTAGTCATGTTCTGAGTGGTGTTGTTTTGCTCCTTTTCACAGTGAATAGAGTTTATGTGACTGTTAGATACTTTGCACTTTGACCATTACATGTATGAGGAAGGGAATCTGCCAGTCCCTAGACTGAGGTTCTTCTGATGCAAGGCAACCACATCATTTGATTTCTGCTGTAATATTCACCAGAATGCTCCATGAAAAGAAAAATTACAGCTCTAATTGCAAAGTGTTTCATTGTACTGGCCCCTTTTTACATTTCCTTGTGCTTGCACAAGAAACATCTTGAGACAGTATCACATTTGAGAGGTGTGTCAGGGACTAGTCCAATGCAGAGCACTGTACAGTGTGCTCAACCCTGACACACCAATGATCACTGAAGCCGAGTGTGACGGCCATTGGAATTTCACAGCAGGAGCTGTCACGCTTGTAAATGAACCACGGGCTAGCCCGTCGGCGCGTGGTGGGATTCCACTGCGGCGCCCGGCGGGTTCGAGAACGGACCCGAGTCGTGGGAGGGCTGGCCGGGAGATGGATTGAGCGTCCGCTGACTGCTCTCCTCTCCGGGAGGGTTCGGCAGCATCCGGGTGATGGGGACTCTAGCGAGGCTAGGAACACCCACGCTGCCACTCTCAAAAGAAACATTGGAGGCGGGGCAGGGTTGTCATGCGTCATTGCATCCCTGCCTTCCCAGAAAACGGAAAAAGGGCCAGTTGCCGGCCACCCTCCATGAAGCCCGCCATGGCTTCGATTAGCCCCCCAGGCCAAGTCCTCCGACCGATTACGGTCTCTGCGGGATGTTCCCTCCTCCATCCCGTGGCCCAACCGTGGGGGTAAGCCACGGGGTATCGGAGGACTAGAGGCGATTTGGGGGGTGGAAGTCAGTGTCCATGACCATGAGAGTACTGGTGGCTGCAACCAGGTTGGTGGAAAAATGTAAAAAAAAAAAAAAAAAAAAAAAGAAATGAACCACACCAAATGAAAGAGTGCACTTCATTCCGCTCATTTCCATAACTGGCATTGCAACTCTGCAGACCCTTCCGCTCCCTCCCATTGCTGCAGTCTGCCCCACACCCTCTGTCCCCCCACTGGCCCAGCATCTTGTCCTCCTCACTCCTGTCCCAGCCCCGGGCATCTAATCAAACTCTCCCACTCCATCCCACTGTGTGCTGTCTGCCCCGCACCCTCCATTCCCCATGCCAACATCGGGGTGTCTAATCCCTGTATCAGCATCATGTACCCCCCCAACTCATGTGGCACACTGGAAGCCCACCCCCAGTGTGCCTCCATTTTTTGTACCTGTAAATAGAAAAACCATCCCTGTCCTCTTTTTTACCTGTAAAGAAACAGTCCCTCATCTCCCAAGTCCCCCTCCCCCATCCCCACCTCCCACTGAGCACCCACCTCCCTTACCCCCACCCCATACTTACTTCCGGAGGTCAGCACTGTCTTCTTCTGAGGACCGGGACATGTCTGCATTCTTCAAAGCTGACCAGGAAACTGAGGAATCAAAGTTAAGCACCGTATAATGGCAGTCAATGGGGTTTTCAACTTAAGTTGATATCTCAACCATTTTTAGGAATTTTGGCCCCAAATTGTCAACACGGGGTTCTTGGGACACCACCTTGTGAACACTGTTACTGTCATTTCGTTACTCCGTCCCAAAAGATGATTTTGCGGTCGCTGTGCAGAATCACCTTTCAGAACCAGTTAACGAAATGACAGTGCCACTGTTCATAAGGTGGAGTCCCAAAAAGCCCACGTTATAAATTTAGTGAAGAAATTCCAAAAAATGACTGTGTTACAAGTGTGCATTGCGCAGTTTCTATGCACACTCCAGACTTTGCCAATTTTAATATTTTCACTCCCGATTTTCAACATTGCCATTTTTTCACACCTCCTTATGAACAGCACAGCTGTCATTGTTCACATCCTGCCCGAAATGTGTTTTCGCACCTGTGATGCAGAATGGCACCGTTGCTCTGCAAAATCACCTTTCAGGATGAGTGAACAAAATGACAGTGGTACCCTTCATGAGGTGGGGTCCCAAAAAGGCCATGTTGAATACTTGGTGAAACAATTCCACAAAATGGGTGAGTTACACCTGGTCGTTCAAAAGTTTCTATGCACGCATGTAACTTTGGTAATTTTCAATATTTTCACTCCAAATTTTCAATATAGCCTTTTTATCACACCACCTCATAACTAGTATAGCTGTCATTTTTCACATCCTGCCTATAATGTGTTTTCGCACTTGTGGTGTGGAATGCTGTTTTCCCACAGATTTGAACATTTTCACCTACAGGGTTCATGAGGTGGGGTGACAAGAAGACCATGTTCAACATTTAGGGTCAAAATTTGAAAAAATTACAAAGTTATGCCCAATTGTTGCAATTTTGGTATGCATGCTAGAAACTGCAGAAATCTTAAATATTTGAACCCCACATTTTTTTTTATTATTTGTACTCCTACTCCACAGCCCTCTCTATCTGGAGGGAGCCCCAGCCCCACCCCTGATGTCCACCAGCCAACGCTGACCAGCTACCCCCAGGGCTTAACCCCCTAGTGGGGTTGATGGGGGGGTCTACCCTCACCAAGAGTGGATCCAGTACACGGGTCGGCACTGTGCCTATTCGGGGGTAGGACCTGTGAGCTCCCTCCATCATCTGCCATGAGCTTTTTTCCTCCTGGTTTCTCCCCTTCAGGCATGGAATGTGCAAGGTTGCCAGTGACAGTGCCACGAACGCTCCCATGCATGCACCCCATCAAGCGTCTGCCCTGCCTCTGACCCGATATCTGCAGTGTAAGTGTGCAAGCCCCAAGCTACTGCTAGGAGCCAAGCATGCATCAACAACTGGTCTCCCTTCTCCCTAGAAAAGGAGAGCTGTCCATGGGATGCTCAATCCTTCTCCTCATTTGCTGACCCCTAGTGGTCTGCGCTCGCTCCCAAACATGGGGTCACCAGCATGGCGCTAGGTGTGGCATTCAGTGCCTCAACCCTCAGTGCCACTGGGCTGGTGATGCACCCCCACATTTTCAACATAGACTTCTTATTACCCAAGCTTCTGTATTCAAATGCTGTCCAAAATATGACAGCTTGTCAAAACATAGTTCAGGCAGGCTTTTCCTCCCACCAGACAAAATTATGCCCACTTGTTGCAGTTTTGGTACGCATGCTAATAACTGTGGAAATCTTAAATATTTGCACCGCACATTTTCTTTTAATTATTTGTACTCCTGCTCCATACCCCTCTCTATCTGGAGGGAGCCCCAGCCCCGCCACGGACATCCACCAGCCAATGTCGACCAGCTACCTCAAGCGTTTACCCCCCCGATGGGGTCGGCTGGAGGGCCCACCTCTACCAAGACCAGAGCCCACCCCCACTGAGATCAGATCCAGTACAGGGGTCATCTCTGTGGCTATTTGGGGTGGGACCTGTGAGCTCCCTCCATCATCCTCCATGAACTTTTTCCCTCCTGGTTTCTCCCCTTCAGGGACGGAGTGTACAAGGATGCCAGTTAAGGTGCCACACATGCTCCCATACTCGCAACCAGTCAGGCAGCTTCCCCGCCTCTGACCCAGTGTCTGCAGCATCAGTGTGCCAGACCCACAGCCACCACTAGGGGCTAGGCATGCATCGACAACTGGTCACCCCTCTCCCCTGAAAAGGAGAGCTGTCTCTGGCATGCTCAATCCTTCTCCTCTCCTGCAAACCCCTAGCCACCTGCGCTTGCTCCTGAACACAGGTCGCTGGCATGGCGTGAGGTGTGGCGTCCATCACCTCAACCCTCAGTGCCACCAGCCCAGCAATGCACCCCACATTTTCAACATAGTCTTCTTGTTTCCTGAGCTTCTGTATACAAATGTTGTACAAAATATGACAGCTTGTCAAAACATAGTTCATGCAGGCTTTTCCTCCCACCAGAAGTTCAACTAACACAATACATACCTGTCACATAAACCATACAAGGAAACATTCAGCATTGACAAATGCTTGCTTTCTTACTGTGCTTCTCCAACTTGTCCTTTTCTTGCACATCCCCAGAAAAGGGATGGGTTCTTTTAGAGGAAGGATGATAAACAGCATGTTCATCTTCGCACAATTCTTAAAATGTATGTTTTCATGCATTCCTTAAAAAATTGAATTAAAGGTCAATGGGCAATATTCACTAATGGGAGGTTGTCTACATGCTGAGTATCTGAGGTGCATAGGAAACCCTAAGTGGGAATGCCATGCAGTGATGGGTAAGTGGACCCCCTGAGGTATTCACAGCAGGCATGCAAGCCTTTTGCATGCATGGTCCCCCAGTCAATCCCACAGCTACATGCCACAGACAGTCTTGTGGCATGTAATGAGGTGTGCCCACATTCTCTGCCATTCACTAAGATGGGGAGTGCTGAACATAGGGGCACACAATACCGCACAGGTGATCCTGTCATGCCTTGTATGCATCCCCCCAGAGGACACTCACCAGCAGCGACAGGATGGGACATACCTCCACCCTTCTTCCCCACCCAGTGAGCTGACAGGGAGGGCTGGGGGTAGTCATTTGGGCACTCACCAATAGTTTACAGAACATAAGGGTTCTGTACCTTCCCAGCATCCTGTGCTCACATGCAGGAGGGGATCCACTTTGGGACACAGGATGGGCATCTGGTTGGATGCCCTCCTGTGTCCCTTGATCTAATTCTGCAGAGCTGCATGCCGAGGGCGGGACTATGGATAGGCAGCTGATGACACTGAATGCCAGCTAGTGTGTGTCTGTCTACAGGTGCATAGCTGTGGAGGCCGAATACGCACCTCTCACACATACCTGGTGCACTTTAGTGCATTGAACCCCATGTTCATATTTTAGACTCTGTGTAAATACCTAATTTTTTTTGGGGGGGGGGAGAGTTACAGAGTACAGTATATCAAGATGCAGTTTTCTATTGTGCATGTACTCTAGCTTGTTGTTTACCAAATGTCTAGTATTTGTTAATAAAAATTGGATTTAAAGGAGCATAACATAGCTTGAAAGCTGTAGATAAGTCCATCCTTTGAACATAGATTCAATAAGCTAAAATGTGGTATAGACATAAAATAGCACTTCCTTACATTGACATAAGTTGGGAGGTGCATCCCTTTTATTACTTTTGACCCACCCCAGTTCTTTCTGAAAATCTTTAGAAGTAGCTATTGTTCATATGCCCCTTTCTTTTGTATGTTTATTGTCCTAATTACAGTATCTCTTCTGGCTATACTATAATATTATATCCATTTGAATGAATAGGGTGATAAAACTCCAAGGAGAATCTGAGTAGTCATGGCACCCTACATAGAAGAAGATGACGCTCTCACTTCTGTAAGATATACCCTAAACATGTCTATAAATATTTATAACCAGAATGTTAATATTTTTGAAAAAAGGTAAATAAAATGATTTATATATTTAATCACAAATTGTAGTGAGAAATAATATGACCTACTGGAACCTGGACCCAGGTCCCTAGAATACTGTCCTGGTGCTCTAACCACTGAGCTACAGACTCATATGGTTAGACCTGGCATTTCCAGCCACACTTTCTTTCTCTAGTATCGCATATCTTGAACTATAAGGATATGTAATATCAGAGAAAGGAAGTATGTCCAAGAATCACAAGTCCAACCATGTGAGCCTGTAACTTAGTGGTTAGAGCAGTAGGATGGTATTCTGGGGCCTGGTTTCATCTCCCAATAGATCACATTATTTCTTTCTCATTATAATTTTTGACTTAATTGTTAAGTAGTGGCTAATATTGCACCAAAAACATCTCTTTATATATTTCAAAAATGTACTTAACAATTGTCTCCACTGGCATAGAAGTATAAGTCAAGGAGCATAGGCAGACAAGGAGACAATGAGAAGTTATAAAATTCACATGTGTCATTTTATTATTATCAGTAAAAATAAAATAGAAAAAATAACATTTTACATGATAGCTCTTCATAAAGACTGTGCAAAGAAAAAGTCCATCATCTGAATCCCCCCTGGAAAACCATTGTTTTGATTTTTTTTTTGTTTTTTGTTTGTTTTTTAACTTTATATTTATTAGTATTAAAATTGACTGACAGTTCAAATTCCTGTTGTTTTTTTTTTTTTTACAACTCTATTTATCCTCCTTAGCAGGCCACCTGTTCGTCTGCCAACCTACCAGACTCGGGGTCATTCAGGCTTTTATAGTGCTATGTGTGCCCTGGCAGAACCCCAGAGCCAGCCTGGAGGCTTTATCCTAGGTGGCCCCTGACATTTCCTCCATTTTCCTCCCCCGGTTCGGTCCTACCCCGAGACCCCAGAAGGGGTGACTCATGTGCGTGGAGGCACACATGTGCACCACAGCTCCACTATCACCCTCTTCCACCCTCGGCCTAATGCTGGCACTCATTGAAGTGATGCAGACACTCTGGCCTCCACCAGGGGGCAGTCAGGTTCTGAGGAAACCAGGTTTTCCTTCCCAAGGTGCAGGGCCGGCAACCACTCACATCCTCTGCAAAGTAATGCACCTGGGAAACAAAAACCCAGGGGAAGATTACACAGTGGTGGGGGAGGTAGTAACAACAACAAAACTGGAAAGAGACCTGGGGGTAATCATATCAGATGACCTTAAGGTTGGCAAGCAATGTAAGAAGGCGGTAGGGAGGGCTGGGGGGATACTGGGATGTATAGGGAGAGGCATCACCAGCAGAAAACAGGAAGTTGTTATCCCCCTGTACAGACAGTTGGTGAGACCCCATCTGGAGTACTGCATCCAGTTCTGGAGACCCCATCTCTGCAAGGACATAGACAGGATGGAGGCAGTCCAGAGGAGGGCAATTAAAATGGTATAGGGTCTGCAAGAGAAGCCATAAAATAACATATTTTGTCATAGAGCTGATTTCTTGTTGGTAATTCCTTAACAAGCTTGTGAAGGGCAAACATTTTTTTCTGTTTGAGCTCCATTGAGTGTGAGAGTCCAGAGAGCCAGTCGGGCTTCTAACAGAAGTGGGACTCTCACCTGTGGACTCTCAGCCTGTTATTACCTGCATTTGGTAAGTGGACTATAACTCTGCTCCCTGGGATTTCTCACACCTGTGATCACCTGATGGAGGTGGGCAGCTCTTATCTGCTGTATTTAATTGCCTTGCCCTAGCGGTCCTTCACTGTGGTCCAGAGCCTAAGGGTATTGTACTGTGGATGGCAGCATGGGGTGTCAGTCAGCAGGAGACTCTATACCCACTGTAAGACAATAGTAACAAAGCAAGCATATTCTCCTCGGGTGTGTTTCACTGTGTCATGTTGAGAATATGTTCCCTGTAATTTACCTAATGCTTCGTGTACTGCTTGCTATTTTAGTTCTGTAGTATATTCTAATTATAGTTTAACTAAGTACATGCTGTGTACAGTAGTACAAGCTACTGTGCTTAACTATTTGTCTAACTGCTCAATATATGTGTATCTGGTTAACTGGGTAAGCTTCCGTATAGTATCTCTTGTATTAGCCTTTAAGTCTACTCCATTTGGGGAAAGAATAATTTATTTGTGTGTTGTGTTCTACTTGTATTAAGGAGTTTCTCAGAGTATGAATACTCTGCCCTGTTTTATCTTCTGTGCTGCATCCCTATTGCCCTCCTATCTGGGCCTATCCCACCTCAAATGCTGCCCTCTATTCCTGTTCAGTCTTCATCTCCTTACATCTGTTTTACTGCCTCCATCTGAGCTTCACTATGTTGCTAACATCTCTTATTTTTTGGTTTCCCTATTTTCCTCTCTTCATCCTTTAACAACCCACTGTTTCTTCCTCTTAACTACTCTCCTACTTTTCCCCTCTCCTCTTCACCTAGTCTCCCCTCCTCCACAACTCCTGCTCTCACTCACTTTCCCTGGCAGCCTCTGTGTCAATTTTTTCCTGCTCCTTGGCTTTACCTTGAAACTCTTTGGCACCTTTTGTCCCTTTTCTCCTCTTATTCTTCCTCATTTTCTTCTTCCCCATTCCCTTCTTCTATTAAGCATAGTTGTGCTTTTTTATTTATTTTTTTAAGTTTCTTTGTTACTCCCTCATCCCGGCTGGCCCCTCCTTCCCATTGAACCTCCAAGCCCCATCACCCCGGTGTCCCCCATGACTTACCTTTACCTGGTATCCCCCATGTTTTGCCCTCCATGGCAGGGGGTTGGGAGTCCCCTCAACCTGCCAGACCGGATCCAGATTTGGGAAGCGTCTGAGTCACCAGGGTGTGGAGCCTGCAGAGGCCAATGGTCACTGTGCCTGACTGAGGTGTTTTCCCCATTTTCTCCCCAGCATGGAGGAAGGGCATGCAATGACACCAATGGTGGTGTCACACCTGCTCCCATATGCAGCACGCCAGGTGTCTGTCCTGCCTCTGACCCCATTGTGAGTGTCCATGTGCCAAACTCCAGCCTCTGCTAGGGGCCAGGCTAACACCAGCCACTGATTCCCTTCCCTCCCTGGAGGAGGAGAGAAGTCTTTGGGACACTTTATCCTTCTCTCTGCAGCCAACCCCCAATGCCCTGAGGTCACTCCCAACCCCAGGTCACTGGCATGGAGGCTGGTGAAGCTTGGTGCCTCAGCCCTCTGTGTCTCTGGGCCGGCAAGCATAGTTGTGCTTTAAAACTCATAGTCGCTGGCCTGGTGGTGCTGAGGGTTGAGACACTGGATGCCATACCTTGTGCCATGCTGGTGACCTGGGTTCGGGAATGAGCCTGGGCCACTGGGGGTCAGCAGAGGGAGAGAGTATTAAGCATCTGGAGGACTGCTCTGCTCTCTCAGGGGGTTGGGGACCAGTCATCCTACTCGCTGACTTCCTTCTGGGGTTGCTGGAGGGCAGTGTGGATTGGGAGGCTCGAAGCTGACATCCTCACATCAACATGGAGGGGAGGCCAGGCAAAAACAGGAATAAAAGTGAGCCTAGCAGGCTCGATGATGGTCTGCTGCTCCTGGGAGCGGTCCCCTGGAGTCTGGATTAGGTCTCTGGAAGGGGGGAGAAGCCGGCAACCTCCTCCTGGCCCCACCATGGGGGGCAATCCACAAGGGAACTATCAGTTGCTGCATAGCATAGGAGCAGCTGGACCGGAGAGAGAGTCCCTCCAAATTGGAGGGCTGTAGCAGCCTGCCAGAGCTCAGGAGGCAAAAATAACCCCTGAAAAACTCATTGTCAGCCTTTTACTTTTGTTAGTAGGTGATACTGAAAATTAATCCTGGCCCCATTACATGTTCACCATTGCAACTTCCTAAGGGTTAGAGCATGGCTTATTTAAACATCCATAACCTTGTCTCTAAAACTGTCCAGTTAATACCTATTATATTTAACCTTTGGCTGGATGTACTAGTTTTATCTGAAACCTGGCTCTCCTCTAAACTCCAGAATTCCAAAGTAACTATACCTGGCTCCACATTAGCCAGGAAAGGGTGTTCTAAAAAGGGAAATTGGCAGTGTTGTAGTCTATGGATGGGATATTCAAAGGGTTGTGCCTGGTGCAACTGGGTTGCGATGACGCCAGCCTACATTTACACCAGGGGGATATTGAAAAGGCCGCAATGCAGCACAAATCGATGTGCGGGCAATGTAATCTATCTTGGCCGAATGCATAGGGTGTGCCCATACATATCACGGCACATCCGATCATTCAACCTGGGATATGCGGTGCACATGCTGGTGCAACCCTGCATTGCACCATGCAGGGGGGCTCAGAATTGAGCCCCGGAAAAGTAGGAGCAAGTCCTGGCCACCCACAGGTGGGCTGCTGTATTGCAAGGCACAACATAGCAGCCGGCACATACCCCCTGGTGGTCCAGTGGACCCCCACCCACCCCGTAAGCCCAATCATGGGCATCTGTGAATTAAAATCAATCCCTGGTGTTCTAGCAGTCTCCTGTAGCCCAATCGTGGTCATCTGTGAATTAAAATCAAGCCCTGGTGGTCTAACGCAGTCCCCATGGCCAATTGCAGGCTGTAGTAGCTGCAGAAAGCCACCTGGTGGTTCAGTGGTACCCCCTCCTGACCACCTACAGAGGACCTCTGGCCACTGGCACCCCCATCATTAGCGGCAGCGCCCTGCCCGCATACTGCCAACAGCTGTCAATGACAGGTATAGTATGATCTGTATGCCTATTGTGTTCACAGTGTGGACCAATGGGCTTGCAGACCATACCATACTACATAAAGCCAGATATGTGAATTATCATTCATTCACATTTCTGGCCCTGTGTTGTACAGTATGGTCTTCATACCCATTGGTCCACACTGTGGACAATAGACAGAGCATATTGTACCACTCATTCAGGGAAGACGGGTGGTATGTGGTGGGGTGCTGCCTGCTGCCTCCTGCCAATGATTGGGGGGGTGCCCGGTGGCGGGGTCCTCTGTGGGTGGGTGGGAGGGGTACCACTGACCACCAGGTGACTTTCTGCAGCTATGACAGCCCACAATCGGCCATGTGGGGACCGCTAGACCACCAGGGCTTGATTTTATTTTACAGATGTCCGCGATCGGGCAGCCAGGATGGGGGAGCTATGTTACCCCACCAGGGCACCAACCCCAGCCAACAGCAGCATGACAGGGCGCCAGGCACATTTCACATTAGAACCCAGTGCAATGCATGCAAATTGGGCCATAATGACATGCAATGGCTCCATTTGTGCCTTGCATAGATTATGGCCTCATTTGCATGCCCCGGCTGAATATCGCGGGTGATGCACCTAGCGCAACTGCACATGTGCCAGCCCATCCCCTTGCTTTCTCTCTGTGGCTTGCACTGGCGCAGTGCCACTGTGCCATTCGCAGTCTGTGCGCCAATCTTGCCATATTCAATAGTGCTGAGCCATGGCGCATCACCATTGAATATCACCTGGTCCTGGCCCTGCTCAGCCCAGTTACATTGTGCACAGGCTTGCGCTGCTGCCTGGTGCAGTCTGAATATCTGCCCCAATGTATCTACCTGGTTCCAGTTTATAACTGTTGTTGTGGTCTCCTCCCCCTCTTCCCATGAAATGCTCCTCATTAAACTTTCCCTTCCCTTCTCTATTCCCATCTTTATTGCTGGTGTTTACTGCTGCCCTAATACATCCTTTGATTTAGTTACTGTACTCAGTTTCTTTCTTCTATCTGTTCTAACTCCTCGAGTGGTGAGCTACTTATACTTGGTGATTTTAATTTAAATTGGCTCTCCCCAATGCAAATAAGTTCTCACAAAATGTAAAGTCACTGCAGCTGATCCAATTGATTTCTGAACCCACTTGTTTAAATTTGAAATCTGTAAACCACTCTCTGTTAGACTGGGTCCTCACTTCTCATCAACACTGCATTGTGGATGCAGGTATCCTGCCTGATGCCCTCAGTGATCATCATATGGTTTACTGTGTGCGTAAGCTACATCATTCTACAGCCCAGCCTAAATTCTTGTATCTTTGGTCTTTTAAATCACTTGATTTGGCTTCTCTCTCTTAACTGATCTCTGGTCAATTGATTGGTCCACATCTCTGCAGACAGCAATATAAATCCTGCCCTACATTATTTTCAGTCTATATTTTTGCTGCATGGGATTATCAGGCACCTCTGTGTAAAACAAAAGTGCATGGTTCACATCTTCCCTGGATATTGGCTGAGGTACTTACTTGTCTCCACAACAGAGACCTTGCCTGGCATGCTTTTAAAATCATTGATTCAAAATCTTCATTGGCCTACTATAGTCACATTCACAATGCCTGTACAAAGGCCATCAGATTTGCAAAGTTGGAGTATTTTGCTTCCACATTTGTGCAAATACGCATTCATTCATTGAAGCACTCAGTCAGGCAGGCAGCTGGCCATGGAGGAGAGTGGAGGGCTGTGCCAGTGGCCCAACTGGGGTATGGGGGAGAGGTGTGGGCGCTATCTGATGACAGGGTGGGGAGGTGGGGGTCCACTAGACACCAGGGAGTTGGGATTGAATTTTATTTTAGGATTGAAGAGCTGGGGGGATTGGGAAAATAATGAATTAACTGGGGGGGCTTGCTTTATTCACTTTGGGCTGATGTTCAGCCAGGGGGACCACTAGACACCAGGTAGAATTAATTTAATGGAAATTTGGGCCAGTGAGTGGCCTGGGTTGGCCACTAGACCCTACCAGGGGAGGGAGATATTTGCATCAGGTGAAATTGTGAAATTCTGCCATAATTTCATAAAATATTTTGCATGGTGAAATTGTCAATTTTGCAGATGAAATTTGATTTTGCAACATCCCCAGTCATGTGTTATCTTTAACAACTCATTTCTTTACTTCTGTGGCATGACCAATTGTTCTGTCTGTTCATCTAAGGATTGCAAACTCTATACAGTAGCCCATTACATTTTTCAAAATTAGTTTACCATGTTTTTGTTTCACCCTCAGCTGCTTAAAATAACCTTGGAGAGAAACATTGTTAGTTTGCTCAGAAACAAAATCACAATCGGTTATCAGTTTAGTTTCAGCCTTTTCATATATCATCTCCTTATGTCCATCAGTCTTTTGTTGCCACCATTTTTTCAGGTATCTTCTTTCTGTGCTGGACTTCTGGATCTTGGAGCTGGGCTTAAACAATCTGAATCAAAGTCACCAAAAGTAAAAGAGTTCCCAACATCTGAGATTTACTTTTCCTGTGCTCTTGCTATCACAACTGCTGAAACAGCACGGTCTACTCTCTGTGTGATTAAGATAGGAAGTCCTAGAAAGTTATTTCCAATAATCATAGGTACAGGTAACTTTTTTACTACTCCACGTTCATGTGGTGTGACACCTCATTAATGTATAGAATCACTTGATGGGGGGGGGGATAGTATCAAGTGTTCCTGTGGATGCAGATGACCCCAGTACCTTGTCCTTTTGCATGGTCTTTTTCCCAGGACTTCAACATGCACCAAAGTCTGTCTGCTTCCTGAATCAATAAGCCCATTTGTAGTCTTAACTCCTACATTGACATCTGTTAAATACCTGCTCCAGTTTTCTAAGGCCAAATTTGCTCCAGTGTTACCTTCCTTATTACCATGTCAGTTTCTTGCAATATGGCCTGGCTTATTACAGTTATAGCAAATAAAATCTCTGGATGCAGATTTGTTACCCCCATCAAAGTTCTTATCTGATCTGAGGTTAAATCTTGAAAAACAGAGTCTTACAATTCCTTGGCTGTTACTTTGCTGCTACGGTGCCTGTCTGGACATCAGATAGTTCTCAGCCAAAGAAGCAGCCTTTTCACCACTTTCTGGTCAATGTTCTTTAACCCAAATCTGCATATCTGTGGGAAGGATGTTGATGAATTGCTGCATTGCAGATATATTGATGATGTATGGGACTGTTTTGCTGTCTGGTTGGAGCCATTTAATCAGGTGTTCCCTGAGTCAGGTGAAGGCATCTTGAGGACTGTCGACTGAGTGGTGCTTCAGGGAAAGCAATCTCTGCCTGTAGGTCTCTCCTGAGATGTCATATCTTTTAAGAATTTATCCACATGGTCATAGTTTTCTGATTGTGCAGTGTTTGTATTGCTGTAGGCAAGTCAGACTTTACATGTCAGATAAGGTATTAGCCTGGTTGCCATTGCTGTTTTGGCCACCAGCAGGCTCCAGTGACCCCTTCAGAAGTTTTCAGGTATACTTCAATATCATCTGAGGGACAAGGCTTTGTAAGTTTAATGCCTCTTAAGTTGTTTGTGTTTTGTTGCTTTGCTGTACCTCTACTGGATCCTCCAGCTTTGATAGTTTGTAAGACATCCAGCCATTGCTGCTCTTGTTACTGCATCTCTTCTCGTCTCTGTTTCACAATCTATCTTTTTTGTATAACCCACCATTTGAAGAAGGCAGTCATACTTTCAGGTTCTGTCCCTGCCTGTTCTTCTTCTTCTTTCATCACTAGGGCTAGTTGTGCAGTCTCAATTTGGACTTTTGTTTCTGCTTCTAGTTTGGCTGCCATTCTTCTGGTAATCACTCCTGGGCTTACTGTTGCAAGATCTATCCCTTTCTTCTATGCTTCCCTGGTACCAGGTCTAGTACCCATGCACAAAACTCCTGGCATAGATTATGCATGGCATAAATAGCACTTTTTCAGGAAGCATATGCAGATTAGCAGAAGTGGTAAAATTCTCAAATAACATTTTATTATTATCAATAACAATAAAAGGGAAAAAATAAAATTGTACAGGACAGCTCTTCATAAAGGCAGTACAAACAAAAAAAGTACTTTATCCGATTTTCCCCCTGGCAAAACACTGCTCTGATTATATAAGATATTTTCCTTAGCAGTTCAAACAGTGCATCCTGTTGTTGTAAGTTACATCTCCTGTTTTTCACAAATGTACCAAGATTACCAGTTTCCTTATTGAGGCCAGCCTAAAGAGTACATCTAGTCATAACAGGTGCAACAAAATAATATATTTGTACCAGAGCTGGTTTCCTGTTGACGATTCAGTAAACAAGCTTGTGGAGATCAAAATGCATCTCTAGGTCAACCCTATCTGTTCTAAATTGTTTTTTTTCTAATTAACCCAAATAGCTGTATGCAATCATTCCAACAATATAATTACATACATTTACAAACCAAGGGATCCCAGTTTTATATAAAGTTTCACATATGTTTTTTATGGTTCCATGTCAAAATCACAACTGTGGAATGGCAGCCCGTGAATAGGGTGCAAGTCCCACAGCGCAATGAATTGCAAAACACTTCTTTCTTGTGGTGGGCTTTGCCCTCCATTCCCCCGTTAGGGCATACCTCAGGGCTGAAAGGAACTGCCAGTCACCCGAAAGTATCGGTTCAGTTGCCCGATTCACGGGTTGCCATTCCGCAGTCACTGTTTTGATGGGCTACCATTTTTTACCACAGAGAAGCAAAGGGGGAGGGAAAACATAGAAAAAAAAAGCAAGTGATGGAAGGGTGATAACAGGGGAAATTGTGAAACCACTGAAGTGGCCAATTCCTAGGTGTCATGTCACAAGAAAAATTTGACTGTGTAATCAACAAATGGGACAGACTCTTATTCAACTCTGTCACATACACCAACAACAGTAAGTAGAATGCTCCTGGAACTGAAGACCTCATATAGTGCAGAAATGCTGCCTGGTAATCTGGAAATGTTATGTTACCCATGGTACTAGAGCAGCACGGTGCCCATGGTGACTCTGTTGTGTTTCTTACTCAGTTATAGTGAGTTGCAAATAGGTACCATTTACTATAGGCTTGACTGTGCCTGTGTAAAACACTTCTGTCTGTCATCATCACAAAACTGAGCATGCTCATCAAACTTCTTTTATTTTGTAATACAACAACTGTATAGTCAGAGGCAATGTTAAGCACAAGTGAAGCAAGCGACCACTTGGGGCATCAGTGCATCAGAATAATCGGAGGCAGTGTTAGGCTTAAGTGAAGCAAGTGACAGCTTGGGGCATCGGTACAGCAGAAGCACTCTATGTAGAAAGTAGAAACAGTTTACAGTAGTTTGGCATGTATAAAACATGCTCATATCAATGACAGCATTGTTCTTGTGGCACTTGCTTTTTCAATATTCTTTCAACTGGTGTGAATGTGGGGTGGAGCAGAGGAAAGGGGTGATTGAAGAGGTGGCAGGAAACAACATGTGTGTCTGCTGAGGGTGATATTGCTGTACATGTTAAATCAGCCCCATGTGTTGTACAGTAAATTTATTGTACACAAGCAGGGCTCCCAGATCAGTATGGCATTTCCCCATAATTCCAAGGGGATTTTCCTGTGTTTTTTTTGTAAATTACATTATTTCCTCTGTACAACACAACATAATTTGACCTGTTTTCCAGTATAAACAATGCATGCTTACAGCATAGTAGCAATATTCCCTCTAGATTGCCCAAATGTGCTTGTAAAACACAGGAATTCCTGTGGTCCTGGCTCCAATGACACATAAATCAAACTAAAGCCCCTTTATGCTTAGTACTGTCTGCAGTATAGGGAGAACATCTTATACTGCCAATCCCATGCAATTCTAGAGATAGACTCAATCCTCATGCATTCATACTTGTATATGTGAGCTCTTACATGTGCTGTACTGCAGTACATGGCACTAGTTAATCAAACATCTTGAAATGAAAAGTTACATAGATTTTTTTATGTATGCTAAGTGCCAAGTTAAAGCAACCCTCATTGCTAACCACATATTACAATGAATATGCTCAATTGCAACTACCACATTTCTGTATGTAAGACTTGATTTAAAAAAAAATCTTGTTTGTGCCTGTTTAGAGGCAGCCAATCAAAACAACACTTTTGTTTATGCCTATTTTGAGGCTGCCAATCATTACAGTCATTCAGTATTAGGTTTTCAGTGTATAGGGGTTATTGTATTTCAGACATCAATATTGTTAGTGTCTACCACTAAAATGTATTTTTTTCTGTACTTAGTGCATAATTTGAGACTAATCAGTCCTACTTCCTCACATTGCAGTTCAAATTCCTTTGCTTGTTCTAGACTCCACACACTAATTCAGCAGCAATAATTTTTCTGCTCCTAGTCTATACCACTCTTGATTGTATAGGCTAAATTGCTATGTTTTTATCACACTTTGACCATTTTACAAATGCCAGGTTAGCATCAATGCTGTCATAATGCACTTGGGTGATATACAGATCTCCATCATGGGGGGAGAAACTAGATGAGGCAATGGGGGAAGCCATTAGCACAGTGGCAGAAAAAAGGGAGGTGCTGCTGGTGGGGGACTTCAATCTGCTGGATGTAGACTAGAGACTCCCAGCCACAGCCTCCGCAAGAAGCAGGGACATCCCAGCCTCCCTGCAAGTAGTACAGTATTTCTCAGGTAACTAGTCAAGGGTCCCACTCATGATGGGGCAATACTGGACTTGGTGCTCACAATGAAGGACAGTATTGTGGACATCAAGGTGGGATACCTGGCTGGGGACAGTGATCACCATACAGAGTGCTTTAACATAAGGATGACAGTAGAGGCAAACCACACAAAAATAAGTGCCCTGGACTTCAGAAGAGCAGATTTAAAAACAATGGGTGCATGTCACAGAGATGACCAAGCGGAGAAGACTGGCTGGGTGAGATGGAGGAACAGTTGGGGCAAATCTAGGGATGGCACAGTGACAGCAACAAACCTTTTCATGAAATAAGTGAGCAAGAACAGAAGAAAAAAGACACCACTGTTATTCTCAAGGGATTTGGCTATAAGTTTAAAGGCTAAAAGTGTTGCAATCAAGAGGTACAAACAGACACAGAGGGAAGAGAATTGGGAGATGTACTAGGAAAGCAGAGAGAAGCAGGGAAGGCAGTGAGGGGCACAAAGACACAAATTGAGAAAAGGATAGCCAAAGGGGTAATTAAGGGGGGAATAACTTTTTTAGGTACATAAGTGACAAGAGGAAGACAAGGGGGAGGGATTATGAGATTCAAAAGGACAAGGGAAGACTGTGTAGAGGAGGATCAGGAAAAAGTATATCCTGAACAGATACTTCTTTTAGTCCTCGCAGTGGAAGGACGAGGGATGGACCACATGAAAAGGGCAGAACACTGGGAGGAGGGAGGTAGACACAAGTCAATTCACAGAGGAAAGAGTCCAGAAAGGTCTTGCTAATCTAAAAGTGAATAAAGCTGTGGGACCATATGGGGTACATCCAAGGCCGATGAGAGAAGTCAGGGATGTACTGACTGCACCTCTGACAGCCCTATTCAGCAACTCACTGGAAGCATGAGAGGTTTCAGATGACTGGAGGAGGGAAGCTATGGTACCACTTCATAAAAGCAGCAGCAGGGAGGAGGTGCCAACTGTAGGTTGAGTAGCCTCATTTCAGAAGTGGGGAAGTTAATGGATCCACTTCTAAAGGGAAGACTAATGGAGTATCTTGAATCCCAGCTGCTTACAAGACCATAGACAGTATGGATTTACAGGGGAAGAGGTCATGTCAGATAACCTGATCAATTTCTTTGATTGAGTGAATAGGAAACTAGATAAGGCCTGGATAGCGGACAAGGTCTGCTTAGGCTTCAGCAAGGCCTTCGACACTGCAACACAGTGGAGGCTCATAAGGAAACTGGGTAGTTTGGGGTGGGTCCCAAGGTGGCAAACTGGGTACAAAATCAGTTGCTGGATACGTGAAAGATGGTGGTAAACAGTACTCACTCTGGGGGTGGAGAGTGACCAGTGGGGTACCTCAGGGCTCAGCACTGGGACCAGCTCTCCTTAATGTCTTTATAAGTGACATTGCAGAAGAGCTGGAATTGGAGGTTTGCTGGTTTGCAGTTGATACCAAAATCTGCAATAGGGCAGACACTCCAGAGTGGGTGTAGATAATGAGCAGAGACCTGAAAAAAACCAAGGAGCGGTCAAGGGTATGGCAGCTGGGTTTCAATGAGAAAAAGTGCAAAATCATGCACTTAGGGCACAGAAAACCAGAGGAGGAGAATACAATGGGGAAGAAGTATTAACAGTCACTAAACAGGAAAGGGACCTTAGGATAATCATATTTGATGACCTCAAGGTGGTGAGTCAAAGCAATGAGGCAGTAGGTACTGTAGGGTCAGCAGGATGCTGGGGTGTATAGGGAGTGGTATCACCAGCAGAAGGAGAGAGGTGATGTTACCACTCTGCACATTATTGGTGAGACCCACCTAGAGTATTGTGTCCAGTTCTGGAGACCACATCTGAGGATGGACATAGACAGAGTAGAGGCTGTTCAGAAGAGGGCAATTAAAATGGTGCAGGGGATGCATCAAAAGCCCTATGAGGAGAGACTGAGGGATCACAATATGTATACCCTGGAAGGGAGGAACGAGACATGGGATATGATAAAGACCTTAAAATAACTCCCAGGGGGACAATGTACAGGATGGAGTATTCTTCAGAGTATAAGGTGCACACGAACAAGGGGGCTTGCAATGAAGCTGGAAGGGGGAATTTAGGAGGGATGTGAGGAAGTACTTTTTTAATAAAAGAGTGGTGAATGCCTGGAACAATCTTCCAGCAGAGGTGGTATGAGCAAAAGCAAGAGGAGGCTTCAAGCATTCATGGGACGTGCACAAAGGAATCTAGGAATGAGAGCAAGGAGGAGTAGCCGGAGAACAGGTAGGGTCTGTAGTGACAGTATAGGTGGGGAAAAATGGTCCCACTGGGTGGGAAAAGCAGCCCTTAACTATCAATAAATTCTATGTTTCTATGTTTCTCTGTAATTATCACACTTTTGGGGTGGTTGAAGGCCCTCAGCTGTACCCAGGCCTCACAATGCACCCAGGTCATTCAGTTATTAAAATATTGCCACACACTAGACAGTGGATTATTCCTTACTTATTGTATGCCAGCTCATAAGAGCCATTGAATTTGCTCTGGTGTAGTGATTTGAATCACTAGTGATTAGCACATTTTCAATAGAGGATGTTGAACGTTTATCTTCCACAAATGAAACCCTAAACCTCATTCAAGCCTCAGTGCTAGGGCTGGGCAGAGGGGATTATTGTAACATACTTTACATATAGTATGCAGTAAACATATCAGTCCAGGCTACTGGAGTGTGTGCACATGATTGAATCAACATGGATGGAGTAGTACACAGTATTAACTGTACATGACAAGAAGGCTGCACTGCATTCAGTACAAAAGAAAACAAATAACTGCCCATTAGAGGCATAAAACAATTGTGTATTACTGTGCAGTATGTGGACAACAAGTTGTTGCTCCTCTTAAATATAGACCAAAGTGCCAGTGACTGCCGAATGGTTCACCAGTGGTGAACTAGGTGGTAGTCAGGCATGGAATAAGAGGAAAGACCTCAGTTCCGGCAGCATCCATTTTGTGGTAGAAAACTTAAAGAAGCATAGTCCACTGCACATATACAGCATTTAATAACTCACACTGCATGCACAGTGCTTAGCTAGGCTCCACATAAACCACAAGGGGCTCTTTCTGGGTAACAGTGCATAATGTACCTCCTTCCTCCTCCCCAAAAAATTCACGGTAGTGCAATGTGTATCAGAACTATACAATATGTTCATGAAAGTATTTCACATGCAACACATTTATCAGTGCTGTTGATTTACACTGTAATTCACATTTTCCTCCTCCAGCCTCAGTCCCCATTTCTGCTCATCCACTTGAACACCTTGATAGGAAACAAATGACTGTCACATTAGGTGTGAAGAAAATTGCACCTCTTTTATGTGAAGAAGAGAAAATAAAACCAATAGGGAACTCCAAAGATTTCACAAACCACACCAGGCTCATGGCATTAACACATATTAATTCAGATGCAAAATATTGATTCCTATCACTAGCCATATCTTGCATTCTTGTGCATAACCCCTGACCAAACCACAACCTATCTATCCATGTATACCAGTATGGAAAATGACTGAGTGCTTCTTTTCTAGCAGAGTACAGCATGTGTCATTAGGCAGTAATATCTCAAATGATGCTACCCTCTACTGTGAAGTGCCTCAGGGTTTGATTTTAGCTCCCATGTTGTTTGCCTTGTGTATGTTGTCATTTGGGATGACCATCAGGTGGTATGGTCTGAGTTTTCACTGCTATGCAGATGATACCCAGCTCTACCTCTCTTATGCACCTAATGGGGTCAACACCGTAGCTATATTAGATGAGTGCCTGGCAGAAAAACAAGACTGGATGGCCTCAAGCTGACTCAATCTAAACTAAAGGCAGACAGAGGTGTTACTGGTGAAACCAGACTGTGTGGGGTCAGTAATGAACAGAGACAGTGTCATGTTGCCATTGCTAAATGGCACTACACTATGAGAAGCTGATGTGGCAAGAAATCGGGGTGTCATTGTGGACAGCAGATTGATAACGTAAGAAATCGGGGTGTCATTGTGGACAGCAGAATAAAGAGGTAAGAAATTGGGGTGTCATTGTGGACAGCACAGTAATGAGGTAAGAAATTGGAGTGCCGCTGTGGACAGCAGATTGATAAGGTAAGAAATTGGGGTGTCATTATGGACAGCTGATTGATAAGATAAGAAATCAGAGTGTTATTTTGGACAGTAGATTGATAAGGTAAGAAATCAGGGTGTCATTGTGGACAGCAGTTTGATAATGTAAGAAATCAGGGTGTCATTATAGACAGCAGATTGACTCTAGAATATCAGGTGTCATCGTTGTCAGCAGTGACTTTTACCACCTGAATAATATTGCTCAAATTTGAACCTACCTGGCACCTTCTGACTTGGAAACACTAGTACAGTACATACATGTGTCACCTCCTGACTGGATTATCACAATGCTCTCTACCTAGGACTATCTGCAGGGCTGGCGCGTTGCTTGTAGCTTGTGCAGAACTCAGCAGCCCAGCTGATTGCAGAGACTTCACAGTCAGGGAATATCACACTGGTTTGGCCGCAACTGCATTGGCTGCTAGTCAGGTGTCACATCAGCTTCAAGATAAGTTTTTTTAATTTATAAAGTCCTGCACAATTTGGGCCTTGGCTACCTGAAAGATTTTTTGACTGAATACACTTTTGTCAACCCCCTCTGTTCTTCTGAAGTGGGTCTCTTCATGGTTCCATGTTCCCATTTGAAATCATCAGGAGATAGAACCTTTTGTGCGGATATGCCTATGTTGTGGAAATTGCTGCCTGCTGGTATTAAAGGGGCCCAATCTTTGGAACATTTTAAGGGTTTGCTAAAAATCCACTTGTTTAATTTGACATTTGGGACTGCTTAGAACTAAGTTTTGGGTCGTGTGTTTTCCTCTTGTTTGCTGCATGTATACTGACTTGTTTTAATGTTTCAGTGTTTTAAGATTTTGAAAAGGTGTTCTGTACATTTCCCAGAGCTTTGAAAGGATGCCTAACAAATACATTGCTTTGCCTTACTGCCAAATGTTTATGGATTGTAAAACACATTGGCTACAGAGTGCATGAAATACACTAAAGAAAAAACACATTCCTTTCCTGTTACAAAGATTGTACATTTAATTCTATTTAATATATTTATTTATTTTATATTATTTAAAATATTAAATTTGGTGTGTATGTAATTGCTGCTATCTTGTAGGTTTTGTACCTGCCTCAGTTACATTTCTCTGGAACTGCTTAAATTACTTGTAATTGTTCATTGAGACAAGTATTTGCTGTGGAACCTTTGTATATGAGCACCTGTGCTTAAAGGCAATCTCCAAAGTTTTCCACTAACTAAATAACTAAATAAATAAATAAATGAAGAACGTTTTGAACATTGTGACTTTTGTTATTATGTTAACATTAAACTAGTTAGGCCCTGTCAGGACATATTTCAGTAGAAGTGGCTCAGGGTGACCTGATATTAGGGATGTTAAGATA
The DNA here is from genome assembly GCA_016271365.2 of Neoceratodus forsteri. Lineage (NCBI taxonomy): Eukaryota > Metazoa > Chordata > Ceratodontiformes > Ceratodontidae > Neoceratodus > Neoceratodus forsteri. The sequence goes on from CM057456.1 coordinate 1,534,737,382, forward strand.
TTTAAAGGTGAAAGAAAGATTGATGCAAGCAGGTTATGCATAGTTTCTCAAGAAACAAGAAAATGGAGCAAAATAAAATGGGGAAGAGTTCAGCTGGATGTTAGGAAGCAGTATTTCACGTGAAGAGTATTAAGAATTGGTTGGAGGGGGCATAGCTTAAAGAGGCAACTGAAGCCAAAATGGTAGTGTGGTTCAAATGGAAAACACATGAGTATGTTGACTGCAAACTGTATTTAACTGATGCGACAGCAGGAGACAGAACAAATGGACCATCGCTCTTCTTTTGTCCCAGTACTTTCAGATAACAGTATCTTCTAAATGTTTTATTACAGTGGTGCTCAGTGGCAGGTGTCACAATAACAGATGATATCCAGACATGATTATCATGATGCCCCTAGTTGTCACTAGCTACTGTAAAACACTAGGAATCCCTGTGTGTTAAATAGGTGTCATGCAGATTGGATAACGGGAGTCAATGAGAGTTACCAATTTATATGTTTTGACATGACAGAACTTGTCATCGAGCCTCACTGTATGTAATTATCATTTTTACATTTCTGGGGCCTGATATTCAAAAGATTACCAGGATCCAAATCTGAGTTTATGTGCACAAACCCAGTTTGTGCAGATGTGCAGTATTGAAAAGCCCAATTAGCACAGGTAAACAGGGGTTGCGCCCAGGCCATATTCAGACGGGGCACATTATAAATGAAGAAGTGGGACCTGAATATTGGTACAGTCCAAAATTCAGAGAATATGCACCATGCAAGGCCATTTTGCTCTGTCCCCTTTCATGGCACACATACTGCCAAATGAAACTTCGACTTACTCATGCTCAACCCTAATGGTTGATGGAAGAACTCCAACCCCAAACACAGCAGTTCGTGGTGTCTAGTTGTCCCCCCACTGATTACAGGCCCAATCCTTAACAGGAAACATTCCCTGGTGTCTAGTGCCCCCCCCAACAGATTGCCAGCCTAATGTTTAGACTTACACATTCCCTGGTGCCCAGTGGTCCCTCCCCCCACCTGCACCTATGCCCAATGTAGAAATAGGCTATCCCTGGTGTTCAGTTGTCCCTCCCGCACCCTATCCCATGCCTGCTGTGTCAGTAAATATTCCCTGGTGTCCAGTGTACCCCTCATCCTAATTCCCTATATTATATGTAGTAGTAATACCGTTTCCTGGTGGTTAGCAGATCCCCCATTACCAATCCCCTGTACAACAGAAGTAAAAACATTTCCTGGTGGCTAGTGGACCCCCCCCATCCCTGATCCCCCATATCACAAAAGTAAATATGTCCACTGGTGATTAGTGGCCCCCCACACCAGCAGGTAGAGGCCCCACCACCATGCTCCCTGAGTCGACGACTGGCACAGCCCTCCCCTTTCCACTACAGCCAGCCACTGACTGAGCTGTCAGAGAGAGAGTACTTGTGCAAGTACACATTTATTGACAGCTCAGTTGGTGGCCAGCTGTGGTGGAGAGTGAGGCTGTGCCAATCACTAACTGAGGTCAGGATGGGGGAGCATGGTGGTGGTGGGGCAGTACCTGCAGGGGGGTCTGGGGGATCGCTAGCCACCAGGGAACAAATTTACTTTGTGACAGGGGATTGGAAATGCCTGGGGGGGGTCTGCTGCACCACCAGGGAGCAGAGAATGGATATACTTTTGTGATACAGGGGATTAGGGGTAGAGGGTGGGGTGGTCCACTAACCACTAGGGAATGGATTTACTTTTGTGATACAGGGGATCTGGGGTAGGGGTGGGGGGCCCACTAACCACTAGGGAATGGATTTACTTTTGTGATACAGGGGATCGGGGATGGGGGGATATGCTAGCCACCAGGGAATGTTTTTACTTTTGCTACACAGGGGATTTGGGATGGGGTGGGTAGGGTACACTTGGCAGCAGGGAATATTTATTAACACAGCAGACATGGGATCAGGTGGGGGGAGGGACCACTGGACATCAGGGATAACCTATTTCTACACCAGGAATTAGTGCAGATGAGGGGAGGGACCACTGAACACCAGGGAAAGTATAAGTCTAAACACTGAGCTGCTGATTGGTGGGGGGGACCACAAGACACCAGGGACATTTCTTGTTAAACATCCAGCCAGCAATCATGGGGGGGGGCATTAGACACCAGGAAAAGTTTACTTTTCAGCATCAGGCTGGTGATTGCTGGGGGACTGCTAGCACCAGGGATAGCTCTCTGGGACTGTGCAAGTGGAGGGGTGATGCTGTACTAAATCTTTTGAGCAACCCATGCAAATGAGCCCATAATGGGCATGCAAATGGCCCCTTAGTGCCTTGCATGCCCAAATGAGCTCCGTCTGAATATTAGAAATTTGCTGTCCACCACTAAGTGTCTTAGCACTGGGATCAATGACCATATATTCAGTTGAATAGCACCAGTGTGCTATTTCACTAAATTTAACATTTTTGTACACCCAGGCAACCACAAGGCACAGCACAAACATTTTGCACTCCGCTGAGCCCAGTTTTGAATATCGGGCCCTGAATATTTTCATGTACAGTATATTTAATCCCTTTGACCCTTAGCCTAGATTTTAAATAACTGTGCATTTCAAGGAATTCCATTGTAACTTGTGTGCATTTGAAACAGACATCTCCATATTCAAAAAATGATTGTTTTATCATCCAGTGTTTTTCTGTTTGCCTCAAGTGTGTGATGCAAATGGCAAAACAATTGCAAAGGGCAAAGTCGTATGCTATAAAAGGGATATTGACTGTACCAGCAGCAGTGCTGTCTTACAAGAGTGTTTTTGTGGTTTGCAATACTAAAACTCCTGAAACCACTATTAGCTGTCAACAATTTGAAATGCATAATTACATTTCAAAGGTGATATGAAATTGTTTAAAATATTTTCAATGCCCTCTTGCACCTTGTATTCAGTGGCATCCACTGTTTTGACATGCTTGGGATGTTTCATGATTCAGAAAAAAAACATCATTTTACACACTGATGAGTGTGCCTTTGATTAGCACCCTCTACTAGTTATTGCTTTCTTTTCCAGTGTTGCCTACAATTTCCAGCATATCAGGCCCAACTGTTCCCAAATGAGCAGTTAAATACAGAGGTTTATTTACATTTCCAGTGAAGACTGAGATGGGGGGCAAAAGGGGAACTATATAAAGAACTCAAAGAGAAAAGAATGGCTAGGGTTTTCAGTAACTCACTGATGCAGTGTTCCCTTAACAGAAGGTTATTACAAACCAGCTTAATTATGGTCTTAGACGAGGAAGCCAATGAACATAAATAAATGAATCTTAATGCACCTAAGATTGAACAATTAAGGATTAAATATGTTCCTGAAATAAATAGTGCCAAACAGTGTAACTTTTGAAAAAGATTTGTCAGTATTCATAGACCATGGTTTTATTTTCACATGTGTGGTAAACAAATCTGTATCTGATAAAGCTGGGAGAATGCTAGGATGCATTAATAAACTTGTAATAGCAGATAATTCAGTGTCATATTGCCATTGTAAAAACCTGTGTTATACTGCGCATTGACTATCGATAGCAGTTTTGGACTCCAAACCATAACAAGCATTTGTCAATGCCGAACATTGTCTTGCTGACATTGGCATCAGTAGCGCAGGAGTTGAACAGATGCATAATAGGAATGGCAGTGAAGTATGAAAGTGACGTCAAACCCCACGGCACCCTACAGAGACTGACAAGCACTGAGGTGTGCCTTTGGGCATTGGCCATAATGTTCATGGGATTTCAGCTCACCCTACCCTGCAGTGCAACAAATATCGCATTGTGCCTTGGTGTCCTCAGGCCTTATGCTCACCCCATTTGGCCATAACACTCATGGCATTTTACCTCACCCTATCCTGCAGACACTGACAAGTGCTGAGGTGTGCCTTGGGGTGTTCAGCTTCACAGTCACCCCATTTCATAAGGATAGGAGCTGAAAAGGGTGCAGCACAGGAGAATGGGGTGAACTGTGTGTCCGAAGAGTCCAAGGCACACTGATGCCTGTCAGTGGCTTGAGGGTAGGGGGGATGGTATGGCATGAGCATGACAGCCAGCAATGCAAAGACACACCCCTGACACCTGTCATTCTGTACAGGGTGGGACATTATGGTTAGAAACCCTAATGCTCCAGCCATTTGTTGGTATTTGCACTACAAATTTGCAACATGGCATTTTTGTGACCCCCCCACTTCATAAAAGTGCTTGGGACCTCTGCTCATGAATAATGGCACTGTGATTTTGTTAATCTGTCCCGAACATTGATTTCTCACAGCGACCGTGCCATTCTGTGCCAGATGTGGGAAAACACCATTCGGGCAGGATGTGAAAAATGACAGCTATACCATTCATAGGTAGGTGTGAAGAGATGAGAGTGTTGAAAATCTTGAGTGAAAATATAAAAAATGCTCAAATTTACGAGCATACGTAGAAACTGTGCAATGCACACTCATAACACATTTAGTGGAATTATTTCACCAAATTTTCAACATAGGCATTTTGGGGCCTCTCATGAACACTGTCACTATGATTTTCTTCATCTGTCCTGATCATTGATTTCCCACAGCGACCGCGCCATAGTGAGCCACTTGTGCGAAAACACATTTTGGGCAGGATCTGAAAAATGACTACTGTACTGTTCATAAGGACGTGTACCAAATTGACAATGTTGAAAATGTTGAGTAAAAATATTACAAATTGTCGAAGTTATGAGTGCGTGTGGAAACTGCGCAATGCACACTTGTAACATTGTCATTTTATGGACTTTTGTCGCCAAATTTTCAACATAGGCATTTTAGGACCTCTGCTCATGAACAGTGTCACTGTGATTTTTGTAATTTGTCCCGAACACTGATTTCCCACAGTGACAGAGTTATTCTACACCGGTAGTGCGAAAACACATTTTGGCCAGGGTGTCAAAAATGACAGCTGCACTGTTCATAAGAAGGTATAAAAAAATGACAATATTGAAAATCTGGAGTGAAAATATTGCAAATTGGAAAAGTTACGAGTGCTCATGGAAACTGTGCAATGCAGCTTGTAACAGTCATTGTTTGGAATTTTTTCACCAACATAGGCTTTTTGGGAGCCATCTCATGAACAGCAATACTGTCATTTCATTACTCGGTCCCGAAAGGTGATTCCATGTAGTGACCGCAAAATCACCTTTCGGGACTGAATAACGCCATGACAGTGACTGATTTCATGAGGAAGCATCCCAAAATTTGCTGGCAAAAGTCAAAAAATGGCCGAGATATCCACATAAGTTGAAAAAAAACCCATTTATGCCATTATACAGCTTACCGGCATTTCTTCAGTTCACGGTCGGCTTTGAAGAGTGCAGACGTGTTCTTGGTCCACCAAAGATCATCGCACTGGGCTCCGGAAGTAAGTATGGGGCGAGGGGGAGTGTGGGGAGGCAGGGTGCACAGAAGGTGGGCGCGGGTTGGGGAAGGGTCCACTGGACTCTATGAGGGACCGTTTTCTGTTTTACAGGTTAAAAAAAAACATCGGGGGATTTATTTTTTTTTACAGGGACATTTGGCATGCTGGGGTGGGCTCCCAGTGTGCCACCTGAGTGTTTTTTTTTGGGGGGGGCTGTAGCTGATGGGGGATTGGGCACCCCCTATGGCCATACAGAGTGGGGGGTCACATGAGCCAAGTTGGATTGGGCAACCCTCAGCACACAAGAAATTGGAGGGTACATTATGCTGATGGGGACTGGGCACCTCTGTTGGCAAATTAACTTAGGAGGGGGCATGCCGACAGGTGGCTTGGGCACCCCAGTCGGCTTTCAGAGGGACTGTGTAAGGGGGCGGATATTCCTCGGCTTCTGTGGGGACTATGAGATGCTGATGGGGAAGCCACCGCCATGTTACTTGATGGGGACACCAGACGAGGGAAGCAGTAATTGGCTGCTGCAATCAGGGACTGCCCCAAGGTGATCTCTGATTGCAGCAGCTAATTTCTTTCAAGGTGGTGGCATGTTTCTCAACTGCTGTCATAGACAGCATGTTATGCCATTGGTGCAACAGAGCCCTGCCACAAAAAGCAGTGGCACCATCGGCTGCAGCAGGACCGTACCTCTGAAAACCCGCTTCTCCACTGAAGCAACCACAATATGTTGTCTATGCTGCACATGCAAGACAACATAAAAATGACATACAGCATTTATAAAAGATGCAGCAACATGCTACGAAAATGATGCATGGGCTAGATAGCATGAGCTAAACTAACAGGCAAATGAAATCAGATCTTTACTTTCTTTTGAGATGATGACTGGGGGTGATCTATTACTAATGAATAAAAAATAGAATAATAGACAAGGGACTGTGCATTACATATAGAATAAGCGGCAGGGTAGGGGGTTATGATGAGAATTTTATACCCCCCTGATGTTTGAAATGCCACATAAACCCCGAAAGCAAAGCTCAAGGGGTTTATAAAGGCATCCCACACCGAGGGTGTGTGTAAAATTCAAGTTTTACACACCTACCCTGCCTTTATTTTATATGATTGCTGGGGAGCATTTTCTCGACACAGCAATTATATAAAATATTGATACAAGACTGTAGTGTGGACCATGGCCAAGCGGCTGTTGAAACCATTCTGTTTTTTTTGTTGTTTTTTTTTTACATATGAACATATGAAATGCCAGCAGAAACAGGCCTCATGGTCTATCGAGTCTGCTCAATTATGCAGCTAGCCCTCAAATTGCAGCTGTCCCACCCTCCCTCCCTCCCTCCTCATAACAACCCCCCACTCTGTCCCACCCCTCTTAAATCCTCTCACTATTCTACACAATGCCACTTCCTCGGGCAGAGTATTCCACTTATCTACCACCCTTTCCATGAAAAAGTGTCTCCTAATTTCCCTCCTGAATCCCCCCTCCAATCTCAGCCAATGCATTTTCATATCCCTCCCCCTTCTGATCTGAAAATCCCTTCTGTATTAGTCTTGTTTATTCACTGTTAAGTATTTAAAGGTTTCGATCATATCCCCCCTATACCTCATCTCCTCCAGGGAATACATGTTCAGCTCTCCTAGCCTCTCCTCATAGGATTTTCCCGCCAGTCCCTGGATCATCTTCATTGCCCTACACTGCACCCCCTCCAGCAAGCTGATGTCCTTCTTCAGGAATAGATGCCAGTACTGCACACGGTATTCCAGGTATGGTCTGACCAGTCACCTGTACAGGGGAAGGATCACCTCTCTGTTCCTGGAGGAGATTCCCCTCACTATGCACCCCAGCATCTTGTTTGCCTTTGCAGCCGCCTTCCTGCACTGAGCTGTGTGGTTCATACTCCCCATTATATGTACCCCAGATTCTTTTCCTCCATGGTGCTTTCCAACTGTACCCCTCCCAGCTAATATTTCCTCCCCTGGTTCCTTGCTCCAAAGTGCAGGACCTTGCACTTCCTGGTGTTGAACCCCAACTGCCATGTTTCCGACCACTTCTATAGTTTGGTCAGTTCCTCCTGCAGCCCTCCCCCCACCCCTCTATGTCATTTACCAGAGCTCTGACCTTAGTATCATCTGCAAACAGACTGATCTTACTCCAGATCCCATTTTTTGCTGGTTTGCTCATCCCTCCACCAGCTGCTCTACCACATCACAACTCTGATTCCCTGGTTAAAAAAGAAAAACTACTCAGTTTCCACATACTGGTCTTCTCTTCCTGTCACCTACTCCTCACTCTCCAGGCCTTATTAAAACAAATATAGGACTACTGAGTGCTACTGGTGGTGTAGTGTCCAGTACTGAAGAGCAGCAACTGGCGCCTGCGTGGAATGATGGAAACCTGGCGCATGTTTGCCGCTACAATCTGTGGGTTGTAACGGTGAATTATAACCAGATTTCCATATGGGAGAAAATGCTTCCGGCTATTATAAGTCTCTAACACAATTGAGGTTCACATGCCCCCAGAACTTGGAGATGGTATTGTAGCCTAATAATCACAGCCCCCTATTTGTTATTTTTATGTAATATATGGAGATGCTTAAATAATACTATACTAACCCATACAAAAAAATTCCGGTAATACCACAACAGCCAAAGTGATAATACCATTGTTGGTCCCTGATAATACTATTGTTCAGAAGTGATAATACCATTGTTCCACCTCTGAACAATAGTATTACCACTAAAACTAAACTGAGCAAGCTCAACTCCCCCACATGGTAGGCTTGTAGCTAAGATCCACACGGCAACCTCCTTTACACACGATGTGATGTTCCGCAAACCGCACCTCCTGATTAGCTCGCAGTTCTCTGTCAGGCAGGCTTAACAGTTCAAAACATGGCGGCAGTCTCTCGCTAGCGATAGAAAACCGTCGCTTTTTTCTGCTGACCCTTTTGGTTTTTATTTATCTTTCCAGTTCCACAGAAGTATCTCTTGAATCCTACAAACAGTAATAAAGAATAGGGACGAAAAGTACATGACACCCCAGCGACGAGGAAATGAGCCGGGGAGCAGGGGGTGGGTGTTCATGGAAGAATCAATAAGTTCAAGCTGCAGCAGGTGCCCCAACCACACAGCATACCATAAACCGAAGAGCTGCACACAAAAAGTAAAATGTGATCCACTTATATTACAAAAATAAAAATAGGTTCCAGGAAATCACTCGGCTGTAAATTCCATCTCAAGGTTCTGGGGACATGTGAACCTCTCGAGCTTCGCTCTCGAGTTTCTCTATGTCCCCAGAACCTCTCGATGGAATTACAGCCTTGTAATTCACTGGAACCTATCTATTATTCTATTTGTAATATATGGATCTGAGAATATTTAATTACATTAAGCCCATTTGGGTGCTTTAAATTGAACTGCAAGGCAGCTTTCGTGTGTGGCTCCCATCACCTCCCACTGCACTGCCCACCCCTGGACCTGCATTTTAATTTGGTAGCAGCCTTACTGAATGGCGCTGTTGTCTTACTGAGCCATTTTTAGGTCAATGGTTCTGTCAGCTGTGGGGATGTCCGGCTTATACTGTATATAATGGTTACAGTAATAACTAGCTCATCGGCAGCTGTGAAGAGTGTGCACATGGCATGAGGAAGTAACATTGTCATGCCACTGTGTTAGAAAATCAATTGATAGTATTACAGGATCTTGTAATACTATTGCAGAATGGATGATGGATTTCATTGATGGTATTACTGAGAAAAAATTGTATGACATTCAATAGAATTATTATGGATATCAATATATTACATAGTTAATAATGAGGCATTACTGAGTTATCTTAATATGACCTTCACAATACATCATATAACACAAGAGACATAATCTCAACTGGATGGAAAGGAATTGAAAACTGAAGCATGTACATTCTACTACTGTATATGCAGAGTAATTTGAGTATAGAATTTATTTCCAGAACATGCAACAGTATTTTAATTTAAAACACAGGAGGATTTTAAAAACAACTTAAATTGCTATATGACTTTAGGAACTGTTAATAAATATGACCACTGAGACATGGTGGGTGGACACAATGGGCCTTTCTGCTTCCTTCTGTCTTTTTTGAATTTCATTACTTCCAAAATGGAGAAAACTGAAACTCTGCTACGTCCCAGGAGGACCTCATGAATAAAAAATGTTTTCAGTTTTAAGGAGCAATAAAGAACAAATGTTTTTGATAATGGGATTTGTTGATTTGTAATAATTGACAGATAAATGACTACCGGCTGATCTCATGGTAATACATTTTTTATAATACATTCTTTAAGCTTTAGATTACAGTTTGTTTCATTCTTCTTGTTCCCACAAGGAATGGAAATGTTAAACATGCACACACAACACAGGCTAAGCTATAGCCTTTGTTGGGCACATGCACTGCCTGCCTATGAATACAGAGTGGGATTCTCACATGCAGCCAAAAGCAGGAGGCTATTCCACTGACTGTATTGGAAAACACAGAAAAAAAAAAAACAAGAAAAATGATGGACAATGACCTCTTGCTTTTTTTTTTTGTAATTTCTTTTTCTACTCTGGTCCCGGAACTCTCTCAGACTTCCCCTACTCACTTAGTGCCACTATTACTGCCCACTTGAGCCCTGTCTCCTCCAAGTTAACCGCCTCCACCCTGCCTCCAGCGGCCAGCCTCCCAGCTAGGCCCAGGTGGGAATGCTTCCACTCCTGGTGCTCTAGCTGTAATCCAATGTGCCAGCCGAGGAGGTGGAAGGACAGAGTGGGGCGGAGACACAGGCCCGGTATTGGGTGTGTGGTGGTGTGGTCCCGAGGGTAGCCATCGCTATCCAAGATCAGGGGATTTTTGCTTGACTGTTTTTGCCCCAGGAGCCTGGACATGCAATGGCGGTAGCACGGCTGAGCCATAGACATCCACCACACTCCTCCCCCTTAATGTCATTGCACTAGTATTATCCCTGGTCTCCATCGGGGGTCTGTACTGCACTGGAGATGCCCTGGATCCCTCCCCAGGGAGAGAAGAGCAGTCCATCAGATGCTCAATCCTCTCCCTCCCCTGCCGACCCCTGGCACCTGAGCTCATTGCCTAACTCGGGTCGCCGGTGTGGCATGAGGTACGGTGTCCAGCACCTCAACCCTCAGCACTACCGGGACAGCCAGGACCATGACCTCTTGCAGCCAGCAGTCAGTAATATGAAAATTATCTACAAAACCTACAAAAAATACCCCCTGACCTAGTCTGCATGGAAATTCTGATCTGACCCTAAAGGCACAGATTTAAAAGTACATATTAGCTGATCTCTATAAATGAGCTTTACACAAACTGAAAGAGCACTCTCTCTCTCTCTCTCCCTCCCTTCCTCTCTTTCTCTCATTTCTTCCTCAGCCAGGCTTAAGCTGAAAATGATGTTGAAACACAAACAATCGTCACAGCACTGATTGATTGCTGCAAGTTATGTGTACAGCATAGAGCTCAGTTTGTTGTACCATGCAATACATGTAAAACACACACTGCATCATGTCATTAAAGTTCTGAAATGACGAAGAGATGCTGGAAACTTCAATCCTCAATTAAAGTGGAAATTGATAGTTTTTGATGGCTGTACCAAAGTCCACTTTGGCATAGGCTCAAATTTAATGTTGAATGCAGGAAACACTCCTTGCAGGAGAAAGCATCTCAGTGGACAGTCTTTCAGTCTTCTGCTACAGGGCATCTCAGATCAAGGCTTGTGAACCAAACCCATGATCCCCAAGAAGAAGCTGATCACCTTACAGTAACTGCTAGAGCACCACGTGGCCATCTGTTTTCCTTTTTTAAACATAACTGTTACTCTTCATAATCTGATAAATTTAGATAGTCTCCTCATGTCACAATGTACACAATTTAATATTATTGATGCTTGCTGTGCTGTGGGCTGATATATCAGTCCAGAATTCCAATATGCTCTTGTCTTGTTGGCAGTCCAAAGGCTAAACCTTGAATCTTCATACCTCTCTCTCTCTCACTGGCTAAAAGACGGTTACATGACCAAAAAATGCTCTCACTATTGCCATCATCATTACTTGATGACAGGCAATAGTCTGTAGCAATTGGCAATAGAAACAATTATTACCCACATATGCCACGCAGACATGCGAATGTACCTGGTCATGACTTGGGCGGAGAACAGGTAGCAGCTCCAGTGATCAGAGCCATCAAAGTACATACAGCAGGAGCTACAGACAGATGTTGCCCCCACATGAGTTGAGATGCCCAGGTGGTTACTATTTTAAATATTTTAAACCCCGGGGGTTTAGATAAATCTCTCAGTGAAGGAGAAAGGCAGCTGGGGCAGTCAGTAGAATGGTCCCTTTGTGGAGCCAGAGTGTGGATGAAATTCCCAAAGGGTGAAGTTTATTTTTCAAAAATAATTAAGAGGCCACTATCATAACAGGGAAAACCCAGGGAATACACCAACAGTTAGCATAACTTGGACCTGAAGTCCCAACAAACAGCATCAACTGAATTGTGGATCAGATTAGGGACAGGTCCAGAGAACTAAGCAGCAAGCTGAGAGAAGTTAAAGGTACAGTAGCCTACTCAGAGGTACTGCCAATGCTACAATGCAGGAAAGGGTAGACAAATCAGGATTTTGAAGTTTAATGTGTGATTAAGAGGCTTTTGTGTAGAGGAGGGGTGCCGGGTATGGGGGACTGGGGTTCCTTCTTAGATTATGACAGGCTGTTTGGAAGGGACGGTCTGCATCTGAGCAGAGGGGACACCAGTGCAAAGGAGCAGACGTAAGAAATTTTCATTAGAAAGAGTTTAGAGTAGACATAGATACTGAGAGGGCTGCATTAGCACACAGGGACCAGAATGGGATCACTGGGGGAGCCTAGTTGTCTCCCAGAAAAAGCAGGGTGGTAAAGAGTACTAGAGAGACAAGGAAAAGGGTGAAGCAAAGGATAATGCAGAACCTGCAAAAGTAAGGAATCCTAGTAGATGGGGGGGGGGGTGATAAATACAAAGTTTTGTACACAAATGCCATAAGTCAGGGAAACAAGATGGATGAAATGCAGGTGGGGATGGCTGCAGAGGAAATATATATAGTGCCCAATACTGAAACTTAATCTGACCTGAAGAACTGCTGGGCCCTAAATGATCCAGGGGACAAGCTCTTCAGGAAGGAAAGGGAAAACAGGAGTAGGAATGGTGGCAATGTGCATAAGGACAGATATTATGGTGTGATACAGTACTCAAGGTGAGGGCTGGAGGTAGAGTCACTGTGGATTCAGGTGATGGATAGTGGAAGAAGCACCAGGAAGGGGTAGCATACAGGCCAACAGATCAAATGGTTGAGACAAATGAAGCTCTAGAAAAGGAGTTACGAAAAGTTGAAAATCAGGACAAATAGTGTTAATAGGTGACTTTTCCCTTTCAGATGTAGACTGTTGGGGGGGCGGGGAGCGACGGTGGCTAGGAGTCAGAAAAAAATGATTTGTGGATGTCACTCAGGACTATTTTGTCATACAGTAGGTGAGTGATGCTATATAAAAGGGGGAGTCAGTACCAGACCTGCTGATATCCAATCAGGACATTGTTAAGGTTATTAAAGTGGAGGCCCCAATTAGCTAGAGTTGTCATTGCATAGTGAAATTCAGCATGAAGCTGGGGTCTCAGCAAATGACCATGGACACATGGGTGCAGACTTTAGAAATGTAGATTTCAGGGAAATGGAGGTGAAAATGCAGGAAAGACTCAAGGACTTTCATAGGATCGATGGAATGCAGGGGAAGTGGGCAGCATTAAAGGAGGCTATTACAGAGGCAGCCCAATATTGTGTCAGAATTATAACATTGCCAAAAAAAATTTATTTATTTATTTAAAAGAGATTTACCAAGAAAGACATACTGAGCCATAAAGCTAATTTCCAGATGTGTCCTGGGGGAAGGGGGAAGGGAGGTGATAAGTAATATATGAAACCAGTATGGTTAGAGAGGCAGATAAGGCAGGCTATTTGGCATAGAGAGAGGGCATTTGGGGCATACAAGAAGGGAAAGAAAGAGGCAAACAGAGAGAGGTATAAGGAGAAACAAGGTACAACTAAAAATCTCACCAGGGAGGCAAAGTCAGAATCGTGGCTAACAGAAAGGGTGCAGGAGAATGGCAAATTATTCTTCAGACACATTAGTGAAAGACAAAAGACAAAGGATACCTTAAAAAGTATAAGTAAGGATGGGGTGAGAACAATGGAGAATGTGGAGAAAGCAAGGCAGATATACTGAAAGGATACTTTTGTTTGATTTTTACCATTGAGGATGCAGGGCCATTCCCATACAAAAAAAAAGAAAATTCAAGGGATACAGGGGACAGATTTGAGATGGGGAAGATAAGAATGTAAAGGGTACTAAAGGGACTGGAGAAAAAACAATAAATCACCAGGACCAGATGGGATTCACTCTAGGATGCTGATGGAATCTAGGCAGGTAAGTAAGTAAGTAAAACTTTTTTTGTATTAGGCACCCTTCCAAAGCTCAGGAAGCCTTAACAACATAAATAAAACAATATAAACAATCTCTTAAAATACACTAAAACAATAAATAATCTTACAGTGTTTCCGACATCAATTTTCCCAAGACCCTTCAAAGGCCTGTCAAAACAAATAGGCCTTAAGTGAGTTTTTAAAGCCCTCAATGGTCAGGCTAGCTCATATCTGATGAGACAGAGAATTCCACAGGGTAGAAGCCATAAAGACAAATGATCTTCCCACCGAAGTTTTCAGGTGTACTCTGGGAATCTCTAGCAATTCCTCATTGGAGGATCAGAGTGGGCGGGTGGGACAGTAAGAAGACAGGATATCTTGCAGGTACTGGGGTCCTTGGTCATGTAGGGCCTTATAGGTCAGCAATGCAACCATAAAGGTGATCCACCACTGTATCGGCAGCCAGTGCAGTTCACGCAGCACAGGTGTTATGTGGCAGGATCTAGGGGTTCCAGGTAACACCCTGGCCGTTGCATTCTGCACTAGCTGCAGTGGGTGGATATCCACCCCCGGTAGCCCTAGGTAGATGGTGTTGCAGTAATCAAAATCAGTGGTGACAAAGGTGTGGACCAGGGTGGGAAGATCTTCAGATGGGACCAGGTGCTTCACCCGGGCAATATTCCTCAGATGGTAAAAGGAAGATTTGACCACGGCCAACACCTGAGCCTTCAGGGTCAGGCCTTTGTCAAATATCATGCCCAAGTTATGCACCTGGCCTGAAGCATTTAGTGGAGCCAATCCAAGGTATAATCCTGAGGGTTTTCCCACCCATATCCCAGTCATCCTATGATCAGGGTCCACTACCAATACCTCCATTTTTTCTCGAGTTTAACCTCAGTCAGCTAGCACTCATCCAGTTCTGTATCTATAATAGGCAGTTGTTAAACATCGAGACAGTGTCTAACTCCTGTTCAGGCACAAAAGACATGTACAGTTGAGAATCATCTGCATAGCAGTTAAAACTCAACTGGTACAATCTTATAATGTCCCCCAATGGCAGCATGTACACTGCAAACAACATAGGGAACAGCACCGAGCCTTGCAATACCCCGCAGGGCAGACAGTGAGGAGTAGAGGAATGAATCCCCAACACCACACTCTGAGATCTGCCCTTAAGGAAGGATCGAAACCAACTGAGGACTGTCCCCCTCAGTCCACAGAAAAAATGCAGGCACTCTAGCAGCACCCCATGGTACACAGTGTTGAATGCTGCTGAGAGATCAAGGAGAACCTAGATGGAATGGGCTCTCCGATCTCTAGCCATTAGAAGATCATTTAGCACCCACACCAAGGCAGTCTCGGTGCTAGTGGAGCCACTGGAAGTGCTCTTTCGAGAATCAGCAGCAAACTGTATAGTGCCTAAGGACTGCAGGGTGGCAAATTTGGTTCCCTTACACAAATGGAGTAATGAAAAAATCCAGGAAAATGTAGGCCAGTGAGCCTGACATCAACAGTGTGGAAACATCTGGAGAGAATTATTAAAGAGAGGACAGTCACATTCTTAGAGGAAAAGGGCTTAATAGAAGGGAACAAACACAAATTCACTAAGAGCCAGTCATATCAGACTAACTTATTTTAATTTTTAAAGTAGCAACACAAATGACAGGCTATGGCCAGGCAGTTTATGTATTTTACCTGGATTCAAGCAAAGCCTTTGACCCAGTGCTACATGGAAGACTGGTTAAGAAGGTGAAAAATCTTGGGATGGGAAAGAAACAACTAGATGGATTAAAAAAAACAGAACCCAGAGGGTGGTCCTAAATGATAAGTTCTCTGAGATCAGGGCAGTGACTCGTGGGGTACAACAGGGGTCAGTCCTGGGACCACTCCTGTTAAATACAGTATGTATATGTGTGACACTGACATGGCAGTGATCCAGCAGCATCACCCATGGGGTCCAGGAGGGCAGTGGAGCTCCCCCCAAGCAAGAAGTCCAGGACAAAGACCTTTCTTCAAATCTCACAACTTACCCTGTTATAGTTAATCAGGCTGATGGGAGAACACTCAAATAACAGTACCTGGTAAATTTCTGGACACTGCTCTCCTGTCCACCATGGCCACACAAGATCCAGGACAAAGACCTTTCTTCAAAACTCACACCTTCCCCTGCTACAGTCAATCAGGCTGATGGGAGGACACTCAGATAATAGTACCTGGTAAATTTATGGGAACTGATTTCCTGCCCACCATGGCCACACAAGTTGGCGACAAGGACCTGCGGTGGCAACTGCATACACTGGAGCCCCCCCCCCCTGTGTGCAGGCCACCAGCAGTGGTGACCCGGCAGCATCGCACAAGGGGACCATGAGGGCAGTGGAGCCCACCCTCCTGCCAGAAATCCAGGACAAAGAACTTTCTTCAAAACTTGTACCTTCCCCTGCTATAGCCAATAAGGCTGAGGGGAGGCTGCTCTGCCTCTTTCCCAGGCATGTCAAATTAACTTCTCCTGAGCAGCCCCTGTGAGCAGCCCAGAGCTGCATGGCATAAGCCAAGTGGAGAGTCTGCCAAGTCAGCCAAGGCAGAAGAGGCTGGGGCACAACTCTCTGCCGGCTTGTGCCCCCAAGTTGTCCAGTAAATCTTTCCACTCTTGCACCTAGAAAAACTCTGGAACTGTGTGTAAATGGTTTTCTCCAGTTTCTCTCAGAGCACATAAGGTTAATTGGCTCCATAACCTAGTCAAGTTGTAAAGGCAATCATTGATAGTGGTTGTTATATATTACCAAGCACTCCCTATAGTAAGTTGATTAGTACTCCTCCTCTCAGTTGTCAAGTTACTGGCCAGCTTGCAAAGATGAAGCCATTCCCTGCTAACCACTGTAATTTGCTCATTCTGATGACTCTCTGTCACAGTTCATATGAACATACGAAGAAGCCAGTAGAATAAGACCATTAGGTCTATTTAGTCTGCTTGTATTGCAGGATCTTCAGCTTAAACTATTGACCCTGCCTCCCCCTCAATCTGTACTCCTCTTCTGTCCGCCCCCTCCCTTGACCCTTATTTTCCCCTTGATTCTGTCCCAGCCTCTTGCAACTCTGCCCACTGTCTTCAATGAAACCACATCTTCTGGAAGCATATTCCAACCCACCATCACCCTCTCCATGAAGAAATGCCTCCTAGCCTGTCTCCTAATCTTCCCTCCACCCAGCTTGAGACTGTTTCCCCTCATGTTTTGGTTTCCAATAAGTTTGAAGAGACCTCCTTATCCACCCTATTTATTCCTTTCAAATATTTGAAGGTCTCTCTCTCTCTCTCTCTCTCTCTCTCTCTCTCTCTCTCTCTCTCTCTCTGTCTCTGTCTCTCTCTCTCTCTCTCTCTCTCTCTCTCTCTCTCTCTCTCTCTCTCTCTCTCTCTCTCTCTCCCTCTCCCTCTCCCTCTCCCTCCCTTATGTTCAGGGCCTCCAGCCTCTCCTCATATGTTGTACCCTGCTGGCTCATGATTATCATTGTTTCCCTCCTTTAGATGGTCCCTAGCAGGTTAATGTCCTTTCTAAGGTACGAGTACTTTACACTGTACTCCAGATGCAGTCTCACAAGTGACCTGTACAAGGGCAGTATTATTTACTCCCACCTGTTGCTGCTGATCCCTCTGGCAATGCAACCAGGCATTTTATTTGCCTTTGCTGCTGCTTTCCCTGCTAGGTCACTAGTGATCATCACTCGCAGATCCTTCTCCTTCTCTGATGCAGATACGTAGACCCCTCCCAGGCTGTAGTCAGTCTTTGTGTTCTTGGCTCCAGCATGCACAACTTTGCATTTCTTTGCATTGAAACCACACTGCCAAATCCTGGGCCTCACCTGTTTTTCTAGATCCTCTTTTAGGACTTGTATCCCGTCTGCTGAGTCCATTCTCCCACAGAGCTTATTGTTGTCCACAAATAGGCATTGCCTCTAGATATACAGCTGTTCTAACTACTGCCATGTCAACTGTGCCAGTCGGTAGTCTAGAAAGTGTTCATAGGCATTGCATTTTGACTACCGTTTGTTGCTAGGCAATACAATTTGATTATGTTTTAACTCTATATCGCAGATTTAAATTGTTTTCAGTCACATAAATGCTCTAATTAAATGCTCGACTTGCTTCTTTAGTGACTATGCTAGTTGTTAGCTTGAGAAATTCTCATAGGCACTAACTAGCCCTAACTGCTGGCTCTGAAGTTGTGTTAGCTGCTAGTTAAGGTAATCCCCATCGGCACTAAGCTCTAACTACTCTCTAAGCCAATCTCCTCCCAGGGTGTTCCAAGATGTGCAACTAAGATATACTGAAAGAACTCTATATTCAAAACAGTAGGTCATTCTGATGAAAGCCTAACAAAGGTGCCATAAATTCTTCCTGTCAAGAAGTTGTCCTCTCAGGATAGCTGTGATGACTTAAGTTTCATGCCATCTAAATTAATTTTCCTATATAGCTTTACTATTACTAACTCCACACCACCATGGATCACCACTCAAGTGAAATTCTGAGAAAAAAGTGAGGAGACGTTGTGTGGATTCAAACACACAATATGTTGCTTATGAGGCTGTAGACATTTCCAGTACAGTACGGGCAAAGTGATGGAGGGCATTGTCAAGGAGAGGCTGGGGGGGAACCGGATAAGTCAGGGTGCCTGGACGATAGACAGCATGGATTCATCCCGGGGAAATCGTGTCAGACAAACCTGGTGGAGTTCTATGACTGGGTGACAAGTGCCTTGGACCTGGGTAGGCCAGTGGATGTCCTCTTTCTGGACTTCAGCAAGGCATTTGACTCTGTTCCTCCGTGGGCCTGTTGGATAAGCTGGGAGAAATGGGGTGGGGAACCAGATGATCAGATGGATAGGCAATTGGCTCCAGGACCGGACCCAGAGGGTCGTAGTTGGTGGATAGTCTCATCCCAAGGAGGGTCATTAGTGGGGTCCCACAGGGATCAGTCCTTGGGCCCCTTCTGTTCAACGCCTATGTATCTGACATAAGGACAGGAATCAGGAGTGAGATGAGTCTCTTTGCAGATGACTCGAAACTGGGGGCAGTGGTGGATGGGGAGGAGGGGAGGGTGGCCCTACAGGGGGACCTGGAGGCTCTGGAAAGATGGTCTAGAAAGTGGAAGCTGAGGTTCAATGCAGGGAAATGCAAGGTACTCCACCTGGGGGCCAGAAACCCAGGTCAAGTGTACACCGGGGGAATGCTACAAGTCTCGATGGCTGAGAGGGACCTGGGGTGGTGGTGGATGTCAAGATGAACAACTCTGAGACTTGTAGGAGGGCAGCAGCCAAGGCCAACAGGATGCTGGGATGCATCGCTAGGGGATCACCTCCAGAAGGAGGGAAGTGATACTCCCTCTGTATAACTGCTTGGTGAGGCCGCACCTTGAGTACTGCGTGCAGTTTTGGAGGCCACACTTAAAGCGGGACATTAACCTCCTGGAGAGGGTCCAGAGGAGGGCAACCAAAATGATTTGGGGCTTGGGGGACAGGACCTATGAGGAGAGGCTCGAAGAGCTAAATATGTACACATTGGAAGAGAGAAGGTACCGGGGGGACATGATAGAGGTCTTTAGGTACATGAAGAGAGTAAATAGGGGAGGAACAGTTGGGGTGCTTCGAAGGAAGGAGGAAGGGGCCACTAGAGGGCATGGGTGGAAGCTGGAGGGGGGAAGATTCAGGGGAGAAAGGAGGAGGTGCTACTTCACTGAGAGGGTGGTGGAGCCATGGAATGCACTGCCTAGGGGGCTGGTGGAGGCAGAGACAGTGGAGGGGTTCAAGAGGGGGTGGGACAGGTACAGGGGAAGGGTTCTGGAAGCAAAATCCAATGCAGCAAGAATATCCGGAACTGGGAAGGGAGAAGCCAGAGAAGGCGAGGGGGACAGCAAGGTCAGCACCCAGGTTGGGGACTGACCAAACGAGCAGACACGAAAGACCGTTAGGCCTATTCTGCTGGCATTTTAGTATGTTAGTACACCACAAAGCTGGCACAGTGATGAACCTGAGCTTTTCAGCTATAATTCAGCTGTAGAGGTTTAGACCATGCGGGCTGGGTCCTGACAGGACAATTTCCTGACAGGAAAATCTCATTCCTGAGAGGACAATTTCCTGACAGGAATAGTCTGTGGCACCTTGTTGTCTTACCCATTCAGATTCTAATTTAAACTGAATCAGGTATCGCTCCATCCACTGCATAGTACTGCCTTGCAGCACTCCAGAAGGGTCACTGCTAAGAACACTGAACAGGAACTTGAAAGGGCAACCAGGACCAACATGCTACTTCTGTTTTTCTGCATTATTACCACCAACTCCTCCTCCTCTCCGACCCCTCCAAACTCTGATCTCAGCTCACACTAAGCAGATATCCACTCAGGCTTATTACATCTTTCTTCAGACTATCCTGAAATACTGCTCAGGCTAATTGGTTTTCACCCTACTCAGCCAGTGTCCTCCCATAATCACCTAAAGAAAACCCTGCAGCAATGCAGCCAACTCCTTATAATACTTAGAAAAATATAAACTCTGGCACACACTATGCCAAGACAGATGCATTTAGCTTAAAAGCAGTTTGTCTTTATTTATAATCCAGCATCACCTCACAAAAAAAATACAAGCAAAAACTCCAATGTTTCATGCAACCGCACCTGCACTTTATCAAGAGGATAAAAAGTTGTGCAGACCTACAGTCTTTATAGTGCACCATCAGGTGTCACTAATTTAACAACTCAACACCAATATAATTACAAGTGAAACACCCTAAAATATAATGAAGGAAAGAATGGAAGGGAATGGGGGGATGGAAAAGTCCCCCCTCCCTATTCTCTTTTTCCTTTCCTTCATTATATTTTAGGGTGTTTCAACTTGTAATTATATTGGTGTTGAGTTGTTAAATTAGTGACACCTGATGGTGCACTATAAAGACTGTAGGTTTGCACAACATTTTATCCTCTTGATAAAGCGCAGGTGCGGCTGTGTGAAACGGTGGGGTTTTTGCTCATATTTCTGCTGTGAGATGATGCTGGATTATAAATAAAGACAAACTGCTTTTAAGCTAAATGCATCTGTCTTGGCGTAGTGTGTGCCAGAGTTTAGGTTTTTCAATATTGACCTAGTATTCTGTGCACCGCATATCGAGTAGTAGCTCAGTTTTTAATGTTGTCCTTATAATACTGTTGCTCCTAATGAATGCAGATGTGGAGTCCAGTCCTGGCCCACCTTCTAACCCAAATGGAGGACCTCTTCTCTTGCCTAAAGATCTCAAAATCTTCCATGTTAATATCAAGAGTCTCCCTCCCTCCCTAAGATCAACCTAATCAAAAACTAGAGAGTCTTGAACCAACCCAATTTCCTGATCATGACTGAAACCTGTCTTTTTGCCTGCGCTCCCTCCTCAGCCATTAACATCTCTTGATATACATCCCACAAGTAAGGCCGATCTAAGAGGGGCCAAAGTACTCTTTTATTCAGCTAGCACAAAATGTTTCTATGTAACTGTCAGAGTAGCCTCCCAAAAATTGCACAAGCTCATCTCTGGGGTCCTCACCAGCCGACATTCCATCCCACTGGAGATTATGGGTGTATACTGTGTCCCAGGGAAACCTTCAGAAGTGGTGCTAGACATAATGCAGAAAGTACTAGTTCCCCCATCCAGAGGCAAACACATTGTGCTCATTGACTTTAATACCAACTGGTTTGCAGAAGCCAAGCCATTGATTTCCCCCACTCTCCACTCCTAAATCAAAGCCCTGAACCTGCATCCACTTATCTCTTCACCTACTTACTTCAACCTCAAATCCCACAACCACAGTACAATAGATTGGGTGTTGGCAACTCACCTGCAGAAAATCCTGTCCTCAGGCACTCTGCCTGATATATTTAGTGATCACTGCATTACCTATTGTGAGCAGAAAATTAAACCCACCAAAGCCCACCACTAAATAACACTTACCAGGACCTTCAAATCTTTCTGCTTGGAAAGTTTCTTACAGGATCTCAGTGCTGCCATCTGGGCCCCAGTTCTATCTGCACCTGACCTGGAAGAGGCTCTAGCATGCTTCTCCACCTTTCTAGGTATTTGCAACAAACATGACCAACTCAGGCATTCCAGAGTCTAAGGTCATCACCTTCCCTGGATAGTCCCTGACCTAAGCAAACTCTTCCAGCAGAGAAACTTGGCCTGGACCAGACACAAATCAAGTAGGCTTCCCCAGCACAGGCAAGTATGTGCCACCCTCTGGAACCACTGCACCAGGAGTACATGCTTAGCCAAGGCCAATTACTTCTAGGTATGGGCAGGTACTAAAATACCTGACCCTCAAGACTACCCATGGGTACCTCTAAAGTACCCTAAAAATACCCAGATGAAAACCGAGTAGTTGGGTCGAGTTGGGTAGTTACTACCCCACCCGTTCAACTACCAGATTACCTGACCCTGACCATAACAAAAATCATGTGAAAGACTGTTATTTTTTTACTATTGGACAGTTAGTTAGGTGCCCAGAGCTGTCATACCCATGGGGGGCATAGCTGAGGCAGGTATGAGAGGTGCAGCTGCTGTTAGTGAGCCTGCTGCTGTTTCCAAAAAAGTATACCCATGGTGGGCATTGCTGAGACAGGTACAAGAGGTGCAACTGCTGTGAGTGAGCCTGCTGCTATTTCAAAAAATCATACTCATGGCGGGAATTGCCGAGGTAGGTATGAGAGGTGTAGCTGCTCTGAGTGAGGCTGCTGTGCTTCCAAAAATTACACCCATGGTGGGCATCAAACCTATGTAACATAAAACTGATGATTAATGAAAGAAAACTAAGAGTAGTGTGACGTGTGTAGCTGGCATGGTGGCAGTAGTGATGGTTCTATTTGTTTTGTACACAACCTAGTCATCATATTCAATATCATTGTTTGCAGGCTGTTTGTTCATGTTCATGTTCAGGGTCAGAATCACAT
Source organism: Neoceratodus forsteri (assembly GCA_016271365.2). Classification (NCBI taxonomy): domain Eukaryota; kingdom Metazoa; phylum Chordata; order Ceratodontiformes; family Ceratodontidae; genus Neoceratodus; species Neoceratodus forsteri. The sequence continues at coordinate 1,534,760,242 of CM057456.1, forward strand.
AATTCAGTGTTTAGGATAATTGGAAAGTTGTCAGCATACATTTTGAGAGATGTAAGCCATTCCACATTTACAGGATTTAGCAGTGTTCTTTGGTCAGTGACTATTCCTCCAGTTGCACTAAATATGCATTCTGAATATATACTTGAAGGTGGACAACTGAGGTACATTATTGCATGATATGCTAGATCTGGCCACATTGTTCTCTTTTGCATCTAATAAAGTAATGAATCTTCCTCGAGACCAATCACAGTATGGTCTGCAAAATTCTCCGGGATCACTGAGCTGCATGAGACAGTTATCAGTCTGGCAGATGAACCAGCTGCACTTTCTTTATAGGATACTAGTCATGTTGTTGCAGGCGACTAAGAAGTGATTTGCTTTTCTGACCCTGAACACAGGATGACTGAGAAGTAGCTGTAGATGTCCTTTATTTCACTGATGACACTGGTGATTGTAAAGAACTGATAGATGTGCTATTGTCTATGACACTGGTGATTGTGAAGAATTGATAGATGTGTTATTGTCTGTGTAAGAGGTGCACTCTGATGTTTCAGCAGGGTTTGACTGCTGTACATTAGTTAATGGTGTTGGTGGGGCAATGTTACATTTGGTTAGCAAAAGATCTTTCCAGTACTCAATGTCTTCCCCTGCAGGAAGGATGTCTTCAATGTGCCATTTAAAGTGGGGATCATGCAATGCAGAAAACACATAGGTGTTATTCTTAAACATGGCATTTATTCTCTGATCAGTCAACAGTCTGAGACTGAAGTCATCTGCTGGCATAGCAGCAGTTGTGTCTTCTTTTGACTGAAAATCTTTCTTTATGTCATCAAGGAAACTGTGAAGAAATCTTATTTGAAGAAGAATTTGACTCAGAGTTGCAATGTCCACACTGATGTCGTGTGGCAGCCTCAAATGGCTCCAATAAGGTGACCAAAAATTCAAGTAGAGTCTAGCTGCTGGAACTGATCATGATGTCTACTTTACCTATTTGATTCTGCATGGTGTCGTCATGTACAGCTTTTTCTGTTCAAGAAGCCTTTCCAACATGTAAAATGTTGAATTCCAGTGAGTTGGAACTTTCTGCTTTAATGTATGCAGTGGTAAGTTGTTTGACCTCTGCAGCCCCTTCAGGATCTTTTTATGCCTTCACAGATTGGCTGAAATGTCCACATATTTTCCTAGCAAGACCTAAAAGATTTTCAACATTTCTGTTTCCATTTAAGAAACTATGGAAGAGACGATTTAAACAATGTGTAAAACAAGGCATGTGTTGGTAGTTGTTATCTCTAACAGCTTTGACTATGTTGGCACCATTATCTGAGACTATGAACCCTGGAGATAAGGGATATAGAGTAAGCCATTTATGGAATTGTTGTTCCAGCTCTTGCAAAATATTCACAGCAGTGTGGTTTTCCTCAAAAGTGGTGACACTTAATATAGCCTGCTTCCTACTGCTTACAGTAGAGGGGGGATTATTACTTTCTGACTGAAAACTTGCCCAGTGAGCTGTAACATTCATATAGTCAATTGTGTGGTTGCTGGTCCATATATCTGTGGTTATGTGAACCTGCTTCACCTCAGAGAATTTCAACTGATTAATGACTACAATACACACCAAGTCATACAACTGTGGAACAGCCTTTTTAGAGAAATGTGTTTGACAGGGAATGGTGTACCATGGTTCAATCCAGTTCATGAACTTGGGGAAACCTTTTTGGGCAACAAAAGCAAGAGGGAGTTGGCAATCAGCCAACAGCTGTGCCGTGGCTCTATTTGACAGCTGTCATGTTGGATGTTTGTGGGTAAATTCTGATGTCCTTGCAACACTTTCTTTTAATGTTAGTTGATGAGAATGACAAGATGTTTTTAATTTGGGGGGGGGTGTATTTTTTAGACCTTTTTCAAGTGGAGTACTACTTTGGGATTTTGCAGTACTTGATGGTGTCAGAAGAAAACAATCTATGTTTGTCTTGGAAGACTGTAAGGACACATCAAGTGATTCAATGTCAGTTTCTGCTTCCAGGTCATTGTCACTATGGTCATCGACACCACCACCTCTACTATTACCCATACCAACCACACTCCTCGACCTGCCCCACTCAATTGGGTGTTTTGCGTTTGTATGTCGTATCATTACTGATGTTCCAAAATTTCCCACTTTGCCACCACAACTGAAGCTCTTTTTGCACAGACTGAATACAACTCAAGAATTGTCTGCAGAGTCAATACAAAATAAATTTCACACTAAAGATTTATCTTTTGTGCTTTGTACCATGGTGCCTGGCACTAGTCCTCATACAGTCAAGAGACCTGGAAGAAACCCTATACTGCCATTTGCTTGTTGAGATGAATTGTTCTCATTCATGCTCATCTTCTTATTCTTACATTTAGCATATGATTTTTTTTTCTGCACTTGCTTCTCTTTCCTTACAGTGGCATGCTCTTCTACCCCCTCATTGAAACTACAGACCTCATTTCCACAAGATTCAGAAGAACTGGAAGTGTCATCATCATCATGTGGGACATTGCCTGGGCTTTCCCATTCCCAGTCCCCACTATTACCACCATCAGCATTCACTGCCTCAATATCTGAGCTTGTATTTGAGAAGGACGCCTCCTTGCATGCTGCTTCAGCAGCTGGAAGTATCCTGAAATACATGGCAAAATGTTCAGTACCTCTAAGAGTAACTCCAGTCAGTTCTTTCTGAAACTCTATTATCATTTCATTGCTAACATGCTTTTTTGGTTCAGGAGGACACTTAGTGCCAGTCCTGGTGATGCTATGATTATTGCCGCTATGTTCTTCATTAGTGGTATAATTCAGATTGTCCATACTGTATCATTAACAGCTGCACATCCAGCAGCACTGTATTTCCTTTTAGTAGACTTAGACTGGGAAATATGAGGCACAGTAGACACAACCATGAAAACTAATGGCTATTGTTCGACTAACTGTTGCAAAGACAGACAGTGTAGCTGACTATGTCACAGACAACAATAAATGGCAGGGCTCGGGGCACCAAGCAAACAGTTTAATACAGCCTAAATGGCATTCACTATGCTGCAGAGAGACACACAATGTAGCTATGTCACAGTCATAGAAATGACAGGGCTCAGGGCACCTAACAGACAGTGTAATAGAGCCTAAATGGCTTTCACTATGCTGCAGAGCCACACACTGCAGCTATGTCAAAGTAATAAATGACAGGGCTTGGGGCACCTTACAAACAGTGTAAAACAGCCAGCCTAAAGGGCTTTCACTATGCTGCAGAGGGACACACAGTGTAGCTATGTCATAGTAATAAATGACAGGGCTCAGGGCACCTAACAGACAGTGTATTACAGCCTAAATGGCCTTCACTATGCTGTAGAGGCACACAATGTAGCTATGTCACAGTAATGAATGACAGGGGTTGGGGCACCTAACAAACACTGTAATGCAGCCAGCCTAAATGGCTTTTACTATGCGGCAGAGAAACACACAGTGTAGCTATGTTACAGTAATAAATGACAGGGCTAGGGGCACATAACAAACAGTGTAATACAAGCTAAATGGCTTTCACTATGCTGCAGAGACACACACAGTGTAGTTATATATGTCACAGTAATGAAAGAGGGCTTGAGGTACCTAACAAATAGTGTAATGCAGTCTAAATGGCTTTCACTATGCTGCAGAGAGACACATAGTGTAGCTATGTCACCGTAATAAATGGCAGGTCTCGGGGCACTTAACAAACAGTGTAACACAGCCTAAATGGCTTTCACTATGCAGCAGAGATGCAAAACAGCTGCCAGTGCCTTGCCTTTTGTGTTTTTGTCCCCCCCTTGCTCCTTCTCTCCCCAGTACCACACAACTATCCACCTCCTCGACTTGAGAGGATGATCTCCCAATTCCCCCCTTCCTCCTGAGATTGTTTCAGTCCCTAACCCTGATCCCCATTCCCTTTGCTCCTTTGGGGAGGACTTTTCCTGTTTTATTTTTTGGTAAGTTTTTGCTACAACTTAATGGCAGTCTGCAGAGCGACTGCCCTATTCCTTCCATTCTCTCCAGGGTCCAGCTGCTATCTGCACAACAGGCTTACAGTAGACAAAGCACAAACACCACTGACCAATCAGGTTCTCAATCTGGTGTCATGTGTTCCTAATTCTGCTGTGAACTTGTCAAGTACCCCATAGGCTGCCCCTTCATGCCTGTTTCCAGCCTGGAAAGTCCAGGCAGGAGTCCCAGGACCCTGCAGGCTGCCTGTAATGTCTGTTTTAAAAAAATTACCCATTACCTGTGTCAAAACTACCCAACCCATAAAGTACACTGTTATGTCAGGTAGGGTATTAAATTACTCGAACTACCCTACCTGGCCAGACAAAAATTGCCGACACCAGACCTATCCAATCCAGCTACCCGATAGGTAGCCCAAACCTAATTACTTCCAGCACAAGCTTGCTTCCAATGCTCTTGATCCCTCTAAATTCTGGAAGATAGTCAACACCCTAATCAACCCCCTTCCCCAGTGTTGTGCAGTCCATCCTCATCGTCCTTTGACTGCCATCACCCTCAACAGATACTTCACTGAAGGACCCAGACCTCTGTTTTTCAACCACCCACGAAAACCAACCTGCTCTCAGGTGGAAAATTCCCCTTGAAGGTAATCACAGTTGATGGCATTCACAAAGAAGTACTGGCACTAAATGCTGAATCCAGATGAGGATCTGACAGCATATTGCCTAAATTCCTCAAAATAGGAGCTCTTGTAATAACTGTCCCTGTTCACATCTTCAGTTAGTCCCTCTGCACTGGGTCATTCCCACACAGTTGGAAGCATGCGCTGGTGGTACGATCCACAAAGGGGGCCCAACTGACTGTCTCTCCACTATCACCAATTTCACTTCTACCCATCCTCTCTAAAACCCTTGAGAGGTTCATCAGCAGGTAGCTGTTTAACTTCTAAATGGAGTCCAACTTCCTAACTCTGTATCAGTCAGGCTTCCATCCCAACCACTCAACCTCTGCCTTCCTACTCAGGGTGATTAACCACTCAGACAAGCATCTGGGCACAGGAACCATAATTATAAACCTAGCCAAGGACTTCTACACTGTGGATCACCCGGCTACTACTCAAACTTGGGAAGTCTGGTGTCTCCCCAAGAGCTCTAGCATGGTTCCACTCCTAACTGGACAATTGCACCCAATCCATCAAGCTAGGCCTGAACATGTCTCCTGCCCTACCTGTCTCCCTCAGGGTCCCCCAAGGCTCAGAATTGGGAACCCTGCTTTTCACCATGTTTATCAATGACCTCCCTCTATCCATCTCTGTCAGCTGCATACATATGTATGTTGAGAATACCATAATCAGTGTGTCAGGTACCCATGTCTCTTCCATTGAGGAATCCCTTCAACAGGGACTTCTCTGCCATCCAAAACTGGTTCCTGGACAATTGTCTATTCATGAACCAAAAGAAGATGGTGCTGTTTGGCACCAGACAATGGATGAACTCCACCTCCTCCTCCTCCCTGACCCTATGCTCCCTGGATGGGTCCTTTCTGGACCCAGTCACCACATGCAAGCACTCTACCTTGGCCTCTACTTGGACCAACATCTTGATTACTCTAAGCACATGTCCAAAATCAGAGCCATGTCCTATGCCAAGCTTCATTTATAGAGTAAAAAACTGTCTTCAGCTAAAGGAAAGGAAACAGATTGTGGAACAATCTATCCATCCTTTTCTGGATTATGGAGACATAGTTTACTCAGATGCAAAATCCACTACCCTTAACAAAATAACCACCCTGTTTCATGTGCTGTGTAGATTCACATTAGATTGCCTCTCCTACACATCATTATACTATGTACAATGAACTGGGCTGCCCCCCCCCCCGCAAGACAGATGGTACACACTGCTCTCATGGGGGTAAATTACTGGCCTGGAAAACTACCAAAATATCTGTCTGACCTGTTCGTTACCTCAACAAACCCAACCTACTCACACAGATCTGAGGCAAACTGCCATCGCCACATCCTTCTATGTAAACACAACCTAGATCAAGCCTCCATTATTTACAGGCTTCCCAATACCTGGAACAATATACCCTTCAAATTCACTGCCCCTCCCTACTTCAAATCATGCAAGGCCCTGGTCCAAGCCCACTTCAAATCCGCATCATTTTTTCTCACTGTCAGGCTCCCCCTCCTCCCATGCCTAGAGCCTCCTCTCCTTGATGCTCCTGTAAGGTCACTCCTGGAGTGAGGTAAAGATGCACTCGTTACTGCCATAGTACTGTAACACCTTGAAACTGGGTGAACATGTACTGAACATTTCATTGTTTGTTGATTTATACCTAGAATTGTATCACCTGCTCTGCAATGGAAATTGTATATCTTGTTTTACTTGAACTATTGTCTTGTATTATTGTACTGTCTATTTGTATCATCTAACTCCCACCCACCCCCAGATACCAACTGGAAGTGAGCCCTGAGCGCTGTGTGCTTATCTGGTAAAATAAGTTTTACATAAATAAATAAATAACTAAAATTAAAATAAAATAAGAGAGGGTATCCATGGCAAGATGAGCCTGGTCACTGATGGTACAAAGCTCTATAGGAGGGTGACCAGATAAGAAGGGATCATGATTATTTTTTGTAGTTAGTTTTTTGTCCAGGAAAGGAGGGCTTGGCTATTCTGACTATTTTCAACCTTGTTCTGGGGAGGGGAGAGTACAGATAGATGCAAACTGACATGTTGAATCAGGTTAATCTGTTAGTAATTTTAGTGAATGGGGGAAATTTGGCTAGGGCACAAGGGAAATTCCCCTACTCACCTGTAGGGGGATTGCTGGCCATCTTAGGATGGTCACTGTGTGGGAGATGCCAGATGGGATGGATGTCTCAGAGGTAGATGAGCAGGGCTCCTCCTCTGCTCTCTTATCTCAAGAGGTCTCTACGACTGAAATAACTATGCCAGAAAATAAAGACAATGAAGGAGAAAATGACATTTTTCAGTCAACAGAGGACTTAAGCCTGCTAGAGGAGGAACAAAGTGCTGAGAGTTCTGCTCCTGAGATAAGTATAACAACCAATTTAATTAACTTTGAAACTCAAAAAGAAATGTTGAAAAAATTAGCCAAGGAAAAATTTAGACATGCACAGTGTAAAACCCATCTACAAGCTGAGTTAACAAAGTTAAGAGCTGGGAATACTCCTGTCAGCAGGCACGGTCCAAATGTTAAACATTCCTGTGATGCACTATCATCAAAAGTGAATGCTGCTCAAGAAGGCCAAAAGTTTACTAATGTGTGTTACTTCATGTATTTCTTATGGGAATGAAACTAACACTGCAGCTGGCAGCAGAAACGCTAAGAGTAGCATGTGCCAAAAGCCACCAGCAGAAGTAGAAGCTGAATTTAAAACTGCTATGGGAAAAAATCCTCGGTTCCAGATGGAGTCAAATAGTGCTACAGAGAATCTCAAGCACAGCATTGTCCACCCCTCCCCCCCGAAAATCTGTCAGCATCCTTACCAGGCAGTTCAATCCAACAGCCATTTCTAAATCTAGCAGTACTGAAAATGTTCACAGCACCTCAATAATTATGGAGATGATGAGGAACGATATACCAGAAGCTGTAAGGGGGGGAAGCAAGGAGAGTAACCTGCAGAGCAAGGCAGTCCAGTAGTATTTTAAATAGATCCCCAGAATCAGGACAGAGGAACATTTTTTTCTTTTTCTGCCAGAGACCAGGCATCCAAAGTAACCCCTAATGAAGGGACAAAAAAAAATAAAAGAACTGCATCTACACTTGCTAAGAGGAACATGCCCACTGACTGGCAATATATGAGTGATGACTCAGCTGAAGATCCTTCCCCCCAACAGAAACCAAACAGGCAGCAACAAACCACGTCTGCGGCAATTCAATCAGCTTTTTCAATTAATCCTGTATCAAATGACCCCTTTGTACAGTGGTCCTCAGAAAAAGCTCTGTCTGAGGTCGGCTAGAAGAAAATACTAGACTGCAAATGGCTACCTGACTCAGAATGTGGCACAAAAGATCCCTTATCTCAGCTTTTTCCTGAATGGTGCCCACCTACTGAAATACAGGTACCTGCATCACAAGGTCTTTCCAGTACCAGAATGGAGATGCCTATCTCAGATGAGCAAAACAAGAAAGAGAGAACCCCTAGTAAAACCATGGGGTCAATTATCAATCAGACAGAGAAAGAAAGGATGCAGCCTAATCAACAAACTCCTTTCGAGGGAACCACAAGAGACTCGGCAGAAAAACCCCAACCAACTCCTATGCTATCTGAACTGTTTTCAAAAACAAAGAAAGAAGCAACTCCTAGAAGGAAAGCCATTAGGATCAGATGTAAGGGGGGTTTAAAAGTAAGGCCAGACAGGCATTACAAAGGGAGAACCTTGCTAAAACAATCTTTGAAATTTTCCCCCAAAGAGGTCTTCACCTTTGTTATCATCTCAGGTGAAGACAATTTTGATGTGAGCTTTCGTGCCCCCTACATACTTGACCTATAACCAAGTGAAGTTTTCTCCTCTCTGGGCCCCCTTTTTTGTGATTCCCTTAACCAAACCCTTAACTAAATATGTAACTGTTATGTTTAGGAATGAGGGTGTCCATGTAGAGGACACCACTTATTGGTTGTCTCAAAAATGCGAGGTTCTGAGTTCTCCAGAAGTAAATCTAGACTTGGAGCTCTTCTTGACAGGGGCGAAACTCCAACAGAATGAGAATGAAATTGAACATATCCCAACTCCTTTATATTAGGAAGGGACAGAGGTGTATGCTTCTATGCAGGCTAACTTCGAGCATGCTACAAGTGTGGCTCAAGAACACACTTGTCCAGTGTATATGATACTCCCTGCTATGACATCCGTGGGGAGATTGGTCATATCAGTCACCAATGTGCCAACCATCCTAAGTGTGACTTATGTGAAGAGTCAGGGCATGTGTTTTCAGAATGCCCATGGGCCGCTAAAAATAAACCCACTGTAATAAGCCCTGAATTGTTAATTCAGAAAGCTCAGGATGCAACTTCCACCCTGAGGCAAGCAGAGGAAGGGAGTCACCCCACTTCCCAACCCCCAACCCCACCCTCAACACAGGAGCAGAACTATCATCAGAATGAACATCAGAAGAAGCTGAAGCCCGAAACTGTTGATAGAAGTGGAACTCCGACTCTCTCGATCCATCCAACATGGCTGATCTCCCCGGTATGTTACCAAGACCCACCTGGAGATCAAGATCCAGAAGTAGTTTCCATACCTATAAGCCCCCACCCCAAAACCATCTCCCATGCCCAGAAGATGAGCTACTAGAAGCTCACCCCCCTTTACCAGGGCCCTCTGATGTTGAATCTGAGGATCCCTATGCTGCCTTAGCCACATCATGGGGAGACTCTGACATGGAAATCGAGCCAGATCCTCCATCCCAAACCAAGTCAGCCCATCTTAAGTGGACTATAAGGGGAAAAAGAAAAAGAAAGGAAAAAAGGCCCTTAATTAAATAGGAATTTGATCACTCAACTGCTGTAGCTTAATCAACGCTACTAAAAGACATGCACTTTTCCAGTACACCTACACCTCTAATATTGACATCTGCTTATTACAAGAGACCTGGTTGTTCACTTTGGACCAGGTTTGGCTCTTTCAGGCAGAATGGTTATGGGGACCCTCCTTTTGGTCCTTTGGCCAAGATAGGGCTGATGGCATTGGAATTATCTTTAAGTTCTTTGCCTTCTCTCTGTCTAAATTAATTGACCTTATACCTGGCAGGCTCCTAATTACTTATGGGTTATGGAGAAAATCTGCTTACAGATTTGTCATAGCATATGGCCCTCAATTAAAATCAGAAAGGGTAGCTTTAATGAATGCATTACAGCCCTATCTGATATCCCCCTCATATATTGTAGTAGAAGGAGACTTCAATTGCAAAACACCAAAACCAGGGAGACCTCTAGATGGGAAAAAATATATTGTGGCACAAACACCTTAGGAAAAACTATTAATATAGCTGACCTAAGAGATTGTTCAAAATGTCAAACTCATGGACCACCCTACACATATAGAAGAGGTAGAATAACCACAGCTATAGACCATTTTTTTATTTCTAGAAATTTGCCTACTCCTAATTTTGAAACCATATACACTGAATTTTCAGACCACCTTCTGATAAGAATAAACTTTCATACACACCCCTCATGAAAACAAAAACATAACAGATGGTGCCTTAATACATTAGTATTAACTGACCCCAGGGTTCTGAATGGAATTGCCAGAATACTATGGCAAGAACCTCTGTACATGACCTGTATGATAATATAGGAGAGTGGTGGAATGACACAAAATCAGATATAAAAAATGGTTTCAGACTTACGGGAAAACAATGAAAATTCCATATTTTTCCAATATTTACAACTACAGAATCAGTTGCAGTACTTATATTCACTGGATGCAACTTCCAGATTTGATTACTCCCCCCAAATAGAAAAAATAAAAAACGAAATTAAATTGTACCAGTACGACAGAGCTATAATCCTAAGAACAGAGCTACAATTAGGTACTCAAAAATCCCCATCAGAGACCCCTTTGAGGCCTGTAAGGCCAGAAATGAGGCCATTTCTCTAGAGCAGTGGTTCTCAAATGGTGAGGCCAGCCTCCCTAGGGAGGCCCCAAGTTGTTCCAGGGGAGGCTCAGTCAAGTCTGGGAATGTATAGTATTTACATTTTAAGTTTTGGCTGTTTTGTGTGAAAGGATACAACAAATTAAATATGGATAATTGCAGGTGAATTTCTTTACTTTACTTATGCACAAATATGTGACCAGAAAGTCTCCACTGAGCCAAAGTTTGTTTATAGGTGTGTATTTATATGTAAATTAATGCCTGGGGAAGGCATGCTGAGTCAATGCTTGTTTCTACAATTTATTTATATGCAAATTAGTGACTTGGAAAGGTACACTGAGTCATGGCTCATTTCTATAGTAGGTATTTATATGTAAATTAGCGACTGGGAAAAGCAGAGATCCAACGTACGTTTTCAGGTATCACCTGAGGTAAGGGAACAGAAAGTTGCTTAACAACTGGGTAAGAGAGGGAGAGGTGAAGTGGCTAGGTTTGGTTGTTCCAGATAGAGAGAACCAAGTAACAAGGGCTGAAGAGTCAGAAAAAAGGGGTGACAAGTGAAACCTGGGGTGCCGGGTCAGGGGTGGAGAGCAATAAGTTGAATAAAAAGAGAATATACTCAGTCACCTTTACTAATTTCACTTTATTCCTGATGTACTGTGCAAAATAGGATTTTTTTTTTCTGTGGGGAGGCCCAAGATTTTTTTTCAAATTTGAGGGAAGCTCGAAATCTTTTTTGTGTCTTGAGGGAGGCTCACTATCACAAAGTGTGAGAACTAGTGCTCTAGAGGACTTGATAGACAAAGAAGGGAAAGTTGTTCGGGCCGAGGAAGAATTACATCAAGAAATTAATAAACACTTACAATCCCATAATATATCAGACCCTCCACATATAAGAGACATATTAGCGTAGTTTCAAAAAATTAAAGTTCCACGTCCCTCCGGAGAAGTTCAGGCTCTCTCCTCTCCCATTTCTGCCACTGAAATAGAAGCAGTTATAAAAAAACAAAATCTAGGGACCTCTCCTGGACCTGATGGTCTCCCTTATGAATTTCATAAAACCTTTGCTGGTACATTAGCTGTTTGTTTAGAGATAGTCTTTACCTATTTATTAAACTCCACATCAGTTCCTTCCCACTTTACTTCAGGCCTCCTAGTGATCCTATTCAAATCTGTTTATAAGAAACACATCTCAAACTGGAGACCTATCACAATCCTAAACTCAGACTTTAAAATCCTAGCCCAAATCTTAAACAAAGACTACAAAGCATGGCTGGAGGACTAATTCATCCATCACAGTTTTGTGGACTCCCTGACAGGAAAATACAACATGCCATAATGATCATCAGTGATGTTACTGAATACTTTTCTCAAAAAAATAACAGGGCTGTATACTCTTGCTGGACCAATGTAAGGCCTTTGATAGGGTCTGCCACTAGTTCATCTTCTCTGTATTAGAATATTATGGAATTCTGATAGAATTCATAAATTGGATAAAATTATTATATTCTTCAGTCATGGTACACCCAATAATTAAGAGAAAAGTGACTCCATCTATACAAATTACATAAGGAGTGAGGCAGTGGTGCCCACTAAGTCCCCTATTGTATATTTTTCCTTGGACCCTCTCCTTAGATGAATAAGCACTTCCTCTAAGCTAAGAGGTCTTTAGGGCACTCTGATCAAGATGACCTGAAGGTCCAAGCATATGCCACTGACATATGTCTGTTTCTGTCAGAAGTGTCACAGCTACCAGCTGTGCTTCAAGAATTACAAGAATATGCAGCAGTCTCTAACTCTAAGTTAAATACTGAGAAATGCAGAGGCCTATTTATAGGCTTTCCCTGCCCAGACCTCATAAGAATAAAGGGTATACAAATATCAGCAAACCCTCTTAAAATATTAGGGATTATGTCTGGACCACAGAACTGCCCTAGGGAAAATTGGGAGTCTGCTCTAAGGGGGGAGGGTAGACATGAAGGTACAAAGATGGAAGGGGTTGAAACTATCAAAAAAAAGAGTACATATTATAAAAAAGATTTGTAATCCCTTGTCTTCTATACATAGCAATGATCCCCCCTACACTAACCCTTGAAACCAGACTCTATTCCTATTTTTTTCTATGTTATGGGGAAGTAAGTTGAACCCCATTAAATGTTGTTTCACATACCTATCCAAAGCACAAGGAGGCCTAGGGATGGTGGGTCCCATAACCTTCTTTCATTCCCTTTTTCTGTCCCAGACTATTAGAATAGGCCTCCAGCCCACCAACACGTTACAATACTTCTGGACTCAAAACATCCTAGCCAGTTATTTCAGACTTTAGAATAAACCCCCCCAAGAATATCTCCCCGCATACAGATACCAAAATATTTTAAACCCAGTGCTCAAAAACGTTTCAAATGGGCAGTTTCTAAAACCCAGATATCTCAAAACACCGGTCCTCATCTGTATAATCTAATCATGGCAAAAACTAACCCTTCTGAACCTGAATTTAAAAATTGTCCTGATTCCTTAAAAGGGAAAGTATTAAAACAAATAATGGCAGGATACCTATGCATAAGTGGGAAATATTATGGCTGTTTATGGAAACTGAATATTAAAGGCAACTTCAAACACACAATGCAGAATTAAAGATATTGTCCATACAACTCTTGTCAAGCCACAGAAGAAACAATGGAACACTTTTTATTTAGCTGCTCCTATGCAAAATCCCTATCGGATTTTCTGGCACTCAACTGGAATCTAGGATGGCTAAAGAAACTAGACTATCACTCCCTAGTATTAGGCCATTATCCCCATTTATGCAGAAGATACTGTATGATGCAGGAACATTAGCAGTTTTTTTTGCTGTTTTAAAATTGTATTTATGGCAGGCAAGGTGTCAATGGGTACTGCAACAAAAGTTAATGTCATATGAAACTGAGTATTTTAGTAATGAGGGCAATGCATACTGTGTATGAGAACGATAAAATGTTCTACTCCTCCAACAGCGTTTTCAAATGGTGAAAAGGATTTGCTATTTTCATAAAGTATAAATGGATAAAAATTGAAGGGGTTCAGAATGAGAGATATGATTTCTCTAGAAAATATGATTTGTAAAATAAATGGCTAGAGTTTAAAAAGAAATGCGAAGGGAGAAGGAAATCAGGTTGAAAGCAATTTCATGTTGTGACATAGGATGACTGTAAAGAAATGAACATTTAGAGCATATAGGATGTGTTGTATTTTGTAAAAATCAAGCTAATGCATTTTATATGTGATGATTATGACTGTAGATATGTTTATATTGATGTGATTTCAAAATAAAAATTACCCTACTCTTTTTGAGAAGTGCCATGGGATCTTTAATGTCCAACTGAACAACCATCAGAACAGGCAGACAGGACCTCAGTTTTGGTCTTATTCAAAAGACGTTACCTCAGTAGTGCAGAATGCCCCCTCTTGCAGCACTACAGTGTCAGTAATGGATTTTACCCTAAGTTCCTGCTATAATTCACCACACCTTTCCAATCTTCCAGCTTCAGAGGTGAGAGTGCAACCTGCTGAGCCACTGACAGTGTTATGACTTGAGACTGGATGTGAGAAGACTGAAGAAGTGGTCCAGTGTTTGGCAGTTGGAATTTTATTCCAAAAAGTTCAAGGAGAAGCACATAGCAGGTAGAAATTTGAAAACAGTGTACTATATTGATGGGACACCCATAGAGAGCACAGGCGTGGGGCATGGGAGCTGTGATCAGCAACAACCTAAGTATGCAGGTCAGTGCAACAGTATGTATAAAAAATGCTGGGGTGCACAGGGAGAGGTATTACTAGCAGGAGAAAGAAGGTGATACTGCTTCTGTATAGATCACTGTGGAGACTGCATCTGGAACACTGTGTCCAGTTCTGGGGTGCATGCCTAAGGAAGGACAGGGACAGATAAAAGGCAATGCAATGAAACACAGAAACAGAATTTGTCAGCAGAAAAAGACCAGTTGGCCCATTCAGTCTGCCCTATTTTTCCCTGCCTATTCCACAACCTCAGACCATATTTGGTCTTCGGCATCCCTCCCACCTCCCTTTCCTGTACCTATTATACCTGTGTGCCTATCCCATGTACTGTATGCTTGAAGCCCCCCACTGTTTTCACCCCCAACCTCTTCTAGCAGGCTCTTCCAAGCAGCCACTACCTCTTCTGTGAAGAAGTTTTTCCTCCCATCCCTCATAAAATCCCTCCAGCGCTCATTGTATGCCTCCATATTCTGGTGCTTTTCTTCCTCTAAGAGACTCCCCACCTGTACCTTGTTCATTCCTGTGAGGTACTTATAGGTCTCAATCATGTCCTCTCTAGCTCTGCTCTCCTCCAGGGGAACATGTTCAGTTCCCACAGTCTCTCCTCATATGGTTTTTCTTGCAATGCCTGCACCATTCTGGTAGTCCTCTTCTCAACTGCATGCACTCTGTCACTGTCCTTGCAGAGATGTAGCCTCAATAACTGGACACATTACTCCAGTTGAGGTCTCACTACTGAGCGGTCAGTGGCAACATCACCTCCCTTCTTTCTCCAGCTAGAAATGCCCCTTTTTGTGCAACCCAGCATCCCACTAGCCTTGCCCACTGCCTTGTCACACTGCCTTGCCACCGTAAGAACATCAGATAAGATAACCCTGAGGTCCCTTTCTTGATAACTGTCAATACCTCCCACATCTTATACACAGCTCCCAGATTTCCCCACCCCAGGTGCATGACTTTGCACTTTTTTGCATTAAGACCCAGCTGCCACACCTTAGACCACTCCTCTAGTTTCCCCAGATCCCTTTGCATTCTCTCTATCCCTTCCTGAGTGTTCACCCTATTACAAATTTTCATGTCATCTGCAAAGAGACACACTTTTCAGGCCAGTTCCTCAGCAATGTCACTTACGAAGACATTGAAGAGCTCTGGTCCCAGTACTGATCCCTGTGGCACAACACTAGTCATGTTCCCATCCCCTGAGTATCTTCTGTTTAACACTACTCTCTGCCTCCTATCCTCCAACCAGTTTGATACACAATTTAACACTTTCTCCCTAACCCCTAAGCTGCTTAGTTTCTTTACTAGCCTCCAGTGTGGCACAGTGGTGAAAGTCTTGCTGAAACCCAGGAAGGCCAGATCCACTGCATTCTCCTGCTCTACCACTCAAGTCACCTAGTCAAAGAAATCTGTAGGATCTGTTTCACATGACCTCCACTCCCCTGTGAATACATGCTTCCGGTGGTTTTGCAGCCCATATGCCTTCAGGTACTCCATCAGTCTCTTCTTCAGCAGGGTCTCTATTAATTTACCAGCCAATGATGTGAGCCTGACTAGTCAATTGTTACTAGCCTCCTCCCTGTTGCTGCTGCTATTGTGCAGAGAGACCACATCAGCCCTCCTCTGGTCCTCTGGAACTACACTAGTGTCCAATGAGCTGCTGAATAATGTTGCCATAGTAGCAGTTAGCACCATGCTCAGCTCTTTTAGAACCCTTTGATGAATCCTGTCCAGTCCCATTGCCTTGTTCTCCTTTAGGGCTTCCGGTCCCTTCCAGACTCTTTCCTCCCAAAATGAACTTACATGCATTCCCAATCCCTCTGGTGCCATGATCTTGGAAGTCTCTATCATGGTGAAGGGCTGTGGTGATGATCCATAGTCAGCAGGGGAAGACATATGATGAGAAAGGGAAATGTCTCAATACGTATTTACTGGAGGACAAAAGAGCGAAAGGGGACGTGATAGAGATTTTCAATGTTCATGAAAGAGTTCAGCAGAATGGACACAGCAAGTCTGCTCAAATTAGGAAACAGTGCATCCACCAGGGTCATTTGCTTAAACTGGGCAGGGGAAAACTTGAAAAGGACATTAGGAAATATTATTTCATGGGAAGGTTAATGGATGGGTGGAACAAAATTCCTAACAAAATTTTGGAGGCAAAGACAATAGCGTGATTCATGAGGAAGTGGGATGCATACAAAGGAGTTATCATTCAGGAAGTGAAGGGATGGAAGGGGAGACCATGGGGGAGAACATAGATTAGAACAGCTCCAAGTAGGGCTTCTTGCAGAGACTAGATGGACTGTTCAGGTCTTTTTCTGTCTGTCACATTTCTACATTTCTAGCCAACAGCATTAGAAAGGTATTGTAATTAAGGCAAGATTTAATGAAACAGATATTGACCAAAATCATTTTAAGGTGTAGTGGGAAAATCTTGACCCCTTGGGATGAGCTACTGACTTCCAAGAGTCATACTGTCCTCAGCCTTTAGTTTCAGACAGCATCAATATTTTCAGTCAGTAGTTCCTCCCAAAGGGTCAAGATTTCCTGACTATATCCCTCACCTCCAGTCAATATTTGTATAATATGTTACAGCACTAAAGCGATGCATAAATAGTGCATGTCTCAAAAAATTATCAGGAAAATAAAATTTCCATTGACCAAAAGTTTTACTAAAACTTTCTGCAAATACTGAAATATTTTACCGATAGTAAACAAATAATCCACATCAGCCACAAATAGTAGTAGGATGTTTTCCAATTGACCTTATGCTATTTATGACCTCTGGTGGGCAACTGTTAATAATGTGTGGAGCTATGTATTGGTGTATGAAATTAAAAACTGCGATGTTAAGGCCAGCTATATGGCATTGTGCAGTGAGGGACTGATCTGGTATTCTAGTAACTTGAGTTCATACCCTAAGTCTGGTACTAGAGATGAGTGAACTGACTCTGCTGCACTTCCGAACCTCCCCCGGACCAGACAGACTCAGCTGTGAATGGGAAAACCAAGCCTTTCATGGCTCAACCCGAGTTGCCCAAGTTGACCCAGTTCAGAAGTACAATCCAGCTCTGTCTAGCACTTTACCACTGTTCCATGCTTCCATGCTGGTGTTCAGTGGTCCCTCCCCCCACCTGATCACCTGCCTGACATAATGTAATAAGTTTCCCTGGTGTCCCATGATCTCCCCTATCCTGATCTCCTAGATGTTATATACTATTCCCTGGTGTCTGGCAGACACTCTCCCTATTCCCATTCCTCTGTAATAAAATTAGGTACCAATCCATTCTCTGGTGTCTAGCAGACCCCCCACCCTGGCAGGTAGTGCCCCACCACCCCGCTCTGCCCACCCCGACTCTGAGCTGGCAACTGGCACAGCCCTATGATCTCCACCATGGCTGGTCACGGACTGAAGTGTAAATGAAAGAGCAACATGCAATCATTCATGGACATGACAGCTTTGTTGGTGGCCAGCTGTGGTGGTTGGAGACAAGAGAGGAGAGCTATGCCAGTCATTGATGGGGGTCGGGATGGGGGAATGGCATGATGGGCCACTAAAATGCCCACCACACAGTTCCCCATCTAGGCCCCCGCTGAACCTCACAGCCTTTTACTTTTGTCTCCACTGCCATCAGAGCTGTCACTGAATGAGCACGAGCTGGCCTGTCAATGAATAAGCATGTGCTTGTACAAGTACAAACTTTTTCATTGACAGCTCAGTTGGCATCCTGCAATGGTGAAGAGTGGAGGGCTGTGCCAGTCACAAGCTGGGGGTCAGGGTGCGGGAGGCACTACCTGCTGGGGTGAGGGGTGGGGGCCTGCCAGACACCAGGGAATGGAAGACTAGTACCTTATTCAATTACAGAGGAATGGGGATGGGGGGGTCCCTAGACACTAGGGAATGGTATATAACTTCTAGAGGATTGGGATGGGGTTGGGACCACTGGACACCAGGGAAACTTGTTACATAATATCTGCCGGGTGATTGGGTTCGGGGAGGGACCACGGGACACCAGGGAATACTCAAAATGGCATTTTTCATTAGGTCTACAATTCATCAGAGTAAATCAGGGTAAATCAAACTAAATCAGAACCTTTTGGAAAAAAAATCAGAGTCAAAATCAGAACTGGGTCACATCTGGTTCACTCATCAAAATTTGGAGTTTAACATAGAAGTGACCACTCAACCCCAGTATGATAGTGCCACTATAGTTAAGGTTGAGTAAGCTGTTTAATGTTAAACCCTGAACTTTGCACTTTAATAGCTTCACCCCGTTCAATGGATTTGCATGAAATGTTGCATGCACTGTCTGAGGGATAAAGTCACTTGATGTACTACGTTTTGTTCTGGTTGGATGTGTGGACTCCAAGCTCCATATAGTGAATTTTTAGAAGAGAATCAGGATCTTTTGCCCTTTTTTTGTTATTGCCTACAGTCCAGATGGCTTGGAATTTTGGTCTGAAATGTTCAGGGTAGAAAGGGCTTGCCCTAGAAAGGTGCCTTTCATTAGTATGGTGAAAAAATATTAATCCATTCCCAAGTTATAAGGATTTGACCTCTCAGTTCTTGACATGCTTAGTATGGTTTTTTGGAAAGATGTTTGATACCCTACTGAGTATGTTCACAACTAAAATTTCAAGTCCTTGTGATTTAGGAATGGATTACTATTTTTCACCAGAAGCACACCTTTCTACCCTGAATATTTTAGAGCAAAATTCCAAACTGTCTAGGCTGTATATGTATATATCATAGTAGCGTGGTAGTGGCACTATAGTTAGGGTCGAGTAGGCTATTTAATGTTAAACCCCTCATTTTGCACTTTAGTAACTTTGCCACTGTTCAATGGATTTGCATGAAATTAAATAAGAAAGCAGAAGCAGCATACTCCAGTCTACTTATCCACAAAATTGTAATGCAAAATTTGCACATACAGCAGAGAGCAACAACAACTGATGGCAAGTCTAGCAAGGCCCCAACATTATACAGTATGGATGCAATTCTACTTCAACTTAGGGGTCCTGTTTGGTTCCAAGATCCAATTTTTATTCCTCAGATTGGAGTGAAAAACAGTTTTCAGATTTGTCAACAGGGGCATAAAGTTAAGCAGATGGATATAGAAAAGGAAAGTAAAGTGCAGAAGAGAGTTAAATTTATGCAAGCACCCCGATGAGTCAAAAATGAAACACCTGGTGGAAAGAAAATGTTTAATAAAAACATAGAGAGAAGCAGGGGATTGGCCAAAACCATTGAAAGAATTATTCTCTAACAATCAAGCTTACAGAAATGGCAAAGTGAGTTGGAAAAGGCACCAGAAAGAGGATCATATAGAGGCAGACTAAAAACAGCAAAGACGATGCTTGCAAAAGGCTGCTAAACAACACTCTAGAGGTCCACAATATAGCTATGAATACTCCCTCTATGTCATCATCAGTAACGAAAGATAATGAATGACATTCAACATAGAAAAATGTAAAGTAATATACTTCAAAAAGAAAAACTGTAGACATGAATACTATATAGATGGTACCAGAATCCATGACAGTAAGGATGAGAAAGACTTGGGTGTGCTTGATACCAATGATTTCAAGTCAAGAGGTCACCATAATGGGGTTATACGAAAGGCACCACAAATCTTGGGGTACATTAGAAAGGCTTTTACTAGCCATTCTGAAACAGTAATAATGCCACTGTACATGGCTTGTATTAGGTCACACTTGGATTATTTGCTACAGTTCCGGTCACCATATCTCTGTAAAGATGTATAGGGCCTAGAAAGAATACATGGTAAGGCAACAAAATAAATATCACCAATATGGAATGAACCATACAGAGCCAGTCTTAGGTACCCTCAGTGCCAGCCATTGCCGGTGGTCCCCTACTTATAGGGCCCCTAGAAAGAGGTTGCAAAAGTCATCAGTCTTTAAATGTTCATGTTTGTTTTAATGTATTCATTACAATCCCTGTGTAGTGTGGAACTATCACACAATGGACATTACTGGGTTAGGCAGAAGTCTACAACTGTGCATCATAATGACTGAAGAATACTCTCTATGGTATCTTCAAGGGCTCTCGGTGACTACCACTGCTGGGGGCTCCCAGAAACATAAGACCAGCTCTGCAGCCATATAAGGAATATTTATTCCATCTGGGATTGCATATTTTGGAAAGCAGAAGGGCTATGGGTGGCCTATTAACAATGTTTAAACTTGTACACAATAATACATTAATAGAGGAACTGGACCAAACTTTTGAAACCAAGGGCCAGATATTCAAAACTTAGCCCCGGGGTTAAATTAGCACTGCAAGATGTGCTAAATTAGCCCTTAACCAGTAGCAAGCTATATTCAAAGGAATAGCCCTGAGGCTAAACCTGCTGAATATAGCATGCAAAGGATGCAGTGCAAACAGGGGTAGGAGTGCAGTGCTAAAATAGCCCAGGAAATAAGACAGCTCTAAATATAGCAACAGGGAAGTGCAAAATGCAACAGCAGCTCAGTGGACACAGAGGTGGAGTAAGGCAGAGTTGAAGTTGATGAACAATGTGTGTGATAACGATGGAGTGTTGCACAACTGCAAACAACAATGCAGTCCACACACTGCAGAACTGTGCTATAGTTGTGAGTGGTTTGCCTGGGGCTAATCTGTTTGCACAATGAAACATATTAACCCAGTGGAAACACGTTAGCCCGGGGCAAAAGTTTGCTATATTCAAAGCTCCTATGCAAATGAGCCTACTTAGGCAATCCATGTGCAGACAGCCACATTAGCATCTCATTAAGGCTTGCTTAGCATACATTAGCATAAAGATTGCCCAGTGCTATTCCATGGTGCACTCAGCTCCACCTATAAGTCAGTCTGGAACTACAGGTCGGTAGCTGTAGGCTGTGTCTCTCACAGAACCACCTCTATGTCAGACTGGAGAAACATGTGGGTAGCTACAGGCTAGTCTGTACACAGCAGCACAAAGTGTGCCCCAGGGGACTAACACCACTGCCATGGGTGTGTGTGTTGCATGCCATGGACATATTGTAGTCCCTGACACAGTGAACAGCAGATGCTACAGTACCATAGTGGCCGGTTTAGTGAGGGACACAGCAATGCCTACTGTGTGGCAGGCATCACTGACTGTTGTACACCACACAGTGACAGGACCAACAGGCAGGTGTGTTCTGACAGTGGACATCACTGTCATGCTGTCCTGCGCCCCACTAAGCTGCGTCAGTGGCAAGGTTGTCCCACAGTACAATACACATGGCTGGCCATGTGTGCCTTGATGTCTGTGCAGGTGTGCGGCTTGTGCCCCGGGAGGGGAGCAGACACGTACCATCAGACAGGCACACCGATGTCAGGGGCATTCCCAACACTGAAATATGTGCACTGTGTGGATGGCCCCAGCTGTTTGGCCAGCCCTTACTATGATTTGTAGCCTGGTCACTGGTACACTCTCCATTCGACACCCCCCTTCCCTCCAGTGCTGCATGTGTACTATTATACACTTTGTATGTACACTGCGATTGTTGCACATATCAACCTGTTGTTGTTTTTTTGCCTCGGTGTGTTGCCGTTTACATTAACTGAGCATCCTGACCTACACCTGTTGCTAACCTTTCCTTTGTGTTTCACACAAAGGGAGTTGCATGTCTTGTTTGTGAGTCCTGCTCTGGACTCACATAGATAGAGCACCCCTACCTTTGTACAGAGTACTGGTTTGCCTCATTTTGTGTATTTATGCCCTGTAGTCTATTATTGCTATGTCATCCTTGGTTTGCCTGAATTTAAGACTACCTTTTCCTGGGAGGTAATTTGCACCACGCAAAGTTGCATAAACACACTTTGAGCGGCACTAATGCACTGAATATAGCTTAGCATCTGTATTCATGTACACAGCCCCTCTCTTTGCACATTGTATACATTATACTTTTGCCCAGCGCTAATGCAGTTTGCCCGCGCTATTTGGCCTTTTGAATATTGGGGACCTGAGCAAACCCTGCACAAACATGGCACAAATTGTTTGAGCCCAGTGCAAAATTTTGAATATCTGGCCCCAAATATCATAATACTAGGGGTTACAACCTACAAATTTATTTAATACATACATGAGAGGATCTCACTTCACTGTGTGGGTGGTCAGGGAGTGGAAGGTGTTAGTGGAGGGACAATGGATGCATTCAGAGCCATACTGGACACTTACATGGATTCAGACTATCACAGAATAATATACTACTCAATCAATGAGTCATTTTCAATAGGCAAGTCGGTCTTTTTATGTTTCTATCATCTTGGCATGAAACTTAGTGTCATATACCAACTAGAACAGTGGTGACCTAAAATTCCATACTACCTGCCTGCCCACCATTCTGATGACGTTACCTCCCATTGACTCCAGAAAAGTCTTAACCGATTTTAATTTTTAAGTACTCTGAGCACCATCATAACCGTGCACAACAGCTACATGTTTCCTCCTCTATCTGAATGCTGTTATTCTTCCTTCCAGGTTACTTTGTCTGAACCAAAAGCTACACTAAAAGCATATTTGCTAGTCTACTACTGAATAGTACCATCTCTGCCTGCCCTGACCTGTGTCATTATCTTTATGAGCAGCATGTACTGTACTTTGTCTGCACGTTACCAACAATTTCAACACACAACTAATTAGTTCATGTTATTTGTATTCAGTATAGCAAACATATACGAAACCAGGTCAACCGGTAATAACAAAACCTGGATAAGCAAAAATTACCCAATTTTTTTTGGTTCAGATACATATAGTATGCATACCATGAAAATATGTAGGGCTGGGTTTTGAAAAGTTGTGGCATGATCTTTGGGCACTTGCACTACTTTTGATATGACTGCTAGACCACAGAAATCGTGAGTTGCAAGTGCCATGAGCTGCACTCCAAAAATGACACGTGTGACAAAATAATGATGCATGCATCATGTTTGCGCTATAAAGTAAGTACTCTGTGAGAACTATGTCACAAATGCATCAAAGCATTTTAAAATAGAACACAAGCATTTGGGCACATTTGTCATGAATCAGGCTGCATCTGAAATAGGGACCTACACCTGCATCATGAGTATTAACAATTCAGCCCATAACCCCTCATTTTTAATGTTTGTTTGCTATCATGCATTCATAAAGTGAACATATTGTGACTGCTCGGGGAGTAGGGGCTGAGGAGGTGTGACACTGTAGTAGTCAATGCAGCTGAGCCTGCAGGAGTCTTGAGACTGACAGGGCAGAGAGGAGCTGGCTAATTATTATAGTGTTCAGCCTGATCACACGATCAGCTGATTTTACTACGCATTTGCATTCAGTAGAAAGTGGCTGACTGTGGAGGAGGGCAGATTGCTTTGGTCGCCTTCATTGCTTGCTTAAAGAATAATTTGGTGCTGGGGAAAGAGTGCTGCTAAGGTGAGGGTGGAGGGAAATATTGATTTTAACCCAAAAATGAGCTCTAAAGATGATGACCAGCTGTAGAGGTGGGTGGGTTGTGCTGGTCACCCATCATGGGAGTTTTCTAATAGTCCAAAAAATATGAAATTGTGGGTGCTGGGGGAGAAGGATGGGGACTGGGATTGTAGCAGAGGGTGGGGATGGGGGTTCTGCATTTGAAAGGATTGGGTTGGGGTGGAAGGTGGTGGGCTGTTTCTTTTTCTTAATAAGAAGACATGAAAACACAGAAAAAAAGAATGTGTCAGCTGAAAAGGGCTGGTAGGCCCACCTAGACTGCCCTATCTTCCTTGATTATTACTACACCTTAGACTCTCGTTGGTGACAGGTGTCCCTCATTCTTTCCTTACCTCTACTTATTATACCCATGTTACTATCCCACACATGTTTAAAGCTCCCCACTGTCTTTGCCCCTACCACCTTTTCTGGCAGGCTGTTCCAGGTGTCCACTACTCTTTCTGTGAAGTACTATTTCCTCACATCTCTCTTAAACTTCCATCCTCAAACTTCTTAGCATGCCCTCGTGTTCTGGCTCATCTCCTCATGTGAAGGAAACTCCTCTCCTACACCTTTTTCACCCCCGTGAGGTACTTATAGGCCTAAATCATGTTCCCTCTTGCTGTTCTCTCCTCCAAGGAGTACATATTGTGCTCCCACAGTCTTTCCTCATAAGTCTTCTCATGTAACCCATGTACCATTTTGGTAGTCCTCCTCTGGACTGCTTCCACCCTGCTGATGTCCTTGCAGAGGTGCAGCCCCCAGAACTGGACACAGTACACCAAGTGGGATCTAGAAAGTGAACGATACAGAGGCAACACCACCTCCTGCTAGAAATCCTCCTCCCAATGCACTCCAGCATCCAACTAGCCTTGCCTAGTGCCTTGACGCACTTCCCTGCCACCTTGCAGTCATATGGAGAATGGATATGAATAATGAATACCCAAATATTTGTGCCCTGAGTATAATACTTGGCCTAGATATTCAAAATTAGGTATGCACCCATGCGTAATAACTACACATCAAATACAAACAAGCAAACATTCAGCATTGACCAGTGACTGTTTTTATTGTCTTCTATATATTGCCATAGTTTCATTCATATGTATGAACACTCATTTATATCTCAATTAACTGTATTTATATGTGTTTGGATGTATGTATGTTTATGTAGTATGCTTGTGTAGCATGAATATACGGTACACAGTTTTGTTTTCTTTCTCTCCTCCCTCCTTCCTTCCCTGACTCCTGTGTACTGGGCAGTAGTACAATAGATGTACTTCTAAGTAAGCAATAATACCCGACAGGGTGGGCGGTATAGGGAAATACCGGACCGCCCAGGGGTGTAGGAGGAGGGCCTTATAGCCTCTGGAAGGTCCAGTATTTCCCTATACCACCCACCCTGGAGGGTATTATTGCGCTTAGAAAATGGGCACTGTCAAGGAACAAAAAAGAAAAAAAATGTTATAAAACAATATATATAAAAATACAAAATCAGCTTCAAGTAAGTTTTGTGATAAAGTAATCCCTCTGGCCATTTTGATTTTCATACTATTGGGGACTCCATAGTCTTAGGTGTCTTAGGTGTCAGCGTGGCTCAGTTGGTAGCACATCCGCCTCTGGACCAGAAGGGCAAGGGTTCTCATCCCATACTGGGATTGGACTTGCACCTAAAAATCGCTGGCATCCGAGTGCAGTATTGGGGGGTGCTGTACTCCTGGGGTGTGCCGTCCTTCGGATGAGATGTTAAACCGAGGTCACTTCTGCCCATCCTGGTGTTGTTCTGGTGGGTGTCCAGGTGGAAGTAAAAGAACCCAGGGCACGCTTCGTAAATAGCAGGGAGCATTCCTGGTGTCCTGGCCAACATTCCCCTTCCCATAAACCGGTTCATGCAATTATCCAGTCTGTGTATGGGTGATGATGTGCGATATGGCAGCCACCACACATTCAGTCACTTCACTACCAGTCTAGCATTGCTTGTAAAGTGCTTTGGGATACCGTGTATGAAAAGCGCTATATAAATGCTGATTCTTCTTCTTCTTCATAGTGTGGGAGGGGACTTTGCTGGCATGCAGTTTGTGACAGAAGCTGCCAGGCATGGGTGGGCTCTGAATATGCAATCGGGATACTGGGTGACCACTCGGTGAAGAGAATTTTTTCTTTATGCTACTCTGTGTCTGCCAGTAGTTTGGGAGAGAAGCGCGGTTAGGAAATGCAGTAGCAGGACTTGAGCTATTTGTTTTTGGATTTTATGAATTGGGCCAGGGACCAGTCAGAGCACTTTCCTGACGTGCAGTGCCCGTGAATGGAGATGTGCTGCTGGCTTTCACCAGGTAATGGATTACCCGGTCTTTGGGAGACAATGGGACACAGCATTTTGTTTTAGTTCTTTGCTGGTAGGTGTTATTGTTTTTAAGTTTTTTATGATGAGTACTGTGCTTCTGTTGGGATTTGTGTGTGTGTGTGTGTGTGTGCGTGCGCGCATGCGCGGGGGGGAGCGAGGGACATCGTGGCCTCGTTTGGTCGTTTGCTTACCGAGCGGTACAAAATGGCAGTTGGGAAGCTTGAAGATTCGGGGTGCCCACAAATATCCCAAGTAATGCGGCACTCTGAATAGGAACTTGTTCTCTAGCAGACCTCTATTGAAAAATACCAGACTGCTGACATTGGTATCATAGCCAATCAGAAGGGTAGGATTTTCTGACTCATTTTCTAACACCCTCTAATAACCTACCTGTCATTTGACTTACAACTACTCTTTTCTGTGTATATGGTAATTACTGCATGTACTGTAGGTAGTACTATCCATTGTATAAAAGAAATGCTTTTTGTACAAACAGCCATCACCTGAGGATGAGCTCTGTGTAAACCTCTAAGCTTGAGTACTGGACTCA
The DNA here is from genome assembly GCA_016271365.2 of Neoceratodus forsteri. Lineage (NCBI taxonomy): Eukaryota > Metazoa > Chordata > Ceratodontiformes > Ceratodontidae > Neoceratodus > Neoceratodus forsteri. The sequence continues at coordinate 1,534,786,992 of CM057456.1, forward strand.
TCACTGTCCTTAGTTTTCCATCATTTGTTTTACCCCGTGGTCTAGCTATTGTGGTGAGAGTGGGTATGTATTCACATGACTGACTGACACCCCCGTGACTGCAATAGATTTGTGGACCTGTTGGCTTTCAAAATGTGAATTTCATAAGCAAACAAATGAGGTCTACACCATCATTTTCATGGTGCAAGCATGACAGCAGAGCCCAAGTACTGCAGCTTGTGCAAGCAAACCTAATCTGTGCAAGTAAAATTACCATTGTACTCACATACAACACATTCAGCCTGCTTCTCCAAAAAATACACCTTTCAAGTGCTATGGTATGCATTACACATAGCTCTATGCATTTGACACCCCAGTCCAGGTGCTTGTGCTATAATTTATTAACTCTCTTAGCATTATGGGACATGTACGTGACTGAATTAATAAAGTAATGTTGTTTATGAGAACAACTGAATGCAGTTTGTAGCACAGAACCACATTACGTCTTTAACTACTGTACTTGTTTGGAACAGAGAACAGAGAGCTGAGATGACTAATGATCTGAGACGGCTGAAAGACAACATGGAACAGCAAGGTAAGCTGTATTGTCATTACTTGGCTATGCTTTAACTGCAGTGAAGCAGTGCTGGCTCAAAGGGCTACATAGTAGGCAACTGATTACCAATATTTTCCTCTGAGCCTGGCCTCAGTCCCATGTGAGTTAATACAGCATTGGTGACATTAAAATATTAAATTACCTTTCTTGAAACATTTATTTAATGGAAAACATAACATTACTGTATACCTGTTTTGCTTGTGATGACAGTGCCATTGTGTTTTATTGTAAAATGAATATTTTGTACTGTAGACTGAATATTCTTATCATGCAGAATTTATTATGCACTGTATCAATTTTTTGTACTACCAGTCTTGGCCATGTCATGCCTGAAAATGGATCATCAGTCCAGCCTTTTACCTAGTTAATATATACAATAAATACCAACATCCATCTAAATGACAGTGTCAGTACCCTTAGAACCCTTTTCATTCAGCTAGCCACTCTCACCAGTTTGGCTGGCATAATACCTTCCCCTTGACACCACTGCACCCCACAGTATACCATTCACACTGTAATTTGTTAAATCTGGGCTGCTACTTTAATGTGTTCACTACGTAAATGAGTTCATTATTTTGTTACCATTAACAAAGTAAATTTTTGCAGTTTTGCACATTTTTGTACCTTGCACCCTCTGATATTCTATGTTTATTACATAATACTTGTCAGTTTGTCACATTTTACTATTGTACTGTATATTCTCACAAATTTGTAAATGTTGTACCTTGCACCATCTGAAAGTCTGTATTGTACAATGCACTTGCCACTTTATTCAGCATCGTACTTTGTGATTGTCTCTTTTTTGTTTGTTATATTTTTTACCTTGTAACCTCCCCTCTCCACCTCTGATCTCACCAGGATACAAGCTCCAGTGCAGTTTTTCTCTCCCAATCATAAAAATTAAAGAAATGAAAAATACAGTCTACCACCAGTCTTCCACTGGATCCTGAGCTCAGCGGGGGGGAAGGGGGTATCCCTACAAGCCATACCATGGGAAGCAAGCTGTGGTCTAAGCAGAATAAAACAATCAGGTAGTGGCTAATGGGACAGGGTGGTTTCTGATACCCAACAAGGGAGAGTGTTGGAGATGGCCAAGGGATGGATAGAGAGATAGATAGACAGACAGACAGACAGATGGGTGGCTGGATGGACGGACATACAGACAGACGGACAGACAGATAGGTGGGTAGGTAGATAGAAAGATAGATACATAGATAGAAAGATAGATAGGTAGGTAGGTAGGTAGATAGATAGATGGAAACGGGGAGGTACCCAAAGACTGGGGGACAGCAGATGTAGTCCCCTTATACAAAAGTGGGAACAAAGAGGAAGTGGGGAACTACAGACCAGTCAGCCTCACCTCAGTAGTGGGGAAGATCATGGAAGCACTACTGAAGGAGATACTGGTGGAATATCTGGTTGCCAACAGACTACAGGACCCAAGGCAGCATGGTTTCACCAAGGGGATGTCATGTCAAACCAACCTTGTTGAATTTGTTGACTAGGTGACTAGGGAGGTGGATCAGGGGATGGCAGTGGAAATGGCCTATCTGGACTTCAGCAAGGCCTTTGACACTGTGCCACATAGAAGGCTATTATATAAACTGGAGAATATGGGTGTGGGCAGGACAGTAGTGAGGTGGGTAGGTAACTGGCTGGGTGGCAGGACACAGAGGGTGGTGGTAAATGGCTGTCACTCCACAGAGGGAAGGGTGACCAGTGGGGTACCACAGGGATCAGTGCTGGGACTGGTCCTATTCAACATCTTCATCAGTGACATTGCACAGCACCTAGAAGGCAGAATTTCCCTGTTCGCTGATGACACAAAGCTCTGTAACATAGTGGACACACCAGAGGGTGTAGACAGAATGAGGAGGGACCTGCAGAAACTTGAAGAATGGTCAGGGGTTTGGCAGTTGAAATTCAATGCAAAGAAGTGCAAGATAATGCATATGGGGCACAAAAACCTGGGCACAATATATCTGTTGGGGGGGTGAGGATATAGCATGCACCAAGCAGGAAAGAGATCTTGGGGTTATCATCTCTGATGACCTCAAGGTAGGGAAACAGTGTGACAAGGCAGCATGTAAGGCAAATAGGATGCTAGGATGCATAGGCAGGGGCATCATTAGCAGGAAAAGGAGGTCATAATTCCACTATACAAGACACTAGTGATTCCCCACCTGGAGTACAGTGTACAGTTCTGGAGACCTTACCTACATAAGGACATAGACAGGATAGAGTAGGTTTGGAGGAGGGCAGCAAAGGTGGTACATGGATTGCATCACAAGTCCTATGGGGACAGGTTGAAGGACTTGAATATGTACTCCCTGGAGGAGAGGAGGGAGTGAGGGGATGTGATAGAGTTATATAAGTATCTAACAGGGAGGAACAGGGTGCAGGAATGCACTATTTTTAAAGCGAAAAAGATGTTCCAGGACTAGAGGGCATGGGATAAAGTTGGAGGGAGGAAAATTCAAAGGAAACGTGAGGAAGAATTTCTTCACAGAAAGGGTGGTGGACAAGTGGAACACCCTGCCAAAGGAAGTGGTGGAGGCTGAAACAATCACAGGATTTAAGAATGCATGGGATAGACATAAAGGATTTCTGGAGGTCAGGGGTGAGGGGCAACAGACGTGTAAGAAAACATTAAGTGAACTTACAAGCTCAAATGGGCAGACTGGGTGGGTCATTGGCCCTTATCTGCTGACACTGTCATTGTATATACGTATCTATGATAGATAGACAGATAGATAGAGATATGTGCTGGCAGTGTAGTAATGCAGTATTTTATTGAGATCTAAATTCTTTTGACAAAATCTCTTCCTCTAGGGGTCAATTTTTACATTAATTTATTAATCCATGGACTAGTGCAAATTGCCCTAGGCTAATTTATCATTTATTCATTCATGTTTTTTAAAGTTAATGTATTGTACAATGTAAAAGATAGATTCCATGAGAAGTAAGTCTAGTTTCTGGACTGTCCTTACAATTACATAATACAAGCAAAAACATACTGCATATACAAAATAAACTTACACAAATCTGCACATTATTGAAAAGCATGTACAAACAGGTAGAGTCTGGAACATATATTGTTTTAAGTTCTAACAGAACTGAAATAAAGTAGCTGCATTCCTAACACCCAGATTTAGAGCATTCCAAGAGCAGGGGGGCTGCAAAGGGAATAGTTTTAGTGCCATAGTTCAAATAAGCATTGAGTCAAACTAAGATCCTTCTCTAAATACATATTTAGAAATTATGGAAAAGAGTTTTCTGTGCAGATAGGGTGTGGTAAAGTTAATAACTGACCCGTAAATTAATATTAAGCAGTTATATTTCAGTAAGGTTCAAGGGAAGCCATTTTAAAGTTGATAAATGCAGGCAATGATGAATATCTCATTTAACATTAAAACAGGACCTGTAAACTGTCTCCGAGTCATGAGGGTAGGAGACATGGTAAGGTGGGTGGGAACACTAATAACACATTCAACACTTTGTGGACATTGTGTTTACAACCGTAATAGTATATTTTGTGCAATTTTGAGTTTTCTATATACTGTATATGAACATAAAGAGCTAGCTAGATAGATGGATGGCTAGATAGATATATAATAGATAGACAGACAGACAGACAAACAGATGGACATATAGAAGGATAGATAGGTAGGAATGCATGTAGATAGATAGATAGATAGATAGATAGATAGATAGATAGATAGATAGAGTGATTGACTGACTTACTGTAATTATGTATTTATAAAGTTTTACCAGAAAAGGCATACTGAGCTGGTAACAGCTCATTTCCAGATGTGTCCTGGGGAGGGGGAGATAATGTACACAAAAAAATAGGTGCAAGAGTAAAAACACATTAACAGTTGTGCTGCCACAAATTCAGTGTCTGGCAAAACAGTGCAAACAAAATAATAAGTACAATTCATCAATAGATGTGCAATGCCAATATTCAGTGCAAAGTAAAACTGTTCAACGGCACACTCGAAATGGAGGAGTCACGTGATGCAGAGCACTGACTAGCTGCTTTCTCCGGGTGCTCCGACCTCCCTTCACTCTAAACAACTTATAACTACATTGCAATTCTCCTTTTTTCCAAACTATTGTACAATTACTAACCTGACAACGGACAGAACCGACGGAAGGCTTGATGAAGTAGAATGTAAAAGGCTGCACCTAAACATACCCCACCTCACGGCCTTGGAGAGAAGGCCTCGAAAAAATCTAGGCCTCGATTCTCCAAATGCAGACTTCTGCGACAGGGGCTATGGAGGAAGAACCTCTTATGTTAACAAAATTTTTTAGAAGAATTTCGCCCCTTTAAACTGGAAATGCAGGAATTAGCTGGAGAAATTAAAAATGTCACCTGTGCACTGGAGGATCTCACACAAAGGACCTCAGACAACGAAGCGAGGATACGGTCCCTGGAGGGGAGCAGCGCAAGACTGGATCCGGTACTGACCCAAATGAAACACCACCTATCCAAAATGGAATTAAAAGTCGAGGACTTAGAAGGCAGAAGCCGCCAAAATAACGCGGTGATCATCGGCTTGCCTGAAGGGGAGGAAGGGCCAAACCCGATCAAGTTTGTCCAGAAGCTGGTGGAGAAAATAGCAGGCCCCTCTCCTTTTGGACCCACTTACACCATTGAAAGGGCTCATCGAGCTTTACGCCCGTTACCACCAGTGTCTGCGCCCCCACGATCCCTCATATTTCGATTCTTAAACTATCAAGAACGGCAGCTGTTTATTTCCAAAACCAGAGAAGTCAAGGAGCTGCAATGGGCTGGAGCAAGGATTAGGGTAGCTCAAGATCTGCCTTTGTCGGTACGGCAAAAGAGGGCGGCTTTTCATCCTCTGGTCAACAAGCTAGTAGCGGCTGGAATCAAATTTAGAATGGGCTACCCGGTCAGATTTCAGGTGCAGGTAGCTGGGGGCTGGAACTCGTATGACAACGTGGAAGCTGCAACATCTTCTCGCCAAGAGGCATTTCCCAATCTCTTCAAAAACCCTTGAAGTTATAGAAGGTTTGTTGTGCTAGAAGGGGCTCTCGGTGCCCTATCTGGGATTTACAAGTGATCGTTTATCAAGTTTATGTCCCGGCTGGGGAATCTGCCAGAATGGCGCCTCCAATATTATCAGCAAGGTAACTGAGAGATTCCGGTCTGGGGGGGCAACTGGACTTTCCTTTTTCTGTCGAGATCTGTTAGCCTTTGTTTTAAGATGGCAGTCCTGCCCCTCATGAGAATAACGGCGGTATCCCTATAACGTTAGCTGGTATGCGTTGGGTGATTTGTGGAACCGGTGAATTTCAGGCAATCGGTACACCTAACCAGAAGAAAAGATCGTTTTATTTTCCCAGAAGTTGATTTGAAATAGAAACTTGGACTTTAATTTATCGAACCCGCCACTAGAGGGAAGCAAAGACCGCTTGATGGCTCAAACGCTGCTTATTAATGGGACCCATTTGTTTCATTAAATTTTTTGGACACTGAGAGTCTGAGTCCTTGATGTTGTGCATATTACCACGAATGTTTAAGAAGCTAAAGCGTTTTATAAATATTAGCAGGACCAAGTTGTTGTTATAGACAGAAAAGTTAGAGTATTAGTACGGACTAGATACAGGGGCCTGAGTACGATTTAGTCCAGCTGGGTTGTACAATTTCTTGCTGTAGCAAAGCAAATGATATATGCCCCAGGTATATACAGTCTTATAGATTAATGTATAGATTATAGGGAAACTAGGGAGAGTATTCAGGAAGCATTACAGGTCGCTATAGTTGAGTTTAAAGTTAGTTGAGTTTAAAGTTCATTGCCCTACTTTAGGAACCTGTATATGTTTACATGATTCTTAAAATGTGTTAACTTTAGTTCAGAAAGCAGATGATGAATATAATACTCTATCAGTAGTTTCGTTTAAAGAAGTTGTTGGGGGAGGAAGGAGGCGGGGGAGACTGAGCCATGTGTACTGTTGTCATGGACCATGATAGCATGGTTCGAGCGAGGGGGAGGGTCTGTGATGGGGAAAATTATGGGGGGAGGGAAGGGCAGAGAAAAGGGTTTGGATGGATATGCTGTATAAGAGTCTCATTTAGAAGGGGAGTAGGGGGAGGGAGCACAAGACCACAGGTTTCGCGGATGGGGACACTGAGGTGGGTTGTCTGGATCATGATGTTAGGATAGTAGATAAAACTATGGCATCAAATAGGATTATTAGATTCCTCAGCTGGAATGTTAAAGGGGCATGACAGAAATCCAAACAGTACAGAATCCTGAAACATTTAGAGGTTGTGCAGGCAAATTTTGTGTTTTTACAGGAAACACACCTACTCTGTAAGGAGGAGAATAATATGAGGCGCCTACAAATAAGGAGGGTCTTCTCCTCTCAGGGTACCACGCAAAGTAGGGTTGTTATGATACTAATACACAGATCGGTTCCCTTTACTCCATTGCAAGTTGTTCACGATAATGAGGGCAGATATGTCCTTGTCAGAGGGAAGTTGCAGAATACAGAGCTCTTAGTAGGTTCTGTTTACGGTCCCAATGTGGGCACCCATGATTTTGCTGTAAAGTTATTGGATGTACTCACGCCTTTTAACCGACTCCCCATGATCTTAGGGGGAGATCTCAACTCAACCTTAGATCCTCTAAAGGACAGATCCAAACCTTCCCAGTTGGGCCTGACGTCAGCTTTGCGGGCCTTGAGGGAATTAATTGATTACCTTGGCCTTACAGACGTCTGGAGAGTGCTCCACCCGAAATCTCAGGAATACACTTTCGTTTCGCCAGTTCACGGAACTGCATCCCATATTGATTACATTCTGCTCTCCCGCATTCTCCTGCCCGGGGTATTGGACTCGACAATTGTAGCGGGGCTTCCTTCAGACCATGCTGCAATTTTGGCTTCAATCTCCTTCTCATCCTTACCCAAAAGGGGCAATAGATGGAAGATAAATAACCAGATTTTGCAGAATCCTGAGGCAGTTCAAGATATATCGAGTCAAATAGCTGAATTTATAATAAATAATCTGAGAGACACCGTTAAAGCCAGACATGCTCTGGAGGCATTCAAGGCATTTACAAGGGCATCCTAATTGGACTAGTGGTCAAAGGAAGGAGGAGAAGGGCGCATCATGTCAGACTTATTGACCCGGATAAGGGCCAAGGAGTCCAATATGTTTCCCAGGCTCAGGAGAAAGATAAACTTGAACTAGTTAAGCTAAGAGATATGTATCTTAAGTTGTTAGGGAACAAGCAGAACTGGCCTTAATCAAACTAAAGCCAACTACCTAGACCAAGGTGAAAAGGCCGGGAAGCTCCTGGCAAGGCGCATTACACAGTTAGAGTCTTCTCGAATAATTTCTGGGATACAATCCAAGGAAGATGGTTGCATTAAGACCGCCCCCGGGGAGATTGTCCAGGAATTCTGGAACTATTTTGAATCCTCTACGGGCTATGGAGTCCCCTCCTCTAAGTGGAGACTTACCTTTCTTAATGACCTGGAGCTCCCTCAATGGCAGATCCTGACCGGCACAGTTGGTGGCTGACATTACCAAGAGGAGATTGAGCAAGTCATTCAAAGTCTCCCGCTAGACAAAACACCTGGCTCTGACGGCTTCTAGTCCAACTTCTATAAGAAATTTTCCAAACAATTATCTCCACTATTGCTTATGCTATTCCAATATATTCTTAGTGGCAAAGAGCTGGACCAGTCGCTCTTCGAGGCGCTCATTGTTCTCATCCCAAAGCCAAATAAACCTCCCGAGCAGCCTGCCAGCTATAGGCCTATCTCCTTGCTAAATTATGATATCAAAATCTTAGCAAAACTACTAGCAGAGCGAATAAATAGAGTCCTACCCAAATTTATTGCTGTGGAACAAGTAGGTTTTATGAAAGGCCGGTCCGAAGCAGATCACATCAGGACCTTGTCTCATGTCTTTTCGGTTACCGAGGAGATCAACTCCCCCATGGCTCTTGTCTTCTTGGACACCGAAAAGGCATTCGACAGGGTTCACTGGGGTTTTCAGTTAACTGCAATGGGCAAATTTGGGTTTCCAGAGAGGTTCTTAGACTGGATTGGCTCCCTTTACTCAAATCCCTCAGCAAGGGTCTCTTGCAATGGAGTTATTTCGGATCCCTTTGCCTTGCATGTAGGTACCAGACAGGGATGTCCCCTATCCCCCCATCTCTTTAACTTGTATTTGGAACCCCTCATCAGGCGTATAATACGCAACCGAAACATTAGCGGTATCAAAATCCTGGACCATGCTATCAAGGTAACAGCACATGCAGATGATTTACTGATATACGTCTCTGAACCGAGTGTATCCATTCCAGCCTTGTTAGAATCTATCCAGGATTTTAGCCGCTTGACCAATTACAAATGAAATCAAGAAAAGTCTATAGTCTATCCCCTTTACGAAAACCTCTTCAAACAGGAGATTATTGAATTAGGCCTAGGGTGGAAATCCCAATCTTTTAAGTATCTGGGTCTTACCCCGATGAAGAGTATGACGCGGGTGCGCCAAGTAAACCTGGACTGTCTTGTACATACTATTGATATGGACCTCAAAAGGTGGGCACAACTTCCTCTCTCCCTCTGGGGCAGGATAAATATAGTCAAGATGAATGTATTTCCTCGACTGTTTTATCCCCTGAGCATGCTTAATATTTGGCTGCCATTTTCTTGGTTTAAGAAGCTCCACGGGTCTATAGCTAACTTTGTATGGTGATACAAGAAAGCTAGGATGGCCTATCATAAGTTGGCTGCGCCCAAAGCATCAGGGGGGTTAAGAATGCCACATTTTGCCCTTTACTTCTGGGCGGGCCATGTCAATAAATATCTGAGGTGGGTCCAGAACACAGACACTCTTACACAGTTAGCCTACGTGCCCTTATGGATACAACTGGAGGTTGTCCTCATTAAGAAATATGGTCTTGTTCCGGAGGCCTTACTCTATATCAATCCCAAATTACTTCCCTCCTTAGGAATTCCCGATAGAGATCTCCTAAGGATCCACACAGCTCTATAGCTTTTTAAAATATGATAATACCAGGGACTGGTCTCAACCTATCTGGGGCAACCCGTGTTTTCAGATTTGCCAGAAACCTATTAACCCCACGAGGTTGACTCTACCAGTTGACTGTCATCTAATAGACTTCCTTAACGAAGAGGGTTGCATGTATCCTTCAAGGGAGATCCTGTACAAATTCAACATTTCCAATAGAGGAATTTTCAAGGTATATCAACTTCGTCACCTCTTGATTAGTAAAATAGATACAACTCCAATACAGACCCCGAAAGTTGACTTCCAGGAGAACCTGGGAGCTTCGGTGGGACTCCCTCATGCAACCTCCAAGATATACAATATTTTACTTAATTGGGCCTACTCTCAAAATTCAATCCCAGGGACCTACTAGGACAAGGTGTTCCCGGAGGAAGAATTTAATTGGACAGCCCTCTGGCAGAGCTGCCATAAATTCATTCTGCAGGACCAGTTGAGGCTCATTCAGTTTAAAATTCTCCATAACATCTACTACTCCCCACAAAGCTTGTGAGCCTAAAGCTGATCTCGGACCCAAAATGCAATAGGTGCCATTCCGGAAATGGGGATTTGATCCATATTTTCTGGAACTGCCCGAAAGTAGTCCCGCTATGGACAGACATTAAAATTAAAGTTGATCCCATGCTTGGCCTTGAGGATCTTTTTCTCCCGAAATATGCCTGCTGGGGGATACGTCCAATATCTCAGTTAGGAACAGAAAGTTCTATATGGCTCTGATTTCTATTACCCTTAAAAAGGTGGTTCTTAGACACTGGAAAGACCCTGTAGTGATCAGGTACTCTGAATGGCTTGAGGAATTACTCTATAGTTTGAGGACTGAGAGGATGATAGCCATCCTTCAAAATAAGCTTCCCAGGTTCGAGAAGATCTGGGCCCCCTTTTATACTGCCTATTCACTTTAAGATATATGGGCTCCCTCATACACAAATAAATAAAGTGGTCTTATGAGGGAGGGTAGTGGGGGAAGGAGGGTCTTTTACTCTTTGGGGTGTTTTTTTTTTTCTCTTTGTCTTTGGGTGGTTATGTTTTGGGGGGAATGTCCCAGAGAATGTCTCCTGTCACTAGTTGGTTCAAAAATCAAGGTACACCTTCACGATTGTATCATGTTTACTGGAAGCATTCTTTGTGAATAAATCTCAAATAAAGATTTAATGGCAAAAAAAAAAAAACTGTTCAACAAAATGCCTACGGTACAGTGGATAGACTGGCATTAGATAAGTAGCAATGAGCATGCTGTAGATAGATCGATAGATCGATAGATAGACAGATAGATCGATAGATAGATAGATAGATCGATAGATAGATAAATAGATAGATTGACAGACAGACAGACAGACAGACAGATAGATAGATAGATAGATAGACAGACAGACAGACAGACAGACAGATAGATAGATAGATCGATAGATCGATAGATAGACAGATAGATCGATAGATCGATAGATCGATAGATAGATAGATAGATAGATAGATAGACAGACAGACAGACAGACAGACAGACAGACAGATAGATAGATAGATAGATAGATTGACAGACAGATAGACAGACAGACAGACAGACAGACAGACAGATAGATAGATAGATAGATAGATAGATAGATAGATAGATAGATAGATAGATAGATAGATAGATAGATAGATAGACAGGGTATCCAGTGATAGGGGCGGGTCAAATTGAGCAACTCAAATTGAGCGACTCAGTTTGACCACCTGTGATTAAAGTGACTGTTACAGCACAGTGAGGAGTAAGGTAGAAAACCGTAACAGGAAGCATACAGCCATTGGGAATGGGAGTTTTAGTGAATGAGGATATAGGGGAATGTTTGGCCAGGCAGTTCCCAGTTGGCCATTTGGTGTAAAGATATGAGAGATGCCTCTGGTGTGGGAGACCTAGGTTCAGAGCTAGGTGGAAGGGGGTAATTGTTTTGTAGTGCATTGTTGCACTGAAGTTTTTTTATTATTTGTCTCGTTGCACTGTCCAATATTTTTCCTGTAGGGTCCCCAGCCCTCCAGAATGTTGTCCCCCATTACTGGTGATGTGCTCCCCTCTTTGAATAGCCCCCTTCCAAACGTTACCCTGTGCCTCAGTGTCAGGCCCACCCCTGGAGTTGATTATAATTATAATGAGAGGTGCGGGGCAAAGCCCCCCACATTGGGGTGCATTGGAGTGCAGTCCCCCACATAAAAAGTCTTCTTTATATTGGACCCATAGTGATTCTTTGGATCCATCACTGTCAATGCATGGGGTGAAGTGCACGCCACCATTATTGAAATCAGCAAAGTGCACTAGCTGTTTTCACATTTGCTGTGAAATATTCTCCCTATCACATGGAACGGATAGGTAGATAGACAGATAAATGGCTAGCTAGACAGACAGATGGCCAGACAGACAGACAGACAGACAGATAGATAGACAGACAGACAGACAGACAGACAGACAGACAGACAGACAGACAGACAGATAGATAGATAGATAGATAGATAGATAGATAGATAGATAGATAGACGGTGGGAAGAATGAGAAAAGCCTGGATAAACTAGCAAAATGGTCGGAAGAGTGGCAACTGGGGTTTAATGCAAAGAAGTGCAAGATCATGCACATAGTGAAGAGAAACCCTGAAGTCACCTATAGGCTGGGAGGGGAGTTGCTGGCAGTCACAAGGGAAGAAAGAGACTTGGGCGGCATCATCATCACTGATGACCTGAAATCATCCAAGCAGACCTCTAAAGTAGTAGGTAAGGCTAGAGGGTTGTTGGGGTGTATTAGTAGGGGTATCACAAGTCAGAAGAGGGGGGGAATAATCCCTCTTTACAAGACACTGGTTAGGCTCCATCTGGAGTACTGCATGCAGTACTGGAGGCCACACCTTCACAAGGACATTAACCAAATTGAGGCAGTCCAGAGAAGGGCAACCAAAATGGTGCAGGGACTGCATCAGAAAACATATGAGGACAGATTAACTGAGCTCAATATGTATACCCTATTGCAAAGGAGGGAAGAGAGGTGATATGATTGAAACATTCAAACACCTTAGGGGCATTAACAAGGTGAAAGAGTCTAACATGTTTCAATATAAGAAAAATAGCAGGACAAGAGGACACAGCATGAGATTAGAGGTAGGCCGATTAAGGGGCAATGTGAGGAAGTTCTTTTTCACAGAAAAGGTGGTTGATGCATGGAATGGCCTACCTCAGGAAGTGGTGGATATGAATACAGTGCAGGGCTTCAAACAGGTGTGGGATAGGCATAAGGGAGCAATACAGATGAGTATGAATAGATAGGTCATTGACAGAGCTAAGGCCTATGGCACATTCATAAGGTAGAAAAAGAAATGGGCAGACTGGATGGGCCTTGCGGTCCTTATCTGCCATCAGCTTCTAGGTTTCTATATTTCTATATTTCTATAGATAGATAGATCGATAGATAGATAGATACTGTAGATAGATAGATACTGTCGATAGACAAGCAACTAGGCAGATAGGCAGGTGGACAGACAGACAGACAGACAGATAGAAAGATAGATAGATAGACAGACAGATAGATAGACAGATAGAAAGACAGATACATAGATACATACATACACGGTTCCATGTCATAATAGCAATTGCAAAATAGTGATTACTATTATGGCAAGTGTATATTGCCAAAAAGCAAATCAGCGATATACACTTCCAGGCGACCCAACATCTGGAAAAAGAAAAAAGTGTTTTTGCAGGGGGGCTTTGCCCCCACACCTCCCTGAATCAGGATTCTCAACTCCAGGGGGCACATGTTGTGGAGGGTGTTAAATCCCTGCATTGAAAAAATGTAAGTGCCATAGCCACAGGCAGCAGCAAAATGTTCCCATACCTGGTCCCAAACCCTGTACCTGCTGCACCTGAGCTAACCACCCACACCACTAGACCACACGGCTAGCTCAGCAGCAGCAGGCACACCAGTTCCCCAAACCCCTCCCCTGTCCATCCCCTTCCCCTCGCTATCCCTCCTGCCTGTCATCCTGTAGTATACTTGCGTTCACGTAGGGTCGCTATCCTTCCAGGGTAGCTCAGGAGGAAAGCGTTACATATGAGTCACCGTTTTGATGGTCGCTCATAATCAGTCGCCATTCTCACTGGATACTTACATACATACATACGTAGACAGACAGATAGATACATAGAAATAGATTTATTACATGGGTGGGAATTTTTCTCAATAGAAGTGGCTAGTAGTTATTTCCCTGTATATTCTTTCCCCTGTGGATGCAATCAAAACTAACAGCTGACATTCCAATGTATTACATAAAAGTTGGGTATGTCTGCTATACTCAGAAATAAGCACGTTGAGGTTAGTACTATGTGTAATTTTCAAATTCTGACAGAATAAAATTCTCCAGACTTTTGGAAAATTCCATGGAATTCTGCCATCCTCGGAATTCTGGTATTCTGAGTGCAAAATTTATTTGTGGAGTAATAATCTGCAGTTTATGTAAATTGCAGATACTTTTTCCACAATCTGTGGAGAATTATTTTGTGGTTTCATGGAAACTTATTCCTCTGTTTACATAAAATAGAGGATAATGTCTGGGGATCGGGTGATAACCACTCTGTAATCACCTCGAGTGGTTGCTAGGGCAACATGGTAAACCTCGAGAGCGTAGCTTGAGAGGTTTACTGTAGCCCTAGCAACCACGAGAGGTGATTACAGCGTGGTTATCACCCGATCCCCGGCCATCATCTTTTATAGTGTATGGTCCAAAAAACACTATTTGCATTCTATGTGTGAGAAATATGGAACTCTGGTGCATTCTTTTTTGTTATGCCACTGTTTGGAAGTTCCGAAGTGTGGTTAACAGCTTTTAAAATTCTAAACAGTGCATAACAAAGCTGTGTGACTGCTGATTATGGTTGTTAATAGGCTCTTACCATACATTATAACACTTTCTGAAATTCTGCTGAGTTTTAGAAGAAATTCTGCAACGTATTTTGGAAGCAGAATTCCAATTCACCATGAATTCCAGCAGCAGAATTTAGCATTCCACACAGTTCTAACTGAGGTGATGAACCAGATCATAAAGCCACTCATCCTTTGGGCTCATGGCTTTATGATCTCGGAAGTCCCCCTGAGGGGGTTTATTTCCTGGTATGCAACAATTAACCTTCCTTTATTTTATATGTGCAGTTCAGTGAAAAGATTACATTAATGCATAACTTCAAGTCTGTTATTAAAGCAACCAAAGGAAGAAAATATGATGTTAGGGTTTTTGAACCATAACTCCACCCACATGCATCCACTACCCCCGTGTTGCCTGCCAAAGTAAAACCTAGGTTTTAAACATGCTCTTTTAATATTATAAATAAAAATAACGTAGTACAAGGAATACAGTTACAATCAATGATAAAGAACACGATATTAAAATTTTTTTTTTTTTATGTTTTCAAGTTTCTAGAACATTAAAACCACTAAACTGATCATTACCAAATGTTCATGGTCAAGAGATTCTTGTCCTGAGAATGCATATTCCACATTTCAGGTTATTCTAACTAGTTACAGCCAAGGCACTGTATTATAGTGCAAAAATTGAGTTAGCATAGAACAACATTTGCAACTAACTATAGTGGTGCAGCCACACCATGATAGTAGGACATCTATATAGATATGGCACATGTGTTACATAATTAAATACACCTGATATTTTATGGGTAGTCTCTGACCCCATGATATCATGAGTTTTAATGCTACAAATAATTTCACAGGGGCCATGGTTCACAAATAAAATATAAGAGCCCAGATATTCAGACTGCGCCTGGCAGGGGCGCAGGCCTTGGTGCAGTGCAACTGGGATGCACCATGCCAAGACCTGGCGATATTCAGCGGTGATGCGCCATGGCACAGCACCGTTGAATATGGCAAGATTGGCACACATACTGCACCTGGCACAGTGGCACGGCACCAGCGCAAGCCACAAATAGGGAGCATAGGGATGTGCCAGCACATGTGCAGTTGCACTAGGTGCATCACCCGCGATATTCAGCAGGGGGCATGAAAATGAGGCCATAAAATATGAAAGGTGAAAATGGGGCCATTTACATGTCATTATGGCCCCATTTGCATGCCTTGTGCAGGGCAGGCCGTCGACATGCACCTGGCACCCTGCACAGCATGACATGTGCTGTGGGGATCCTGTGGCATCCCCGCCCTGTAGCCGCGATCACGTGGTATCAGTTACTTCAGATAGCCCTAGTAGTCTAGTGGCCCTCCATCCTCCCAATTCCCTGATTCCTTGATGAATGGACTGTTAGACAGGCCCTGCTAGTCTAGTGGCCCCCTTCTCTCCCGTGACCCCGGTCAATGGGATAAGACCATTGATTAAGTCCCTGGTAGTCTAGTGGTCCCCCCCCCACCTGTTGCCATGATCACAGTACAGCACCATAACATATGTCCCTAGTCAGTGGCACCCCCACCCTTCCACCCACACCCCTTGCCCTACGCTCCCCCATCATCAGCAGATGGCTGCAACCCCACCTGCATACTGCCCGGCGCCGCCTGAATGATAGATACAGTGTGGGTTTCAGGGCATATTACTAGACAGTCCCAAATATAAGGAATGAAGTCATTCACAAATTTGGGACTGTCTAGGTACAGTATGCCCTGCAAGCCCATACTGTATCTGTCATTCAGCAGGTGGCCAGGTGGTATGCGGGCGAAGTTGCAGTCACCCACCAATGATGGGAGGGAGTGGGGTGGGCAAGGGTGCTGTGTGGGTGGGAGGGGTGGGGTGCCACTGGATCACTTGGGGAATTATGATATGGCACTGTACCGCAATAGTGGCAATGGGCAGGAGGGACCACTAGACTACCAGGGACTTAATCAATGGTCTTATTCTGGTGATCTGGGACACAGGAGGGAGGGGGGCCACTAGACTACTAGGGACTGTCTAATATTCCATTCATCTGGGAATCAGGGCATTGGGAAGGGGCCACTAGACTACCAGGGAACGTCAACCATTACAGTTCTGTGGCATCGGGAGCTCGGGAGGGGGTCCACTGGACTACCAGGGATATGTGTGTGCTTGTGGATGGTTTTCTGGGTTGGCAGGTGGCCACCCATGGCTGGTGGCTGCTGTGTTGCACCTTCCAATACAGTGGCCCACCTGTGGGTGGCCAGGAGTTGTTCCCACTCCTCACGTGCTCAACTTTGAGACCCCCATGCAACGCACTGCAGGGTTGCACCAACATATGTGCTGCACATCCTGGGCTGAATATCGGGATGTGCCGCATATGCATGGACACACCCCTTGCATCTGCACCGCATACACTTACATTGTGCCTTGGCGCATCGGGATTTGCGCTGTGCATTGCTGCGCTTTCAATATCCCACTGGGGCACAATGCAGGGTTGCACCAGCACAACTCTGTTGTGCCTAGGGTTGCCACCTGTCAGGTTTTTTACCTGGTGATCAGATTTTCAAGTGTCCCTATCAGGTAATCCAGTTTTGCTCTGTGTTGGTCAGGTTTTTGGACCATTTTGGGTGTTCACAGACTTTTGAAACATATTTTGTAATCTTATTCATTGTTTCAGCTACATGTCCAGGTTACAGCCAAGTTCTGTTGTCAATATAGCCTTTTGCTTATGAAAGCTGTTATCCTGGTAGGTGTAAAGTATGGCTATTAACACCATTAGCACTTACTTAACCTAATCTTTTCCACTGCATCTTAATGTGGCATAGCAGCAAAGCTGCCCCCACCTTTTGTAACAACACAGCCAGTTGTCTTCTACTTTCATACATTTTCATCTCTAACAGAATTTAGGCATTTTAAATGTTTAAAATTATTTTTTTCCTCAAGAAAAAAGTATGGTCACCACTTTGACTTTGAAATAGTACTGTGGACATGAAAAGGAAATGGAGACAGAAAAATATATAAAGTACACATTATAGGAACAATTTCTTTATTATGTATTATATACCATACTGTTGTATGCTATTTACAGTATTTCCATTGTCTCCCCCAGATCATATCTGCAAATGAGATTTATTTAATCTCGGAATGTTTATCTGGTAAACCAATGTCAATAAATAAATAAATACACACATAAGTAAATAAATAACTAAGAAGAACCAGGGAAAGTAGTTTTAACAGGTACAGTACAGTAGCTTAACATTTTTGTTGAACTACTGCCTTGAGTGTTGTCTTTTATTGATATAACAAATGGCTTTCTAGGAGAAGCAATGCATGATGAGTCATAAAAAGGGATGGGGCTAGGGGTGGAGCTTAGGATCCAGTTTTTGCCTTATCCAAAGGTGGCAACCCTAGAACTTGCGCCATGTGCAACCCCTTTGAATATCCTGGCCCAGCTATATTTTGATTAGGCTCATGCCATATTGAATTTATGCAATAAAACAAGTTTGTTAAAATAGTTAAATATGTTGCTGTTTCAAGTGTAATCCCTATATACTATAAATGTGTGGCTTACTTACAGGTTGCTGTGTAATGTGCTTGCCATCTTACCTAGAAAAGTCTAAAATCCTGTTAATGAACAGTGTCTGTAACTGGATCTTGGAGGACCCAGCTGCAGTTTAAAATGGGGGAGCAAATGCCCTTACTCTTGTGACAAGTGGCAGTGGGACTCAAGGGCACAGCATGCCACAGTGGAACAGGATACAGGGGGCTTGTGGGGCAAGGGGACAGGGGGCAGCAAAGTGAAGCTGCCTCAAGTGTGGGGCAGAAGACAGGGGTATCAGGATGCCATATAGTGTTTCTAGTTATACACATACATGATGTATTTTCACATAGAAAGAACTGAAAGTTTGAGTTCAAACAGTACATGTGCCTGAAAAAGCAGAGTGTAGCAGGCACCTGTTTGTCAATCTGACATGAAAAAAATATGTTCTGGAGGTTGTATCATAGACAAGCTACTTCTATGAATTGACAAAATTTAAATTTATTTTATATCCCTTAAACAACCCCATGTTATATAGTTAGAAAACAATGCAGAAAGAACTGACAGATGTGATACAGACAAGCTGATTTCTCAGAGAGAAATACTCATACCACTTCAGTTCAGCACTGAAACTCAGATGATCAACTTTTTATGAGAACAGAATGATAGATTTTAAGCTAATCTATCTAAACACAAACCAGAGACTGAGTTAGTAAAAAAACCTGGAGCCGGATTCACAAAACCTTGCCTGGGTGCAAATCCAGTTTGGCCGAAATTGGTATTCACAAAGCCCAGTTTGCCCAGGCAAACTAGGTTTGCTCATGGGCAAAGTTGAGAGGGGGTCCAAAATGCAAATGAGCGGGAGGGGACCTGTATATCCCCACAGAAAAATTCACAAAGGTTTTGTTTTGTGAAGGCGCTTGTGTGGAGAAATTACTGCCGACCAAAACCTGGCGGTAATCCACACAACCCTAGTGGTTGGTGGAGGAACTGCGGTCCCCTCCCCGTTTGCGGACCCCTTACTAAAAAACACCTTTCTGTAGTGTAGCTGCCCTCCCCCTCCTGATAATCTTTCCCCATCCAAAAAAAAAAAACATTTTCCACAGTGTAGTGTCCCACATCCCACCCCCCTTCCCGATCACTGATCCCCATCTAATAAATCCATTTTTCGTAGTGTCCCCCCCTTCCCATTCTCTGATCACCAGCCCCATAAAATATACCAATAATCCTGATGGTCCAGTGCTCCCACCCTCCCTCTTCCCTGATTTCTGACCCCATGAATCTGTCCAAACTCCCTGGCAGTCTAGTGGACCCCTGTGTGAAGTTCAGCCCTGCCAATCTCAAATAGAATAGATATGTTCAATCAGGGAGTAGCCCTATTCCAATCAAGGCACAATACAGTTCTGTAAATGCAGATTGGAAATCAATAGACCCACTCACCCAAAATTATAATATATATACTTTATTTTTTTTTCTCATTATATCATAACAGTGCACTAAATTAGATCAACCCTAACTCAAACATTCCTACATTTTGGATTTCTCCTTCATCAGAAATGCACCATTATTATCTACTGAACATTTCTTACTGAACAAGTCATTGTTTGCCGACGTGTCTGCTCATACAACCAGTGCTGCTTTTCTCTTTCATGATACTCTTGTTACAGCATTCGTTCTTATAAAAAAACACAGATCATTCTCTGAATTTCTGCTCCTTTCTCCTTAGCTTCTTATATTGGTGTTCAATGTGGAGTGGAGTATGACCAAAGCTCTCTCTGATCCTATAGCATGACTTGTTCAGTAAGAAATGTTCAGTAGATAATAACGGTGCATCCCTGATGAAGGAGAAATCCTAAACGTAAGAATGGGTGAGTTAGAATTTATCTAACTCAGTGCACTGTTTTGATATGAAGAGAAAAAATAAAAAAAGTATATATATTATAACTTTGGGTGAGTGGGTTTATTGATTTCCAATCTGCATTTACAGTCTAGTGGACCCCTCACCCCCCCCACCCAGTAATGGAGAGTCCAACCACCCCACTCCCCACCAGTCTGACCCACAGCCGGCGACCAGCACAGCCCACCACTCACCACCATGGCTGGCCAGCGACTGCTCTCCCAATGGCCACGTACTGTATAGAGTACTGCCTTATTAGCAGTGATCACTCAGAGGGACAGAAACAACTTCACTGTTATCAGTTATTGTAGAGCAGAACAAGTTAACAAATGTTTATTTGTTTATTTTTTTTAATTGTTTAACCAGGAGTGGCACACTATGATGAAAGCTTTTTTACAGGTGCGACCTGGGAGCACAGGGAAGTTAAGTGACTTGCTCAGGGTCACATAGTATGCAAGTGGGGGCCATGGAATTCAAACCCAGGTCTCCAGGTTTGCAGCTCAGAGCCTTAAATCACTGCACTTTACTGCCTCCAGCATGATAATTTAAAGAAAACCACAAAACCAAACAGCATGAAATTTTCAGGAAACACTAATCATGGCATAGGGACTTGAATTCAAGTGAATTCAAGCTTTTATAAACAACATGTAAAAACCATTGCATTTGATCTTTAATGGTCCTCCCAAATTAAGTAAAGGAATATGCCCAGATGTATAATATGCTATTTGATACATGGTGGAAGGAGGTAGGTAATGTTTCCTGGGGACAGCCTGACTATATGAAAGGAAGTTAAGGAAAGATCCTTCATTATACTGCCAATCCTTTCTTCAGTGGGGATTTGGAAGGGTGGGCCATGCCATTGTTTTGTGGCTTAAAAATAAGGGCACAGAGATATAAAGTGGAAATGGTACTGACATGAAAAGGCCTTCCCCAAGGCACTGGTTAATCAGTACAGGAAACTTTGTTTCAGCTTAGAGACAGATTTCTGAGGCATAATAAGCAAAACAAATACACCTTATATTTATCAGTGAGCTGTGCAGTTTCTGTCTTGTCCATGTCTGTATTTCTTACTGTCTCTCCTGGACTGATCACTCAGGGGGACTTTCTTGTCTTTTCTGTCTTTGTAGCAGTCATTCCACCCCCCAACCCCAAGTATGGAAGTGAAGACAGGTTTAGACCTAATAAGAGGGTGGCAGGGATGGATAATGCATTTGACTGACACCACAAAGGACTTTGTTCCATGAGATAGAATTGGGAACAATCCTACCACTGATTCATTGCACATTCTAAGCCTAGCTGGGCAATACTGGATACTATTCCGCAAGACAAATAAATATACAGATGATGTATTAAAGCCTGCAAATAAGGAACTGGATGGATGAGTTATAATTATTGATAACTGCATTTCCATAATCTTGTAGATGTACTAACTTATTGCTTGGCATTTTAACAGACAGGTCATCAATGTATGGACATGAAAGTGAAAGACAGACTGTACTTTATCTGTAATTAAGACTATACCTGTATATTATGTGGTTATAAGCATATGATGTACTGTACACTTTGACCCCGTGGTCATATTCTAAATAAAAATAACGAAGACAGGTTTAGCCCTAGTTAATTCTTTCTAAAAGTTCCTGTTTTCATGCTATTTAGGTACCCCCCCCCCAGAAACACCTGTAGGAATTCACGTACAGTAGGTAAATTTAATTCTCCTGGCCCTACTGTGTTAGCAGTGGCCCAGGAGAAATAAAAAAGAGCCCAGGCCTAAGAACCTGATTCAGCTGCAGTGAATAGCCCCCTCCCCATACTACAAGCATGAGAGATTTTATAATGTGCCTGAAAAGACTTGAGTGTAAATATTGACAGATAAAAACATGCAGGACCGGTGCTTTGTTTTAAAATGTAGAAATAATCAATTTAGGAACAGTTATGAAGTTTGTGTAACAATTTAAATGACAGCATTTGAAGTTAGAACAAACACAGTTTTCTTCTTGTTTTAGCTTCTGTTAATTTTTAACTTTTAAAACAAAAGTTCATCTAAAAGGCAGTTTTTCAGTGCAACAAGAGTTTCCAATAACTTAACCTTGAAAGCTGTGAGTGGTTTGGTTTGGAGACTCTCAGCAGTCAGCTAACTGCCCCACCTAGAATTGATGGCTTTATAGGACTTAGAATCAGAGTGGTCTGGCAGTTAAGGGGGGGTTCCCAGTAATTAAGAGAAACATGCTACTAACTCTTGTGAAGTAAGGCTAAATCATGTGTTTAGAGAATATATACAGTATTGTTGTTTCTGTTGTAATGAGTGTTTGGGGATCTCTGTTTCTTTTGAGATTTTTAGCACACTGAATGTTAATGACGTAAAATTTGAATTTGAGTGACAGGTCATGTGATTCTCTAAGCTATAAAAGGACTCACTCATGAGCTTTCAGTCAGTCAGCTGCTGAAATACAGGGGAGACACACTGCCTTTGAAACATGAGGGAGAAAAAGCCTATGCAAAGCTAAGAGTGGGAGTATTTGGTGCTGAACAGCTGGTTGAACTGTTCAGTTGCAATACTGCCTTGGTATAAGGACATAGACCACTGGAACAGAAGGATGCAAGTGAGGGGAGTTTGGTTAAGCCTGTCAAAGAATACTAAGGGGAGTGCCAGATAGCCGTGAGGAAGCTGAGGGCAGACTCTTACTGGATTGGAACTGTTTGCTTCTGGCTAGACTGGATTACTGGGAAAGTGCAGAGACTGGTGAGAGCCCCTCCTTAGCGAAAGGTCCTCCCTAGCGTAACTTTGGTAAGTGGGAGCTGACACCCAGTAGTTAGGCTCCATGGTGAAGATAAACAGCCAGTCTCGGAAGTAGACAGATCTGATAGAACTGTTTCATTATTTTGCATTTAAGTGTCTAAAAACTACCAAAAGCAAATAAATTATGTCATCCTGTAGGATATTTAACCAGGTTCTTGTCAGCTGTGTCCTTCATCAGCACTAACACTTCCTCATATGGTGCTACAGGTGGGATCCTCACTTTTGCCAGATTGGACACATAGGCCATAGTGGGTGAGGACACCAGTAGAAGAGTATGAGTGCAGGAGGATGACTAACTGCAAGATGGACTCCACAGGATGCTCTATGGAGCTGCAAGGTGGATCCAGAGACACTGAATGATAAACAGATCTGAATGGCCTTGATGGTGGTGGTTCGTCAGCTGCCAGAGAGCCATGATGTGATGCAGGAGTGGTGGTTGGCAGTACAGGACTGGATTTGACAACTAGAACAAATTGTCCAGAGGATGGTAAAGCTGACTAGAGAGCCAGAGTTTCAATCTACTGAGAAGTTGAATGTCCCAGACCATACTATTATTGCAGATTGTTAGTAGTGACAATGAAGTTGATGTGGCCAAAAGGTGTACTGATCGAGCAGGAACGACAGCACTCAGAGCAGAACAGCCTATACAGAGTGAGGAGACACACTTGACAGAGATGCTAAAGGAATTAAATAAAGGGAGCAGGTGCTCCTAAGAGACTAAATGACTGGTTGCAAACAGGTTCTGAAACTGGCTGAGGGGACTAGAGACACTGGGAAGACATTAGGCTCTTGTTTGAATGCTACAGAGTGTAATATGCAATGGGTTACCCAAACTGTGGCTCCTGCAGGAATCCAAAAAGTTACTGTTGCTGGTGCTGGAAACTTGGGTTTCACCAAACCATAGTACATCTGCAAGGGTGATGAGTTATGGTGGAGGCGTCAAAACCCTCATATGCAGCTGATGGTAAAGCAGTTGTTGGTGGCCAAGGTGCTGTGTCCACAGGTGCTGGAGACCACACATACTGATTCCCATAAGGGACACTTAAAGAGGCAAAAGTTATTAGCCTGCATAGTGTCAAAGTGGCATTGGCTAGGTATTTACAGACAGGTGGCAAAGTATTGTAAATGCTGTGAGGCTTACCATCAGGAGGTGAATATGGCCAGGGTTGTTACTCTGAGCAAAGAAAGTGCTGTCCATAGTGAAGAAAGGGGTACCAGGTTGACACATGTGGATAACATACTGTACCTGTTCAGCTTGAGGAGAGCTCCAGTTTATAGGCTCTGGCTGAACAATTTGGGCTGGATTGGTTTGTGGGGTTGCTAGCCTCTTTAGTGGGAATCCATTCTGGAGGGATTTTAAATAAAATCATATGCTAAAGTATGGAAGTAAACTTGGGTAATGTCTGTAAAGTTAAAGAATAACTGCTTGGCAAAGGCAGGTTAGCTGTCTTGCTGGTTCCAAGGATGGTAAGAGTCTTGGGGGGATAAAAAGCACTCTTTAGGATATGACCTGGAGTGAGAAGGAGAAAACGTGGCAGAGGATCAGAGTATGGGTAATGAGCAATGGTCACAAAGCTTCCTTATTTTATAACTACTAAATCTAGAGGAACCTGCTCCTTTTTAGGCTACAAAAATGGGAAAACAAGTCTAATAGGTCCTCTTAGGAAGGTTGAGAATGTTTTGACCTTTCTTGAAGCCAGTAGTGGGAGTAGAACACTGCTAGCATGTTCCTAAGATTTGAGTAGTGTTAGAAGGCTTTAATAAAAGTACATATCCCAGGTTTGAGACATACCAGCAGGTGGCAATGTGTCTCACTATCTGACTTGCGGAACAGATCATAGTGCTATGAGCCCTAGTATAGTGTAGGTGGCTACCTTGGCTGTGAAAATTCCCTTCAACAGATTGAAGCCAATAAAATTAGACTCCAGGGGCCAGATTTTCAAAAGCTGCTGATTGCTGCAAGCCCTGGATGTACCGTACATATGGTGCACGAAGCTTGTGGCATTCTGGCCAGCAATAAGGATTTGCCACAAGTTAAACCAGCTTTTTGCTGGTTTACCTTGTGGCAATCACTGGTACCTTTTTCACAGGGCTTGCACCAAAGATTTGGTGCAAGCAGCCATAAAACAGGTAAACTGTTGCAACTTCACCTGGTCTACTAAAATTGGATGCAGTTGTGACAAAGGTGTGTGCACCACACATCAGCTGTGCCAAACAAAAAGGGTTTAATACGGGGCTTGATGCAAGCCCTGCATCCTCCTTTGAAAATCCGGCCCCAAGAGTTTTAAATAAAGGACATAGAATGCTAAAATAGGGAGTAACTATATTAGAATGATAAAAAGTGATTAGAAACTTGCTGTTGTTCTACACTAGGTGGAGTTCATCATGTGTGGTTCCTGGGTTTTCTGTGTAAGTATAAAGGAAAAAGTCCAAGGCAGGACTGGTTGCATAACTAGGTGAGCCATGTGGCTACAAAAGAGCCTTATTGGTGTAATAGCCAGTAAATCACATACTGTGAAGGTATGGGGGCCATGTTTATTTTGACCTGCCATTATAATAGTGCTGCACGGGAAAATTGGTGTGTGGAAAGGGGGGTGGGGGAAACAGAGTGGATTATCCCAGAGGACAGGATTTTAAAGGGCCTCAGAGCCCTTGAAGTACTGGGGTAATTTTCTGACATCCTAGCACAACTCCCTTGGTCAGTCTCGTATGCATGGTTTTCACCATGACTGGCGGAGATTAATGACCCTTCCAAACTGTCCACTAGTTCAGCTAAATCAGGGTAGAGTTTCGTCAGAGTCGCAACACAAAACGCTGGTAGAGCATGTTCTTTTTTTTTAAATTAAATATGCTTTATTTTGCTTTAGTCATACATACATAGTGTTACCAGGCTCAAACACAAAAAGGTGAATAAGTACAAGTAATTATGGCCTTGAGGTCATATCAGCCTATTATTAACTACTATCCATAAGTCTAAACACATACCACACTAAATACCTACCATTCCCCTTATCCCCCCAATAAGTGCTAGGGTTAAGGCCTGCTAGCAGGCTTCTACTGAGGTGCCAAGTATATTCGTGGATTTCTGCAGCCAGGTCCTTACTTTACCTTGAAAGTGAGGTCACTGTGTAAGTCTTGCTCCATTTTTTATCAAAGCTAGCTGAGCTGTGTCTAAGACTAGCAATCATTTTGTCTATTCTTAAATTACATAACAATTGCTGCAACCATTCAGAGTAGGGAATAAGTTGGGAATCCTACCAATGCCTTAACACTAATTGCTTGACTATGTGGGAAATTAAGGCCATGGCATATCTTCTTTCTAGAACTGGAATTTGGGTGTAGACTCCCAGGATACATATTTCGGGTTCAAAAAGTGGTTCCAATCCAAGAAGGGGGTCAAGTTTGGATTTAATTGTGTTCCATAAGGACTTGACTAAGGGACATTCCCAGATCATATGATATATAGTACCCTCATTTAGGCCACATCTATTACATCTGGAATCCTGTATTTTGCCTGGTAGAGCATGTTCTGAATCATGATCCAAACCACCCGCCACCACTATTTAGTCGGGCACTTGACTGATCAAGATTATTTGGTCTCGGTCCACAAATGTACTACGTTTGTTATAGTCTAATGTACCCTTATGGGCATGGTTGGACATCATTGGACAATAAGCTTGCTCTAGCTCCTCAAATATTCTTACATTTACTTTGAAACCATCAGTCTGTTTATGTCTAGGACGATCATATATTTTGCACATGTATTTTTTATCAGAATCTATGAGACACCAACTTAAATATTTCTGTAGAAGTTCTTTACATGCTAAGTCTGCACAATTTACCATATGGATATAACCAGGAACTGTAATTTTATGTTTGCTTGCATGCATGTGCAAGAAACATAGTGCCATCATCAGATTTTTCGGAGGTGTGTCACCCCCTCTTCCAATTCAGTCAGTGTGTTGGCAGGCGCAGCCCCAGTCCTCTAATGCATGCTGGAGCTGTCTATGACAGCTCCAAAATGCAGTGGCATACAGTTGAAAGGGGCTATGCTTCAGTGAGCAGCGATCAGATATCGCCTGCTCATGCGCAGCCCCCTACACACACACAACACACGCAGAGCATACTGGTGTTGCCCCCACACACACACACACTGTATAGCGGCAACGGTGCCTAATCCTGGCCGGCCGTGCCAAGGCCCATCCTCCAAAGTCTTCCACATGCAACCAGCGCGGCAACTCATTACAGCCGACGGGGTGCCCAATCCCCTGGCCGCCTCCACCGTCCTCCTCCCCCAGAGTACAGGGTGCCAAACTGGGAGCCCACCCCAGCGTGGCAACTGATGATATGGCCGGCGAGGTGCCCAATCCCCACGTCGGCTCGCCCCAACCAGCCGTCCTTGTGCCATGCTGGAGCCCACTGTGTGCAAAGCGCCAGCGTCGTCATTTTGATAAAAAAACTGAAAATTAAAAACTGTCCATCGGGCGCTTCCTGGCCCTCCCCACAACCCGCACTCCACCCACTGCGCACCCCTGCCTCCCCACACCCTCACCCCATACTTATCTCCGAGTCCGGTGCGATGATCTTCGTGGACCGGGAACACGTCTGCACTCTTCAAAGCCGACCGCGAACTGAGGAAATGCCGGTAAGCTGTATAATGGGATAGATAGGGTTTTTTCAACTTTATTGCATATCTCAGGCATTTTTTGGAATTTTTGCACCAAATTTTCAACATGGGGTTTTTGGGACCCCTTCTCATGAATGCTGTCACTGTCATGGTGTTACTCAGGCCCGAAGGGTGATTTCGCAGCCACTGTGTGAAATCACCTTTCCAGAATGATTAACGAAACGACACTGCCAGTGTTCATAAGGTGGGCTCTCAAGAAGCCTATTTTGAAAATTTGGTGGAAAAATTCCATAAAATGACTGTTGTACGAGCGTGCGTTGTGCAGTTCCTACGCACGCTCATAAGTTCATGCATTTTCAATATTTTCAGTCCAGATTTTCAACATTGCCATTTTACCACACCTCCTTATGAGCAGTACAGCTGTCATTTTTCACATCTTGCCCAAAACATGTTTCTGCCCATGTGGCGCATAATGGGCAGCAGTCGGTGTGAATCAATGTATGGGACACATTAAGAAAATCACAGTGACACTGTTCATGAGCAGAGGTCTTAAAATGGCTATGTTGAAAATTTGGTGAAAAAATTCCTTAAAATTACTGTTTTACAAGCGTGCGTTGCACAGTTCCTACGCACACTCGTAAGTTTGCGAATTTTCAATATTTTCACTCCAGATTTTCAACATTGCCATTTTATTACATTTCCTTATGAACAGTACAGCTGCCATTTTTCACATGTCACCCAGAATGTGTTTTCGCACATGTAGCTCTCAATGGTGCAGTCGGTGTGCAAAAGCAATGTTTGGGACAGATTAAGAAAATCACAGTTACACTGTTCATGAGCAGAGGTCTTAAAATGGCTATGTTGAAAATTTGGTGACAAAAGTCCATAAAATGACTGTGTTACGAGTGAGCATTGCGCAGTTTCCACGCACCCCCGTAAGTTCATGACTTTGTAATATTTTCAGTCTAGATTTTCACCAGTGGCATTTTCCACACTTCCTATGAACAGTACTGCTGTCATTTTCCAACATGGCGAAATGTGTTTTCACACTTTCAGCGCAGAGATGCGTGGTCGCTGTGGGAAATCATTGTTCGGAACAGATAAAGAAAATCACAGTGACACTGTTCATGATCGGAGGTCCCAAAATGCCTGTGTTGACAATCTGCTGTAAAAAATCCCTAAACTAATTACATTACGGGTGTGCGTTGCACAGTTTCTATGCACACTCGTGACTTCACCAGTTTTTTTAATATTTTTACTGCAGATTTGTAACATTGCCATTTTTTACACCTCCCCATGCACAGTACAGCTGTCATTTTTTACATCCTGTTCAGAATGTTTTTGCACCTGTGGTGCTAAATGCCATAGTTGCTGTGCATAATGCCCAACCCTGTAGAGAATGACAGACATCAGGGATGTGACTTGGGATTCTTGCCTGTAATGCTCATACCATTCCACACCCTGCAGACAGTGAGAGGCATCGAGGTATGCCTTGGACTCTTCGGCCCCAAAGTTCACCCCATTCTCCTATACCGCACCCATCTCACCATACTTCCTGATGGAATGGGGTGCGCATAAGGGCCAAAGACCCCAAGGCACACCGTGACACTTGTCAGTGTCTGCAGGGTGGGGTGTGGTGAAATGGCATGGCCGTTATGCCTGATGACCCAAAGGCATGCTCCAATGCCTGTCACTCTCTGCAGGGTGGTGGTGGGGTTGGCTTCAGTTCAATATTTCACTGCCATTCCTATTACGCAGCTCTGTAACTTCTACACTACCACTGCCAATGCCAGCAAGCAAACATTCGGCATTGACAAATGCCTGTTTATGGTGCTAGCATGACCTATAAAGCAAAAGTCCAAACAGAAACATAGAAACATAGAACTTGACAGCAGATAAGGACCGCAAGGCCCATCCAGTTTGTCCATTTCTTTTTCTACCTTATGAATGTGCCATCGGCCTTTGCTCTGTCAATGGCCTATCTATTTATACTCATCAGTATTGCTCCCTTATGCCTATCCCATGCCTGTTTGAAGCCCTGCACTGTATTCATATCCACCACTTCCTGAGGTAGGCCGTTCCATGCATCAACCACCCTTTCTATGAAAAAGAACTTCCTCACATTACCCCTTAATCGGCCTCCCTCTAATCTCATGCTGTGTACTCTTGTCCTGCTATTTTTGTCAGTTGAAAACATGTTAGACTCTTTTCACCTTGTTAATGCCCTTAAGGTGTTTGAATGTTTCATCATATCACCTCTCTCCCTCCTTTGCTCAAGGGTATATACTGAGCTCTGTTAATCTGTCCTCATATGTTTTCTGATGCAGTCCCTACACCATTTGGTGCCCTTCTCTGGATTGCCTCAATTTGGTTAATGTCCTTGTGAAGGTGTGGCCTCGGTACTGCATGCAGTACTCCAGATGGGGCTAACTAGTGTCTTGTAAAGAGGGATTATTACCTCCCTCTTACGACTTGTGATACCCCTACTAATACACCCCAACATCCCCCTAGCCTTACCTACTGCTTTAGTGGTCTGCTTGGATGATTTCAGGTCATCGGTGATGATGATGCCCAAGTCTCTTTCTTCTTAGATTTTGACTTGGCACATTCTAAATCATACCCCCTTAATTTTAAATTATTAAATTGAGAATGAGGACCAAAAGAGTCCGAATTCATGTTTAGAAAATGCTTTTTTTACTTGCTGATATGTAAGGTTCAAGAGTTACAAAGCAGTTTTGGCGTCAATGAAAGCAGGCAATTACAATTTAAAATTACAGTAACAATTTTTATGAACAGCAGTACAAGCAGAAATAATTTCTCCATGTCCACCAAAAAGTCCCAATAAAAGAAATAAAAATAATGCAGGCATATGTTGTCCCTTGATCTATGTCTAGGGTACAGGCAGCAAACTCACCCACCAGTACCAACTGATGTCCACTTGAGATCCTAGGAGCTGGGGTGACTCAAGGTTCTCCCTCCAAGAGCTCCTACATTGACTTGGGTTGCTGTGGATTTATATACTCTTATCAAGGCAGGAAAATAAATGGTTCAATATTCTGATAGCTTTCAGTGTTAGACCAGCTTCTTCTGCAGGCTCAGTTGACCTTTATGCAAAGGTTAGGGGGTTAGAAAGCTATCAGCTCAAAATGTCTAATTAATAGGGGGAAAACATTTGGTTTGACATCATGGAATTGCATCTAGGATGGCCACGGGAATTTTTTTCTTTAAACAAAAATAAGTCTGTGTCTTCGAGTGGGACATGCAGCCTGAGTTTAAGCAAAAGGTGTTATGACCCACGTGGACATCTAGCATTTCGAGTGGTTAGCTGTTTTCAGGAATATACAAGATTGACCTCCGGTTAATCTTTTTGTGGTCACATTTGACAGTTAAAAATATATATACTGCCTTGTGGTCACCAGAGGAAAACATCTGACAGCTGACAGTTCACACTTAGTAGCTGCACTGTTCAAGAGCAAAAACTGAAAATAGTTTAAAAGTTCACCCTTGGTAATTAGTTTTGTTTAAAATTAAAGAAATAACAGTCAAATACCTAAGTCTTGAACTTAGCCATGATTAATGTCAAACACACTGTAAAATTCATAAGTAGATATTAATTGCAAATTGTTAATTAGTAAAAAGCAGTTGTCCAAGTAGTGAACTTGGGCACAATTAAGGTTAAGCATACACTAAAATTCATAAGTGAGTACTAACTGTAAATTAATAACAAAGCAGAGGCCCAAGCTTTGAGCTCGACCACGTTTATATGGTTGAAAGCTAACAGATAGAATCTGTTCATGGTGTTCAGCTTGGGGTTCCAGGAGGAATGTTTGCAGCAATCCACCTGGCCGCCATGAGCACAAGTTTTGGGTTCATCTCCTCATTGATTGGTGGTAACTGAGCAATGTAATGTAATGTAGCAATGTAGCAATGTAGAAATGGGGCAGAAATCAATGGAACTAACCTACCCAGTGATAGGGCAGGCAAACCCAGTGGGGCAGGCAAAGCCAGTTCTGGTAATGGGGCAGGCAGAGCCAGTGGGGCAGGCAAAGCCAGTCCCTGTGATGGGGCATTCAGAGCCAGTGAGGCAGGCAAAGCTGGTCCTGGTGATGGGGCAGGCAGAGCCAGTGGGGCAGGCAAGTCCAGTGAGGGCTGTATAGGATTGCAGGCAGGGCACCCTTCGGGTGGATACAGTGCCAGGACCAGATGGTGTACATCTGAAAGTCCTGAGGGAGCTATCAGAAATACTGGCTAGCCCCTTTGCAGACCTCTTTAATGCCTTGCTTGAGACAGGGTGCATGCCAAGGGACTGGACAATGGCACATGTGGTGCCTCGCTACAAGAGTGGACCCAGAGATGAACCAGGTAACTACAGACCAGTCAGCCTCACCTCCATTATAAGTAAGCTGATGGAGACCATACTAAAGGAGACACTTGTGGACTTTCTGGAGGTAAATGATCTTCAGGATGGTAGACAACATGGGTTTGTGTCAGGAAGAGCCTGTCAGACAAACCTGATAGACTTTTTCGACTAGGTCACCAAAACTGTGGACAGGGGGCAGGTGATTGATATCTTGTACCTGGATTTCAGTAAAGCATTCAATTCTATGATACATTAAAGGCTGCTCAGTAAGCTGGAGGGTATATGAGCAGGGGCGAAGCTAGTAGGGTGGGTCAGGGACTGGCTTAACCATAGAATTTAAAGAGTAGTAGTTGGGGGTGAACTCTCGAAGCCTAGACCTGTAACCAGTGGGGTTCCACAGGACTTAGTTCTTAGCCCGGTGTTGTTTAATATCTTTATTAGCAACATAGTGGATGGGATCAATTGTAAAATCTGCCTTTTCGCAGATGACACCAAGCTCTGTGGAAGAGTGGGCACAGAGGAAGGGAGAAAGGAATGCAGGAAAGACCTGGCTAGGCTTTAAAAGTGGTCGGGTATCTGGTAGCTGGCCTTGAACATCAAAAAGTGTAAGGTTATGCACCTGGGAGCAAAGAACCCAGGGACAAAATACTGGCTGGGGGGGTTCAGTTAACTAGGACTGAGGAGAAGAGGGATCTAGGGGTGGTCATCACTAAAGACCTGAATCACTCTGCCCAGTGTAGTAAAGCAGCAGAAAAAGCCACCAGAATTCTAGGGTGCATAGCCAGAGGAGTCACCTCGAGGAGAAGGGAGGTCCTACTGTGGCTGTACAGATCAATGGAGCACAGTCTGCAGTTCTGGTGCTCTCACCTGAAAAGGGACATCAGTTTACTGGAGGGAGTGCAATGAAGAGCAACAAAGATGGTACAGGGCCTGCAGGACAAACCCTATCAGGAGAGGTTGAGGGAGCTCAACATGTATTCCCTGGAGAAGAGAAGAAAGAGAGGGGGCATGATTGAAATCTTTGATTACCGCAAAGGTATAAATAAGGTTAACACAGAAGGCATCTTTAACATCAGGGGAATTGGGAAAACAAGGGGACACTCTCACAAACTGGAGGGAGGAAAATTTAAAAGGGAGATAAGGAGGAACTTCTTCACTGAAAGAGTGGTGTCTGGGTGGAATGAGCTCCCGGAGTAGGTAGTGGCATCAAGGAAAGTGGACAGCTGTAAGAGGTGGGTGGGATAGGGTGAAAGGGGAGATTGTAATGGGGGGAAGTATTAGTGAAGGGGGCGAGAGGGGAGGATGTGGAATGTAGGGGGTGGGGTGGGGGCAGTTCTAATATACTGTACATGATACAGAGCTGCATACATGAGCAGACTTGATCGACCGACATGGCATTTATTTGCTGGCATTGTCATATGTTTGTATGTTCGGATAATGGCCAGGAGTTCACATGGGTATTTAGGATGGGGACTTCTATATGGAAAGGAGAAATTGTTTAACCAGGAAAGGCACACTAAGCTGGACCTTGTTTCCAGGTGCGACTTGAGAGCACAAGAAAGTTGTGACTTGCTCAGGGTCACACAGTATGCAAGTGGGGACTGTTGGGATTCAAACCAAGGTCTCTAGGTTTGCAGCTCAGTACCCTTAACCACTATGCTATACTGCCTCGTACTATGCTATACTGCCTCCTTGGTCTGCTGGAAGTCAAAGGTGGCTGGGATAAATTGGTGAATAGGAAAGTCCCTTGTGTACACATATAATTATTTTTAGGGAGGAAAGGTAACAGATGAAGAGATGTAATGGGGGAGCCCATTCTTCATTTATGGGGTCCAGAAATGTATGCATTCTAGAGGACAGTCAGGTACTTGAGAGCTGAACATGTTGCTGGAGCAAGAAACTGTCGCTAAATGGCTGTTACCACTCTTAGGCAGGAAGAACCTGGAAAAAACGGGTTAACTTATGTTTCTCTGGTGGAACTTCCTTGAGATGGAATGAGCTCCTGGGTTTATCAGAGAAGGTGAACTGATCATTGGGGCAATTTCTAAAGTGGTGGTAGGGAACACAAGGTAGCCCAACACAGTACACAAATATGGTTACCTGTTGTTGTGAAATACAGAAATTAAATCGGGACTGATATGGGGCATTTAAATGTGCTTCTGTTCCAAGCTGGATATTCTTCATACCTTTAACAAAAGTGTGCCTTTGTGTCAAGGGCCTCGCAGGAAGAAGAAGACACCCACAATGGTCAAGTCACAGGACTGGGTTTCTCTGTGTGACAGCTTACCTGTAGAGACTGTAAGGGCTTTAGATCAGGCTTTCAGATAGCATAATCTGATGGTTCAAGGCTTGGGATCTGGTTGCCTGTTTAGGATTAATAGAAAATTAGAGTGTATCAATGGATTTCCTTACCCTGATGTGCTACAGACCTGGATATAGACTGCAGTATCATGGCCCATACTTTCCCAGGTTCAGGGTGGTAACTGTCTCTAGTGACGACACAAACGAAAATGTGGAGAAATGACCACTGGATTGTGGTCACGAGTTATGTAAAAGTAGATTTTTGGGGTAAAGGCCATCTGGGGTCACTATGGTAATGCCATCCTTCATTTCCAGGTGTTTTCTGAGGGTGGCAGCT
Organism: Neoceratodus forsteri; assembly: GCA_016271365.2. NCBI lineage: Eukaryota > Metazoa > Chordata > Ceratodontiformes > Ceratodontidae > Neoceratodus > Neoceratodus forsteri. The sequence continues at coordinate 1,534,821,403 of CM057456.1, forward strand.
CCTTCATTCTTTCCCATGGTCTGTGTGGATACTGTTGGATAACAGTGTTGGAAACCAGCTGCTGTGTCAGAATTTGTTTCCTGTTAAGCAGGTGGGTATGTGGCAGGGTGGTCCCTGCTATGCTTTGGCAGCTTTTAAATAAGGGCCTGGAGATATAAATTGTAAATGGTGCTACCATGATAAGGCCTTCCCAAGGCACTGGTGAGTCAGTATAGGAAGCTTTGCTTCAGTTTAGATATTGAGTTCTGTAGAAAAATAAAATCCTCAAACACATTTTCTTCATCTGTTAGCTGTGCAGCTTCTGTCTTGTATTGTATGTGTTTGTTAATTGCTCTCTCTCCTGGACTGATTACCCATGATGACTTTCTTGTCTATTTTCTCTGTCAACCCCCCATTATGGAAGTGAAGGCAGATTTAGTTCTGGTGAATTCTTCATATAAGTTCCTGTTTTCATGCTATTTAGGTACCTTCCTACCTCCCTAGTGATAGTGGCAGAAACACCTTTAGAAACTTGTTTATGTAAATTTAATTCTCCTTGCTCTAGTTGGTTAGCAGTGGTTCAGGAAAAAGAAAGAAAACCCAGGGATTAGGACTTACTTCAGCTGCAGTGATTAGTCCCCCACCCCCAAATGGTAAAAGCAAGTGTAAGCCCTCCCCCTCCAGTGTGGGACTTACCTGATGTGGGCTATGGCCCATTTTTCCCCAATGTCCTCTGCAGTTGCTGTGTCTGCTTCTGGTCCCCTAGACTGTTAAATCAGTACTGGAGGGCTTCTATATCTTAGTGGCAACCATCACCTAGCCCCCGGTTCCCTTGGTCCTTAAAGAAGCTGTGGCTCCAGTAAAGCGTTTGGCTGTGCAGCCGTAGTTTAAAAGTAACCTTGATTCCAGGGCAGGCAGCTGAGTTGGGATAAATGTAAAAAAACACCTCCAGGTGCAGTGTTGGTGTTGTCTCTGTCCCGTAATAGGCAGTGGGATGGAGAATTGTGTGAGCTAGGTGTGCATGCGCACCCACAGCAATTAAAGGTGAAAAACAGATGCCCCCTGTTTCAGGAGCCCTAACAGCTGAAGGGGGCTCCCCTAAGCAAATTAAGGGTTTCCCTGGCCCTTTCAGGACAAGTGGGGCCTGAGCAAGTGTTCTAAGCCCCTAAGGGAGCTGGAAAAATAAATTGTGAGGCTGCAAAAGCCAGGCAGCCAAATTATAAACAAAGATTGTGGCCCCCAGTATTCTCCCTGCCACCAAGGGTTGTGGGAAGTCTGAAAGGGCAACTTTCGTGATTCCAGGAAAATACTGTCCAATCAGGTGGGGAGGATTGGGAGTCTGTATAATGGGTTGTGCCTTGGTTTCTGGGAGGAGTTTCAGGCAAGACTGGAGAGGAGGAGGCTGCCTTAGGGGGTTGCACTAGTCAGAAAGCTAGCCTGGGTGAAAATAGGACCCTTCGAGCCCAGCCAACTTTAGGCAGATTGCCTGCTAGCTCCTTTTCCCTGCGGGGAAGTATTTGAACTGCTGTTCTCCCTCTTCAAGCCTGTAAAACAGTTGGACTGTTTGAACTGTTTTCCTAGCCTTGGAAGTGTTTGAATGGGTTGAACTGTTTCTCAGCCAGGAAAAAAAGTTATTTGGTCTGGGTGAGAGACTGTTAAACTTAGTGCATGACTTCAGAAAGAGCCATAGTATGACTACTACCCTGGTAAAGGTTTCTGACGATATTCTCAAGGCAAACAATTTAGGCCATTTTACCGGTGCAGTGTTCATTGACCTGACAAAGGCCTTCGACCTTGTCAACCATCACCTTCTACTTGGCAAACTGTACCTACTTGGCCTTGACTCCTTAGCACTAACTTGGCTACAGCGTTATCTCATTGGTAGATTACAAAGGGTAAAATGGTCCAGAACACTGTCCTTCCTTAGGCCTATAATACATGGTGTACCTCAGGGATCAATTCTCAGTCTGTTACTGTTTTCTCTCTTCATTAATGAGCTTCCCAGCTACTGTGGTGGTGCATCAGTACAACTCTATGCTGACAACGCAGTCCTATTCTGTTCATCCAATAACATGGACTACCTTAATCAAAATCTTAATTCTGACTTCAATATGCTCGAATCATGGTTCTAACCATCTAATTCTAAACACAAAAAAAACAAGGCTATGGTTTTCCACAACCACTCCTCCAAAATCTCCAAAACAACCTCTCTATACCCTCTCAAAATCTGCTCACTATCTGGAGATACCATAGAAGTAGTCCAAACCTTTAAATACTTAGAGATGCACCTTGATGCTTCATTCTCTCTTGAGTCACGCACGTAACCCTGCTAACAAAATCTATCAACCAAAAGCTAGGTCTACTATATCATATCTGCCCCCCTTTTATTCACCTCCTCCTGTCAAAAAATTGCTTCCACATCCCTCCTCCCTATACTTTTTTATGGCACACCACTACCGCATTCTGCTCAGCCTTCATCCCTTGCCCAGCTCCGTCAACTCTATTTAGGATGGGGTGATTTGCCCTGGGGGCAGATTCCAGAAGACACCACTGTGTCATCATGGCTTCCCTATAATGGCTGAATTATGGCTCAAGGTTACAGTACCTCACATTATGCTTTGTATTCAAACTAGTGAACATCTTCAATTCTCCTTGTCTCAGGGAATTTGTCTATCATAAAGAAGTGGTTCGCCCACTCAGGTCAGCATCTTTACCTATTCTTGCTATCCCTAAGTTGCTCCATCTTGCAGGGAGGCACTCTTTTGCCTACTCTGCCACCACAGCTGGAATTCCCAACCGCCTCTATTACTCTCCTTTCCTTCCCCGTCACTAATCAAAAAAGTGCTTGTCACTCACTTACTTAAATCCCCACCCTGCACATGTTTTCATTAACCCCTGCCTTCACTGTACTGTACTCCACTGAAGTTATCTTATTTCTTAAGCTACTACAATCGAACCTCTGTAAATATGAATATATATGCAAGTAATAAGAATTGTGTATATTCATTTATCCCACCATATATGACTTTGTAATCTATGTATTTCCTTTAGATATTGTTGTATTTTCTGTATTCACTGCTTTGTATTGTATTGCATTGTATTTGTCCTCCAGATCACACCTGAAAAAGGGACTGCATGGTCTCAGGGGGCTTACCTGGTTACCAAAATTCTAATAAATAATAAATAAATAAATAAATGCCTAATTGTGTTTGAGTTCCAGGGAGGCTGTGTGCCCTGGATGTCCTGGGTGACCACAAGCATGGGTGGTCCCCTTGCGAAGATGACGAAAGGCTTGAGTGGCAAAGACAACAAAAGGCCCATAACGGGTGAAGAATCCAACACCTGTTTAAAATCTCCAGCTTGCAACTGTGGTCCCTTAAGAGACTGCTTGCTGAGCAGAACCACCAAGTCTTATCCCTTCACAGCACCCCCGAGACCTACAGAAACTGTACGTACCTCTGGGCTGTGGCCCCAAGGAGATCTTTTCTAAAAGTGGGTCAGTTAAGCTAGATATTGAAAGGGGATGAAGTCCTGGGCAGGACTTTGTAAATCTGCAGGAAACGCCCAGGCAGAAGATTACAAAAAACACTTATTTAACCTTGTTAACATCAAATTGGGCACCTTACCAATTTCTGCCATTTCAGTTTCCAAAGACTGGTGTTCCTTCTGCATCCCAAATTGCCTTCAACCTTCCATCATCTGGTTAGCCACCAGCAACCCGGTGAGGTACTCCCCATAATGGAAATTAGCTATCCTTTAGGCCCTGGGGGGAAAGCTGGGTGCACCCCCGTGGGATGTATTGGGACTGTGTGGCGGCAATTATTGACTAAAGTTGTTTGTTCAACACTGTTTTATTGCCCTTATTTACCCCTCCCCTGTATTAAATCAGAAGTTAGTTCATTTTACAAATGGTGTTCATGATTATTGCTTTGTGTGTATTGCTACTGTGTGGGGGAAAGTTAACTGTATGTGGGAAGGAAACTAATATTTGTCCATGGGGAGGGTTAGGACCACATTGGGTAGCCTTTACTGTATATACCCCTGCCCCAGATGGAAGCACCAAAACCTGTTACTGGTGTTCACTTTGTGTATTGCACCCAAAGGAACCCAGGCTAACCCCAAGGAAGGTTAGTGCATGAGGGGGGTGCAAGGTGCATATGACAGAGAGCCCCCTCCTTACATGTGTAGGCACCACTGGGATCCTCCCCCACTCCACATACGTAACCCTTATTGTACTCAAGGGACAAATAATACACCCACTAAGAGTTTGAGACAATCCTGATGGGCTCCTGGCCTCCTTTTATCTTAAAAACCAAGTAACCAAGTAACCCGCACCCCTTACACAAGTGAGATTTTATAATGTGCTTGAAAAGACTTGTGTGTAAACATTAACAGATAAAAACATGCAGGTCTGGTGTCCTGTTTTAAAATGTAGAAATAATCAATCTAGAAATAGGAAGTTTGTGTAACCATTTAAAAACAGCACTTGAAGTTAGGGCAAACAGTTTTCTTCCTGTTTTAGCTTCTTATATTACCTTATAACTGTTAACGCAAATTCATCTAAAAGGCAGTTCAGTGCAACAAGAGTGTCCATTAACTTAGCCTGGAGGCTGTGTGTAGATTCGATTGGAGACTCTTGGCAGCCAGCTAACTGCTGTTTTGCTATAGGCCTGGCCCCACCTAGAACTGATGGCTTTATAGGACCTAGGATCAGAGTGCTCTGACAGTTAAGTGGGTATTTCCTACTAATTAAGAGAAGTATGCCAAAATCTCTTTTGTAAAGTGAAGATAAATCATGTGTTTAGAGAATACAGTATGTATAGTATGGCTGACTCTGTTGTAAAGATTGAAACATACACATTGTTGTCAGAAAGGATCAGTAGGCACATCTAGTCTGCCCCTTTTCCCTGCGCTTTCTGACAACTCTTACCACATTTTGTCACTGGTGTCCCTACCCCTCCTCTACCCAATTTGCACTTGTGCCTACCCATGCATGCTTGAAGTTCCCTACAGTCTTTGCCCCTACTACGACCTCCGTCAGGCTGTTTCAGTCATCCACCACCCTTTCTGTGAAGAAGTATTTTATCACATCTCTCTTAAAATCCCTCCTCCTTAGTTTCATTGCATGAGCCTGTATTCTCGTGCCTTGTTTCATTTGTGATTTATGGTACACTGAATGTAAATGATGTACCATTTGAATTTGACTGATATGTCATGTGATTCTCTGAGCTGTAAAAGACTCATTCATGACCTTTTAGTCAGTTACATGCTGAACTACAAGACTGAGTCTCTGCCTGTTGCACAAGAGGGAGATAAAGCCTATGCAAAGCTAAGAGTGGGAGTGTTTGGGGCTGAACAGTTGGTTGAGCTGTTCAGTTGTGCTGCTTCTTTGTATAGTGGTAAGGACCACTGGAACAGAGGGATATAAGTGATGGAGTTTTGGTTAAGCCTGTCAAAGAGCAGTAAGACAAGTGCCAACTAGGCAAAAGGAGCTGGGGGCAGATTCCAACAAACTGGAACTGTTTGCTTCTGGCTACAGTAGATTGAATTCATGGGAAAGTGCAAAGACTAATGAGACCCCCCCCCCCCTTAGCAAAGGTCCTCCCTTGTGCCTTGGTAAGTAGGAGCTGACACCCAGTAGACAGTCTCCTCTGATGAAGACAATAAGCCAGTCTCTGAAAAAAAAACCTGATCTGAAATAACTGTTTTGCCTAAAGATTGGCAAAAGCAAGTAAACTGTGCCACCCAGCAGGACTTTTATCTAACTTCTTGCCTACTGTATCCTTCATCAACACCCACACTTCCACAGTGGGAGCACACATGTGTTGATCTCCATACTATATGACTGTTTCTGTTGCCCAGGGAGGGCCCATTAAGCTTATCTGCCTGAGAAGCTAGTAACAAAGGGTAGAACTCAATTGTAATGATCACATTAGAATTATAAAGTAACATCTGCCTTTGTGGCGTGTACAGTGATGACCTGAAATCTTATGACTCTCTGGATCCCCATGAGTTCCACCATTGCATGGTTGCATTGGCACCATAAGATTTAACTGGGATTCCTCTGTGTGCATATACTTGGAAGGTGCCCTGCACAGGGGGAAGGAGCCAGACTGGTCTTCTCTGCTGTACTGCAGGCAGGAGACAAGATATGAACAGGAATGAGTATGAAGAGGAGATTGTTTTTGGCTCCAGGGCTGGAGGGAAGAAAACTCTTCCCATTTTTATGTTGTGTTGTGCGTGCACAAGCAACATAATACAGTAGTAGCACATTCAGAGGTGTGTCAGTGTTGTGGTGAATGCAGGCAATGCTTTAGTGGGTGCGTCCCTTAGCCCCCAATTGCGAGCATGCTGGCGATGACAGCAGTTTCAAAGAGAGCCACAGAGCTGAAAGAAATCTTCTGCTCTAATGAGGTGCAGTTTCCTCGTTGGAGCATCAGATGATGACAAGGCTCTGTCATGTGCCTTTCCTGGTGAAACATTCCAATAAATATGGCAGCTTCTGCCACCCACCACACAATCCCCACAAAGCCAACATCAGGGATGCTCAGTCGCCATTTCAGCATGTCCCCCCCCCAAGTTCAATTTGTTTGCTGATGGAGGTGCCCAATCCCCATCGGCATCATGTCCCCCCCAAACTCGTGGCACACTGGGAGCCCACCCCAGTGTGCCCAAAATCAAATTTGTTTACCTACAGGGGTGCCCAATCCCTGTCGACATCATGTCCCCCCCACCACACACACACTTTCTTTGCCGAACGGGTTGCCCAATCCCTGTTGACATCATGTTCCTGCCCCAAACTTGTGGCACACTGGGAGCCCACACCAGTGTGTCAAAATCATTTTTACCTGTAAATAAAGAAAACAGTCTCCTGTAGTCCGGTTTCTATTTTTTTACCTGTAAAAAAACCCAGTCCCTTGTCATCCTGACGCATCCACTCCCCTAACCTGCACCCACCCTCTCTACACCCCACCTCCCCGCACCCCCCTCACCCCATACTTACCTCTGGAGTGCCGGCGTTGCAATCTTCTGTAGAGTGGGAACACATCTGAACTCTTCAAAAGCAGACTGGGAAATGAACAAAATGCGCTAAGCTTTATAATGGCAGGCAATAGGGGTTTCAACTTAGGTGGCTATCTCAGCCATTTTGCAAAATTTTGATACCAGATTTTCGACATGAGGTTCTTGGGACCCCACCTCATGAACACATGCACTGTCATCTCACTACTCAGTCCCGAAAGGTGATTTTGCGGTCACTGCACGGAATCACCTTTCGGGACTAATTAATTATTAACAGTGCCACTGTTCATGAGGTGGGATCCCAAAAAGTCCATTTGCAAATTTGGTGAAAAAAATTCCAAAAAATTACTGCTTTACGAGAGTGCATTGCACAGTTTTCATGCATGCTAGTAACTTCAACAATTTTTTATATTTTCACTCCAGATTTTCAACATTGCCATTTTTTTACATCTCCTTATGAACAGTATAGCTGTCATTTTTCACATCCTGCCTGAAATGTGTTTTCACACCTGTGGCACATAACGGTGCGGTCACTGTGGGAAATCACTTTCAGGATAGATTAACAAAATCACAGTGCTGCTGTTCATGAGGGGAGGTCCCAAAATGCCTATGTTGAAAATGTGGTTAAAAAATCCCAAAAATAAATGAGTTACGGGCATGCGTTGTGCAGTTTCTACGTATGCTCATGACTTCACAGTTTCTCATATTTTCACTCCAGATTTTGAACATTGCCATTTTTTCACCTCCTCACGAACAGTACAGTTGTCATTTTTCACATCCTGTCCAAAATGTGTTTTCGCACCTGTGACGTCAAATGGCTAAGTTGCTGTGCAAAAGCACCTTTCGGCAAACAAACTGATAGTGCCACTGTTCATGAGGTGAGGTCACAAAAAGCCCATGTGGAAAATTTGGAATAAAAATACCAAAAAATGCCAGGGGCATTAGGGTTTACAGCTGTAATGCCCCACCCTGTAGAGACTGACAGGTGTTAGGGGAGTGACTTGGGATCGTCGGCTGTAATGCTCAAGCTATTCCACCCCACACCCACCCTGCAGCCAGTGACAGACATTGAGGTGTGCCTTGGAGTCTTTAGCCCCAGAGTTCACCCCTTTCTCCTATACTGCATCCATCTCAGCATATTTCCTTATGGAATGCGGTGAGCGTAAGGCCCGAAGACCCCAAGGCACACCGCAACACCTGTCAGTGTCTGCAGGGTAGAGTGAGGTAAAATTGCCTGAGCATTATGGCTGATGACCCAAAGGCACACCCCAATGCCTGTCAGTCTCTACAGGGTAGGGGTGAGGTTGGCATCAGTTCAGTACTTCACTGCTATTCCTACTATGCATTTCTAACTCCTGCACTACCAATGCCAATGCCAGCAAGACAACATTCGGCATTGACAAATGCTTGTTAAATTTTGGCTCACCTGGTTTCCTTGGATGAGAATCATCCTCAGCAAAAATAGACATGTCAGAGGCCATTTCTAAAGATAACCAATCCAAAGGCTTCTAGAAAAAAATGAAGAGTTTAACCAGAAGTCTCTGCTGACTGTGAGTACCACCCATGATGCTGCTTTTATATTCCAGTAATTGTTCACAGGCATGGAGCCCTCAGGTAGGGAGGATGTAAATGCACCCTGCATCTCTAGAAACTGAATTGCTACTGCACATGTGAAACCAATATAATTACTGGTGGCAATGTTTTTACACATGGATAACATGGTGTAAATTTATCTGTCAATCAAGCTCAAACTATTTCAAAATACTCATTGTTACTCCTTTCCCCAAATCAGCATCCTTCTAGTTATTCAAAACCTTTGAACCACTTTTTTGTTTAAAAGACTTATCTGGTTGATCCTGCCAAGTTTTCTTTCTTTACAAATTTAAACTAAAATGTAAAGCCACACCACGTGGCTCTTTCAGTTTCACTCCTGCTGGAAAACCAGTGCACTGTGGCTCTGTTTTTTAGTATAAGTTAGTAAATTAACAAAAATGAATAGCATCAACTGGATGTATTTGTTAATAAAGCAAAAAGGGGTTCAGAAGTCCTGGATAACATGGGCTTATTGCTTAAGGAGGGGGAGCAAAAATGAGCATTTTTTTAACTTGGGAAAGTAAGCAATAACATTTTTCATTACAGCTGTGATTGGTGGATCCCCAGTTGCCCTCCTGATCCTTGTCAGAATGTATGCTACAGCAAATGGTTTTAGGAAGTCTGCCTCATTGGCATTGAAGGATAGTCTTTGCATGTGAGAAAAAACTCAACATTCCTTATAATATAAATTACTTTGCTGTTAAAGTAAACATACCACCAATCATTAGCAAAAGTCAATGTTTTATGGCATTACAGCACTTCACCAGTAATTATAAAAAATGAAACATGGGCATTGGTGCAACACTCTAGTCTTACACACCTTCAGTGTGTGATGCTTAGACAAACCAAGTGAGCTTTGCTCATAGGATTTATGTGGCATCGCACACCTCAGGGGTGTGAATGTATATGTGTGTGTGTGTGTGTGTGTGTGTATGCCACCCAAATGTATTACTTTCTATGTTATCACTGGATATTCTATGTGGAAGATTATCTGGACTTGGCATCCACAATCATACTATAGCAAGGCGACATCCCTTGCATCGACATCCCCAACAGTGACAGACCCAATGCTGAGTGTCAACATTGTACTGTCGGAGATGTGCAAGTGTTTTTTTTGGGGGGGTCTGCACCCCCACACCCCTGGTCTCTAAATATACAACTCCAAGTCGGAGTTGTATTGGGGGAGGGGGCGTAACACTGGGAGATGCACAGCCAGTGTCTGCAGGGTTGCTGTGCTGGTCTTCGCGGTCGCGGTGTCGACCTATGATCAGCATACCTCTACAATCATATGCTGTAAGTAAAAGCCATGAATGGTGATGGCTCTAGCTGTGGCCCAAACATCTGAACAAGACTCTAGTGGGACCAGCAGCAGTTTATAAACCTAGGATCTCTGCCTGCCTCAGGGACGAGGGATGGAAGGAGAGAAATTAAGTAATGCCTCACAATGCTGTGTGCATCACAGTAAATGCTGATCTGCCCTAAACTGAATATGTCTGCACATACAGTAAGAACTGAATTCTGATTATTATATAGAAACCTGGACGATGACAGCAGAAAAAGACTGATGGCCCATCCAGTCTGCCTATATTATTCTACCATGCCCCTGCATCTATTTTCTCTGAGAGATCTTTGCTTGCCCTATTCTCCCTTTTGTTATCTGTGTTTCTGCACCCCAATTCTGCTGTGTAGCTAATATCCCCTTGACACTCTCCCAGTTGTGTTTAAAGCCATTTATGGTTTTGTCACCCACTACCTCTGCTGGAAGGCCATTCCATGGCTCAGCCACTCTTTCTATAAATAATACTTCCTCAAATCCTTTTTGAACCTTCTCCCCCATTAACCTTCACTCATGACCCCTTGTTCTATCTTATTTGTTCCTGGTTATTTGCTCCTCACAGTCCACCCTCTAATTCCTCTCAGGAACTTGAAGGTCTCTATTGTATGCCCCCTTTCCCCTCTGGTTTTGAGTGACTACATGTTCAGTGAGGAGCTGCTCTCCTGACCCTGAATCATCTTGGTCATGATAAATTGTACCTTCTCTTGCCTGTTCTCTCCTTTGTTTAGGTGAGGACTCCAGAACTGAGCACACTACTCTAGGAGTGGCCTCACCTGAGATATACAGTGGTAACAGTACCTCATGCTTTCTAGTGTCAAACCCTCTCCCGATGTGTCCTGTTAGCCGTACTGAAGGCCTTGTTACATAGGCTGGTTTGTTTAAGACAGTCAGTAATGATGACTTCTAGGTCTCTTTCCTTGGATGTTGTGTCCAGCTTAGTCCTCCAATGCAGTGGTCTGTTCTGGGATCTTTGTTCCCCCAAGTACATAATGTTGCATTTTTTGGCATTGAATTTCAACTACCAGACTTTGGAACAATTTGTCAGTCTTTGTAGGTCTCTGTAACTCTTCTATCCCTTCCACGTTGTCATCCCTACTGCAGTTTGTGTTATCCATGAATAGACACAACCTGCCTTGGATTTCTTCTCCTATGTCACTGATGGACATTTTTGGAAAGCTCTGAACCCAGAACAGATCCCTGTGGCACTCCACTAGTGACTTCTCTTTCCTCTGATCTGACCCCATTCACCACAACTCTCTGCTGCCTCCCCTCCAACAAGCTCCCTACCCACTTTAGTATTTCCTTAGCTGTTCCCGGATCCCCCATCTTCTTCAGCTGCCTTTGATGTGGCACCGCATCAAATGCTTTTCTAAAGTTGAAGCAGAGAATTTACATTATGGCCCTTATCAACTACTTTGGTTACCTAGTTAAGGAATACTATCAAGTTGGTCTGACAGGACCTCAATGTCATGAATCCATGCTGCTTACTATCCTGAAGCCCATTTTTCTCCAGGTATTCCACTAGCTATTCTTTGACTAGTGTCTCCATCAATTTCCCTACCATGGAAGTAATGCTGATGGGTCTGTAGTTTCCAGCCTACTGCTTGTCCCCTCCCTTGTGCAGTGGAACCACATTCACCATCCCTTCATTACTAAAATGCACTCCTTGCTTCATAGAGCTAATAAATAGTCCTGCAAGGGGTAAAGATAACACTAATGCCAGTCCCCTTAGTGCACTTGGATGCATCCCATCCAGCCCCAGGATCTTGTTTACCTTCAGGACTGCAAATCCCTTTTTGGCCATTCACCAGTAAATTTCTGCAGTTTAATTTTTGGGAGTGCTCTACCAGCTGCCTTTATGCTGCTGTCTGGCAAGGGTCCACTAATATATAAACATATGAGGTTGCCAGCAGAAGAAGGCCACTTGGTCTATCAAGTTTGCTAGTTTCAGATCACATGAACCTGTGTTACATAATGCCCTGCCCCTGTCACCTAGCCCTCTTACTTTCCCTTTCACCCTATCCCACCCTCTCTTGAAGCCTCCTATTGTCTTCTGATTTACAACTTCATTTGGATATTCATTTTGTCACAGCCGTTTCCATAAAGAAATGTGTGCTAACCTCCTTGTACTGTATCTTCCACATGCATGTCTGTAAGTGTGCACCCTGTTTTTTTTTCTAATAATAGAACTTTATTAGAATATCACAAACTGGAAAAGAAAAAAAAAGAGGTATCATCCTGTACGCAATCATTTAACAACATGATGGAGGTAGCAAAATACAAAACAATAAGATAATAAGCATCCAGTCCAGGCTGGTCCAGGATTAGAACAAATGATAAATAAGCCATAGAACTAAACATTTCCAAATACATTAGCACAATTCATAAAAATGAATATGCTGATTGGGCTATTCGAAATGCAAGCAATAACACATGACGAGGTGTGGTTTATGCTCTGATAAGAGCATGCCCAGGTGCATTATAAAGCACGAGGCTTGAGTCCTGTGCACACACAACCAATGGACAAGAGTGCAAGCACCTCTAGCTTCCCCTTCACAATAACAATGCCTAAGATAGAACAAAGCATGTTCCACCTTTTGGTCTAAAAGTTCCTGAATCTAGGTGTAACCCCCTTGTTCCCAGGGGTTACTAGAATCCCACTTAGAACCAGTGGCAGGCAGGGAAAGGCAGCTTGTGGGATACCAGTTAAATGGGTTTCACACTGTCTCACTCTGTTCTCAGTTTCAGCTGAGCAGGAGTGATGATGTCACCATAGAATTCTCGCAGCAGCATAAGCCACAATAGAATGCTGACTGCAAGGGTTAGCTGTAGAACATTAGGAAATTCAAGAGAGAGAGAGTTTCCAGTGAGACTCAAGAGGGAGAGGAGTGCTGCTGTGTGCAGCTCCTCACAGCCTAGCTTTGATATAGAGTTACCAGAGAAAGAAGTGGGGTGTGTGTTCTCACCCTAGAGAGGAACACAGAAGAGACCAGAATACAGTGGTAGAGAGCATTCCTAGAGTTGTTCCAGTGCCCCATCCCTGGAAGGATGGGGGGAATTCCAGGAATTCAAGGGCAATCCCCTGTGCCAGCCTGGACAGGGAGAAGCTGCCTGATAATCAATTTGTTTGTGAGTACCTGAGACATTTGTGGGAAGAAGCCCCGGGGCACCTGCATACTGTGGTGAGTTCTACTCTGATAGAGAGACAATGTTCACTGAGATAGAGTTTAGTGCAAAAGTATTTGCCTACTGTGGGGTCACAGAAAGACTTGCCAAGTACAGAACTTTTATTTGTGTATGGCTTAGAAGCATCTGCAACAGTTGAGGTCTAGGTTAAAGACAAAGCCACTTACAGTACTTTTAAAGTCAGGACACTTCCAGAGATGTAGAATGTTAAATGTGCTAAACATTTCGAGATAGCATCTACAACCAGTAGTTTGAAGAAAGGTGTTGTATCCAAATGATGGTCGAGTATAGATTTGGGAGCAAGAGGTGGGAGACCCCCCATCTGGAGTGACCAGGTTTACTTCTCTGGGTTCAGTTTGGGCACCTATGGTTTTCTCTCAGGCACTTGGCCAGTGTCTGAAGAACGCACCCAGATGTGGGATTGTAGAATTTTTCCCTTTAGAGCTAGAAAGTGCTCATGGGTGGTTTAGGGAGCCACCATCCACCTCCATGCCATATGGGAAAGTGCCCTAGTACTGGCCAAGGTGACATGTCAAGGAATGGAAGAAGTGTACCAGTTTGGGCTGTGTGTGCCCAGATCCATTCAGAACCTGAGGGTTAGTAGTGAAGAAGTATGCTCCATACCTATGTAATCTGTATTACTGGTGAGTGTAGCCCTGTGGGGGTCCATCTTTGCTTTGTTATTCTCTGAATTATGTGAATAAAAGCCACACTCTAGAATCCCATTCCTGGTTTGGACATTTCAGTTATTGCTTCCAGTGTCAGGATTTACTTGGGTGCCCCATCCAGAAGTACAAACCTAGCACAATGCTGAGCAACCACTTTCTCCCAAGGACCCAGGTTTATGGTCATGCTAATTGGTCCCCCCAGGTGTGAGCCAGGTAGTTGCCACACTGGGTTTGCCTGTCTGAAGGATGGCAGGCTCCATAGTAGAAGTAATGGGTCCACACAGTTTCTGCAAAAGATAAATTTAATAGTGACTATCCCACCCCTCTCAGTGGTGCCTAGATGTGAGAGGAGCAGCCCCGCTGACAGAGACAAAAAGGGGTGCAGGTGGGGGGAGGTTACATATGCTTTTGCGTCTAATATCTGTTGGCTTACTGAGGCATCTCCTTACATATAAAAAAGTTGAAGAGTATGTAAAGTCTGTTGAAGATCCTGTAGTTTCTGTTTCCTAGCTTTATGCTGAGCCAAGGAATAAGATATAACACTGTTATGGACAGCAGCCTTTAATGAGTCCCACAGAATATCAGGGGATATTATACCTATGTTGTTGTCTTGAAGAAATTGTGAAATTTGCTCCTCTATGGTGGCTAAAATAATTTGGTCTCATAATAGATGGGGTGTAGGTGCAAAAGGTAAAAGAAGAAGAAGAAAAAAAGGGGGGAAGCTACCCATTACATAAATGCAATCTCCTTCAGGCTCCATGGTCCATGTACTGTATCAATAAGACAATAACTTTAACAGTTAAAAAATACCTTCAGACAACAGAAAAAGCTACACAATACATGCTATTAAATGGAACATAACAACCAATACATAGCATTAGTCCCGAATAGGTACACTGTATAAGCCAAAAGTGTCCCTTCTTTACCTCTACAGCGTCCCTGATAGCCAGCCAATATAAGTAAAAAAAAAAAAAGTGGGGCTAAAGAGCTGCCACTGAGAAGCCATCAGTTCAGATATCAGAAATGAGTATCACCGCTTCTATATTCTGGCTAGTTTTAGAACAGGCCAACTGCTTTTAATATAAAACACTGAGTGGCAACTAGGCTAGGCTCTTAAAGCCAGACACAGACAGGCAGCTGTTCAACCCTCCAGATACCCTGAAATGTATAAAGGAGGAATGAAGTAATTACTGATAGAAAATCACACTGGCTGCTCAGACAGAGCCCCCTGGTACAGCTAAAAAAGTGTCCAACCCTCTGGGGGGACAGGTAGAAAGGCAGTAGTCCAATAACCATAGGTAGCTATCATAAGGTAAGCCAATGGAAAAATCACTCAGTCCAGTGCAACTAATGGGGCTCTTCCCTCTAAATGTCTATAAAAAAGCTTTTATTTCTGAGACTGCTTGTTCAGTGCAATGCTTTTTGCTATGTGGTGAGGAAGATTTTGACTACACCTCCTTTGAAGGGCCCGATTTTCCTCAATTGCACTCTAATCCCTAGGCTCCTTGGAAAGTTCGTATTTCCTCACTCTCAGCTCTTGAGCCGCTTCCTCTGGGTCCTCAAAAATGAATTGCCCATCTGTAAAAAAATGTGTAAAGTATCTGGGTACGGGATGGTAAATTTCAGTTTATGTGCTTTCAATATTTGTAACACAGGACTATAAGCCTTACATTTGCAAGGAAGGCTGGGGAGTAGTCATTATCAAAAAACATGTGAGTCCCCTTTTTGGTAATGATTCCTTTCTACCAAGCTCTCTTCAAAATTTCCTGCTTAACAGCATCTTTTAAGAAGTGAGGAACAATTGAGTAGGGACACATAATTTTAACAAATTTCTGCCATATATCTTGTCCCTATATCGTCGCTCCTCTAGCTGTTACTCGCTCACGAAAAGTTCTTTCATCTTGCTAGTTGTACCTAAGTTTTTAACCCATTTCAGTAAAGCTGCCATCAGCTATGATATTCCTGCAGCCTGGAATAAACTCCAAACCTCCTGTAAGTTAATCTCTTTCAATACACTTAACTCCACGATCAACAAACGTAATACAGATGTCTGCCATTGCCATACTAGTTAACATATCATTCAGTTCATGCATATTTAATCCGACAATAAGCTCTTTCTGTCTCACCAAATCAACTGTAATTTATTCTTTGAATTGTTGAATTGCCATTATTATTACATCACTGTTTGCTTCATTCTGTGCAACTTCTTATTAATTGTATATTGTCATTTCATGTACCATGCTTTATCCTCTGCATTGCCTTTGTATCTTGTTGTATTGTTGTGTCCTAAGTAGGACCTCCTTGTAAATGTGCTTGCTCAATGGAGTTTTCCTTGTGAAATTAAGAACTGGAAGGTTTAGGAGTAAGTGCCTGGTGTGCCCGTTCAGTCATGAGTAGGCAGAGATCCTAAATGTACAAGATCGAGGGGAGAAAGTTCTGCAAAAAGTTATTATATCTTTACCTTCATCCCTTTCAGGGACACTGTACATATGGAGGTTATTCCTCCTCATTCTGTTTTGAAGGTCCTCACAATGATCTGCCAAAGACTTTGCTCTTGCAGCAGTCTAATTAATGCCCACTCCAAACAGTCCACCTGGGAGTCCATATCAGAGGCATGTTGTTTCAAGCCTGTAACCTTGTGCTTTAGAGCCACTGTGGATTCCTTCAGTTCACTATGTAATGAACTTATCTCAGCCAGAAATTCACAGAGCTCCTATAATAATTTCTGCATGCATTGGCTGGATGGTCACCATGTTGCAACCTTCCATGTTGCGCAGCCCAGATCCTGGCAATGACCCAGCCGCAACAACCACCAGGGTCTCCACTTGTTGAGTGCTGGTCTTTGAGCCACCTACCATTGGAACTGATAGCTTCTGGTACTATAAATGAGACTGAAAAAGCAGCTAAAATTTCAAGTTGTGAAGCTATTTGTAAAGCAAGGTTGGGAACTTGAGACCAATGCCATCGTACTGGACGATGATGTCACTGGAAGTCCACCCTGGTGTTTTTATTTTTATTTAAACTAAAGAGGTTCCTGCTGTCAACCTTGTTAACTTCTCTGATATATTTGAATGTTTCGGTCATGCCCCCCCTCAAGTGCATACATTCCTTAACCTTTCCTCATAGGACATCATGCCAACCTTGTACCATCTTTGTAACTGTTTCTGCACTGATTCCAGCAACTTTATGTCCTTCTTTAGGTAGAGACTCCAATACTCCACATAGTACTCCAGCATCCTTGATCTGTACAGTGGCATGATAACCTCCCTATTTTTCTGCTAGTGAAACCCCATGATATGCACTCCAAAATCCTGTTTGCTTTTGCTTTGTAATGGCTCAAAAAAAAATTTAAACTTTGGCAAAGGCTTTTTAGGAAAGGAATAGCCTTATCTGTTAACAATTCAGAAGTTTTGTGCACTTTTGTGCATTCTGCAAAACCAGAAGTGGGGCAGCAGAGCACTTCTGGTTTCACAAGTGTATCAGCAGGAGCCAGTGTGAGCATCAGCAGGAGAAGGGCAGACACTGTAATTACTGTCCTTTACTTCACTCTATCTGCATAAATCTAAAACAAACTTGTGTCTCCTTTATCTCTCTCTATTCTATAGTAAGTGCTGCCAGCTTCCAAAATTAGAGTGTGCTGAGACCTGTATAGTTGTTACTGCTCCAATGCCTTACAAACTTGGTTAAGTCTCTCTGTGGCAAAGCTTGAAGTTGCCCTATATACAGTAGATATAACACGTTTTGTCAAGATACTGTAGATCTTCATGTTGGGGTGTAGTATTCTCCCTTGTGAATACTGAATGGAAGTAGTCGTTTAGCACAGTTGCTTTCTGCCCATCCTCCTGTATTATCCTGCCTTCACTCCATTAACCTGACAATTCCCCCTCCATTTTTTCTTTTGTATATCTAAATAACTGTTTTTTTCCTCCCTTGACACCTTCTGTAATATGTAGCTCTCTGTTTGCCTTTGTGATCCAGATTGATTGCCTGTTCGCTCTTTAGTTTCCTCCTGGTATTTGTCCCATTTTTCATCCTCCTGCTTTACTTTGTACATTATAAAGGCCTTCTTTTTAGCCTTCACAACCTCCCTGACACTTTCAGAGAACCATGCTGGTCTCTAATACTTGTTTCTCTTTAACTGTTCTCATGCATGTTTTTGGTTTCTTAAGAATGACCCTTTTTAAAATCCCAGTCTTTTCTCCACTCCCCTGATGGTGTCTACTCCAGCTAACCTGTCCTACACATTTTCCTTCATGGCTGAAATCCATCCTCCTGAATCTAACATGTCAGCCTTAGACAAGAGTTACAGGTGCCCAGGGCCACCTCTAACCACAAAGTATTGTGGTTGATAGATCCCAGTGGCTCCCCAACCCATGCTCTGCTTACATTTTCAAAGTTGGTGAGTATTTCATCTAGAATGGCTGATTGTCTAGTGGGATCCCTGACTTGTACCAACATGCAGTCCTGCAAGACATCATGCAAAGCCTGGCTTTCAGTGCACCTTGCCATTGGAATGTCCCAGTCAATGTCTGTCAGGTAGAGATCTCCCACGATTACAACTTCCTTCTTTGCAGTCACCTCCCTACTTCAGCACCCAATGCCTTATTTTAGTTTTCTTTTTTTCTTTTATTTAAAATGTTGTTAACTGGTTAAGATGCATTGGGCTACATGTCCCTTTTTACAAGCTCAGTCCAGACAGGTAATACAAGACATAGAAGTAGGTACGAACAGAAAGCCACACAATATAAAAGAGCATACCAAAGTAACATATTCTGCCATAATTTACATTACTCATCTTATCTCTCTTGTCTCTCTTCTCTCTGCCCCAGTGGTTTGTAAAGTACCCCAACGCACCTGTTCTTGCCTGACAGCCATGAGCAGAACCCCCAGTGGTTCTTCCTCCTCTTCTCTCTACAATGGTAGTATCTCCTATTGTTTCGATCCCTTCTCTGATGTAGATGGCCACCCGTCCACCCCTACACATCCCTCTATCATGCATAAGCAAGGTGTGGCCTGGGATCACAATGTCCCAGTTTTTGTTCACACTAGCCCAAGTTTCTGTAATGGCCATTAGATCCAGCCCAGAGTCTGCCACCAAAGGCTGGAGCTCACTGATCTTGCCCTACTGCCCAGATTCCACTTGTTAAGGCATACCACCCTCCAAGATGTGCCACATCACTATTGGTTCTCACTTAAACTCTGCCATCACCCTTCACTAATACCCTTGGTGTCTTGTGTTTCCCCTTCCATTCATGTCTATTGTGTCTACCCTGCCATGTCCCCTGGACTCATTCCTCCCATCTATTATTCCCTGAACACCTTATCCCCATTCCCAGTGGAGATCTGCCTCAGTTATCCACTGTTCCTTCCATTACATGGAATCCCCAGCACCAGCCTCCCCCACAGCTAGTTTAACCATCTGCCAATGTAGCTGTCAAATTTCTGCCCTAATGCATTAGTCCCCTGTCTTGTCACATTTGAAAAGCCTTCTGTTTCAGAAGCCCCCAGTTCCCTATAAAGTGGTGTCCCTGTTTCTGACACCACCCCTTAAACCATATGTTGAGCTCCACAATGCCTACTTCCCTTACCCTATCCTTCCCATTCTTTCCATCCCAGACAGAAAGGACCTCAGAAAAGGCTAAGGAAACCAAGTGTTTCTTCAGTCTGTCCCCAGCCTCTGGAAGTCCCTTTTCACCAGCTGCACAGGCTGATTTGGCAGATCATTGATACCAAGTTGTGCCAACACTCTCTGATCTCCCTCTCCTCTGCTATCCTATCCTAGCCTAGCCTTGCCAAGCTTAGCCTAACCTATCCTATCCCAATCTCAGATGGCTGAAACTCCAGTCAGGCATCTGACCACCACCCTCCTCTTACCCCCCATGCCTACCACCCTCTCCAACCCTCCAGCCATAGAGTCTTCTATCACTAGAACTCTCCTTGCTAACTTCTGCCCCCCCTACCCCCAAGTGTCACCACATCCTCCTTCCCATCAGCACAAACTGACTGATGATCACCTCTACCTGTGTCAGGTGCCTGTGCTTCTTCCAGGGGCACAAAGTGGTTTGCCATTGGTGCCTCATGGGAAGAGTTGACTATTGTATGGCCGTCTCTGCCACCCAATCTCCTCCTCCTCCCCTCCACACCCCTGGGCCACATGGCTTCTGAGGAAGTGTGGGGGGTGGGCAAAAGCTTATATAAAGGTAGGATTGCTAAACTCTAGGAATGGTGAGGACATTATGGATATTGAGTCTGCATAATATTGCTTTCTGATAAAGATGCACTTTATGTCTCTAAACTGTATGTTTTCCTGTGAGGAACCTTGGCTGGTCAGGGTTTAAACAATTACATGAACCAGCACTGGCATTGCACCCCCAAAATGACACAATCAAGGTGGGCCTTGCTGGCCTCCCCCCACTGAACTCTGCAGGATCAAGCAAACACAAAAGTAAAACGTTAGGGGGAAATGATGGAAAATGGTAGGTGCCACTGCTCAGAGTCTAGACAACAAAAAATGACAGAACTTCAGGTGCTGGTCATGGAGGTAGGGCATGACCTGATGCCAGTAAAATAGACGTGTGTAACCTCGACTCATGACTGAGGCATGATAATACCAGGCTTCTTGCTACATAGAAAGGACAGGGAAAGGGTCAGGGAAGGAGCAGCACTGTATGTTAAGGAGGGGCTTAAAGCAATAGTAAAAAGGCAGTCTAGAGGTGTCAGGTAAATTGGAAACCCTGTGGTTACTAGCAGCAACAGGGAAGGGGAAACAAATCTGGATCAGGATGATTTACAGACCACCAGTCCAGGATCAAGGGACAGACTGGGAATTAAGGGGCACATTCATGAGGGCAGTCAGTCTAGGGGAAGTTGTGGTAGTGGGGTATTTAAACATGTCAGTCATAAACTGGAAAGTTCCTATTTTGGGTAGTAGTAGGAATCAAATTCTGTTGGATGCCGGCCAGGAGGCATTCCTAGAGCAACTCATTCAGGCCCAACAAGGGAGGATGCCTTGCTGGATTAAGTGCTCATCAACAGTGAGCTTATTCAGAACACAGCAGTCCTGGAACCACTTGGTTCCAGTGACCAGATGACAATAGCGTGAAAGTCCAGGTCAGGACAGGAAAGTGGGAAAAATGAATACAGGTAGGGGAATTGAAAAAAGTGGGCTTCAGCAAATTGAGGGGAAAACTGGAGAACTGTATAAAGGACAGTTAAGATAGGAGATGCAGAAGCAAGTGGGTAGCCTTTAAAAAGGTGATGTTAGAAACGGGAGATAGTTTTATTCCAAAGGTATCCAAGGGTAAAAGGTTTACAGGGCCAATGTGGTTCACAGCCAATGTAAGAGCAGCAGTAAGAACCAAAATGAGGGCTTTTTCCAAGTATAAGGGTAGCCAAGGGGAGGAAGATAGGGTGAAGAATCTTGATACAATAAGAAAAACCACCAGGAAAGTGAGGAAGGCTAAAGCATAGATGGAACTCTGGTTGGCAACAGGGGTAAAGAATGGAGATAAAGAATTCTTCTGGTACACCTGTGAGAAGGACAAGGGCTAAGGGGATATAGTGAGACTTAAGAGCAATGAAGGGTGGAAGGAGGGGCACAAAAACATAGCAGACATACTAAACAACTGTTTTTGTTCAGTATTTACTAAGGCAATGGATGGGCCACTACCAGGGTGTGGGGTTATAAAGGGGGAGCTAGGATACATGGGATAAGGTCCAGATAATGGAGGCAAATGTGCTGAAAAAGCTAGTGGAATTAAAAGTAAACAAATCTATGAGACCTGTTGGCTTACACATGAGGATGCTACATGAGGTACTGTAGAAGGGGTTATAGCAGGGCCACTAGTGATCATTTTCAGTGGTTCAATAACCACGGGGGTGGTCCCTAGGTACTACAGAGCAGCAGATGTGGCTGCACTATACAAGACTGGGAAGAGGGATGAGCCAGGGAACTGCTGTAGAACTGTTAAAGTTAGCGTTTCATTAATTTCTCTGAACTCATCTTCACCAATTCAAAGTTTGCAGGCTACCGATCAGCTGATCTGATATAGAAAGATGCAGTCCTGTCAGCTGTCAGTCAGATCTGTCAGTCTTGTTTTGGTTGTTGACATTCATAATGGTGGTGGATGTGCTCAAAAAAAGTGTCATTTTATTAATGTCTCACACGTCCCAAAGCATAGAAGCCAGAGAGGAACACAGGCCTGGTGGTTTTTTCAAACCTGATCCCCGAGACTCTCAGCCAATATGCCAGTGTGTCTATTCAGGTAGTGGCTTCTGTAGCAGCAGAACTTGCTGAAATTCAGCCATCAGCAAAGAGAAGGTGTTCCGAATACATGAAGTACCCAGCAGAGGTGAGGTTCAAAATTGGGATGCATGCTGTACAGTCAGGCAGGGTGCAAACAGTACAACTGTATGCTTGAAAATATGGCCATACAATTAGTAAGAATAAGGGGTTGGAAAGAATGAGAATGGACTTGGCAAGATTGGAGGAATGGTCAAAAGTGTGGCAGCTTACATTTAATGCAAAGAAGTGCAAAATAATGCACCTGGGAAACAAAAACCCATGGGAAGAGTACACAATGGGGGGGTACTAACAATAACAAAAATCGAAAGGGACCTGGGGGTAATCATATCAGATGACCTAAAGGTAAGCAAGCAATGTGAGAAGGCAATAAGGAGGACTGGGGGGAATACTGGGATGTATAGGGAGAGGCATCACCAGTAGAAAACCGGAAGTTGTTATCCCTCTTTACCAATAGTTGGTGAGACCCCATCTGGAGTGCTGCATGAAGTTCTGGAGACCGCATCTCTGCAAGGACATAGACAGGATGGAAGCAGTCCAGAGGAGGTCAACTAAAATGGTGCAGGGTCTGCACCTGAAGCCATACGAAGAGAGACTAAAGGAGCTTAATATGTATACCCTCAAGGAAAGGAGGGAGAGGGGGGACATGACAGAAACTTCCAAGTACCTCAAAGGAATCAACAAAGTCCAAGAGGGTAGCATCTTTCAGAAAAAGAGATGTGCAAGAACAAGGGTCATAATTTGAAGATAGAGGGGGGATGGCTCAGGAGCAATGCAAGGAAGTATTTTTTCATGGAGAGGGTGGTGTACACATAGAATGGCCTTTCTGAGGAGGTTGGGTCAAAAACAGTGGGGGAATTCAAGAATGCATGAGAGCGACATAAGGCAATTCTGGTGGGGGGTTAGGAAGAAGTAGGCTGTTGGTTAACTAGGATCTGCAGCTTATCCAATAGGTAGGGAAATGGGCAGACTAGGTGGGCCAAGTGGTCCTTATCTGCCATCAAAGTCTATGTTTCTATGTAGTAAGAGCACAGTCTGAAAACTGGACCTCAGAATGACGACCCTGAAAACTAAACATGTATTCTGGCTGGATACCTCCTTTAACTAGCTAAAACTAGAAGTGAGGACTATATTTCAGGATTTGGGTAAGCTAGAATACTGGAAGCTCACACTAACTCCCTGAATGCAAGTTAGTAACTGATTTTGTAAAGTAAAATTGATCACTGATACAGACAAATGTTTCTGTTGTTGTTTGCTTGCTGAGGTTAGCACTCAGCATTTAGTGTAAACAGCAGCTTTGCTACTTTTTTAAAATGGTGTGTGTCTTTGAGTTTTCTGTGATGCAGTATTCAGATAAATGTAAAGTTTCTTAATAGTCCTTTAGTAATTAGCCTATTAGCAGGCAAGAAAGCAGTTCCTAAGGTGCATTGGTTTGCAAAATGGCATCCTAAATAATCAACTACTTTTGAGGGTTTTTTTTGTTAAACAGTTTATGCATTTGAGTTTTCTGTGCTGCAGTATTCCATTACAGTAAATGTCAAATAAAGTTTCTGAATAGTTGTATTCAAGCACAGTTTCCATGTTCCTAGGTTTAGCAGGTCAGAAAGAGGTTTCTAAATCGCATGGGTTTCCAGACTGGTGTTAGTTCATTTCATTGCAACGTTATCTTCATGGAACCCGGTCTTCCCATGATTAAAGTGAAAATATTGCAGTGAAATTAACCAGTTCTGCAGTATATGCCAGTCAGCTTCCTGTATATAGTGGGGAAAATTATGGAATCTCTTCTGAGGGAAGACCTGGTGATCTTCCTACAAGGGAACTTGCTGCAGGATCCCAGGCAGCATAGGTTCATGACAGGCAGGCCTTGCCAAATCTGATCAAGTTCTTCAACTGGGTGACCACAGCAGAAGACATGGGGCAGTTTGGGAAAAGGATCCCATGGGTGCAATATGTGATGGGGTGGGGTGCTGCTTGATAGCACTTTTGAAGAAAAGGATTTAGGGGTGATGATGTTGTAGACCTTTAAAAAGCTTCACCCTGCAACAGGGCCATGAGCAAATCAAGTAAAATCCTGGGATGCATAGGGAGGGGGATTAGCAGTAGAAGGGGGGAGTTGATCCTACCAGTGTACAGGTCACTAATGCAGTCACATCTGGAATACTGGGCAAGGTACTAGAGCCCACACCTGAGGAAAGATTGCAATAAGGTGGAGGCAGTATGGCACAGGGCAGTTAAGATGGTCCATGGCCTTGAGGACATAACATACGAGAAGAGGTTGTAGGACTTAAACATTTACTCCCTTCAGAAAAGGACAGAAAGGGGTGATGTGATTGAGACATAATACAAGTACCTGCATAGGATAAATAGAGTAAATGCCAAGGAACTACATATATTCTACTTGAGTCCAAACACAGGGAAAAGAGGGATACCACTTAAGCTGGCAGGAGGGTAATGCAAAGAAGGATGCCCGTTAGCATTTTTACAGAGTCTGCTCCAGACAAAGCCTGCCTATGTCCAAACCACCTCTTGAGATTAAGGGCCAGATATTCAAACCTTTGCTCCTAGCTCAAATCCATAGCACTGGAATAGTGCTGGATTTGCGTGAGGCTGCAATATTGAAAAGCCCTATTAGCGCCAGCACTGTATGGTAGTGCCAACGCTAATAGGTAATGGTATGCAGGGGCGTGGACAGGAGAGCACCCATGCATGCCAGCAGCACGGCATATTCAAATGCATACTGCCACGCTATAGGCATTAGTGTGACCTGTAGCATGGCACTAGATACCGCTGGAAAAAAGCTGGCAGTAATGTGGCAGTGCCCCCCCCATTGTGGACCCCCGTAGATGTGGTAGAAGCCCTGGTAGTCTAGATGTCCCACCCCACAAGCACGTATCCCGACCCCTGTTTCGAATAAAAGTAAGCACATATCCCTGGTAGTCTAGTGGTGTCCCCCCCCAGCATGTATCCTGACCCTGTTTCTAATAAAAATAAACAGTTATCCCTGGTAGTCTAGTGCCCCCCCAGGCACATTTCCTGACCCCTGTTTTGAATAAAATAACCACATTTCCCTGGTAGTCTAGTGGCCCCCCCAGCGTGTATCCCCACCCTGTTTCGAATAACAATAAGCACTTATCTCTGGTAGTCTAGTGGCCCCCCAGCACATTTCCGACCCCTTGTTTTGAATAACCAAGCTATTTTCCTGGTAGTCTAGTGGTACCCCCACCCAGTAGTGCCACCCCCACTCAGCCCATCCATCAACCAGGAAGTGAGCCGGTGACCGGCTCAGCTCTTCGCACACCACCATGGCCGGCCGCCAACTGAGGAATGAATGAAACATAGAAACATAGAAACATAGACTTTGACGGCAGATAAGGACCGCTAGGCCCATCTAGTCTGCCCATTTCCCTACCTACAGGATAGGCCGCAGATCCTAGTTAACCAACAGCCTATATCTTCCTGCCCCCCACAAGAATTGCCTTATGTCTGTCCCATGCATTCTTGAATTCTCCCACAGTTTTAGACCCCACAACCTCCTCAGGAAGGCTGTTCCATGCATCCACTACCCTCTGTGAAATAATACTTCCTCACATTGCCCCTGAACTGCCCTCCTTCTATCTTTAAATTGTGTCCCCTTGTTCTTGCAAGTCTCTTTTCTGAAAGATGCTACCCTCTTGGACTTTGGTGATTCCTTGAGGTACTTGAAAGTTTCTATCATGTCCCCCCTCCTTCTTTCCTCAAGGGTATACATATTAAGCTCCTTTTAGTCTCTCCTCATTCGGCTTCTCTTGCAGACCCTGACCATTTTAGTTGCCTTCCTCTGGACTGCCTCTATCCTGTCTATGTCCTTGCTGAGATGGGGTCTCCAGAACTGGACACAGTATTCAGATGGGGTCTCACCAACTGTCTGTACAGAGGATAACAACTTCTTTTCTGCTGCTGATGCCTCTCCTATACATCCCAGTATACCCCCGGCCCTCCCTACTGCCTTCTCACATTGCTTGCTAACCTTAAGGTCATCTGATATGATTACCCACAGGTCCCTTTCCTGTTTTGTTGTTGTTACTACCTCCCACCCATTGTGTATTCTTCCCTGGGTTCTTGTTTCCCAGGTGCATTATTTGCACTTTTTGCATTGAATCCTAGCTGCCATATGTCTGACCATTCCTCCAACCTTGCCAAGTCCCTTTTCATCCTTTCCACGCCTCCTTGTGTATCAACCCTGTTGCAGATCTTTGTGTCATCTGCAAAAAGGCATACTTTTCCTTCCAGTCCCTCTGCAATGTCACTGATGAAGACATTAAAAAGGACTGGACCCAATACTGAACCCTGCGGTACCCCACTAGTAACGGCCCTTTCTTCAGAGTGGACCCATTTACAATTACCTTCTG
Organism: Neoceratodus forsteri; assembly: GCA_016271365.2. Classification (NCBI taxonomy): domain Eukaryota; kingdom Metazoa; phylum Chordata; order Ceratodontiformes; family Ceratodontidae; genus Neoceratodus; species Neoceratodus forsteri. The sequence continues at coordinate 1,534,847,875 of CM057456.1, forward strand.
TGTCCTGTTGTCCAGCCAATGTTTTACCCAGGCTATCACCCTGGGACCTACTCCCAGGCTGGTTAATTTGACTAATAATCTTTTGTGTGGGACTGTGTCAAATGCCTTGCTAAAGTCTAGGTAGGCCATGTCCACAGCCCCTCCCTGGTCTACTACTTTGGTCACCCAGTCAAAGAAATCTATTAGATTCGTCTGACATGACCTTCCCACTGTGAACCCATGCTGCCTTGGATCCTGTGCTCCACTGACCTCTAGGTACTCAACTATTCTTTCCTTCAGAAGTGACTCCATCACTTTCCCTACCACAGAGGTCAGACTGATAGGTCTATAGTTTCCTGCCTCTGTCTTGGTCCCACTTTTGTGAAGGGGAATCACATCCGCCTTCCTTCAGTCCTTGGGTACCACACCATCCTCCCATGATTTATTAAAAAGAGTAGCCAGTGGTTTCACTAGTTCCTTCCCTTAATTCTTTTAGAATTCTGGGGTGAATTCCATCAGGACCCATTGCTTTGTCCACCTTCAGTTTTAGGAGTTCTTGCAGAACCCTTTCTTCTGTGAAAGGACTGGGATCGACCCCCCTATCAAGAGTGCTTCTGTTAATTGGATTAGGCACGTCCCCTCCTCTTTGGAATACTGAGCAGAAATATTCGCTCAGTATTCCTGCTTTTTCACTGTCCCCTCTGCCCACCCAATCGCTCATTCTATTCAGCCTCACTATCCCTCCTTTGTCTTTCTACGCTCGCTGATGTACCTATAAAAGGTTTTATCCCCTTCTTGACTGAGTTGGCTATCTTTCCTCAGTTTGGGCCTTGCTATTCTGACTTCCTCCCTGCTTCTTTCTGCCTTAACTGGTACAGCTCTCTGTCCTGCTCCTTCTGTGTTTCCTTATACTTCCGGAATGCTATCTTTTTCTTCCTGACTTTCACAGCCACCTCTCTTGAGAACAATAGTGGCTTTTTCTTTCATTTTGATTTGTTTATTTGCTTCACACAAAGGCTTGTTGCCTCTGTGATGGCAGTTTTGATAATTCCCCATTGTTGCTCCACACCTCTTTCTAGCCTGTTTGCTAGTGCTTTTCTGAGGCACTCTCCCATCTTGAATGAGCTGCTCATTTATTCCTCAGTCAGTGGCCAGCCATGGTGGTGTGCAGAGGGTTGAGCCAGGCACTGGCTCGCTTCCTGGCAGATGGGTGGGCTGATCGGGGGCAGCGCCACTGAGTGGGGGGTACCATTAGACTATCAGGGAAAATAGCTTAATTTTATTCAAAACGGGGTCGGGATACATGCTGGGGGGGGCCACTAGGCTACCAGGGAAATGTGCTTATTTTATTCAAAACAGGGTCAGGAAACGTGCTGGGGAGGGGACCACTAGACTACCAGGAAATGTGCTTAATTTTATTCAAAACGGGGTCGGGAAATGTGCTGGGGGAGAGAACACCAGACTACCAGGGAAATGTGCTTAATTGTATTTGAAACGGGGTTGGGATACATGGGGGGCACTAGACTACCAGGGAAATTAGGTGTAATTTGCTTGTGAACTGGTAGGGAGTCATGTTGGGGGGTTGGGGGACCACTAGACTACCAGGGATACTACGTTTACTTTTATTGTGAATGGGTCAGGCACATACCTTTCAACTCTTCCTGATTGTCAGGGATGTCCCTGAAGTTGCACCAAAAGTATTAGTCTGTCCCTCCTCACAGCTGTGGTTTCCTAGCTGAACAGTGGACATTGTAAGCACATAACAATGGCAAGCATTAATGTTGCAGACTTGTTCTTCTTCAGAACATGCATTTTGCACTAAGCCCCATATTCTACCAGCTGTCTGGGTGGATATCTCTACATTTGAGGATGTGTCCCTGATTTTGGTCCTTTGTCCCTGATTTGTTTAAGCCTTGTCCCTGATTCAGGTGGCAAGGGGTTGTGAGATATGTATGCACCAACTGAGCTGGCAGCATACAGTTCCTGCTGTTTCCGGTCTGTACTTCTATTCCGACCAACAGGGGATGCTGTGGGTCTGCCTTGGTCTTCAGCGTCCAGCCTGTGCTTCCTTTCTGACCAAAAGGGGGAGCTTTGTGCTTCATGCAGTAGCACTGGACAAATTGCATGGTAATGTATGCTAAGCAGCAGTTAAAGAGATGCAAATGTAACTGTTTGCCCACGGATTACTTAAGTAAGCTCATTTGCATGGGAGCTTTGAATATAGCTCCCGTTTGCCCCGGGCTAACCAGTTTGCACCAGGCTAATGTGTTAGCACTGTGCAATCAGGTTAGCCCCGGGCAAATATCACTTCAGCATAGCACAGTTCTGTGATGTGTGGCTTACATTGTTGCTTGCAGTCATACCTATCAACTGTCTCTGATATTCAGGGACATCCCTGGTTTTACCTTATAATTTTACTCTGTCCCTCCTACAAATTGTGTTTCCATGACCAAACAGTGGGGGTTGTAAGCATAAAATATTGTCAAACATTAATGTTACTGATGTGTTCTTCCTTAGTAAATGCATTTTACACTACACTACTTATTCTACCAGCTTCCTGAGTGGATATCACCAATTTTTAAGATGTGTCCCTGATTTTAAACCTTTGTCCCTGATTTTTTTAAGCCTCATCCCTGATTTACAAGGCAGGAGGTTGAGAGGTATGTTTGCAGTAGATGTGAGACATCTCTGTGCAATCACACACAATGTTCTCCACCTGCAACACTGGCTTGCTACAGAGTCTAATGAGCTGCAGTTGCAGTTTGCACTTCCTTGTTGCTATATTCAGTGCTGTCTTATTCCCGGGCTATTTTTGCCCTGCACTCCCAGACCGGTTTGCCCGGCTTCCTTACACTGCTATATTCAGCAGGTTTAGCACCAGGCTATTCCTATTGAATATAGCTTGCTTTGTGCTCCGGGCTAAGTTTGTCTGCTGGGCAGTACTAATTTAGCCCAGGGGCAAAGTTTTGAATATCTGCCCAATGACTCACTCACCAAACTATGTATTCCGCTTTTATCACATTTTACTATGCCCCAGTTGGCAACAGTACTGTTCAAAGTTGCTTTGCCAACAAGAGTTGTGTGGAATGAGAAAATTCTGAATTCATGAAATTTCAAAAGAATTACGCAAAAGTCTGCAAAATTTCATGGCCTTTCATAGGAATTTCACAGCTTTTTTTACATGTATTAATTTGGTCATAACACAGCTGTCAGTGAAGCTAGAGATCTCAGTTTTGGCATACTTACTTGTTGGTAGGTGCTCTAAAAGCATGCTAAATATTCTGACATTAGGATGTACCTTCTCAAAATTACAGGTGCTCAAAATCTGTCATTTTATTTTTAAGGGAAATTTCATGAACATTTTTATCTGCATGTAACTCAGGCACCTTTGAAGCTAGAAACCTGAAACTAGGTACATACTGTAAAACTAGTAATTTTCACACAAAGTAATTTTAGCGAAAACATGAATGCATCCATAATTGCGTAAATTAAATTTCGCGCTACGTCATTAGCACCACATTCACTATAAAGGAAAAACTGCTAATTAGCACAAATTAATTTTAACGCAAATTAGTGCTTCAGCAAAAATAATGAAATATATTTAACAGTGAAATAACATTTTAATGAATGCTTTCAACATTTTACTAAAACAACTAAAATCAAATTATGGCAAAACGTTTGGCTACCTATAGCACAGCCCTCTTTTAAGCTTGACACTTATAACTTAGTGGACATATCCATATTGCACATTTCACTAAATCCTGACACTGTGGAGAATTTGGATAAGAATTTTTAAAACTAGATGGAAATAACAGAAAATAACATTTTGATTAAATGTTTGTCCAGCCACAACTCATCCTCTTTCAATCTATGACTCTGAAATTTGGCACACTTATGAAAGCCATTATTACCTGTTATACCTGCCAAATCTGTTATCATTTGGATAAGTTCTTTGGAAACTAGATCATAATAACTGAAATTTAAACATTGATGAAATGCAATAGCCTTTGTTAAATTTATTAAGTTAGTCGTGCCTCTGCCTTCTGTCGAGCTAGTGATCTGATATTTGGCATGATTACTTGTTGATATGAGTCAAAATTGTGTGTTAAACATCACGATATTAGAAGGCACCACCACCTCAAGATGACAGGTGCTCAAAATCTACCATTTTATTTTTTTTGTGAGAAATGTCATGAACATTTTTATCTGCATATGACTCTAGCATCTTTGAACCTAGAAATATAAAGCTGAGTACATATATAAATGCAATAATAACCCATATACCTGCAAAATGTTATAACATTTTGATGAATGCTTTCAAAATTATACTTAACTAAAATCTACATTTTGGCAAAATGTTTGGCTACCTGTAGCACATCCCCTTTCAAGCCTGGGACTTAAAACCTGGTGCACATAACCATGTTGAAAGTGTCTCTACATCATGAAACTGTGGAGAAAGTTGGATAAGAAATTTTAAAATTGTATGAAATAAGCTGAAAATTACATTTTGATTCAATCTTTGACCACCTACAACTCAGACCCCTTTCCATCTAGGACTCTGATACTTATACATTCCATCAGTACCTGTATGCCTGCCAAATGTGGTATCATGTGGATACATACTTTAAAAACTAAATCAAAATAACTGAAATTTTACATTTGGCAAAATTCTGCAGAATTTCATGCAAATTCCCCACAATGTTCCATAAAATTAGAATAACAATTTCTATGGGCATTCTGCTGGTGGGATTTTGTATTCTACACAGCTCTATTTCCAACATTTCAAAAGAAAAACCTTTTTCCAGAGGGCAAACAGTTAATGCCCCAAATACTTCCATTCTTCAGGGTCTATTAAAATTCTTTGTACACAGGGCCTTTACAATGGCAATTAATGACCTATTTTCTTTTTCTTATAAATGCACCTAGCATTTTATTATCTAATTTACTTTTATACTCTGTAAGTGCTGCTTTCAAATTTTGTATTTTATTCTCTATATTGAAATTTTGTGTTGTAATGTTATGTAATTTGAGTGTTGTCATTATATGTGAAACTTTTGACACTTGAACACAGGACTGTCTTGCAAACTGGACTTAACAGTCCAAATGACATGCTTTCTCCTGTTTAAAAATAAAGTTTTACCTACCCACCTCCCTAATTTCCTTTTGTGGTAAGTAAAGAGAGCCTTGTTGGCAATTTTCAGAGACCAGATCTCTGCGGTGCAATTCTCCAGTCTGTGCAGGGTGAACAAGTTGACACCTTGCCCACCAGCTGACAAAGCTGACTACATTGTTTGGTGAGTGAGTCATTGTCTCTAGAGGTGGTTTGGCCAATCACAAGGCTAGAACATGTAAGTTGGAAGTGGATTTTCTTGTGCGGGTTGTACTTCCTACAATCATTTCCTGTGAAGTTTGCTCTGCTTAACATGTGCTGTGCAGAGCTTTGTTTCTCTCCATTTTGGGAATGGCAGAGTTATTGCACAGTAGCCATAGCTTCTTTCTGTCTGTGGCTACTGTATTACCATCCACCTCAACAATTCCTTTAATACTGGCAGGTATTCAACCCTACCACAAGTATCCTGTCTCCTACCCCAGTTGCACATTTTCTTTATTGAGGTGAGTGCTCAACCCTACCACCAGTATCAACTCCTTCAGCCCAATCCAGAAATTGCAAAGAAACCTCCCTCTCTGAACCCCTGTCTGACCCAGTTGAACAATTACTTTACCAGCAGTGGGTGCTCAATCCCACAACCATTATCCTCCTACTAACTCGACTACTGCAGATTCCATTGGAAAATGACAAAGTAAAGCTGGTCACACACAAAAACCACTGAGAATCAATATTTTATTACTTTAACTTAACACAACGAGTGTATTTATATATATTGAAGTGGGATTTGATATTGACTGAACAGGAAATGTTTTATAAAATATGAGATGTGCATGGATAATAGTTTTTCATTGTAATTAGCCTAGCATTTAAGCATGCTTTTCTTATCTGTGCTACTGTTTGATTGATGAATTAAATAACAAGGATTTTTTTTTTGAAATTCAGTATACTGTATTAATTTTCTTCCAACAAAACAGAGTAACATATAAAGGGATGGCAATCTAGTAGAGACAGCGCAAACCAGCAATAACCTCAATTAATAAAAACAATTCCCCTCCCCAAAACCCTACCAGGCCCCTCACCTCCCCCTTCCCACTACCCCTCCCACCAAGAATCTTGGGGAACCCCGAAAGAGTAGAGATATGTTCTTCACACTATCCACTAGCAGCTGAAAATGAATTATTCTAAGTGATGTATGTAGTTAACTACCTGTTCAGTTAAAGTATTGTGGGCTAACACAGGTGTATCAAACACGGGTAAAAACCAGTAAGGAAGTGGGTCAAGAGATTACCCAGATACTCATTTCATGAAGCAGAGGAGAGTGAGTACAGAGCATGGAGTTTATCCCATCTTTTATAATAAACTGATAGCTTGCCTCTTAGACTAGCAATCATTTTTTCTAAGTGAAGGTTAGCCAGAGGTTCATTCATCCACTCTGAATATAGAATAGCTGTTTGGTCCACACACTTAACAGACAGGGAAATGAGAGACATATAGTACCACCGTTCTTTCACCCTAATTTGTGAGTATTCTCCCACCAGACATATCTCTGTGGTAAACAAGCCTTCTAACCCATAAAAGGAGTCCATCTTAGATTGGATAAGCTTCCAAAGAGGGTCAATTTTGGGATAGTCCTGGAAAACGTGAAACAGAGAGCCAGAATCTTGACCACACCTAAAACATGAAGGGTCGGGTAATTTCCCCATTGCCGCCAGTTTGGTGGGTGTGAAGTAGATATTATGTAATATGTAAAACTGTGTCAGGTGAAGCATATCATTTGAGGTGTGGGTATAAAGGTCCTGCTGCATCCGTTCCCACTGAAATACTGTGGTAGGGAAAGAGGATGACCAATCTGAGGATTGCCCCTGCAAATCAGAATACAATTTGGAGAATAGAGTAGATGCAAACTGGGATACAGCATGTGGCTGTCAAGCTAGAGCTTGGAACATGCAGAGGAGGCCACCATGATCATTAGACCAAGGGAATGGGCCAAACCAACTAAGCAGTAGATGCCAAATAGGCGGGAGCTGGAGCTGAGCTAGGAGCCTGAGGTGGTACAAATCTGTCCTTGGGTAACCAAACTATTAATCCTGATGTCTGCATCAGGAAACATTCCTCCAGGAGTCACCATCTTCCCCCATCTGGAAATTGGGATTGTAGCACAGTGGCTAAGAAATATCTTTAATGTTATCATATCTAAGGGACTTACACAGCTAGGTGTGGACCTTAAGCGAAGTATTAATCACAGTGTTAAAGAGGGATGATGGCAGATTCTTGGGGGCAATGAAGAGAAGGCTATGCAGAGAAATAGCTGACTCGGGTATCATATGACGCTCAATCTGAAGTCAGAGGGGGAGATATTTGGGTTCTTCATAGGGAGGAGGGGATGCAGTCCAGTGAAAATATTTCACCATATGACTTGCCAGGTGGTAATGATAAAAATTGGGCTGTTTAAGGCCGCCATTTTGTTTTGGGGCTCTCAGATGTATATAAGAATGCCTATGGGGCTTCTTAGACCAAAGGAAACCAAAGATGATGCTACAGTATGAGCTTTTTTGAACCAATTTAGAGGAAGATGAAGATTCAACATGTTTAGGGGATAGACCAGATGGGGAAGGACATTTATTTTAATGATACTGACCCTACCCTGGAGGGAGAGATAAAGAGGGGATCACCTATCTAAATCCTGATGAATCACAGTGAGAAGATCATCCAAGTTGAGTTTCCTCAATTGGACCACATTTGGAGCCAGGTTGATACCAAGGTATCTGATCCAGGGAGCCCAGGTTAGATGAAATGTGTTAATGTCTGAATGAAAGACTCAGGAGTTCAACAGCATTACTACAGATTTCTCTATTTTTAATTTTTAGCTGGAGAAGTTGCCAAATTATCTGATTATAGATAACAGTGCTGGGCTGGAGGCCACTGGGTCAGAAACATGAAGTAAAATGTCATCGGCATATGCAGAGAGCCTGAGGTCAAAGGGGCCAACCGGGATGCCTTTGAGAAGGGGTGAAGTATTAAGCTGATGAAGCAAAGGATCAAGATATGAATTAAACAGTAATGGAGACAATGGGCACCCTTGTCTCCTACCCGAGCAAAGTGGAAATGCAGCAGAGAACACCCCATTGCAGTAAACTTTGGCAGTGGGTTGTGAATATAGAACCTGAATCCACTGGATAAAGTCTGAAGGGAAACCAAACTCAGCCAAAACCTCAAACATAAAAGGCCTGCTGACCCTATCGAAGTCCTTCTCCATGTCCAAGTAGATCAACGCCATAGGCTAGGAGGTCTCCCTGGATACGGAGAAGATATGAAAAGCTTCCTTAAGAGATCAGAAGAAGATCAATCTTTTACAAATCCAACTTGTTCATGGCTAATTAGATCTATTCAGATATGCGTCACATGCATGGCCGATATTTTGGCAAACAGCTTTATGTCATAATTCATAAGAAAGATAGGGTGATAATTCATGACCCTGTCTTTAGGTTTGCCTGGTTTTGGCAAAATCACAATAAGTGCTTCTAACAGTGCTAGATCTGAAAGACAAGATTCACAAAAATAGGTGAACAGTTGATGGAGCAAGGGTGTCAATTATTTTTCGAATACCTTATAAAAGTTAGACAGGCAGACATTTGGCCCTGGAGCTTTATGCAATGGAAGGGAGTGAATGGCATCAGTGAACTCTTGTGAGGTGATGGGTTGGTGAGAAAGGCCTGCTGTACAGATGTTAGAGAAGGAAGGGTAATATTTGCCAGGTAGGTCCTAATCTCCTCTCTAGATTGGGCTTGCTTGGGGGGGGCTATAGAGTTGACGATAATAGTCTTCAAATTCTTGGGTAATATCCCTCAGAGTAGTAAGAGGAGAATCACTATCCAGGGAGGAGAGAGCAGCCACTATTCTAGACTCTTCCTGTTTTTAAATCTCAAGGTGAGAAGATGGCTTGCTTTGTCCCTCTGTTTGACATAGCGGGCATGAGTTTTGAATAAGGCATATTCAGCCTTTTCCCTCAGGCTCTCCGCATATTGAGCCTTGAGAGTAGCCAACTGTTCTAGGTCCTTCTCAGGAGGGTTTTGCAGGAGAGAGGCCTCCTATGTCTTGATAAGAGTAAGAAGAGAGGTGGATGCCACCTCTTGCTTACTCTTCCTGATGGTGGCTAGCCGAATAAACTCCCCTCTCAGGACACATTTCAGTAAACACCAAATTTTATCCACTGCCAGGATGGAGCCAGTATTATGAAATATGAATTGGGATATGACATCTCTAATCCTTTCTGGATTTCTTCATCCTGAAGCATCTGAGTGTATAGTTTCCAGGTGCTATCCTTTTGGATACTGGGTGATATCGAGCCCTCCAACCAAGTAAGAGAGTGATCCGAGAGAAATCTCAGTGCAATACCACAGTCTAGGAGGCCCGATAAAACTGTATTATTGACTACAAAGTAGTCAGTTCAGGAAAGGGATTTGTGAAAGGGAGAATAAAAGGTCAATTCTCGAGTGGTGGGGTTCCGGAGGTGCCATGGATCTCTGAGTCCAAGTGATTCCGTAAAACCATGAAGGGACTTTTGAGCAGGAGAAAGGCCCCCTCCTCGATAAGGGGATTTATCCAAACCTGGAGTATTGGTGAGGTTCCAATCTCCTGCCAAAATAATGGGGAGCTGAAGAAACAGAGACAGGGAAACTGACAGGGCAGTAAAAAAATCATTTTTCTAGCCATATGATTCCTTATGAATGGAACTTCTTGCCAGATAGATTTTGATTGAAGGGCAAAAAGAAACCATCACTAGCTATTATATAGACATAGTTTACTGTATGTCTACTGCAACATCTTATGACAGATGTAAATATTCTATAGAATGGGTTATATAGGATTAAATTGTGACTATATTTGCGATTAGTGTGTTATGTAAATTTGTATTGTGAATGTTGGTATGTCTTATATGTTGATATATTTTGTATTTTTAATATTTTGTATTTTATATAGAACTTCTTTTTTTTTATTTTGGTAAATGGGACATCATTGTAAATGAGATTGCTCAATGAAATTATCCCAAATAAACAGACTTCAAACTTAACTGCCCAACCCCACTTGGCACCAAACAACACATCAACACTTGGGTGCTCAATCCCCGATTACAGGTAACTGAAAAAAAAATAACTGTCATTTACTGTTTCTATTTTTATTTCTCCATCTTGGAAAAAAGAAAATTATCCAGCAATATTGTCCAGTTCCCCCATCCACCCTCCACCCACCCATCCTGTCAGCACCCACCACCACATACCCCCTACTCCCTCACTTACCTAACTATGGTTCCACAAAGTAATCCTCTCACGACAAGTGAAGATCCTCCCTCTACTATGCCTGACCATGAACAGACTGAAAACCAGGTCCAGTTAATGGCTTCTAATGTAACATTTACAGCACTCATAACTTTGTATTTTTTTAACATGGTTTCCCCAGGATTTCAAAAAAGCCTTTTTAACCCCATTTGAAAAACAAATCAGGTGTAATTTTTCAAATTCCCTCCAAAACATGTTTTTGCAGTGGCTGTAGTAAATTACCTTTTGGACAAGGATTTAAAAAGTCACGGCTGTCTTGATCATAAGGTGAGGTAAGAAAAAGACTATGTTGAAAATCTGGGGTCAAAATCTCAAACAATAATGAAGTTATGAAAAGACTTTGATATGTTTTAATATCTATTCATAACTTTGCTAGTTTTTGAGGTTTTGACCCCAGATTTTCAACATAGCCATTTTTTATCCCACCCCATGAACACGACAGGTATCATTTTTTGAAATCCTGCCTAAAATTTGTTTTCACAGTTATGCAGCAACATGATATTTGGGCAGGATTTCATAAATGACACCTGTCATGTTTATAGGGTGGGAAAAACCAAGACAATACTGGGGTCAAAATCTTAAACAACAGTTATGAAGACATGTTGACATTTTTCGACATTTACTTACTGTATAACGTTGCATTTCTTTTTTACATTCTGAGCCAACACTTTCAACATACTCTGTTTTTTACCCCACCTCATGATCATGGCAGGTGTCATTTTAAATCCCCCTCCTAAACCTGCTTTTGCAGTCTTCCATAAGCTCACATTTTATGTGGTATTTGATACATGACACCTGTTATGCTTATATGCTGGAGTATAAAAATACTATCTTGAAAATTCAGGTTCACAATCTAAGAAAACAATGTTATGTGTGAACCTCTTCATTTCTCAATCATAATTCCACTTTAAAGTTGTCACTCCACCTAACCCACCCTGTCAGCACTTCATAATCCCCCCCCCCAGATATTTTCTTTCCTTGCCTAGGCATGGATGGCAAGTCATCCCCAACCGACCCCCCGGCCCTGAACCCGAGATCAGGCCACCTCCTCATATCTCCCATGGATTACACCCCAGGCGGGGCTGCGAGGGGCTACCCACAGCTCAATTTGCCCATACAGGATCCAGCCGAGGAGACACCATTCAGGCCAGGCCACAGAGGTTGGATGATCATGCTGCCTGACCTGTGCCCACTTTTTCCTCTGATTTTTGGCTCCCTTCAGAGTGTGGTGTGCAATGACATCTAGGCACAGTGTGCCGACATCTGCCGCACTCCACCACCCCCATGGCACCACTCTAGTAGGGCCTCTGGTCATCACCAGGGGCTGCTACAGAGTGGTGACTCTCTGGATCCCTCCCTGGGATAGGAGAGCAGTCCTCCAGACACTCAATCCTATCCCTCCCCTGGTGGCCTGGGCTTGCGTCTGAACCCGGGTCACCAACGTGGTGTGAGGTGTGGCATCCAGCACCTCAACCCTCAGTGCCACCAGGCCAGCACAGCACTTCATAATTTCACTTTAATTTCACTTTTAAATGCTGTTTTTTAATTTGTTAATTTTAACTGCAATATTACCTATGCTCAACAGATACAAGCAAGCAAACATGAATGGCATTGGCAAATGTTTGTCATCTACAAGCATGTTACTGCTAACAAATGACAAAGGGTACAGACTCTGCCAGGAAAACACATGAAGCCAACATATACAGCTACAGAGTAAAAGCATCAAAATAATATTGGAGGGGGATACCATTCAGAAGGCCAACAAATGTTACTATTCATTAGCTTAATAAAGGGTACAATCTCTTAAAGAAAAATACTCAAAACAATTTTAAAACAATTCAGGCCTACCTTACTATAACCAAAAGCACAAGAACCTCAGAGAAACTCTGAACTTTAAAAAAAGAAAACGCTGGCATTGGTATCACCAGCACTTAATTAATTAATTAATTAATTAATTTGTTTTGCTTGCTTTTGTTAACTGGATATGGAGGACTAGAAAATACTTCCTGTTTTCAGTTTCAGAGGTGAGGTACAGATGCAAACCGACTGATATTAGACTAATTTAAGCTGTTGGTTTTAGTGAATGGGGAAAATTTGGACAAATGCCCAGGTGTCATCTGTCACCTGAATTAAACCCTTGATTCTGCCTGAAGACTTGCCATCACTAGTACGTGCCTTTGTGACCTCCAGACTGGACTACTGTAATGCTCTGTACTTCGGGGTCAATGGAGAGACCCTCTGCCAACTGTAGTTGGTGCAGAACAAGGCAGCCAGGCTGCTGGCAGGCCTACCAAAGTCCTGCCATGTGACCTCAGTCCTGCGGGATCTGCACTAGATGCCTGTCAGGTGGAGGATCATCTTCAAGGTGGGCTTGCTCACCTATAAGGCCCTACATGGCCTGTGACCTGGTTACCTGTCTGACCTCCTTACTCCATCCGTCCTGGTATATTCCTTCCACCCCTCCATCGAGGGCCTCCTGGCAATTCTGAGGGCCAGGCTAAAAAAAACTCAGGGGATCACTCCTTCGAGGTGGCCAGCATGGCCCTCTGGAATTCACTGCCAAGATCCTTGAGGGAGGCCCCAATGGTGGAGGTATTTAAAGGGGGCCTGAAGACCTATCTTTTTAACAAAGCATTTTATGATAGTTTTTAATGTGATTTTATATATGTTTTGTTTTAGTAATTATAATGATTCTGTCTATGATGCCTGAACTCTGTTTCTATTTGTAATGGCTTCCAGAGCCTCTGGGATTGGGCGCCATTATATAAATATGGCCTTTACTTATTTTACTTACTTAGAACACTGGGGAAATTTCCCCTACTCTTGCGGTAGGAGGGACCCTTTGGCTGTCTGCCAAGATGGCTGCCACTGTCTGAGTGAATGAGATGTGGGACACTGGAGAGTGAGCCTCCTCTCCTGTGACCTTCTCACAAGAGGTTACTGTTAGTTCTAATTTTGGTTTGGATATGGCTATGTTACAGGATGCTGCACCAGTTACTGATGACTTTGTTTAGAGTTTGAATACCAGTGCCATGGACCTCTCACAACTGTCAGAAGTAAGTTTTCCTGTGGATTCCCTATTCTGGGCTTTTGCCCTCCAAAAACAGCAGCTGTTGAAGCTGTTGGAGAAAGAGGAATCCCAATACCTACAACTAGCACAGTGGTCTCCATCTCACTGTCTGACTGTCTCAGAACCTGCTCCAGCTACCTCCACGCCACACATCACTCCTATACCTCCTGCTCAGCTGAGTGAACCTGGCATTGCCACAGCTAAATAAAACATACAAACTGGCATAGAGCAAAATGAGATACTTTGGATGGCCACAATGTCAGTGGTCAAAATGATTTTTTTCCTAGACACTTTGAAATTGGATGAAGTATGTAAGAGGAAAAGATTGCCTGCAACACCGCAGGGTTTGCTGGATAAAAAATTACATACTGACTCTCAGTGTAGATCTCCTGACATTCCTGATACGTCTCTCTCTTCTAATATTCTGTTCTGAGCATTGCCAGGAGGGGATATGCTAGAGGCTCCATGGTCTCTGGAGCTAGCCCTGCAACAAGCTGGCTGGCTGCAACAGGTGGATGGTGTTCAGATCCCTAACCCACAGATTGCCTTGCCTGGAACTTATTCTGGGACCTGTGGGGTAGTACCTTTTGTTGCAGATCCTGTGGTTTCAAACATTTCTGCGGCATCTCCTAATGTTGACGCTACACTTCAGGCGACTGCACCTACGGCTGATTCCTTTTCTATTCCTGGATCTGGTAAGATGGTTTCTTTTTCTTGTAAGTTACCTGGCCCTGTGATTTCTACAGAAGTGCCCTCTGTTTCTAGTACTGCTGGTTCTGTTCCTAGCCATACACAATCTGTTGCAACCATGATACAGCTACCTCTCCTGGTCTCTTCTGCCCTTGATTCCCTCCCTTCGATGGCTCCTGCCCAACCCAGACCAGCAAGTTTTGCTAGTTTATTTCACCATCCAGTGGAACTGGCTAAGCACAGGAATGCAGTCTGACTTAGATATAAGGGAGGTTTGGACCTTCCCCCCCCAGACTGCACCTATTTTGGGAGAGTATTGCTGAAGTACTCTACACTTTTCCCCGTCAGAAGCATTTGCTCTAATTTATTTGTCAGGGGATGCAAGTTTTAATGTGAGTTTCAGAACTTTGCAACTCCTTGAGATTTTTTGGACACAGTACCATCATTTGAAAGATACACCCCTTTGGACTCCCTTTTTGGTTATTCCCTTAACTAAACCTTCCTTCTGGTCTGTTACAATTACGTTTCAAAATGAGGGGTAAATATTAATGATAGTTCTTACTGGCTTCAACAACAGTGTACTTTGCAGGGAGATCCTGTATTTATTTGGGACAGTGGGGGTTTCTGGATGGGGTGATGGAAATTTAAAGTTCAGCTCCGGCATGAGGAAGATCGTATTCAACACCTCCCTAGACATTTTTTTTTAGGGAAGAGACCAATGGATCCTGTTTTACCCAGGACAGCCAAAGTCCTGTTATAAATGTGGGTCTTTACAACATTTGAGTAACACTAGTGCAGTCATTAAATGCACATTGCGCAGAGCACACTTTGGCCATGCAGGACTTCATTGTACGTTTCCCCAAAGGTGTAATTTATGTGATAGAAATGGATATACTTTCCATTCTTGTCCCTTGTGCTGCCCACAATGTGACTCACTCTGTAGAAAGTGACTTTTATGTTTACCAGGTCACTCAACCTATGAGTTCCACCTCCTGAGTGGTTCCAGATGTCCATCTGATGGCTTCTACTGTGCATGTTGCTTCTCATTCATCAGCTCCTTTGTCCTCCCTGGTTGCTCAATCCTCTGTCTCTGTAGGTCTGGTTCTGGAGACATCTATGGACATCTCAGGCCCACAGCGTTCTAACTCATTGGATGTCCCCCTTGCAGTGTCTGTTCCAGAGATGCCTCCTCCTTCCATTCCACCTATCCAGGACTTCCAACCATTCTTGAAGGGGAAGAGTAAACAGAAAATGTCTACTTTGGCCCTGTCACACTCATTGCCACTCAGGAACAAATACTCCTCTTTACAAAACTGGGGGATACTGAAGATGACATTGATTCGTATGTTTCATCAATTGCTTCCTCCTAGAAAGAATTTCTTTCTGAGGTTGATGATCCCAGTCCTTCTGATCTCACTATTCAGAGTAATAGATGCAGAACTCACCAAGCAACAGAGAGTTTATCCAAGTCATGAACTCCTTTTTTGAATGTCTTCCTTTCCTGATCTTTGCCATGTTAAATGTGAACAGTATTAAGTCTGACAGGAAACGCAGTGCTACTGTTGCTGTTCTGGCTCAGGTGTTTGCTAAAGTGTTTTTTTTTTTTTTACAGGATACCAGGTTACATACTATGGAAGACATTCAGATAGCTCAGTCTGCTTGGATCTGAGGTCTTTCTTTTTGGTTGATTGGGGAAGTTACCTGTAGTGGAGTGGCCATATGTTTTCAATCATGGGCCTTTACGGTTTTTCTTTTAGTGGATATTTTTCCCAGTAGGGCATTACTACTTGATGCATCCATTTCTAATCACCCTATGCATTTTATCACAGTATATGCACCTCAGACCAAGGCTTCTAGGATTGCTTTATTTAAACTGATTCAGCCCTATTTATGCAGTAGTCTCCCAGCCCTACTTGGTGATGATTTTAATTGCTGTTTGTCGAGCACGGGTAAAGAGTCATGGACCTCTAAAGTTTTCTGTGATACTGCCTTTCCACATATGATGCTTTTGCATGCTCATTTAGTAAATGCACATAAGGTCATTACAACTAATCCACAACATACTTATCACAAGGGTACACTATTCATTTGTATTGATTTTTGGTTTATTTCGGCTCTTCTACCAATTTTACAGGTCGTAGTAGTCCCGGTAGAGGTCTCAATGGGTAGGGGCCTGTGGAGACTAAATGCTAGTTTATTGTTGGATCAGCAGGTCTTATTGGAACTATTGCAGGTCCTGGAAGAGAGGAAATCAGTTCACTACATATATGACTCTCAAATGCAGTGGTGGATAGATACAAAGCAGGATTTTCGGTCCTTCAAATCTATTGCTAAACGTATAGGTTGTTTTCGATATAATAATTACCTTGCTGTTTGTGCCACCTTGTATAGATTATTTTCTTTACAAGCTGAGAAGGCTTTTGATTATTCAGCTCAGATTTTTAAGGTTAAAGCTGATATGACAGATTTTTAATATAATAGGTTTCACTCTCTGGAATTTGAACAAAAATATACTACTCAGGGTAATAAAAGGTTCAGTTTAACCCATTGGAAAGTTGTTGTGATCTAGTATCTAATAGAGTTATTCTGGTTTTGCAGGATGAGGAGGGTTGCATGGTCACAGATAAATCAGGCCTTTTGTAAGTCTTGGAATCTTATATTAGTAGTATGTTTTCCTGCCCCTCAGAAGATTCTAACTGATTAGATCCTTTATTGAATGTCTGTCAAGCTCCCAAGCTCTTAGATGCCCAACACTTGACCCTAGTGGCTCTGATTTCTATGGTTGAGTTTGGGCCAGGTTGTTCTAAGTTTACTGGTAGATATGGCTCCTGACTGTAATGGCCTCCCTTGTCATTTTTTTAAATGGCTGTGGCCTCATTTTTTGACTGAACTACCGGATTTCTTTAATTCCCTCCTTTAGACTTCCAGATTACCTAATGATATGTACCATGGTTTAATAATTTTTCTGTTTAAGAAGGGTGATAGGACTCAGATTTCTAATTGGTGTCTGATAACCCTTCTTAACACTGAATTTAAGATTTTTACTAAGTTGTTGAATAAACGTTTATTGGCAGTGCTGGCTACAATTATCCACCCTTCACAGTTCTGATCAGTCCCTGGCAGATCTATTACTGATGCTCTATTGCTTTTCAGGGAATTGGTGGCTCAGGGATTAACTTGCCATATAGATGGCTACCTCTTAAGTTTGGACCAAGCTATGGCTTTTGACCATGTTGCACACACTTATTTATGGAAATGTTTATTTTCTTATGTATGTCCTCCTCAGTTTATCCATTAGATTCAGATTTGTTATTCCTTTGCTGCTGTTTCTCTGTATGTTAATGGTTGGCTTGGGAGTATCTATGCAATCCACTGTGGTGTGTGGCTAGGATGTCCCCTTAGTCTCCTTTTGTATATTTTGTCTTTGGATCCATTGTTACGGCTTCTGCATTTGTCCCCCCCTCCCGGGTTGGGGGTCTTTCCCTTTCTTTCCATATTCCGTGTGTTACTATGATTGCTTATGCAGATGATTTATGTGTTTGTCTGACACATGATGTTTCTGGTACAGCAGTGGGACATGTCCTCCCATTTTTTCCCAACATCACTGGGGCTGTAAAAAAATTCCAAAAAAGTACTGGTCTTTACATTGGGTAGATGACTACATATTGTTCTGCTATGGCTGGAATTCTCATTACATGTGTACCGTGTAAACTTTTGGGAGTATATTTTGGTCGGGGGGATATGGCAAAATTGACTTGGGAAAAACTCTAGGAAATTAGTTTTACTAAGGGTTTGCATCAGAAGTTTAGGAATATGAGAAAATGAAAGTGAGTTTATTTAATCAAAGCTCTTTTGATTTCAATTTTTGTACATATTAGTTATGTCTACCACCCTCCCTGGGAGTTGGAGGTGGTCCTTTATAGCTTTTTTTTTTTAGAGTTTTTGGGGTAGCTGACTTAACCAGGTGAAACGTAGGGTTCCCTATTTGGATAATTCTGCTGGGGGCTTATGGATGGTTAATCTGATTGTTTTCTTTTTGTCATTTTAATTATGTGACCTTAAAGCCTCTTTTACTTTCTTCCTCCCAAGTTTGGATGTTTTGGGTGAGTCATCATATCTCTGAGACTTTGGGGGAATGGAGGACTGATTCCTTTACTCACAGAAACAGGCATTTATCCCATTTGTTTGCAGTCTATTTTGATAAGTTAAAACAATGGAAGGTGAGTTCTCATTCGGTTTGTATGTTGATTCGCAAGTCCTTTTATGATATGGTGGTGAGTTCAATATTTTTTGATCAGCCGATTCTTTTTGTCATTACCTTTACACGACAGAGCCTCTGATTGTCATTTCTTAACTGAAAAGACAGTCCATGTTAATATGTAGGATGTAGCTTGGCTCTATGTGCATAAACATTGAATGTTAAAGGGAATTTAAAGCATAAGGATAAGTTGGAAAGGTATTGCCCTAGACCTACGAGTCCTGGAGTGGCTGAGTTAATTGAACATTTATATTTGCATTGTCCATTTATTCAGGATTTCTGGTTCTTGGTACTTGATCAGTGGAAGCACCCCCTGTTTTCTAATTAGTCCCCTGTGATTTTGTTTTGGGGATTTACCCTCTCCGATGGCATATCTATAATGCTAGTAGTCTTAGGATGATATTTTCTTGTTTTCTTTATTGAATATGGCAAGCTAGATGTGGACTGATAATTCAGCAACAACAGATTACTTCCAGTAGCTTTTGCATACCATTATTTCTGTTATTTCCATCTTCTTACTAAGGAATTCAAGTCTGTTTCTCAAAAGCTCTTTCAGGAGTGGTGAGGTTCATTGCAGTGATTTTCTATTTCCTTCTTTCATTAATATTTTCAGATTTGTTTGTTTTCTTTATTTGTATTTTCAGCATTCTGCGTGCATTTTTTTTTGAATGTACAATAAAAATTCCCCTACTCTTTTTGAGAAGAGACATAGCATCTTTAATGTTCACCTGGGCAACCACCAGAATAGAAAGAGGAGATCTCAATTCAATGTCTCATCTGAAAGACTGCACCTCTGACAGCACAGTGTCCCATAAGCACAATACGGGGGCATCAATATGGTTACTTTCAATCAACAGAAGGGTGCCCCCTGCAGAATTACCAACACCACTTCCTGCATTACCTGGTGTTCATTGGAGGTCTGCCATCCTACTTCTGACCAGGCCTGACCCTGCTTAGCTTTTGAGATCTGATGTGATCAGGCTTCAAAGTGATAAGGCAGCAAGCTACAGGTCAGCAGTTGCCTACCAAGCAGCAGGCCAGGCAAACAGTAAAAGGCATCAACATTTTTCTGGGTCATTTCCCTCTTCATTATGTCAAAGGATGGCAAATGCAAGGGAAAAGTAGAGCCAACACTGTACCTTTCATAGCCTGCAAAAAATTCTGGCAGCCTCTCTCAGGCCAGGCTGACTACTGTAGCTCAAAAATTCAAACTGTATACAGCCAGTCACATGTCATGATTCTCCTACTGCCATTATGAATCACTGAACACAACTTACTCTTTACAGTTTGAATGTCAGGAAAATACTACCCCCACCAATCCATCCCTGCCTCTACCCAATTTCTGTTTGACACCCCCTTCCCTTGGGTGGATAGACCTCTGCCATCTGTGCTTTGGCCTTCCCACCCAATGGGGAGCATCCCCTTCCACAGCTTAGAGAAACTGCTTCATGAGGGACACACAACACAACACAACACACACACACACACACACACATTCAGCCTTGTTTCTCACAACATGTGAGTACATTATTCATCATGGGGTTATAACTAGAGGTGAGTGAAGTCCATAAACTTCTCTATGTGGAGTATTTCACGTATAACTCAAATTTTGTGAAATACTCTCCAAAGCGAAGTGAAAAACTTTACGTTCCACATTAATGCGAAGTTCCCATTGTTTCAAATGGACTTCGTGTTACTTCACCTTTTTTGCTCTTTAGGCAAATTTTGCAGTGATCCATGGGATGGCAGGTCACATAGACTCTATATTGTCTTGCACAGCCTCAGTTTGTAGCATGTGTATTGGAATCCGGAGACAGGTTGGTCCCAGAGCTCTGAGAATCAAGTCATCCAAAAACCTTCTAAAAAGCATTTTTGCTTCCAAATTTTGAGTCAAAATTTAGTACATTGAGTGTAATGAACCCTTGTGTGTTTATATCATTGAGCATTTATTGGTTTGGTGTGAATATTGCATGTTCATTTAGTACATTCAGTCTCTGTACTGACAGACAATGTATAAGTGTGTTTCAGGGGAGGGGCGGATCTGTGGTGTAGAAGGGAAATTCACAGACCGCAGTGAGAAAGGCAGTCTTTCCAACTGTTGTTGGCTAGTGTTTTAGTATTTTTGTGTTCAGGTACACACAGTAGTACTGCAATTAATTTTTTATAAGTTTTTGCTGTTTGCTGGGCATTTTTCAGTCTGTTTAAAAGACTGTGTTGTAGTTTACTGAACAGTTAAAGTTTCTGTGCCTGACCTTCAGTCTGTGTGCATGCTGTCAATTCATATGCATTTTATTGCACCACCACAATAGCAGTACTCTGAATTTCTCAGCCTGTCTATGGTATTTTTCCCTGCTTCTGTGTAACTACTGCTGTAACCCCCCACCCACAAAATAATAAATAATGTATTGTTTTTTCACTTTTGGATTTCTAAAGACTGGTTAAGGTCTTGTTGTGCCTGTGTAGCTGCATCTCTTTAGTGCCCAATCTCCATCTGGAAGTCACTGTTGCTGTTTTTTTAGTTTCCCATCTACCAAAAACTGAAGGAATATAAAGTTGTTGTTAATTGTCTGTGTAATATTAAAAACTTCCTGCGAAGAGACGGTCATGCAAAGCTGATTCTGACTGTGGAGCTGCTGCCAAGAAGACTATTAGCAGTGGAAGTTGTTGTGATGATGAGGCAGGTTCATCAGAGGCTAGCAAGTCTAGCAGTGTTAAGAGTGGTTGTGGATGTGGTAGTGTGCAGCAGTAGGGTAAGTTAGTAGTTGCTGCAAGTGAAGGGATTTCTCCGACTCTGTTTTTCACAGTGAAATCAGTCACTTCAATGCTGGTTGGAGATGCTGTTGTCCCTGTTGGTAGTAAAGTTAGTGATGGCATGGTTGATAACAGCATGAGTGTTGCTACAACCCGGGCAAAGTTATCAGGTGGCAAAAGTGTTGTAGAATCTGAAGACTTGAGTGTAGTTGATGTCCCACTTCCCACAGCAGTTGAATATTATTCTGATCATGATGATGACTCACAATGATTCTGATCATGATGATGACTCACAGTTTTTCTGATCATGATGATGACTCACAATGATTCTGATCATGATGATGACTCACAGTTATTCTGATCATGATGATGACTCACAATGATTCTGATCATGATGATGACTCACAGTTATTCTGATCATGATGATGACTCACAATTATTCTGATCATGCTGATGACTCACAATGATTCTGATCATGATGATGACTCACAATTATTCTGATCATGATGATGACTCACAATCTCATGTTTCCACTGATCTTGAGGTTACGCCATCCAAACATTCACCTTTTGATGAAAAAAGTGTGGATGATCATAGTGAGGCTGTGGGTGGAATATCTCCACAGGATAGCATCCAAAGTGAATTTGTGGATGATGATTATGATGATGATGCTGGCGACCCCATTTGGGAACAGGACAAAAAAAAGTAAAAGTGGCTGTAGGTAAACAGTCTGTTAGTAAATTACCCCCTCCTTAAAGTTCTGATGTAGCTGTGTCTGTTTATGTCCCTGATATCATAGTCATAGATTGTGAGGTTCAGTCGAAGTCCAAGTTTGCACAACACCTGAAATCATGCAGTACACCCCCCATTTCATTACCACAAAAACTGCAGTCCCATATGCAGCAGCATCAGTGACATGTAAAAAGTAGGGCATCAAAATTCCTAGTTTGGGATTTTTCATTCAAGATGGAAGTGATGAAACAGTGGCAACCTGCCAGATTTGCCAAGCACATGTGAGGCGTGGTAAAAAAGTAGCCATCTTGGCACTTTGGGCCAGCATACTCATCTCAAGAGCAGGCACATGGCACTGTGGAATTGACACCAGAGGGGAGCTCATGCCATAGTGGAGCATTCACCCTCATCCACCTTAGTGAACATGGTGTCTCCTTCCCAGTTGAGTGTAAGTAGCCAAGTTGGTAAAAGTTGTGAAATAACATTGGAGGATTACTATAGGCATGAGGAGGAGGAGGAGGATGACTTTGAATGTTCAAGTAGTGGTCAGAGTAGCCATGGTGGTCCATGTAGTAATTCTACTACATCAACCCCTGTGCTTAAAACAGGTAAAATAACAATTTATATTAGCCTGTCACCTGTGCACCCAACATCACACATCAAAGGCACCCCATCCATGGCAGTTCACAGAGGAGAGCCATTTGGCATGCCATGTGCAAAACACTAAACAATGCAGCCCATGTTGCACAGCCTTTTTGCGTGGAACAGTAAATATCCACCAAATCATGCAGCTGCATGTGAACTCAATGCTGCTATAGTGGAAATCCTGGCAATTGACCTTTTGCCGTTCTCCTTTGTGGAGAATGTGGGATTATGACACTTTGTGGCATGCGCATGTCCTAAATGGAAGATCCCGTCCAGAACATACTTTTCCACACGTGCTGTCCCTGAGTTATATCGTACTGTGACAGAGTCTGTAAGACATGCCCTTCAGCATTCTGCATCACTATACATTCACCTAAGTATGGATTTGTGGACAAGTGGCAAAATGGTGGGTAGTTCCTATCTGTGTATTACTGCACATTGGGCGCAGCCACCTGGAGTTGTCTGTGATGGTGGGATGGGAAAGCACTGTAATAAGTCAAACTGTGTTGGTAGCAACATTCATGGCATTAGACAGCATGCCACACTTGCAATGCATAGTGTAGCAGGGTCGCATACAGGCAAAAACATGCTAGACTTGCTACTGACAAAAACTGATGACAGCAGAAAAATCAAAAAATCAACTGAGTAGCACTGTAGCACAAAGCACACAGTAAACACTCTATCTAGCTCCTTCTCCAAGAGAAAGTGCAACTAGTTCACTGACTTCCTGCCTAATTAACTGCCTGCCTGCCTGAATCATGTGACCTGCAAACAGTCAGACATGTGATCTGTGGGCATTTTCTTATAAACTTCATCTTCTCAAAATGTAACTCGAAGTTAACTCGAAGTCCACAATGCAAAGTCCATTAAAAGCAAATTTCAACCTTTCAATGGGAAATTTGCGTAGTACTATACAGATTCGAAGTTGGGCACTTTGAGTTAACTTTGCGGGCATAGTAAAACTTCACTGCTTCTCTAGTTATAACTTTATTACTTGTACTGTGTTATTTATTTGAGATGATAAAACATGTCTGAAACCTGGGTTGTACTTAGTATTCAGTTTGGTGGGGTTTACAGGGGCCAGTTAGGGTTCAAAAGGCCCTAACATAAAATGTCCTTACTTTTGTGGCCTTAATAATAAACCCTGACTTGTATATTTATAAAATGGATCTAAACAGCCACCAAAACTACTGCTGTCACACTGGATGAACTAGGTCAGCTGCCATACCTGTATGTACTCATGTATATGGGATGCTGCATATGCTAAGCCAAAATGTTT
The DNA here is from genome assembly GCA_016271365.2 of Neoceratodus forsteri. Taxonomy (NCBI): domain Eukaryota; kingdom Metazoa; phylum Chordata; order Ceratodontiformes; family Ceratodontidae; genus Neoceratodus; species Neoceratodus forsteri. The sequence continues at coordinate 1,534,871,725 of CM057456.1, forward strand.
AAAGGGCAGCTGACACCTCAGGTGCAGGTAGATCATGTGCAGTAGCTGCCTGCCCCAAGACCTAAACTAACCCAATTTCTAATTTCTTTGTGCAGGGAATCAGAAGTTATAATACCACAGTCTCACATCCTAGTAAAGCTGAAGCTGCTGAGTACCCACCGCAACCCCACCCAGAAAACAATATTTTGATTACACGAAGTGGGGGAAGGGACTTCAGGGCTATAGATAGCAATATAATGCTATTAGGGGCAGTGTTGGATTTTAATGCTACTGAAACTACTAAAAGGCTCTCACACATGTTAAGGAGGGGGGCACAATTCTAAATAGGACTAGTTTAAGTCCTGTGGCAGGCAGCTACTGGACATGAGTTGCCTGCCCCAACCCACAAAAGGTGTCAGCTGCTCTTTAATATCAGACCATTTTATAGGTACAATAAAACACTGCAGGATGATGCATTCACTGGCAGATATACAGCACTACAGGCACTCCTCCAATGTGTTCTGAGGAACACACTGGAGGAGGGCATATTTCCCCAAAAGTATGCACACTTTGTATGAATGCTAAAAGGATAATGTTGGAAAGACATTTCTTTCTTTTAAATTAATTTTCTGTTTATTGAATTTTGTCAGATAAAACCCAACATATTGTTTCAGTGCTTGTTGGAACCCTGACATGATATCACATCAGAATAATATTTAACACTAATTCTCACCCTTGCTGACAGTCCCACATGAGACGCCAAGGATTGAATGGACATGGAGTCTGAACTACCCTCTCACCTATGTGGTGGTCCTTTCATGGCAGGGTTGAGGCACACTGGTGGGGCAGTGTGGGGAAACTTGCACTGTGACTGCCTCTGCTGTACCTGTCACATGGATAAATAGAGGACTTCAGGTTCTAGTGCTACCAATCCCGAATCCTACATGAAAAAAAAGAATAACATTTGTGCAGGTCACAAACATTTGGTATCCAAACCTTTGTTATTTACTAGAAGGGGAAAACAATAGCATTAGTACAAATATTTGTAAAGATGAGCTACAGTACTGTATTAACTGTAAATGAGACATGGCACAGAATGAGTGTTCCAAAGGAGAACCACACATTACACCTGCAAGTCTCTTGCCATGTGCTTCAGTGTATGATTATCCAATTGGTTAAGATGCAGCAGCCCCAGGAGCAGTCAATTTTCATTATGAAAGCAATTAACTCTTCACAGTGGGTGTTTAAGACAAGAACATTGCAGAGGTCACCATTAACATTTTTTTTGCACTGCTTCACTGGGGAAGGTGATGGCCCAGCTGCACTGGTCCCCCAGAGATTGCACTAGCCCCAACATTAGTATTAAAATGTTATGAAAAGAAGCACACAGTGGCAAAGTTATGTTTGAAACAGTATTTTTATTGTGTGTTACTTAGTCCCAATCATGCAATGTAAACCAGCTCTCAAAACACTATGAAAAAGAACAGTGCATGTGGCTAAAGCAATCAAAGAGCAGCAAGACAGGGTCACACACCAAACAGCAACAAAAAATATACTGCCAAGAATGATCTCCAAGGACAGCACCAGCAAAAAAGAAACACAATTAAATATGGAATTCAGCATGCAACCAGCATTGCAAGTACAGCCAATTCCTACTTCATCAAAATAATATAAGAACAGCATAACCACTTTAAATTGTAAAACAAATCACTGGCAGCCCCTCACATCACTACACCACCAAAACTGGAAGCGATCAAGCATTTTGAGACTTGCGGGAATCAAGAATTTATAAGCAAAGGTCACAACAACAAGGGATCAAAATTTATAGAAGTTTGTTTTGTAAAATAAACTGGAGATCTGTCAGCAAACTGAGCCAAGGTTCATTTGCAACAGCTTCCCACAATGGCACAGACTTTGGATTCCAACAGTATAAAAATAATGTAATATAAATATACAATTTTAAAAATATACTGACTGTAACATATCAAATATACCTTTAGATATAGCGAGCTGCTTCTATCATTCATTCACAAGCCACAGTTCTACAGTCACGTTATTCTATTCCCCTACAGGCACAGCAACAGTATATACAAAATGTGATCTCTCATTATTTTGTTGTAAATTTTTTTTAATTTCAAAAATAATACAGCACATTATATCTTAGCATCTTAGTATATAGTTCTATTAAACAGTAGTACTATAAATGGGGGGAAGAAAACAAGGGAAGGGTGGGAAGGAAGGGGGAGGTTAACGGAAGGATATAAGGAGGAGTATGTAATTACATTTTGCATATGGTTACAGAGTGCAAGACACTATACTGTATCTAGTATAAACCAAGGTTATGTAACTATGAGGAAACTCTAGGCAGGGATTAACAACATAATGAATTGACAAGATGTGGTACTCACCAATTTATATTCTATACAGGATGAGAGTAATATGTGACTAAAGACACACCTATCCTTCTGAAGAGGGGGGTTTCGCATCACGACAAGGCATCAGGTGGTCTGGATGTATGTGGGTTCATTCTAGCATGTCAGGAGGTATTTTCTAAAACAGAGCAGAGGTATACACAAATAATCTGTGTACTAAATCTACTGTAGTATTTTTAATAACATATAATATAATAACATAGTCTTTCCAACAGGAGGGCGCACCCAGACCAAGGGGACAACATGTTGTCTTATGTTAAAGAAGGCCTAAGTAGGAGAGTCATAACAAGTCAAGATGTCAGACCTTGATTGAGGCCTAAACCTAATAGCTTAGCTAAGTTTCATACCTTGAGGGGAGCCACTTATTAGCATGACCCCTCACCCAATTCTTGTATCGGTTAGAGTCTCTGCTGAGTCCAGCCTGTGGTCTAAGGGGGAAATCATCCCACTCCTTGTAGGGGTTGTACATATCTCAGGTATGGGGACCAGCATTGTTGGAATTTGGCCATTTGATAGGATTTCAGATGGGCGAGCCTATCTAGTTTAGCCAAGGCTAAGAAGGAGGCCTCCACTTCAGCAAGTGTAGGGGTAACCGGGGTACACCATTTACACAATAGAGCCCTTTTTGTCTGTATGGCCAGCAAGGCTAACCACCTGTATTCTTGTGGGGTCAGTAGTGGGAGGTCAGTTCAAATCCCCAGGAGGAAGAAAAGTGGTGTCTGAGGGATCTGCTTGTGGAGTACCTTGGATGCTATTGAGCCTATCCCTGCCCAGAGACCTTGTATCTTAGGACAGAACCATAGTATATGAGCCAGGCCCTCCCCTTCTGCTTCACATCTCCAGCAGTAGTCAGATTCTAGGAGCCTGGCTTTGTGTAGTGCAATGGAGGTCTTATACCATGGGTGTAAGACTTTGTTCTGGATCAGCCTGGATCTGGCATCTTGGTACCATTTGTGGGCATCCCTCCAGGCTTGTCCCCATTGAGTGTTAGTGATATTACACTGTAGCATTTTTCCCTTTTTCCCACCTTACCATCGACTCTCCTGACTGAGAAGACAGAGTATCTCTCAACTTAGCATAGATTCTACCTGCAAGATCTTTTGGGTGTTGTATCCAGGTTTGCAAGGGCGAGGGATTAACCCATTGTTTGGGGCTTCCCAACAGGGGTATAACAGCTGCACAGATCTGGAGATACCTCCAGAAATCCCTGTGAGGGAGGTCCCACTGCTTCTGTAGATACTGGAAAGTAGAAACACTATTAAGGTTGCGATCACATAGGTCTCCCACTATTTGGAGGCCTTTAGCAAGCCAGTGTTTCCAAGTCATCTTGTCCTTACCTATGGTAATGAAAGGGTTCTGCCAAAGCGGGGCATAGGAGAGTGGAAGTAGGTCAGTGGCCAGTTTGGTGTGCACATAGTATCAGGCTGTATTGGACATCTCCACTGTGGGGGAGGTCGAGGCTTTTTCTGGGAAACAGGCATGTAAGAGAGTGGACCTTCTGGTCATATACAAGAGAGAGGAGGGAACCAGAGTGTTTGCCATTTCTAGTTCTATGTGGACTCATTGAGGCCTCAGAGAGGAAGAGGGCGTATGAAACCAGTGAACAGTCTGTGCCACCTGAAATGCCCATTTATATCCCTCTAGCCATGGAAGATCCCAACCCCCATGCGTCCAATGGGCCCTCAATTTAGATCGGCTGAAACGGGGTTTGGCTCCCTCACATAGGAAGTCCCTGATCAGCTTGTCTATGGGTTGGGACCACAATTTGGGCAGAAAGATGGATATAGGGGCCAAGAGGTAGAGAAAATGAGGGGCAGTCACCATTTTTATGGTAGCTATTTTACCTGCTAAAGTGAGTTTGAGCTGTTTCCACCTGTCAAATTCAGTCCTAGTAGTATTTAGCAGGGGCTGCATATTGGCCTGCCAGAGATGTTCTATTTTAGGGGTAAGCTTAATGCCCAGATATGTAATCCCTGTAGGGGTCTATAACAGCCCATAGTTAGTTGCTATATGTTGCAGACAATGGTCGTTAAGGGGAAGGACTTCAGTTTTAGACTGACTGAGCTTCAGGCTGGAGTAGGTGGTGAAGAAGTCATGCAAGGCTATTAAGTGGGGCAAGGAGTATTGGGCATCAGTCGGGGGAGAAGGAGGTCATCCGTGTACATCAGAGTTGGTATTCAGTGTCACCAACTCTTATCCCATGGATATGTGGGTGTTGTCTAATAGCTGCTGTTAATGGTTCGACCGCAAGGACAAATAGTAAGGGTGAGAGGGGCAACCCTGTCTGGTCCCACACTGTAGTGGAAAAGGGGAGGAAAGGGTGGAGTTGGTGGTGACTTGTGCCGATGGTGTGTTATATGTGGCCTGCATTTTGGTTATGACTCTTTGACCCACTCCCAGATGGGATAGGACCAGATATAGGTAATCCCATCCAATGGAATCAAAGGCCTTTTTGAAGTCCACAGCAATGGCTGCTGCTGGGGTTGTCAGATATCGTCCCAGAGGTCGAGATGGACTACTGGAGTAGCCCTCCCCCACCCCCCGAGAACCCAGCAGGTACTAAGGACTCTTGAAGCAGCATGAGGAGGATATCTCTCTCTCTCTCTCTATCTCTCTACCTCTCTCTCTCTGTGTTGACCCTGCCAACGCAGAGCGTCGGTTCCCCACCAACCCCACCACCACCCTTGCTGAACTCTCCATTATATAGTGTAGATGGAACACACCCCTCTTGAAGTATACCCTATCAGTCTACTCTCCCATCTGCAGCTTATACTTATCCACCACTAGAGGCCCTATTTCAATTCCCTAGTCTAGTCCCTAGCTTAAAGGCATAGGCATTCTCAATTACTTCATCATGCATCTACATACTCTCCTCACTATCTCCCTACTGTCCCCTCTGCTGTCTCTCCCTCCCTCTACTGTTCTCAGAGAACAGAACCACATTCTCGCAGCCTACACCCACCCAGCCTGGCTGTCATCACCTTGCACCTTTCCCACCTGGCCTCACCTGAACCGCACATATCTACTAGGGCCTGAAGGCACCCCTTTACCACCACCCACCCCGCACCACACTAAAAACATAACCTTAGACTTCCCCACTTATACTCTCTCTCACGGAGACCAACTTCAAGAACACACTACTCTTTGTATTCCATCCACCTCCTGTCAGCCACCTATTGAATCCCTACCTCCACACCCATTCCCCAGTATCCACTTTCTCCTCCTATTTGCAGCACCCCACACCCTCAAACTCCCGATACCCACTTTCTTTCCCACCTATGGGTCTGCACTACGCAAAGCCCTTCGGCTAAATAAATGGCACAGTAGCATACTACTTAGGTTGCTTCTCCTCCTCCTTCTACTGTCTGGTAATATCCACCCCAACCCTGGCCCTCAGACTGCTCCCTGGCTCTGCCCCTCATCTGACAGTGGACTGCACATAGCCTCAATTAATATCTGCAGTTTTCTAAAAAAATGGGACACATTCCAGGGCTGGGTTCTCTATCACCACCCTGACATCATTCCCTTGGGTGAAACTTGGCTTTCTCCCTCTATCCCTGATTCGGCCATTACCCTCCCCTGGCTATAACCTCTTTCACACTGATAGGGTAGGTAAGCATGGGGGTGGCTGTGCTCTCTACTTTAAGGACTCACTTTCTGGTCAATTGCTGCCTCCGCCTCAAGTGGTCCAGGGGGCACAGGAGCTCATGCTAAAACTAACACTAGGCAGAACTACTACCCCCCCTCCTACTCACCATCATCTATATCCCCCCCTCGGGACCAGGAACAGGCCTTTCATGATGTCATGTGCTATCTCTCCACCCTATCGCCTCAACATGAAAAAATCGTCATGGGTGATTTCAACATAAATTGGCTGGTCAAGACGGCTGCCCCCTACATTGATGATGCTGCTACGCTCGATCTCACCCAGGTAGTCACCACCCCTACCCGGCTTAACACCAGTATGGGTACCTTCTCCCTCTTAGACCTGGTTTTCACTAATCGCCCCTGCAGAATCACTAACACCTCAGTACTCCCTAATGCTTTAAGCAACCATTTTCCTATACTCTGCACCTGGTCCTGCAAAGCCCCAAACCCCCCACCCCCAAAATTACCACTCATCGGCAAACTCTGTCCTGGTAAACTCTCCAAACTTAAAGCACACCTCAGAAGCTGGGACTGGACCCCCCTAGCTAACTCCCTCGACCCTGATCATGCCCTTGACTTTTTCATCACAACCTTTAACGCAGCCTGTGACAAATTCACTCCCCTTATTAAGAGAATATCCAAAGGTAACCATGTCTCTTGGTTCACTGACCACCTCCTGGATCAACTGAAATATCGTGACTCCCTTTGGCATCTTGCAGATGAGACCAGCCGGCCAATAGACAGGCAGCGGTATAGGGAGGCCCGTAACAAGTGCACATGGTCCTTATGCAAAGCCAAAGACAAATACTACAAAGCCTCATTAACTTCTGCCTGGGGCTCCAGACGTAAATTTTGAAATATAAAGGAACTCTGCTGCAAGGTCCCAAATCCCTCACCTGATCTGTTGGTAATAGATGGCAACCCTACCTCTAATCCCCTCAGTATTGCCTCTGCCCTTAACTCCACCTTCACAGATCTCAATCATGTCCTCCCCCCCCTAATTTCTTTGACCCCACCTGGCCCTACCCCACCCCCACCTCCCCCTTCCATCCTTTCATCTACGCTTTATTTCCCCGGAGGAAGCTATACCCTACCTGGTCAAAGCCCTAAGCCACTCCCACTATAGCAGTGATTCTCTTGACCTGCAACTTCTCTGCCTCACACTCCAGGAAGTCCTTATCCCACTCACTCATATCCTTAACTACTCCCTCTGCCAGGGAAAATTCCCCACCCACTAGAAATCCACCTCCACTACCCCATCTACAAAAGCGAGGACCGTACCTCCACCAACAACTACCGCCCTATCTTTATTCTTCCCCCCTCTATCTAAAGCATTAGAACATATTGTCTCCAATCAACTCACTGACCACCTAACGAAATATAACCTCCTATGTCAACAGCAACATGGGTTCTGTAAGGGACATAGCACTACCACAGCCCTCCTTGAGTTTACCTTGCATGTCCACTCCACTTTAGACAGTGGCCACATCACAGGTGCTGTCTTTGTAAATCTCTCTAAGGCATTTGACACCATAAACCATGCCCTACTGCTGATTGCTCTCTCCTCCCTTGGCTTCTCCAGTGATGCCCTAAGCTGGTTTTCTGACTGCCTGTCTGAAAGAACTCAACAGGTCAATATTGGTGCCACTTTGTCCACCAGCCTCCCAGTCCATTCCGGTGTCCCACAAGCTCCATTCTCAGCCCTCTGTTATTTAGTCTGTATCTTAACTTACTCCCATTGGCTTGCCCCGGCAACTTGCTCCTATATGCAGACGATGCTGTCCTGTACACCTCCTCTCCAGACCCCCTTAATCTCCACCAAGCCCTCCAACACTCTTTCAGTGAAGCTGAAAAATGGTTCCCTACCCAATGCTTAATTATCAACTATAAGAAGACAAAAGTCATGGTTTTCTCACACCCTCAGAACTCCCTAAGGAACCTCTGCCCCCAAATTCTAGATGCCAACCAGTCCCTGCTCGAGCAGGTGAACACCTTTAAATACCTAGGTATCACACTAGATCCTGCCCTCAACTACCATCAACATATTCAACATCTCTCTGCTGCCCTTAACTCTAGAATTGGTGTGCTCTATCGGTATAAACATTACCTCACACCTGACACACTCCGGCTCACTGTCTCCTCCTCGGTCCTCTCCCTCCTGGACTATGGTATTCTCGTCTACAGTGCTGTGTCTACCTCTGCCCTCAGTGGACTCTGGCTTGCTCTTAACAAAGCCTGCTGCCTCCTCCTTGGCTGTGAACATTACATCCACACCTGCTCCCTCTACAGGGCCACAGACTGGCTGAACCTAGACAACAGGATCAGGTACCACACCTGCCTAATGGCAAAAAAGATTGGACTTGGCCTTTCTCCCCCTGCTGTCTCATCCCTTATGCACCCTACATCAGCTGTCACTTCCACCTGTAGCTCTGGTAAGGTGTTGTTCCATGTACCCCACAGACAGACCTCTCACTTCCAAAGAACTTTTAATTACAAGGCCCCTTCTTGGATGAACTCACTCACTAGCCATATAACTCACAAAAGAAGGCTTGGCCCCTTTAAATCCCAGCTAAGGCAGCACATTCAGACCTCCAACCCATGTGACTGCCCCTGATTCTTCCCCCATCCATTGCTTTAAACCAAATTATGTCTTCCTAGGCTCCTTAGCCTGAAGGCTCTGAAACTACCTCCAACATTGACCATCAGCCTACTGCAGAACCAACTACTACTCTATGGCTGTACCAAAGTACTGAAACTCCTGTTATGTCATGTGGTTGTACCCACTTAATGTTCTCCTATGTACTCCAATGCCTTTACCAATGTTTTTTAAGTTGTAATCCTGTTGTCTCTGTACTCTATATGTCGGACATAGAACCTTTGTAAATGAGTCCTTGACTCAAAGGTATTTCTGAATCCTCATTAAAATAAATTATAATAAAATATCTTGCTGTGTGCATAAGATTCATCAGGGTTCTGAGGTAATCCGTGCTGTGGTGGCCAGGGATGAATCCCACCTGGGAGGGGTGAATTAGGTATGAGAGTAGGGGGCTTAGTCTGGAGGCCAGAACCTTGGCATAAACTTTACTGTCCAAGTTTATAAGGGAGATCGAACTATAGCTACCAGGGTTGGTGGGGTCTTTCCCTTTTTTTGGTATAACTAAAATAGTCACCTCCCAAAGAGGGGGAGAGGATCCCCTGGGCCTCAGACTCTTGAAAAACCTCTGTAAGAAATGGGGTGATCACCGGGGCCAGTGCCTGGTAGAAATCTGCAGTATAGCCATCACTCCCAGGGGATTTACCTAGTTGAAGGGTCTTGACAGCAGTACTCACCTCCTTTTGAGTAATTGGGGCTTCCAAATCAGACAACTGTTGTGGAGAGAGTGTGGGGAGGAGCAGGCTGTCCAGGAAGGTCTGAGTACCAGTAACCAGCTTCAAGTGGGTAGTGGAGTAAAGATCCTGATAAAAGGATGTCATTGATCCTGTGAGGGTCCACGGAAGTCGAAAGGGCAAGTGGACAAGTTGCTCTCCCCCACCCCCAAAACCACCACTTGCTTAAAGTTGATCCTGCGAGGGTCCACGGAGGTCAAGAGGGAAAGCAGACAAGTCGCCCTTCCCCACCACTCAAACCACCACTTGCTTGAAGTTGATCCTGTGAGGGTCCATGGAGGTCGAAAGACAGCGGACAAGTTGCCCCAAGAAACCACCTCTTGCTTGAAGGTACAGAAATCCGAGATCTCGGCTGGGCAAGGAGCTCCGTCTCCTCCTTGCTTGTGGGACCTGCATAGCCAGTGCCATTTTTTAAATTCATACCCTGTCTCTGTGTATGGCGCCTTTCTTATTTTTATTTTAAATTTTTGCTGGCATACATGTGGAGATAGTTTTTTTTTATGCAGTGTATTTTAATTAAGGCTTTACCTGGAACTTAAAAGAATTTTATACTAGCTGCCCAAGTTAAAGTTCTCTAAACAAAGGCTGTACGCTTGCATGTATGTTGTCCGAGCTCTATGTAAAGCTTAAAGGCATTTCCTAATTAACAGGCAACATTAACTTTTAAAGTCCTCTAAGGATTTTCAATATTTCAGTACCAAATTTTACAATCCAAGTTTGCCTTAAAGTTTCCTTCACTGGGAGCTGGTGTAAGCTAATTTAGAACAGCTTTGAACTAATTTCTGTGTAAGTTAAATTTAGAACTGCTTCTGTACCAGAGCATTTCTCCTGCCAGCCTACAACTTGTGTCCCCTGTAACCTGATGAACACTTAAAGGCAGGCTCTGTTTCTAGTTTCAGACCCCTAGTCTCCAGCTGAACCCATGCCCATTTTCCCTATAAATTCTTACCTGTTCTCCCTTTCTCTCCACAGTTGATCCTGTGAGGATCCATGGAGGTCGAGATGGCAAGCGGAAAAGTCGCCCTCCCCCAACCCCCAAAACCACCACTTGCTTGATGGTATGGGAATCCGAACCTCGGCTAGCCGAGGAACTCTGTCTCCTCCTCGCTTGCGGGACCTGCATAGTTTTGACCCCGCCGACACTCCGCATTGGCTCTCCACCTCCCCACCACCACCCTTGGTGAGCTTGCCCTTATATAGGGAGAGAGGCTGTGATCCTGAACCAATCAGCCCACTTCTCCACTAGTAGCCCCTAGGGGCAGATTTTTGGCTTCCATCACCCTCTACTGGCTCTCCCACAGGTCTTCCACCCACCACTTGTCACTATGTTTCTGTCAATCAGCTCCTCACTCATACTGCTGTTCCCTGTGCTAATGCCACCACAATGCACTTTCTCTGAACATCTACCCTCCTATGGATGTGATATACATCTGACAAGGCTGCCATCCCTACAACAAATTCCTCAGCACTGCAAGTGATTCTTTGTCCCACAGCACTGCAAGTGAGCTACTGTCACCTCAACCACCTCACACAGTATCATACCGGAACTAGGAGTGGGAGCTCAGCACCCTGCGCCTCTCGGGCATCCCACTCACCACCCCTGATACTGCCATCTCCTTCCCATTGCATCTCCTCATCCTGGCCTTCCCCCACTTGCTTACCATCCCCATTCCCACATTTTTAAACTCTAAAGGGGCCCAAGCACACAAATCGCTCTGCCCAAAAAATTTACCTGGAAGTCCTTCCTCAGGTCTCTTCTCCTCCTCCTCCTTATGTCAGACAATATACACCACAACCCTGAACCTCTCACACCCTCCATGTCCACACACTTCCCTGCTGGTGGGCTGCGTATTGCCACCCTTAATGTATGCAGCTTACTAAAGAAATGGGACTCATACCAGGGATGGGTACTGCAACATCAGCCAGACATCATTGCTCTGGGTGAAGCCTGGCTCTCCTCCCATATCCCTGACTCGTCGGTGTCTCTCTCCGGGTATAACATATTTAGGGCCAACCAACAGGGAAAAGCGTGGCAGAGGCTATGCCATTTACATCAAGGACACTCTGCGTGTACAGATGCTCCACCCCCATCTCATACCTGGACAACAGGCCCTCACCCTCAAACTTACCTTTGGTCGAGCCCTTTCCCCCCTATTCATCACCACTATATACATTCCCCCCCAGGGACCAAAAGGTGGCCTCCCACTCTGTCATGTCCTACCTGGACACCTTACTATCTCATAATGAAAAAATTGTTATGGGGGACTTCAATATCAATTGGCTATCTAAATCTGCCACTTCTTTCATTGATGAAGCCACAGTCCATGACCTAACACAAATAGTCCCCTCCCCCACCCACCTGCACCATCGCATAGGGTCCTCCTCCCTACTGGACCTAGTTTTCACTAACCGCCCTCACAAAATCACTAGCACTACTATTCTCCCAGATGTGATTAGTGACCACTCCCCTGTCCTCTGCTCCTGGTCTTGTAAGACCCTTAAGTCCCCTCCAAAAAATGGTCCTACGATGTAAACTTGGCCCTGGTAAACTTACACTCTTAAAAGCTCACCTTAGTACGTTGGACTGGTCATTCACAACAGACACCCTTGACCCTGACAGAGCCCTTGATCTCTTCATTCATTCCTTCAATGCTATCTGTGACATGTTCGCCCTTCTTGCCAAAAGGATTGTCAAAGGCAACTCAGCGCCCTGGATTTCTGACCACCTACTGGCCCTGATGCAGTCTAGAGATTTCCTATGGCACCTCCCCATTGAGACCGGCCTGCCAGCAGACAGACAGAAGTACAGAGAAGCCCGAAACCAATGCACATGGTCCCTGTGCAAAGCCAAGGCCGAGTACTACAAATCTACCCTAACCTCTACCTGGGGCCAAGGGCATAAATTTTGGAGCAATATTAAGGGCATCTGTGACAAAGCCCCAAACCCTGCCCCCACGCAAATCTTAGTAGAAGGGAGCCTGACCACCGACCCAAATCAGATAGCCACCACACTTAACCACGCTTTCACCAACCTCAGCCACTTCCTCCCTTCCCACTTCTTTGATCCACCCCCTGTCTCCAATGCCCCTTCCCCTCAGCACACCCCCCATTTTGCCTACAATGCATCTCCCCTAGATCTGCTGAACCTTACCTCAAAAAAGCCATAAGGCTCTCCCAATTCAGTAGCGAATCCTTAGACCTCAGACTTCTCCAGCTCACTCTACACGAGGTGCTAATCCCCCTCACCCACATTATCAACCGGTCTTTATGTCTTGGGAAATTCCCTACACACTGGAAATCCACCTCTATTACCCCTATATTTAAGAGCAGGGACCGTACCTCCCCCCACAACTATCGTCTCATCTGTATTCTCCCTCCCCTATCTAAGGCACTAGAGCGTATTGTCTCTGATCAGCTCACTGACCATCTTAATAAACACAATATACTTTGCAACCAGCAACATGGGTTCTGCAAAGGACATAGTATGACTACTGCCATTCTCGAGTTCACCTCCCACCTACATACTGCCCTGGACAGTGGTCATCTCTCTGGTGTGGTCTTCATCGACCTCAACAAGGCGTTTGACACTGTCAACCACTCCCTCCTACTAACTACTCTATCCAAACTTGGCATCTCACAAGATGCCCTCTGCTGGTTCACTGACTACTTGGCAGATTGTTTCCAACAGGTCACAGTTGGTACCACCTTATCCAGCAGGCTGCCAGTACGCTCTGGAGTCCCACAGGGGTCCATCCTTGGGCTATTATTACTTAGTATCTTCCTCAACTTCCTCCCACAGTCCTGCTCGGGCAATATCCTACTCTATGCGGATGATGCTGTCCTGTACTCCTCCAATCCTGACCCTACCCAGCTCCACCTCTCCCTTCAGTCTTCCTTCAGTGATGCAGAAAAGTGGTTTACTGCACAGCGCCTTATTCTAAACTATAAGAAGACCAAAGTTATGTACTTCGCACAACCACGTAATTCCAGGAAAGACCACTGCTCACAAGTCCTGACTGCCAACCAGATCCCACTTGAACAAGTGGACTCCTTTAAATACCTGGGCTTCACACTAGACCCAACTCTTAACTTCCACCAACACATTCATCAACTATCTATAGCCCTCAATATCTGGCTTGGCATCCTCTACTGGTTTAAACATTGCCTTACACTTGATGCCTTTCGCCTCACTGTATCTTCCTCGGTCCACTACCTCCAAGATTATGGCATACTTATCTATAGCGCTGCCAGTTCCACGGTCTTGTCAAGACTCCAGCTCTCCCTCAAAGCCTGTCATCTCATCCTGGGCTGTGATCGTCTAACTCACACATGCTCCCTCTATAATTCCGCAAACTGGCTTAACCTGGATAACAGAATTAGGTTCCATACCTGCCTCATGGCCAAAAAGATTACACTCAGTCTCACCCCCCCCCCCAGTTTCTCACCTCTAATACAACAGACCTCATCACACCAACACACCCATAGTTCTAGCAAGCAACTCCTCATGGTTCCCCGATGCCACACCTCCCAATTCCAAAGGTCCTTTATCTACCGAGCCCCTTCCTGGATAAATAACCTGCTTAACGGTCTCATGAATATGAATGGAATCAGCCCCTACAAAGCCTGCCTTAGGAACCACCTACAGTCCTCTAATCCCTGTGATTGCCACTAAACCCAGCCCTGAACCCTCTTCCCCTGACTAAGGCTTCTGGCTGGCTAACCCCCAATCTGAAAATCTCTGAACTAGTTCCTAAGGAAGCTTATAAATGTATCTATACATTGAGACTAATACCGTGAATCTACTAGTATCTAAATGTTAAGCCTATTACTATAACTCTTGTATCATGCCTGTTGCTTGTGCCCCATTTCTGTATTGCTCTGTACTGTTCTTTCACCGTATGCCTATAATGATGTGGAACCTTTGAAAAGGAGTCTTTGACTAAAAAGTATTTTCTGAATCCTCAATAAATAAATAAAAAAAATAAAATAACCTGATTTATGGCCTCTGGGGTGGTAGCCACTATCCCCTGATTGTTTTCAGGTCAGGGATGTGCCAGCTAATCTGTTGGTGCCTGAGTTGGGAAGCCAGCACCTTACCCCCTTTATCTCTTCCCTCCCAGAAGGTGTGCTGGAGATGGAAAATGGCCACTTCAGCCTTCCTATTTAAGAGCTAGTTGATCTCAAAACATAAGCCAAAGATAGTCCTGCCTATGGGTGAGCTAGGATAGTGGAAGAGCATCACTTTAAATTGAGCTTCAGCTGATGCCAGCTGTTGTTCAAGGTCTAAGAGGCGTTGTTCCCTTTCTCTACATCTGGCAGCAGCATACCCCATAATATTACCCCTCGTGATGACCTTAAAGGCCTCCAATGTATTCCCTGCTGAAGTGTCGGGAGGGTGTTTTAAGAACAGGGATGCTTCTGTCCTGGCCGAGGGAATGAAATCTGGGTCTCATATAAGAAGAGGTCAAGTCTCCAGTGACAAGACAGGGGTGATGATAGTCCCCACTGTATTATCAGCTGGACAGGGGCATGAACAGAGATGACTCATGGGAGGATAGCAGCACCTAGAGAATTATGAAGAAGGGATGGGGATGTAAGCCAATAGTCTAGCCTGCTATGTGAGGTTTTGGGTTCTGAATGGAATGTATAGACCCTGTAGGGTGAAACAATCTCCACACATCAGTGAGTCCTTGGTCTTTTATCAGTTGTTGCAGAGCTCTACCCCCCTAATATACACTTTTCTGCCATTGTCATTCCTGTCTATGGAGAGGACCAACATCAAGTTAAAGTCCCCCCAAGGAGTAGAGGGTAGTTGGTGGGCAGGAATGTACTGATAGCCTCAGCCAGCATATGAAAGAACTGGGGGTCATCATTGTTGGGATCATAGACATTTCACAGTGTAAGTTGACCTTAGGGGGTAAGATACATGGCCACAACCCACCTACCATCTGGATCAGCTGCTGAGTCTGTCAAAGTCCATTGCAATGATTTGTGTATTAAAATGAGAACACCATGTTTCCTAGTGGAGGCAGTGGATTGCACTCCCTGTCTCACCCAGTCTTTTATCATAGAAACATGGTCGTACTTGGTCAGTTTAGTCTCTTGGAGGAATGCCACCATAGATCTTAGATGCTTAAGATGAGAGAGGACCTTGTTCCGCTTTATGGGAGAGTTCAGTCCCCGGACATTCCAAGCATGAAAGATCATTTCAGCCATCCTCCTTAACTGCAGAAAAATACCTGCCTTTTCCTTAGGCATCTGTGAAGCAGTATGGGAAGGGGCTGCAACCAACTGTTGCAGTAGGTAGTGTTACGATTAGCTCCAGATACTGCTTCCTGTGTGACCTCTGTGTGTGACAGGGGGGTCCGTGGGATGAGTATGGAGGAATGGGTGCTCTGAAGAAATATCCTCTGCTCACTGGGGGAATAAGGGTGGGAATTAGGGAAGTCTTGGTCAGGTGAGGCCTGAGTGTCCCTTATACAAATACTAATACTGTATCAACCTATGTACATTCTTATTTAACAAAGAAAATGAAAAAAACCTATTGAGGTCCCAAGCTGGGCTTAGCCGACTGGGGCCCCAGCCGATGGCATGCCCGCTGTACCTGGGGTGGATTAGGGATTGACTGACCCATTATATGGGTCATCGTCTCTTTACTTGTAAGAGCTCAAAGGATGTGCTAGTAACAACCTCAATGTAGAGGTATTGTAATCAGAACAAATAAAGCAGTCCTTTTAATTAGCTATAAAGCAGTCCTTTTAATTAGCTATCCCCTGGAGCTGCAGGGGGGTATAGAGACATAGAAACATAGACTTTGACGGCAGAGAAGGACCGCTTGGCCCATCTAGTCTGCCCATTTCCCTACCTACAGTATAGGCCGCAGATCCTAGTTAACCAACAGCCTATTTCTTCCTACCCCCCACAAGAATTGCCTTATGTCTGTCCCATGCATTCTTAAATTCTCCCACAGTTTTAGACCCCACAACCTCCTCAGGAAGGCTGTTCCATGCATCCACTACCTCTGTGAAATAATACTTCCCTCACATTGCCCTCTGAACCGCCTCTATCTTTAAATTGTGTCCCTTGTTCTGGCACATCTATTTTCTGAAAGATGCTACCCTCTTGGACTTTGTTGATTCCACTGAGGTACTTAAATGTTTCTATCATGTCCCCCCTCTCCCTTGTTTCCTCAAGGGTATACATATTAAGCTCCTTTAGTCTCTCCTCATACGTCTTCTCCTGCAGACCCTGCACCATTTTAGTTGCCCTCCTCTGGACTGCCACTATCCTGTCTATGTCCTTGCGGAGATGGGGTCTCCAGAACTGGTTGCAATACTCCAGATGGGGTCTCACCAACTGTCTGTACAGAGGGATGGCCACTTCCTGTTTTCTGCTGCTGATGCCTCTCCCTATGCATCCCAGTATACCCGAAACCCTCCCTACTGCCTTCTCACATTGCTCTCTAACCTTAAGGTCATCTGATATGATTACCCCCAGGTCCCTTTCCTTTTTTTGTTGTTGTTACTACTTCCCTCCCATTGTGTATTCTTCTCCTGGGTTCTTGTTTCCCAGGTGCATTATTTTGCACTTCTTTGCATTGAATCCTAGCTGCCATACTTCCGACCATTCCTCCAACCTTGCCAAGTCCCTTCTCATCCTTTTCACGCCTCCTTGTGTATCAACCCTGTTGCAGATCTTTGTGTCATCTGCAAAGAAGCATACTTTCCTTCCAGTCCCTCTGCAATGTCACTTATGAAGACATTGAAAAGGACTGGACCCAATACTGAACCTCTGGGTGCCCACTAGTAACCCCTCTTTCTTCAGAGTGGACTCCATTTACAATTACCTTCTGTGTCCTGTTGTGCAGCCAATGTTTTACCAGGCTACCACCCTGGGACCTACTCCCAGGCTGGTTAATTTGACTATTAATCTTTTGTGTGGGACTGTGTCAAATGCCTTGCTAAAGTCTAGGTAGGCCATGTCGCAAGCCCCTCCCTGGTCTACTACTTTGGTCACCCAGTCAAAGAAATCTATTAGATCTGTCTGACATGACCTTCCCAGTGAACCCATGCTACCTTGGGTCCTGTGCCCCACTGGCCTCTAGGTACTCAACTATTCTTTCCTTCAGAAGTGACTCCATCACTTTCCCTACCACAGAGGTCAGACTGACAGGTCTGTAGTTTCCTGCCTCTGTCTTGGTCCCACTTTTGTGAAGGGAATCACATCTACCTTCCTCCAGTCCTCGGGTACCACACCATCCTCCCATGATTTATTAAAAAGAGTAGCCAGTGGTTTCACTAGTTCCCCCCTTAATTCTTTAAGAATTCTGGGGTGAATTCCATCAGGTCCCATTGCTTTGTCCACCTTCAGTTTTAGGAGTTCTTGCAGAACCCTTTCTTCTATGAAAGGACTGGGATCGACCCCCCTATCAAGAGTGCTTCTGTTAATTGGATTAGGCACTTCCCCCTCCTCTTTTGTGAATACTGAGCAGAAATATTCATTCAGTAACCCTGCTTTTTCACTGTCCCCCTCTGCCCACCCACCCTTCCTTCTATTCAGCCTCACTATCCCTCCCTTTGTCTTTCTACGCTCGCTGATGTACCTATAAAAGGTTTTATCCTCCTTCTTAACCAAGTTGGCTATCTTTTCCTCAGTTTGGGCCTTTGCTATTCTGACTTCCCTCCCTGCTTCCCTCTGCCTTAACTGGTACACTCTCTGTCCTGCTCCTTCTGTGTTTCCTTATACTTACGGAATGCTGTCTTTTTCTTCCTGACTTTCACAGCCACCTCTTTTGAGAACCATAGTGACTTTTTCTTTTGTTTTGATTTGTTTATTTGCTTCACACAAAGGCTTGTTGCCTCTGTGATGGCAGTTTTGATGATTCCCCATTGTTGCTCCACACCTCCTTCTAGACTGTTTGCTAGTGCTTTTCTGAGGCACTCTCTCATCTTGCCAAAGTCAGCCCTCCTAAAGTCTAGTACCCTCACTTTTGTATGGCTTGACTCTGTAGCTGAGTTTAACCTTTCCTGAGCTTTAATAGGTGCCATTTAGGCTGAGGATATATACAGATTCTGACAGGGACACATCCCTTTGCACGGTGGTCACCCAGTTGGCTGATGGGGGGGATTTCTCTATGTTAGTCCTCTAATCTGTCTGGCTTGAGGAGGGATGCATAGTCGAGGTATGATATCCATAGGGAAAGCAGAGAGAACTGGGAGTGGGGGGAGGTGGAAGGGGCCCAGGACAGACCTCTGGGACCCACTTTAACATTGAAGCTCCACGCAGTGTCCCTAATGCCCTTGTAACCCCAAACCTCCCCTCCAGTTTCTCATACATTTTCAAAACAGTAAGAGCAGACAATAAAATATCTTACATAATCCTTAGAGGAAGAGTGTCTATGGGGGGGGCAGGTGATATTACACTACTCATCTTAGTACCCCATATATCCAGGCGTAGGGGAGATGTGCAGAGGGAAGCTATAATAGAGTCCCGTGGCACTTCATATCCCCCAACTCATTTAAACCCTCCCTCGATTACTCCCCTTAGACATGAAAACCTAACAGAGACTTATCTGTATGTAAATCAAAAAGGGAGCACATTGCGGGGATCCTCCTTTCCAGCGCCATCTCCAGAAATCTGCCCCACTCCTAGTTGAAGGCCCAAAACCACGGTCGAGGGTTCAGAGTCATCAAGCAGGAGGGCTTCATCTGTCTCTGCTGCCCAGGATCATTGCATCTCCTTCTGCTCTTGGTCTGGGGCTTCAGGTATGGATACATCCATCTCTGTGAAAAAATCTTCTGTGTCCTTCATGTTCAATGGAGCAATGGGAGAGAATCTGTTTTATGAGAAATAAGGACTGGTGTATTAAACTTCTTAGGTCTCAGCTTGCTGTGTGCATGCTTCGGGAGGGTAGGAGTAATCCTCAGTCCATGTTCTGTCCTGTGGGTGCTCCCGTCTGGTGTGGGTAACAGATGGAGGTCTCTTTCGGCTTTTGGGGAGACTTGGTTCTAACTCTCTATGGGGCCCAGTGGATCTTTGGGCCTCTGCCCCCATATTCTGCTGGTCCCACTTCAGGAGGGCGCTCCAGTTGAGGCGAGCACTGGTTGTCATGTCAGATTTGCTTGGTACTGGGCTACGGCTGTGATTATTAGGTGGAGGCCAGGTTAAATTTATAAAATCCATGGCAGCCTCCGGTGTGTGAAATTGCTGTGTCAATCCATTATGGGTTATTTTTGGGACTGCAGGGTAACAGAGAGTAAAAGGTATCTGGATGTTGTGGAGCCTTCGTCTAGCTTTGGTGTAGGCCTTTCTTCTTGCAGCCAAATGTCGTGAATAATCTTGGAAAATCATGATTCAATGCCCACGTCAATCCAGGGCTCTGAGTTCTCTGGCCCTATTTTGTATGGATTCTTTTTAAGCTAAGTTGAGAATGTGGGCCAGTATGGGTCTAGGCCTTTCACCCGCAGTCAGTTTTTGCTGCAGAGAATGGTATGCCCGCTCAATAGTCAGCCTAGTGTTAGGCGGTAGGTGCAGGAGCTCCAGGAGGGCTTGCTGGAGGAAAGCTACAGTTCTGGTCCCCTCACAGCCCTCTGGGAAGCCTAGGAGCTGCAAATTGTTACATAGATTCCTATTTTCCATGTCATCTATTTTCTCTTGAAGGATTTTAATTTGGGCTGCCTGATCTCTCATAATCATGCAGTAGCCTTGCAGTGTCTCCTCATGTTGATCCACTTTTTGTTCAGCATGCCCCATTCTGGTATCAAACTTTCGTAATGCGCTGGCGGCATTATTAGTAGCCACCATAAGTGCTACAATCTGAGTCTTTATGGAGGAGAACATATCTCGTACGAGGGCGCTCTGTTTCCTTTAGGTTTGTGCATCATGCTTGCAGAAGCACTGCTCCAGTGCTTTGGGCCCAAAGTCAATTTTAATAACTCTCCCATGTCAAGGATGTCAGAAAAATGGGCCCAGGTAAAAGGAGTCTTCATATAGCGACAGCTCTATTTTGGTTTTGCTAGCTCAGCTTGGGTTGGGTAAATGTCAAAGACTTCACTCCAGGTCATCAGCAGGAAAAGAGTAGCACTCCATCTTGTTTAGTGATCAGGCCATGCCCCCATCTCTCTCATTATTTAATGTAGCAATTTCAATTTATATACTGTGCCTTCTCTTCCCTCCATCCTACCCACAAAATGTACAAATCGGAAAAAGAAAATCTGGCACCATTGATTCCTCTCAGTCCAATGCCCATGAAGGATGGGGCTTCCAAACCACGCAACTCACTTGTGCCATCCACACTGCAGCCAGAGTCAAGACTCCCACTACCACAGAACTCTCCTGTCCCAGTTAACAACTGCTGCTGAAAGTGAAATACCTTTTTTTCTCCAACTTCCAGTTTCTTCCTTTTTGTTTTCAGTTCATGGCAACACTTAGCTCAGCACATGTGAAGTGAGTGGCTGGACTCGGAAGCACAAAATCTGGAATTCTCACCAATTGGAGGGCTCTAGGAAAATCTGGAGGTAATTTCTGCTGGGGAAAAAACCCAGGAACTGCATTTCTCTTGAAAGTCCTTTAAAGGGCCATTTACCAAATACGGTAGTGCACTAGTCAAGCCGTGAAAGTCAGGAGAGGTTTGCATTGTCCCGAGGCAGTTTGCAGTATGCCTCGGGCCAGTAAAATAATGTTAAGGTCAACCCTTGCATTGCCATCCAAATTGATCATAGTTTTTTAAAATACATGTCATTAAAGCAATAAGAACTGCTAAATTATCCAGATTGCATGATGAAAAAATCAAAAAAGCAAGAGTGGTCTGTTTTAGCATTAATCCAGAAAGTGTGATGGGTTTGGATATAACTGACCTGTGTATTTTAAAGCCCTGGAAGCTGCGCTGGATATGATGTAATCACCCAGTACCAGCTTGACAGCCCACATGGCCATACACAAATGTTACTTAGTGCAATGACATCTAGAAATGTAGTAACACATGTTTCCCAACAAGGATCAGAAAAACAGCTGGTCTCAAACAACACTATAAACCATCAATAGAGCAGGCTAATATGTCTGGTCAGTTAGATGGAGAACTATTTCAGGTGTTTTGGTTGGAGAAGCTGACCAGAGCAGGATGCTGGGAAGCCGGGCAATAACCTGGCAAACTTCAGTGTAGAGGAGATCAAGGAAAGTGTCAGGGTACTAGGTAATAAGCTGAGCTCAGCTGCAAATATGGCAGCCTTCTCAGAGGTGCTGCCAGTGCCAAGTGCAGGACAGTCGAGAAACTTTTTTTTGTGTATCACACTCACCTGGTTTTGGCATTTTTCCTTGTTTTAGGGCAGGAGTTGACTCTTGGAGGAGTTGAACCAGCAGCTATATCTGGGGTGGAAGGTGGGACTTTCAGATGGACCAACTAATCAGGGCTGAGCAAGAAGCCCTTAGAGAGGGGTTTAAAAAAAACAGAACTTGCTAGTCTTCTGGGTGCATTAGTGTTTCAAGCACCAACTAGCAGAGGGGCTCCATTTCTTTTTTTTTGTGTGTGTATCACACTCACCTGGTTTCTGGCATTTTTCTTTGTTTTAAGGACAGGAGCTGACTCTCAGTGGAACTGGACCACAGAGCTGTGTTTGGGTGGGCAGGAAGGACTTTTGTACAGATCAGTCAATCAGAGCTAAGCAGGAAGCCCTTGGAGCAGGGTTTAAAAACCAGAGCTTGATAACCTTCTGTGTGCATTGGCATTTCAAGTGCCGACCAGCAGAAGGGCTACATTTCTTTTGTGTGTGTGTGTGTGTGTGTGTGTGTGTGTCACACTCACCTGGTTTCTGGCATTTTCTTTGTTTTAGGACAGGAGTTAACTATCAGAGGAGCAGAACCATGGAGCTATGTTTGGGTGGGAAGGGTGGACCTTTGGGTGGACCAACCAAGTAGAGATGAGCAGGAAGCCCTATACACAGTATAAAGTCACTTCCACACCAATGTATCCAGCATGTTCATGTCCAGTGAGTGAGTGGAACAGCAAAGGAGTGGAACAGATTTAAGATTGGTGTCTTAGGCATCAGCAGAATGAAGCAGAGAAGCAGGGGACTCTGCTGGTCGACTAAGGTGAGGCACCTGTTCACTCCTGTTGTTGCATTCACTGCTGGGAGGATAGAAGGTAAAAGGCAGTCACTTTCAGTGCTCAGTAAAGTCCTTGCTTTTAAACCATCGGGGGGGGGTAGTAAAGTTAAAAAATAATTAATGTAATGGTAGGATCAACAATGTTGGCAATTTAGATTTTCAATTGTTTAATGCACAAAGCTTAGTTTCAAAGTTTGATGAATTAGTAGTCAGGGTAGCATCTGAAAAACCTGATGTTGTTGGTATTACGGAAACATGGTGGCCAGAGAATCCAGAATGGATAACCTCTATTCCAGGTTATTCATAATTTCATTTAGGTAGAGAAAATCATAGAGGCAGTGAAATTGCTCTATTTGTTAACTCAGTGATAATTGTTACAGAGATATCAAGTAAAATTAAAATTAATAAAAGCATTGTAGAATCATTATGGGTAAGGTTAGAGTTAGGCACCCAAAATGTATTATTTTGAGTCTTTGTTATAGAGCACCTAACTCAGATAAACAAGTTTTAAAAGAAATAATGTCTGAGATGGCTAAAACAGCAGATTTAGGGGATATTATATTAATGGGTGATCTGAACATGGGTGATATCGATTGGGTAAATAAAAAAGCAGTACATATATCCTCAAAAGATTTTCTACAAACTTGTAGTGAATTAGATTTAATTCAATCAGTTACCATGTCAACTAGAGTTTTAAATATATTGGATGTGGTTCTGAGTAGTGAACCACTAAAAATATTAAATTGTTCAGTGTCTGTACCATTATGTAATAGTGATCACAATGTAGTTACAGTAGTAGTGCCAACTTTGTCAAGCAATTTTGTGAGATTCCCCATTTATCCTTCACAAAATTTAGGTAAAAAAAATCCTCTAAAATTATTTTTGTTATACCTACAGAAAAAGGCCAATTCCTATTATAGTACTTAAGTGCCATCTGGTAGATTTTCAACTACACTATCAGATGAAACAACCCTATCTGGGTAGCAGTGAACACACTAACAAACAAAACAAAATCCCTAACTAAAGGTTTCACAATTCTCAATAGGGATTTTAAAAAATCCTTAAAAATCCCTTGACTAATTCGGTGTTACTACCGTACTTTCAGTCTTCAAATTTCCTTTTCAGTTTCTGACAACATCACTGAAATCTACCTATATAATAACATAGATAGGGTAGCCCTAATGGAACATTTATCTATGATAAGGTGGAACGAATTATTGACATCAGATGATGTTAATGAAGTATGGTCAGTCTTTAAGGAAATATTGTTAGGAGTAGTAAGAAATTTTATTCCAAAAATAAAGAAAAGGAAATTGAAACATCATCCTAAGTGGTTATCAGCCAAAATAATTAAGATGATTAAGAAGAAAAATAAATTATTTCAACAATATAAAGAAAGTAATTGTGATAGACTACTATATTTGTTTAAATGCCTGAAAAGAAACTGTAAAAGAGAAATAAGACAATCAAAACAAAATTTTGAAAGAAATATAGCATTTCAAGCATAAAAAGGAAATAATAAAATATTGCATAGTTATATAAATTCCTTAAAGAAACAGGATTGAAAAAAGTAGGCCCTTTGAAAATAAATAGAACAGTTATCAGTGACAAAATAAAAATGGCTGACAAACAACATCTATTTTTGTAACTCTTAATAGACTGACATCGGATAAGGAATAGGACACTAATAATATAGGTTGAACTATAGAAATTTCATTAGAAAATATAAAAAGCAAATTAGAATCTATTAAAAAGGGCACACCTCCTGGCCCATATGGTATTTCTGAAGACATGTTATTATTAATGAAAGATCATTTAAGCCTACCATTGAAGTTAATATATGATAGAAGTTTAAGATCTGGACTTGTGCCAACTGATTGGAAAGAAGCATATATTACGCCATTACATAAAAAGGGTGATAAAAGTTTGGTAGAAAATTATCGTCCCATCTCTCTTACTTCAATAGTATGTAAATTGCTTGAACATATTATTAAGGAGGACCTGCCTCTGACTATTGCACCTATGGATACCATTCAAGATGGTTTTATAAAAGGAAGATCAATTGTCACAAATCTTGTCAGTTTTTATGATTATGTTAGTGACAAACTTGACAAGGGAATACCATGTGATGTTGTCTTGTTGGATTTTAAGAAGGCATTTGATTCAGTACCTCATTGGGCTTTGATTCAAAAATTATCAATATTAAAAATTAACCCATTATTGGTAAATTGGATTAACAACTGGTTAAAAAATAGAAGACTGTGTTTCCATTGATGGTTTTAGATCGGCGTGGAATCCAGTCTTGAGTGTTGTTCCCCAGGGGTCGGTCTGTGCGCCAATTATTTTTCAATGCTTTATTTCGGATTTGTCATGTAATATTGAAAGTAAAATCATAAAGTATGCTGATGATTATAAGATGATAAACATAGCATTTGAATGATGGTTTAGTCATTCAAAAAGATTGGGATACTTTACAACAATGGTCTATATGTTGGAATTTGAGATTTAATACATCAAAATGTTCAGTCTTGCATTTTGGAAAAAAAAATATCAGTCATCAATATTACCTATATGGGGAGCCAATTATGTATAAGGCAAATGAAAAAGATCTTGGTGTTACTATAGACTTTAAGTTTAATTTTGATATCCAAATCACAAACTGTATTAATAAAGAAAATAAAATATGGTGGTCAATTAAGAGAAATATTGTATCCAGAAATTCCAAAGTTCTTTTTCTTCTTTTTCATACATATGAACGTCCACATTTGGATTATGCATCTCAACTTTGGTCCCCATATTTGCTTAAAGATATTGATAGGATAGAAAGAGTACAAAAAAGAATTACAAAATCCTTTTTCCTCAAATAAAAATATATGTTATATTGATAGGTTACTCAGACTGAATTTAATGTCCTTAGAGTTAAGGCACCTGTTATTCTGTTGAGATATAGCTGATGATGTCAATTTATTGATTGATTGTGGCCTAGTATACAAACAATTGACTGTTAATACCAGAGGTCATCCACTTCAGTTGGAACAATGTAAATGTAATACAAAAAAAGAGCTTTTTTAATTTTCACAAAGGGTAGTGAAACCCTGGAATAAACTACCATTGAACATTGTTCTAAGTAATAATAAAGATACATTTAAAAGCAGGCTGGATAGATACTTGTTAACTCACACAGGTATCTCAAGCTATATGTAAGCTTTGGGTCTTTATGGGCCTAAGGGCCTGTTGTAACCCTATGTTTCCTTGTATGACTCCTAGCACACCAGGAGTACCACCCTATCTAGGATAGGTATACAAGGAGATTAACAAACAACAAAAAGGGGGTGAAACTAATAACACCCTATCTGGGAAAAGGGGTATGAAAGGAATGAGTGAAAGAAAATGGGCAGGCAAAAGATAGAAACAGAAGCAACACTCTATCTAGGGTAGATGTACAAAGGGGTATAACAGACAAAACAAGGGGAAGAGAAGTCCAAGAAATACAGGGAGAGCAGTACAGTCAGACCTGGTTAATACGTGCCTTGTTATTAGGTATACCAGGTTATCTGAACAGGAACCTCTGAAACAGACTTTTTGCCATGTTAATTGCCTCTTTAACATGGAAACCTTTGTTTCTGAATCTGAATCCTGTGTTCAGAGTACAGAGTACAGAGACCATTATCCCCATTCATTTTAACCTGGATAATCCATTGCAGGTGTTAATGAATGTGCTAATGGTAGTCTTCATAATCCCTCTTACTCCCTTCTGTCATGTAAAAGGTGATAGGAAATTAGTTTTAGCTATTTAACAGCCCTCCCGTTTTCCTTTCCATGCCAGTATGTGCTCTGATATGCGCTGACCAATTTTTGCTAAACAAAAAATCTAGCTTTGGGATGCATTCAACTCCACCTCACGTTACACTCTCTTCACCAATTACTGCTCTTTCTTTACATATTCCTAAACATTCCATGGAATCAGTGACACCATTCCAGACTATTCATATGAATGGCCTGGAACGCTGTTACTAATGTCATAAAATGTTCAGGCAGCTGAAAAGAGAGAACAGCAACTGTTGAGGAGAAAGGGATTCACTGTAGTTACAAAGGCAAAAAAAAAAAAAATAATTATGCATTTAACAAAAAAGGTCAAAACATGGAGGCTAGAATATTTTAACTGCTTAGCACTGTATTACCAAATTTCTAATTTTCTAATAAAGTAAATAAAAAAATGTGGTAATTGGCTGTTTACTATATATATTTTATTACATAACAAAATGATCAAAAACAAATGTTTATGGATTAACCAGGTCTGACTGTAATTAGGAATGCTGGAAGTGGTGCAGTGCAGTGCAGTGGCTGTGAAGTGGCAGTTTTCAGAGAGACCTTCTGGAGACTGCAGTGCTGCCTCAGCTGTAGACACCTCTCTGGGTTGAGGGAGGGGGTCGCTACACTCCAGGCTGAGTTGGCTAGGATTTGGTGAACCTTCTCCCCCACCCAGGGCTCACAAGTTCTGACACCATTACCTCAGAGGATGCTAGTGAGGAGGATCAGCTGGTCTACAGTGGGCTTCTGAAGGGTGGGAATGGTAGTCTCTGGAAGGCTATGGGGTGGGTCAGAGGCACATTCCTCAGCTGGTACCACTACAACATTTTTACACTGCTCTGAAAAAAGCAGAACTGCCAGGAGCAAACACTTGTGGCAGTGGCAAGTGACAATGTGGGGGCCCTCCATGGTGAAGGCCCCAAGGAGGGTGGGAGAGAATCCTAGAAACAAAAGAAGTAACTTCTGGTGGGGGATTCAGCAGTCAGGGGGATAGATTTTGGAACAGGAAGGGGATCAGAGAGGGAAGTCAGGTGCCTCCATGGTGCCTTGGCCCAGAGGGATGGGAAACATTTACTAAGGATCACTAGGGCAACAGGGAAGAAGGCAGATATGGATGTTATTGTCTCCCAGGGCACAAATGATCTGGCTAGAGAATGGCACTGTGATAGTGCACAGGGAGTTTAGGAAATTAGGGAGTGGTTTTAGACAAGTGGTACCCTCATTAGCTTTCTGCTGCTTGTCTGTGATGGGGGGAGAGTGGGGAGGAGAGGGTTCTCTGCACCAGGACCTTAAACTTATAGCTGAGGGAATGGTGTAGATAGTAGGGGTTCAGCTACATTCGGGACTGGGGACCCACCTGGCAGAATGAGGCCTATACAAAGATGATGGACTGCATCCATCCAGGAGGAAAACTGCAGTCCTCATTGAATGGTTTAAATATTACCTTTATGAACATTTCAACTAGCCGAGGGAAGTGGCAGAAGAAATTGGGGAAGCTGAAGCTCCCCCCCAAAGGGCTGAGGTAGAGAGTAGGGGAACCCAAGGTGAGAGGACCCCCCCCAGGAAGCAAAGTAATAAATGAAGCAGGATGAAAGTAACAGAGAGGGAGGGGAACAGTAATATTACAAAGAAAGGCAGGCAGGGGGCACAAAAGAAAAAGGGGGTAATAAGCAGAGGGCTAACAAAATCTGGAAGGTTATGTGTATAAATGGTAGAAGTCTAGGGAATAAGATTCCAGACCTAGAGACCATCATGGCAGAGTCTGACCGGTATACAGTAGCTATAACCGGTCCATGGTGCACTGAAAACCTTCACTGGGACATAGCCATACCAAGCTACATTCCATTCAGGAAGGACAGGGTGGGAAGAAAAGGGTGGGGTGTGGTGCTTAATACAAAGGAAAGCATAAAAGTGATGGAGATATAGGGAATTTTAGAGGAGCAGAGGTACTGTGGGTCACCATGGAGTCAGGGAACAGAGACACTATTTGCAACAGCATGATCTACACACCTCCAGTAGAGGAGGAAGAGTTAGATAAAGTACCGTTGAAAACCTTTTACAAAATGGCAGGAAAGGGAAGGTGCTGCTGATGTGGGAGTTCAATCTGCTGGATGTACTATAGATTGCAGCCTCCCAGCTGCAGCTTCAGCTAGAAGCAGGAACATACTGGACTTCCTGCAGGGGGCATTCCTCAGGCAACTAATCTGTGAACCCACTCATGATGGGGCAGTACTGGACCTGTTATTCACTAACAGGAACAATGTTGAAGATGTCAAGGTGGGAGGCCACCTGGGGATTAATGATTACCATACTGTGTGATTCAATATAAGGTCAGCCACAGAATTGAGCCACACCTGGGCTAGGCTCCTGGACTTCAGGAGGGCAGATTTTATAAAGGCTGGTGAATGCCTCTTAAATTACCTGGTGGGGAAGATGACTGGGGGGTGGACAAACTGTCAGCCAAGCTAAAAGGGGCATAGTTCAGGCAATAAATTTCTGTGTCAAGCAAATGAGCAAAAGCAAAAGGAAAAAGAGACCTCTATGATTCTCGAAAGAGGTGGCAGAAAAAGTAAAGGCAAAGAGGGTTGCATTCAGAAGGTACAAGGAGGTGCAGAGAGACTATGATAAGGAAGTGTATCAGGGGAAGCAGGGAAAGCAGTAAGGAGTGCAAAGGCAAAAACTGAAGAGAGAATAGCCCAGACGATATCAAAAGGGGACAAAACATTTTTCAGGTATGTAAGTGAGAAGAGGAAGGCACAGGTAGGGATTGTTAGGCTAAAATGAGAAGGGGGGGACTGTACAGAAGGGGACCAGGAAAAGGCAGACATCTTAAACAAATACTTCTGTATAGTGTTCACAGAGGAAGGAGAAGGAGAAGGAGAGGGATAGGGACCACAAAAAGTAAAAAGAGCCTCATAGGAGGGGGAGATGGACATTAGTTCTTTTTCAGAGGAAAGGGTCCTGAAGTCACTCACTAAAGTGTAAGGAGTTGGGAGACTTTTCGCTGACAAGGTGTCAGCCATTAGATCGGGTATTTCTTCCAGCGGCCTGGCTTGGTCCAGGGGTGGTCACACCTATAGTGATGTAGATCTGCTTGCCAGTGACAGGTTTCGACCAGTGTCTGAGACTGAGGTCCTCTGCGTGGTTTTCAGTTTGCATCCCACCAACTGTGTACTGGTCCACAGTGGTTGATTCTCAGCTGTATTGAGTTCCTAGGTCCAATTTTCACAGAGATCATGAACGGGTCCTTGAGGAAGGATGTCTTTCCTTCAGTCTTGAAAAGGGCCATGGTCAGGCCCCTTTTTAAAAAAGTCATCCTTAGACCCAGACATTCTAGCGAATTACAGGCTGATCTCTAACACCCTTTTTAGGGAAGATTATTGAGAAAGTGGTGGCTGGACAACTGACAGATCACTTACTATGAACCTCTCCAGTTGGGTTTTTGGCCTCGGCACAGCACTGAGACAGCTCTTGTCGGGGTGAATCATGATCTCCTCCTTGCGAGGGACTGAAGGCAATGCTCAATTCTGGTGCTCTTGGACACTTCATTGGCATTTGACAGGGTGGATCATGGGATGCTGTTGGATCACCTGAGGAATTATGTAGGCCTCACTGGTACAGTTTTGTACTGCTTTGAGTCCTACTTGGCTGAGAGGATGCAGCAGATGGCTCTGGGGAGTTTTACCTCACAGCATTCAGTGTTGTTCTGCTGTGTTGCTCAAGGTTTGATCCTCAGCCCCATTTTATTCTCTATGTATATGCTGCCCGCTAGAGAAGAGCATAAGATGTTACTATGTGAGATTTCACTGCTATGCAGATGACACTTAGTTGTACCTATCTTGTACCCCTGTAAATACATCTGCAACTGTGGTGTTGAGCCGTTGTTTGGCTGAGATTAATAACTAGATAGCCTCAAACTGGTTATGTCTTAACCCAGGCAAGACAGAGGTCATGGTTATTGAACCTGGTCATTGAGGCTTTTCTGTAGAGGGGGTACAGCTCTCCCTGTATTGGCCCTCCATTCTCTCACTGCAGCCAGTGAGGTTAAGGATCTGAGGGTCATTTTGGTTGACAGATTGACATTTGAACAGCAGGTGTCATCTGTTGTCTAATCTGGCTTCTTTGATCTCTGGAATATTGCCAGGATCTGTCCGTACTTAGCTCAGGATGACCTACCGGTAATTGTCCATGCTTTCTTCACCTCTAGGTTGGACCACTGTAACACTCTGTACCTAGGGTTATCTGGATGTTTGATGCATTGACTGCAGCTAGTGCAGAATGCTGCAGCCCAGATGTTGGTGGGCTCCTCATGGAGGGAACACATTGAGCTGGTCTTGCATGCTCTACACTGGCTGCCTTTGCATTCACGTATCATCTTCAAGATCTGCTTGTTGACATACAAGGCCCTATGTAGTTTGGGATTGGACTGCTTAAAAGAGATCCTGATTCCATACCACCCAGTCCACTCGCTCCACAACAAGATTTCTGGTTTGTTGGCTGTCCTTCCTGCCAGGCTTAAATCATCAGGCGATAGAGCCTTTGGAGTGGCAGCCCCTCTTCTTTGGAATTCACTCTCCTACCACATTTGTTCAGCTAGCATGGTGGAGACCTATAAAGCCTGTTTGAAAGCTCTCCTGTTTGACCAAGCTTTAAATATGAAATAATCTGATTTTATTTTTAGTTATTGTTTAAATGTTGTATAGCATTGTGCCATGATTTGTAGTTAACTCTGTAAAGCACTCAGAGCCGATGTTGGATTGAGCACTATATAAACATATTTGCCTTGCCTTGTCTAATCTGAAAGTGGACAAAGTGATGGGGCCAAATGGGGTGCATCCAGGGGTGTTGAGGGGGCTCAGGGAGGTACTGGCTATACTTATGACAGTCCTGTTTAACAGAGCACTGTATACTGAAGTGGTTCTGGAGGACTGGAGGAGGGCAGATGTAGTCTTAATTAACAAAAGTGGTAGCAGGGAAGAGGCTGGACATTATATGCCAGTCAAACTGACACTGGTATTAGGAAAGTTAATGGAAACACTGCTGAAGGAAAACATTGTGGAATATTTCATATCTAGTGGGTTACAGGACCCAAGGCAGCATGGGTTCACGGGGGGGGGGGAGATCATGTCAGACAAATCTGATAGATTGCTTTGAGTGGATGACCAAGGAGTTAGATCACGGTGGAGCAGTGGACGTGGCCTACCTGGATTTCAGTAAAGCTTTTGATGCTGTTCCACATAGGGGACTAGTGAACAATCTGGGTAGCTTAGGGGGTGGGTAAAAAGGTGTTAAACTAGGTAAGAAATTGGTTAGGAGCTAGGAGACGGAAGGCGGTGGTAAACGAAGTTCAATCTGAGGAAGGGGGAGTGACCAGCAGGGCACCTCTGGGAACAGTGCTGGGACTGATCCTCTTTAATGTCCTTATCCATGACATAGCAGAGCCAGCTTACTGGCACAATGGTAGAGCTACCACTTATGGCACCAACAACCCAAGTTTGGGAATGGGCTTGGAGTGTTGGAGGGTCAGCGGTGGGGGTGACTGTCTGATGGATAGCTCTCCTCCTTTGGGGTGGTGGTGGGAGCAGGCACCAGCAACATCCTGACACCTGACGGTGGCCAGGAGTCAGTGAACCAGTTGGTGCTCCAGGAGTTGGAACTGGTACTGAGGCAGACATCAATCAATCAATCAATCAATCAATCAAAATCTTTATTTATCCAGGCGGGCACCATTGAGCAAGGCTCATTTGTAAGGTGGACCTGGTCATGAATACATCAAAGTATAGTACAGAAGCAGGTATACAAAAAGCAATAATATACAAGGAAGAAAAAGTATATACAGTGTATACAGTACAGTACAGTACAAGGTTGAAATCAATAATAAAAAAAAACATTATTTTACAGTTGAAGAAGTCAGCAGATGTACAATCAACCATAGGCATACAGGGGTTATAAGCAGAGATCTTTTGAGTGAGGCAGCCGGCAACTACACATATAGGGGAAAGAGGCCGTGTATGGGGTGGCAGGTTAGAGAGGTAAAGAAGAGGAGGGATATATTACTGATGACTGAGGGAAAAATTGGGCTAAAACCACAGAAATGACGATGGCAGTCATGTACTTGTTTATTATGATAATGACGGAGGAGGAGTAGGTAATTAGGACACTACTATGGATGGGGTGGGACTTTAGCCAGGCTGGAGTGGACAGGGAAGGGTGGGTGCAGCAGGAAGAGTTAATAGGGAAAGAGTGAGAGCCAGGGGTAGAAACATGGCAAGCGTCAGGATGGAAAGGGGGAGTTGTGGAATTAGTGGGCTAGCGGTGAGGAAAACATTTGCAAGGTGCTTTCATGTAGCGATTGTAGAGCACCTTGAAGATATTCAGGCTAACAGGGCAGCTCAGCTTCAAGTTCCTTTGTAAACTGTTCCACAATGTGGGTAAAGAGAAGCTTAGAGCAGTTTTGCTGAAACAAGTGTTGACCCTTGGTACTTGGAGGGCAATTAGGTAATAGCTCCTTAGAGCGTAGGTGCCTAACACACTCCGGGGAATACAATCTGAGACATATGAGGGAAGCTTGTTGGTCACCGCTCTGAAGGCCCATAGGGCGGTGTTTCCATTCCTTCTATAGTGAAGGGAAGTCCAACCTATCGATGAGTACAGGGAGCAGTGGTGTGTAGAAAGTGGAAGGCCAGTAATGAACCTGATAGCTTTGTGGTAGAGGGTGTCCAACTTAGCCAGTGCAGAGGCAGTGCAGTGGCTGTAGAGCAGGTCTGCGTAATCTATTAAAGATAGGAAGGTAGCTTGAACCAGTTGAATCTTGGCCTCCTTTGTGAGCAGGTGGTTAATTTTGTAGAATAGTCCTAATCTATGCCTTAGTTTCTTCTGTAGTTCTTCGAGATGGTTGGTGAAGGAAAGTTTATGATCAAGCCAAACTCCTAGATATTTGAATTTAGCTACATACTCTAGTGTTTCTCCAAGAACAGTGGTAATTTGTGGGATAGCCTCCCTCCAGCAGGAATTGCCGCATGCAAGGAGGTGGAGAAGAGCATGGCTTTTGTCTTTTTCGCATTGAGCAAAAGCTTTTTTTTATTTATTTATTTTATTTTATTTAAATAGCAGTTTGGAAAACCTTTGAGCCATAGGCTCATTTACAAAGGTACCTTGTCACAGTAAGACAAACCAAAATACACAGTATAGCAGTACAACACATAAGTATAACAGTAAAATTAAGACATAGATACAAACAAGCTGGTACAGGTAGGATGGATGCAAACAATACCAGACTTATGTCATCCTTAGCAGCTTAGTAATAGTTTGTCATAAGTATTAGTACGGCTTTGACTAGTGGCAGTTACAGCATCGGGTGTTAATAAGGTGGTTACGTAAGGAAGTTTTGAAGCACGATATAGTTGGAGCTTCGGAGATGGAGGGGGGCAGTGTGTTGAACCAGGAGGGGGCCCTAAAGCTGAAGGCTCTTTGGCCGTGAGAGGTTCTAGCTCTAGGGATAACAAGAGAGGTTTTCCCAGAGGTCCGAGTATGAACTAGTGGGACAGAGCGGCGTATGGTGGTGGTCAATCCTGGTGGGGAAAGCCCAAGGAGGGTCTTTTGTAAGGTACAGGTAAGATATTTGAGCGCTCATCGAGATCAAGTACCAGCGCTTTAGCATACAGTTGAACAGGTGTGTGTCATCCTAGGTGCTCCAGTAAGTAACCTGCAGGCCTTATTCAGAGTAGTGCAGGTACTTTAGGTACGGTCTGATCAGCAGCACCATACACCCGGCAGTCCATAGTCCACTAGGGACAGGATAGAGGAGGTGACTGTGAGTCGAAGAGCCTCCGGGGGGAGGCAGTGTTTATACCAATGTAAGATGCCCAATCGGATATTAGTGGCAGTGGCTAGGGCAGCGATGTGTCCATGGAAGGAGAGGGAAGGGTCAAAATGGATCCCTAGGTATTTATAGGAGCAAACTTGTTCGAGTGGGAATGAGGACCCAGAGTGAATGAGGAGTTTGAAGTTGCAGGACTTGTTTTGGGGATGAGTGAAGAACATGGTTTTTGTTTTTTTAAGATTTATCACCAATCTATGTTCCTTGAACCAGCCCTCGGCTTCAGTGAAGGACTTCTGCAGCGAGTCCTGGAGGGCAGTAGGGTTACGACTTGAGGCAAAGATGACTGCATCATCAGCGTACAATAGAATGTTCCCGAGCAAGAGCGTGGAAGGGTGTTAAGGTAAAGGGAGAAAGTAAGGGCCCAGAATGGAGCCCTGGGAACCCAGAAAAGATGGGACAGATGTCTGAGTAGGTCCCATTAATTTTTACACGCTGTGGTCAGACAGATAACTGGTGCACCAGGAGATAGGCCCAGCAGAAAAAACAGAGAGACTAAGGGCATCAAGGAGGAGGGGGTGGGAGACAGTGTCGAAAGCTTTCGAGAGGTCAATGAAGACGGCACCAGCCAGAGAACCAGTGTCTAAGGAGGAGTGGAGAAAGTTGGAGAACTCTAGGAGGGCTGTGTTGGTACTGTGGCCCGCTCGGAAGCCATGCTGCTCAGGACAAAGGACATTGTAGGTGGAGAGGTAGTCAGAGATTTGAGAGGCCACCACTTTTCCAAGGCCTTGGAGAGAGGAGAGAGAATGGAGATTGGTCGATAGTTTCCAGCCACAGTTCTATCACCACCTTTAAAGATAGGGGTGACAGTGGTGACTTTCCAGGCAGTTGGAACCTTCTCCAGGCAAAGAGAGTGGTTGATGAGGCATGTGATCGGGGTAAGGACTGTGTCTAAGACCAGCCGTAGGATACACGGATCCAGGGTGTCACTGCCTGTACTATTACTCTTGAGGGCAGTGACAAGGTGCGGCCTAAGTTCTTGGGCAGAAACACGGCGGAGGAAAATAAGGGTGAGAAAGATTTCTGGCAGGTGCTGGGGAGGAGGTCAAAAAATTTGTAGGGAGGATAGGCTAAGGTCAGTGAATGAGGTGTTGAGGTGGTTGGCTATGATGGCTGGGTCTGAGGAGATCACACCATTAATGTTGATCTGGGTGGGTGGGGGGAGTGTGCACTCCCATTTAACTGTTTAATGTTATCCCAGAAGGTTCTGGGATTCCCCCATGAGGCAGTGAGTGAGGACCGATAGTGCTCAGACTTGGCCTTTCTGATGGCCCGAGTGCACTTGTTTCGGGTGGCAGCATATAACCGCCTGTCATTGGGCCAGCCAGTCTCAATGGCACAGTGCCATAGATTGTCCCTATGTTTGAGCTGGTGGATCAAAGCTGGGGTAACCCAGGGGGCATTCTTCCTTTTAGAACGGCGGGTCAACACTGGGGCAAAGATATCACAGGCATTATTAAAAGTTTGGGTAAAGAAGGAGAGGCTGTGTCAATGTCAGGAGTTGCCTGTATAGGAGACCAGTCAATTTGGGACAGAAGTTCCTTAAGTTTTATCAGTCCACCAGGTATTAGACGCGCGCATGTGGACTGTGATATGGGTTTGGGGACTGAGGTTGACCAGTGGAATAGAATGGGGAGTGATCGCTGAGAGAGTCTGGGAGGACTTGTACATTGGGGATCCGATTAGAGGCGGTTGGTGAGTACCACATCAAGCAGGGTACTGGAGCCTCTCTTGGGGTTAGTCCTGGTAGGGTGGGTAACTAGTTCGTTAGGTCTATTGCAGAAAAAGGAGTCTCGGGTAGAGGAGGAGGAGGGCTGAGCCAGTTGACATTTAAGTCACCCACCAGAATTTGAGCAGCGGAAGGAGGTAGAGAGTAAGGTATTCTGTAAGAGGCAATGGCCTGCGTTTGGTCCTAGGAACACGTATGCAGTAGTCAGATAAGGGGTCCCTTTAAAGGGTCAGGGGTTAGTTTCAGCGTAAGCGCCTGGGCCCTAAGGTCAAGGATGGGAGTGGGCAGGGCTAAATGCGGGAGAGATTCCTTGACATAAATAGTGCAGCTGCCCGTCTCCCAACACGGTCGGACCGGAAAGGGTGAAACCAGGAAGGGAGACTAGGAGTCAGGGAGGATTTTGACAGCCAAGTCTCAACCAGGGTGATGACATCAGGGTTAATTGATGTGACCAGGCATTGTAGTGAGTCAAACTTTTTTAGGAGGCTACAGATATTCATGGAGACCATGCATAGGTCTGTGGTGCGAGTTGGGGAGCTCCTGGGAACCGGGCCAGGGTTTGGATGAATGTTCCCTGACAGGAGTAGTAGCATGCCTAACACCCTGGCTGGGAGATGGTGAGAGGTTTTCCTACGATTGACATGAGAGGGAGGAGGGAGGCTAAGGGAGCAGGGGGTGGGCAGGGAGGTACAGGAGGGGAAAGCAAGAATAAGAAGACACCCAGATGTGCCTGAGGTGAAGAGAAAGCTAGGGGGAGGGCAGGGGGACAGGGACACACAGAGGTCCCAAGGGGCAGGAGAGGAGGTTCAGGAGCAAGGGGAGGGGGTGCCAGGGCACAGTGTGGACTAGCAGATGGGTAAGTGGGTAAGTGCACTGCTAGTGGGGATAGGCACAGGCAGAGTGTGAGGCAGGGCCAATACATTGTGGTGAGCAAGATCCCAGGAAGTAGTGCTATGTACAGGTAGGAGTAGGAAGTAGTGAGGGCATAGGTCCCTCTAGTGGCCAGCAGGTATAACCTGCAAATGGGAAAGTGGGGAGATAGGTTCTGGGCAACAGGACGTGATATCACCGGATGTGATGTCACGGGGTGGATCCTTAAAGTGACAGCCGCCCCTGGGTGGGAGGGTGGTTGGGGCGGGCAGGGTAGATGGCGCGAAGCTGGTATTGTAGAAGGTTAAATTCAGCTTGGAGGTCTTCACAGGCTGCATCAGCATGCAGCATGCAGGAAGATGTGTTGTGGTCCATGATATCATTGCACATCTTCAGCCCTCTCTGTGCTAGAGTTCAGTAGCATCCCAGACAGCTGGGCGCCATCCCAAATCACTCCGATTGTGGTGCAGATGGGACTCCCCACTGGTGTCTGCTCTTCCTTTTGTCTCTGCTAGCATTTAATCCTCCGTCTCTTCTCTCCCTCAGCCACAAGAAGCCTTCCAGGGCTCCCCAGCTCACCAGCCGAGGCATCCTCGGACAGCGAGTGGTTGGCACTCTTCAAGCCGCCGCCCAAGACCTCCTCACCGGACTCACTCCCTCACAAGGTATGGCAAAAGCCACATTTTTTCACCTGCCCACCCATCCCTCACCCCCTCCATTTATTATATACGCTTCTTCCTGCCTTCCCCCATTTACTACGCCCACTGGAATATCGCCTACTCAAAACTTTAACTATCTACTGTCCTCTCATACTTGTCAACATCCAGGGAGCGTTCATCCCTCCATAAGTCTCCTCTGGTCACTCATCTGACTGTACATCTTTAGGCTCAGCATCTGTTGGCAGCCAAGAAATCTTATTGCTAGTTGCGGTGGAGTTTAGGACCTAACATGGGAGGGTACAGCTGGCTCCTCTGTGTGTCAATAGTTTTATTAGCATACAGCATGATTTATCAGAACCCTCATTCCTCCCTAAAGTGGAATGACGCTTTCACTACTCTCAGTTCTGCGACCTATAACTCCTCTCAGGTGGTCCTTCTAGACCATTGTATTGCTCAACTGTATCTGTCAGGTAGCTGGACATCTCCCGATCTTCCTCTGCAGAATATTCCCCCATCCAGGCTCTATACACCCTCCTCATGGCAAGTGCCTGCCAGGACTCTAGTGGCTGCAACCCTAGGCCAGTATAGCACCAGGAGCGGTGGCAGGCCTACTCAACATCATCGCCCTCCCACTCGCTCAAAAAATAGCATCTACAAATTACATTTTGCTGCCTTAAAAAGAATCTTGCTATTATTGCTACTGTGCTCAGGAAATGTCGCACTCAACCCAGGGCCAATGGCTACCCTTGCCTCTCCATCAGACCTGGAGGGTATTAAAGGAATGTCATTTATGCATCTCAATGCCTGTAGCTTGCTGAAAAAGTACACCCTGATTTAGGCTTGGATGAGCCACACCCTACCTGATGTCCTGGCAATATCTGAATCCTGGCTTAGGCCAGCAACCCCAGACAATGAAATCAACACCAAGTTACCTACTCTTCAGAGAGGATAGGCAATCAAGTGGAGGTGGGGTGACAATCTATGTTAGGGACAAATACTCAGTTGCATGCATTGAAGCATCCTCCACCCCTAAAGATTTGAGTGCTTGAGCCTAAAGATCGATCTTTCTCCTACCATTGCACTCCGTGTAATAGGCTGCTTCAGGCCCCCGTCTGCCGGGCCTCATCTTCTATCTCACCTGAGTTCCGTACTGGGTCTTAGTTCATTGGAAACCATTATTCTTGGCGACCTGAACTACGACTGGCTATCAAATGCATCAGTTCCCTTGAAATCCTTCTGTGACTCCTTAGGGCTGGTGCAACTCATTGACGAGCCAACTCGCCCAAACAAAAAGGACCCTAACAATAGCTCCCTCCAAGATGTAATTTTGGTTAGCAAACAACACCTGTTCTCTCATGTCAGAACATTTTTTTCTGACATTAGTGATCACTGTATAATCGCTAGTATTAGATCCATGCACAACCCACAGTTTGTGGCAAAATTCACTACCAAAAGGCACAATCGCAACTTCAACTTGGTTGCCTACGTCGACGATTTGAAACACTCACCGCGATGGCAGGAATTCTTCTTAGCCAAAACGATCAATGAGGCATATACTATTTTTTACTATATCCTAAGTGCGGCTTTAAATGAGCATGCACCCATGGTTAAGGTTCACATTAGGAACAGCACCTGCCGTTGGTTCTCACCTGAGCTCAAAGCTTCCTTGCTTGAAAGGGATGCACTATGGAAAAAAGCTCGCAAAAGCAAGAATGACTCTGACTGGTGTCAATTTAGGAGAGCATGCAACAAGTGCACCAAGTTGACCAGAGCAGCCAAAGCTGCCTTCTATCGCTCAGAGCTAGCCTCTGCCACAAGAAATCCTACTAAACTCTGGAAAACTATAAAGGACATATCTGGCCATGCACCTGGTAACTCCCTTTCATCTAAAATTAAATCAGGATGCAGCAACATCTCTGACCGCTCAGAGATATTGGATGCCCTCAATAATCACTTTGCAATGGCAGGACTAGCATTTGATATTTCTCCTGCCAAGGACATCCATACACAACAGGGCTCATCTGCCCACGAGTCCCCTATTACTGAGGAGACCTTGTCTTTCTTGCCTGCATCTCTAAAAGAGGTGGAAGACCTACTACTGCAGTTGGACACCAGGAAGGGAGCAGGCTCCAACTCCATAGAGCCTTACTATCTGAAATGTGCATACCATGTGCTTGCTGTGCCAATCACCCACCTCTTCAACATGTCACTCTCCCAGGGGAGCCTCCCTTCCCAATGGAAAATAGCACATGTCATCCCTCTAATAAAATCAGGTGATCCCTGTGATCTAAATAATTACAGACCAATCTCCCTCCTCCCCATTCTGTCTAAATTACTAGAAAAAATATCGAGTAGCCAGCTAGGGGCATATCTAGAATCCAAACGCCTATTAAACCCTGTTCAGTCTGGGTTCAGAGCAAAGCACAGCACCATAGCGGCCTTAGTTAAGGTGACCAACGATTGGCTCCTTGACCTTGACAATAAGATGCATGTCTGTGCTGTTTTCTTGGATCTAAGTAAGGCCGTTGACACAGTCAACCACAGCCTGCTTCTCTCCTATCTAAGCAACTTAGGTCTGGACTATAACTCTATGTGCTGGTTTGCTGACTACCTTGGAGAACGTAAACAGCAGGTTAAAGCTGAAGGAGATCTTTCACCTTTAAAACCCATGCTAAGAGGTGTGCCTCAGGGTTCTATCCTTGGTCCCCTCCTATTTGGGGTCTACATTAACAACATCAATGACACCATCATTAAAGCCGACATCCATTTATTTGCGGACGACAATGTACTTTACTTGAGTCGTCCCACGCCAGAAGCAGCCTGTGAAGACCTCCAAGCTGAATTTAACCTTCTACAATATCAGCTCATAAACAAAATGCTTTTGCTCAATGTGAAAAAGACAAAAGCTATGCTCCTTTCCTCTTCCTTGTATACAGCAAATCCTGCTTGTGTGGGGGCTATGCCACAAATTACCACTGTAGTCTGAGAAAAACTAGAATATGTGTCTAAATTCAAATATCTAGGAGTCTGGCTCGATCATAAACTCTCCTTCTCTGATCATCTTGAAGAATTACAGAAGAAATTAAGACAAAGATTAGGACTATTCTTCAGAATCAACTATCTGCTCACCAAGGAGGCCAAGATCCAAGTGGTCTAAACCACCTTCCTATCCTTAATAGATTATGGGGACCTTCTCTACAGCCACTGCTCTGTCTCTGCACTGGCTAAGTTGGACACCCTCTACCACAGAGTAATCAGGTTCATAACCGGTCTGCCACTCTCCACACACCATTGCTCCCTGTACACAGCAATCGGCTGGACTTCCCTTCACTATAGAAGGAATAGAAACGCCGCGCTATGGGCCTTCAGAGTGGTGACCAACAAGCTCCCCACATACATCTCTAACTGTAGTATCTGATGTGTGATAAGCACCTATGTTCTCAGGAGCTATTCCCTAATCGCCTTCCAAGTTCCGAAGGCCAAAACTCGTTTCGGCAGAGCTGCTCTAAGTTTCTCCTTACCTGCCTTGTGGAATGGTTTACAAAAAAACTTGAAGCTGAACTGCCCTGTTAGTCTAAACATCTTCAAGTCACTCTACGGCAACTACATGAAAAAATCTTGCAAATGCTTTCCGCAACGGTAGCTCACTACTCTACAACTCCCATAGCCATCTGGCCTCACGCCTTGTCCCTGCCCCTGCCTCTCACCCTCCCCCAATTAATATTCCTGCTTCATTCAACCATCCATGTCCACTCCAGCCTGGCTTGTCCCACTCCTTCCCAAGAAGTGTGCCTCTTAACTACCACTCCTCCGTCATTATCATAATACTCTAGTACACCACAGCCATTGTCGTTATCTGTGGTTTAAGGCCACCTTTTCCCCCTAGTTTATGGAAACATCTCCTTCCTCTTCAGTATCTCTCCAGCCAGCCTCCCCACATACGGCCTCTTCTCCCCGTTAGGTGAATATGCCGGCTGCACCCATATATAAACTTTCTGCTGTTAAGCCCTTATTCTTATGTTTGGCTGTACAAATGCATATTTTTTCGTACTTGTATAATATAGCAATTTTGTTTCACCATGCTAATATACTGTATATACTGTATATATTTTTTCCCTCCTTGTACATATTTGCATTATGTATACTTGTTACTGCTCTGTACTTTGTTGTCGCTATGACCAGGTACACCTTGCAAATGAGCCTTGCTCAATGGTGCCTGCCTGGATAAATAAAGATTTTTGTGATTGATCAGGGGGAAACCAAGCAGGAATATCCTTCCTCTGACATGCACAATGACACTTGTTCCCCAGCTCCGCTGCCACTTTCGCTAGGTCACCAGATTAACATACCTCTACTCTCCCTCCTCTCTCTCCTGTGCTGAGGGGGAGAGGGGGCCCACTTTATGGATTACTGTAGCCTCCTAGTGAGTCTGGGGAGGGGGGATAGCCAATGTTTCTGGGGCCCAAAGAGCAGATCCTTGCTGACTGGGAGTGAAAACATAAAATTTAAAAAAAGTGAGATTGCAGATGAGCTGGAAGGGAAGGTCTGACATTTTGTAGACAACACTATCTGCAACATGGTGGACATTCCTGGGGTGGGTGGAAAGGTTGAGCAGAAACCTGAAAAAACTTGAGGAGTGGTCAAGGGCATGGCAACTGGGTTTCAATGTGAAAAAGTGCAAAATAATGACCTGGGGCACAGAAATCTAGGGCAGAGTACAAAATGGGTGGAGTGGTATTGGCGACAACCAAGCAGGAAAGAGACCGGGGAGGTCATCATATTGGATGACCTAAAGGTGGCCAGGCAGTGTGACAAGATAATTGGGAAGGCTAGTGGGATGCTGGGGTGCATAGAAAGGGGTATCACTAGCAGAAAGCTGGAGGTGGTGTTGCATCTGTATAGATCACTGGTAAGACCCCACCTTAACTGCTGTGCCCAGTTCTGGACATCACATCTCAAGAAGGACATAGGCAGAGGGGAGGTGGTCCAGAGGAGGGCAAGTAAAATGGTGAAGGGGCTGCATCAAAAGCCCTATGAGAAGAGACTAATGGACCTCAACATGTACACCCTGGAAGACAAGTGATAGAGAAGGGATATGATAGAGACCTTTAAATACCTCACAGGGGTAAATATGGCACAGAAGGGTAGCATTTTTCAGGAAAAAGGGTGTTCAAGAGCAAGGGGGCATGATATGAAGCTGGAAGGGGACAGATTCAGGAGAGATGTAAGAAACTACTTCTTCACAGAAAGAGTGGTGATTTTTTGGAACAGCCTTCCAACAAAGAGATGGGGATGGAAACAATGATTGGTTTCAAGAACACATGGGATAGGCACTAGGGAAACATAGTGGAAAGGAAGGAGGGGAAGGAGAAAGAGCTGTAGATCAAGTAGGGTCTGTGGTGAGAAACTAGGTATGGAAAAGTGAGCAGACTGGGTTGGCCAGGCAGCCCTTATCTGCTATCAGTTTCTATGTTTCTGTGTTTCTAAATAAATGAATTCAACACAAGGTTAAATGGTTTGTGCAGTGAGGAGGGGGTTTCACTTTTTGGGGAACTGGGATCCTTTCGAGACAATAGCAGGATATCTAGTAAGGATAGACTAAATCTGAGCAGGGGAGACTAGTGCATTAGGGCAAAAGCTAGATATAACAGTTCACAAGTGATTATACTAGAAAAGGGAGAGGCTGTGATGGAGTACAGGAATACTACAAAAGGTAAGGGCAGTGATGGAGTACGCGAGTATGCAAGTACAAATAAAGGGAGCCA
This sequence comes from Neoceratodus forsteri, assembly GCA_016271365.2. Classification (NCBI taxonomy): domain Eukaryota; kingdom Metazoa; phylum Chordata; order Ceratodontiformes; family Ceratodontidae; genus Neoceratodus; species Neoceratodus forsteri. The sequence continues at coordinate 1,534,914,984 of CM057456.1, forward strand.
AGATGGCTATCCAACAGCACATACACAGGATATTGGAAAACATTGGAAGTAGACAGTAAACAGTGTACTGTAGAAAGAGTTCACTTTCAAAAGTCAGCAAGGATAGGAAGTCTATAGAAGAAAGAGGAAATGCAGGCGGACAGTGATTACAGTATATGAATGCAAAGAGCCTAGAGGATAAAATGGACCAACTACATGCATTAATGGATGCAGAACATGTATCTGTATGATGGCAATAACTGAAATATAGGCTAATTAGAACAGGGAGAATGCCATAACTGGTAGCATAACAGTCTGTTAGAGACCATGGCTTGATATGCAAAGACCTTGCATTAATCAGAATTGATGCAAGTGTCTCCTTGTAACACATTTTGCACCATTCCCAATTTTCTATTGGTGGCTACATCCCACCTGGGATCCCCCTGAAGTGTCTCTGCACCACCTTTGCACCCAACATGGTAGTGCACCAGGTCGCAAGGAGGCTTGTGCCATGGCAGGGCTGCTACATCCCTGTTATTGGGATTTTGTAAGCCTCACTGTGGGTGCAGCAAGGGGCTCAAGTTAGACCAGCCAGAAAGTGGTCTAATCCTCTTGTGCCAGTGTCACACAAGGTGGCAAATTGGTGCAGGGGGGCTCTGATAGTGGGGTCTGAGGGCAGAATGGGCATGGGGTGCCATAGGGGTGTTGGGGAGAAGGCAGCCATGCCCAGGAGTGATGTGGCACCTGGCAGGGTTGCTGTTATTATAACTATACAGCCAATGGGCTGGTACCATAGGGGGTCCAGGGACAAACAGTGCCATGGCTCCAGGTGGGCACAGCCCTTGAAGCAACCCCAGCTTTGGGCACTGGTTGCCCCTGGAACAACCCTCCATGGTACCAGCCCATTGGCTGTATAGTTATATTAACAGCACCTCTGTCAGGTGTCAATTCACTCCCTGGCATGCCCATGTTCTCCTCAGCACCCAACTGATACCCCATGCCCCCCTCTGCCTATGGACCCATCCTGACAGGCATGCTTTATCCTTCCCCCCACTATCCTGATCCCTTTAGTGTTGCACCGGGTTGGGGGAACTGGAACTCTGTGGAAAGTCCCGCAAGTGTGCTCATTGTTTGGCGCTAGCCCATGGGTGCAGCAACTCCCAGGATTGTGGTGCAGGGACCCCTGTTTTCCCAAAATTGGGTGCAGGGTCACTGACACTCCCAAAGTTCACTGTAGCCCTAGATCACAACAAATTGTGGCGATCTAGAGGCTCTATGAAAATCGAGCCCCGTAAGTGTCTCAGCAGGCATATCTGCTATGAGAGAGGATGGTGTTGAGTCACTTTGGCTCTATATGACAGATAATGAGGGAATATACAGACTAGGAGTAATCTATAAATGCCAAACCATGAGGCAGTAAGAGCCGAAGAAATTAGGAAGGCAGCAATTCAGGGAAAAAATATAACTATGGAAGACTTCAGTCCTCCAAATATAAATTGGGACACTCTGGTGGCAATGAGCTAAATAAGTCAGAAGTTTACAGAGGTGACACATGACTGCTTTTTCACACAACAGGCATGGAAGGCAATGGGGGGTTAGACCACATGATGACCAACTAGTACATTATCAGGGATATCTCAATTGAAAACCAAATTGGACAGAGCAACCACAACATTGTTAAATTCAACATTGTGCTGGATTCTTAGCAGTTTAAATGCACTGTGGTCCCTGATTAGGAATGGCGACTTTGGCAAAATTATTGAATTCATCGAAGATCAGCAGAAAGGCATTCTTGAGATAGAGGGTGTTGAAAAAGTAGATCTTAATAAAAGGGGTGTTAAGAGATACAACTAACGGTACATACGATTTGTTAGTAAAGCAAAGAAGTTTTGTAAAAAGAGATTCCAGCCATATTGGTCCTTGCAAAACAGGAGAGGATGGAAGGTTTGATACCTTTTTATTGGACCAACAAGTGTCTTGTACAAAGATGGAATTATACACAAGCTTTTGAGGCCACACAGGTCCCTTCTTCAGGTGAATAGCAAAACCGAGCAACATAAGCAGTATTTATATCCTCTGTGGAGCAATTAAAAATCAGGAAGTGAAGTAGGAAGGAGACAAAGGGCACTAGAGATGAAAGTCTAAGATGCAAAATAAAAACATGAGAAGAAATGGGGAGGGGGGCTAAGTAGGAACAGGTCAGAAGGAGATGAAAGGGAGCTAAAGGGAAGACAAAAGCATGCAGTTAGGATCTGAGATCAGAGGCTAGCTTTAGGGTAGAACAGCCAGGAGATGCTTAAAAGATGTAAAGAAATCAAGAAGTTAGGAGAAACAAATGATCAAAGGCCTAGATAAACAGAGCGTGAGGTAGTATAAACAGAGGTGTGAAAATAAGAGGGAGTGGTTGGGATTGAGCTAAGGAGTTAGTGGAAGAGGCAGGGAGGATGTGAGGTATAGGTAAAAAAACAAATCAGGCAGAACTCAGAGAAAAAAATTATAATAAGAAAAATACAGAACCAAGGTGTGATAAATAATGACATGATTTAGTACGCAATAAAAAAGAATTACAGTTTACCATAATGTGTCATGAAACCGATGTGCCGATTCAGTCCAGAAATGTTAGATTTAAATTGTTTAATATATTGTAATTCCCATGTCCCTCTGTCCTGTGTGTTTCTGAAGTTGCCTCTTAGTATCAAGACAGATAAATCCAAGAGAGATCGATCTGTTTGTGAAAAATGGTTTCCTACTGGAGTGCTGATAATCTGGTTTACTATTGTGTGAAGGCGGTGATTCACCCTGGTTTTCAGTGGTTGGCTATTTTCCCCAATATAGCAACCATTTGTGCACTTCTTGCATTGAATTAGGTAAACCACATTGCTGGATCCATTAATTTGTATTATGTTGTTCTGGCTTGTCTTAATGGTGGCCTGTGTGTATATGTGGGTGCAGGTCTTACATCTTGTCATGTTGCATGGTGTTGTCCCTCTTGTTTTCTGGTTATTTTGATCTGCTGGGAGTTTGTTACGAATTATTATGTTCGAGAGGCTGGGGGGCTGCTTTTAGGAAATGACAGATGGTTCAGGGAAGATGTATTTCAGTGTTTCATCTTCTCTCAGCATGGGTTGTAGATCTTTGACAATTTTCTGAAGGGGTTTCAGCTTGGGGCTATAACATTGCTCCACAGTGGATATAAATACTGCTTATGTTGCTCAGTTTTGCTATTCGCCTGAAGAAGGGACCTGTGTGGCCCCGAAAGCTTGTGTATAATTCCATCTTTGTACAAGACACTTGTTGGTTCAATAAAAGGTATCAAACCTTCCATCCTGTCCTGTAAAGCAAAGAAGCAAACCTCTCTGTCTATACAGACAGGTGAGGAATGCAACCCCGGACAAAAGAATACTTTTTTGGCATAAAAGAGGGAGAAGAATGAGGCCAACAGTCCAGATTGTAATTAAATCTAGGGTAAAGCAACTAAATAATTAAAAAAGGTGAAAGCAAACACATAACTAGGGAAACCAGAGTAGGTCAAGAAGAATGATAAAGCTATCTTCAGATTCAAATACCTCAGTTCTGGGCACACAGTTGCAGTTACAGGACCGGTCCTGGACAGCAAGGTAAGATTCAAGGGTGCAGATATACAGTTTAGAGAGTAGGAATACAGTATATGTCTAACATGGAACTGCTGAATGGTCTGCAGTACCTAAAAATAAAAGAACGGTATTAAATATTAGTTGTTACTGGTTACCCAACGTATTCACTTGCAGCATTTCTTACAACAGTATTTTTAAACCCACATTGTTAAAGTTCACTTTGGAATATTTCTTGCTGCTGTATTTTTTATTGGACCATTGTTTAAAATGGTTCAAACTGAGACAAATAAGTCAGGAAAAGGGAACAGAAAAATGTCTAACAACAAAATCACCTATTTTTTAAGGGAAAATTGAGTAAATACATGAGGAATGAAAAACATAATTCATTAGAGTTAGTTGATTTAAACCCAGCTATTATTAATCCAAGTCATGGCGCTGGATCTGAATTTGTGCAAGAAATTAAAATGTTAGAAGACACTGAAGAGGTCGAAAGCCAAGTAAAATAGGGACAAACATAAATTGTCCTTCTTTTAAACAAATAAACAAACAAACAGAAAAACTCCCGAGTAAAATCAATTGAAGTAAATACAGTCATCCTAAAGCCAGAAAACCTACCATAAATACAATTGAAAGGGGGGGGGCTACTGTTGGAATGCAAAAAGAGAAACAAGTGGGCACAGAGTTACCATTGGGAATGATGTGTTGGTATTCACTAGAGAAGACACTGAAAGTTTAAGCATTAAGGAAAACTATTTAGAGGTATATGAAAAAATCCTAACACTGTTTTTAGAGAGCACTAAAGAGGTCGATAATAGAAAAATGGGTGACATACCATTTTTGTAGCCTGAAAATGTACCAATGGCTGCCTCATCCAAAGTTAAAAGGAACTATTGCCAATAAAAAGCTTCTTAGATTTATTTATTTATTAGCTTTTGATGACCGGGTAAATGCATTAGGTAATAACCCTGCCTGTTTTCAGACACAGCCTGGGATAGTACAAAATACAGTCTTACAAACAATCTCAGGTAACATACACACAGTCCTTGAACGCATTATGACAGATATCCAAGCAAGGATAGTCAGGGAATTATACATACAAGCAGAAACCATCCACGCAGGGATGAAAAAGTCAGACGAAGATGAGCCAAGTGATACACTTGGAGTTCAGAGCAGCAATGGTCCCTATGCACATATGGGCTGGTAATACAAGCTGGAGACATGTTACCCACCTGTGGAGTTCAGCACCTGCGGACAGGTGAGCACCGGCTGGTATTCACTACTGGCTGCCATCTGTTAGTGGCCCTGCCCCCCCCACCATGCAGATGCGCAGAGGACATTTCCACAGACCAGGCATGCATCCAATGGGATGCCCAGACCCGGTCCACAAATGGATCCCTTACACCCATGGGACATGGAAACCATTAGAGGGTGTGATGTGTGCCACCAGCTCAGGGCAGGTGGGTGCCTAGTTGGCCACCCCAGTCCTCCTTGATGATCTATGGGCTGGGGCAGCATGTGGGGGGGTATGCTGTGCCCCCACATTGGTGCCACTATTGGCGGTGGCATCCTGGAGGGTGACGCATATCCCTTATGGCTGGGTGTTACACAGAGTAAGGTGCGCCCTCCACACCCAGCACTCCGTACCTTTGAGAATGGCATGAAGTGTGGGCACACCCTGACATGCCCCCCACCTGCCCCTGGTGCATTGCTGTCTGCACAGCTGGGTGATCGGGTACCAAGGGGCTGAGCACCCTGATTGCAGAATTCAGTGCAGGGGGCACAGAGGGTGCAGAGTGGCTACACGCCACAGATACACAGTGTGTAGCCACTCTGCACAATAGTGCACAGGGCCCAATATGGCTTGCCAGGAAAGAAGAAAGAGCAAAGGGCCAAGTAAGGTTAGACACAGTCACAAGTATCAAGTGCATAAAGGTGAGAAAAAAGTGCAGTTTTGAAGGAGGAGGAGTGAGATAAGGAGCACTTAAAACTGGAAGGAAGGGAATTCCAAAATTTGGGAGCAAAATGAGGGAATGCTTGCTCCCCATTTTTGTTGATCAGTGTGGGACTGAGAGCAGTGGAGAGTTTGAAGACCTCAGAGGGTGAGAGTGAAGCACAGGGTAAGCATAGCCACTATGGGGTTAGGGTAGGGATTTCTGGTCATGGAGTCAATGAAACATCCCAGTGAGTAGGAGCAATGGAAATTGGGAAACAGCCAGTGCAAGGCAGTGTAGAGCAGACAATTGTGAGTAAGATGAGGGGCTGATAGGGCAAATCTACAAATGTTGTTGTAAGTGGTGTCCCACTTTTGAAGAACACCAGCATTGGCCTGGGAAAGGATAGAGAGAACATATAGTAGCCTAGGGAGCAAGACACCACTAGCTACCAAGATTCTGGCAGCAGGGGTTAGGGAGTGATGCACATGGTAGGTGACACCAGTCTTCAAGTTAACAGATCTACATACCTTGTTTATGTGAGAGGAAAAGTCAAGTACAGGATCCAGCATCACTCCAACGTATTTGAAGGAGTCCATGGTTAAGACTGCTGACTCATTGCAACAAAGCACACAAAGCTTGGGGGACTCAGCATGGACTTTTCTAGAGGACCCGAAGAGCTTAGCCTGAGTCTTTGGCAGATTGAGGATTAGAAAGTTAGAGGAGAACCAGGATTGAAGTTGTTAGAACACAGATGACAGATGAACATTAGGGTCAACAGTAGATTGAGAGGCAGCATAGATCACCAAGTCATCTGCATACATAATGGAGCAACAGTGGGGTATGGAAGTAGGAATATCATTAACAAAGATGGAGAAGAGCAAGGGTCCCAGAATGGACCTTTGCGGGATGCCACAGGAGATAGGGGCAGGAGATGAAAGAACCTTGCAGAAGTTGATGGATTGAGACCAGTTGTCAAGGTAGCTGCTGATCCAGGATAAGGTGGATCCAGAGGCACCAAGTGTATGCAGTTTATTCAGGAGAAGGGGATGATTAACCAAGTCAAGTGCTTCGGTGAAGTCTATGAACACAGCACCAGTAAGTAGGTCTTTATCCATGTTGGACTTAACCTCTCTAGTGAATAGGGGTAGAGCAGCAGTGGTGCTATGACCAGCCCTGAAACCATGTTGAATGGGGGACTGAAGTCTGAAATTGAGTAAATGAACAGAGATCTGGTGGTGGATTAATTTCTCCAATATTTTGCTAAGTGTAGGCAGTAATGCAATGGGACAATAGTTGGACAGGATTTTGGGGTCTCCTTTCTTGAACACCAGAATTGTTCTAGCAGATTTCCAGGCCAAAGGCACCATGGAGGTGCCAGTGGATAGGTTAAAGAGCTGAGTTATGGGGGTAGCTAAAAGAGGGTCAGCAAGTCTTAGGATCCTGAGTTCTAGACCATCCGGCCCAGCACTGCCATGAGTGGGAATGGTTTTTAGTAACCTAATAACCTCCTGACGCATGACAGGAGAAAGCACCAAGGCAGGAGTTGCTTCAAGAGGAGCTGGAGGAGGGGACTGGGAGCCACAAGATGCAGGAAGGGACATATTAGGAACCTTGGTAAAGAGGGTGTTAAAGACATTGGTAATAGTGTGGGAGTTATTGCAAAGGATATCGTTAATTAGCATGTCAGTAGGAATCTGCGGCTTGGAATTCCCCAGGATCTTGTTAATTTGGGTCCAGTATATCATTGGGTCAGAGGTAGAGGAATTAAGGAGTTCTCAGTAGTAGTTACTCTTGACTGTCCAAAGCTCCTTCTTACAGGCGTTGCACAAGGCGTGATACTCATCAAAGTCAGTCTGAAGAGAGGAGGATTTCCATTTTGACCAAAGTTTGTCACAACACTTGAGCAATTGCAGGAGAGGCCACTTCAACCACTTGGTCACCTTCCCTCTGACCCTATGCACTGAGAGTGGAATGTGCCTGTGACAGGGAGCTCCTGCCACTCTTGAGGACTGACCTTTTCTTAAATCTGTTGCAATAGTTCTTCTAGTTCTTAGCCTAATCTATTCTTTACAATTTTTAGTCCATAAGGTTGGCCACCTATGGGCATCCCTTTCCCTTTCTTGACTATGCTATAGTGTCCTCTTTAATTTTCCTTTTCCCTCTCAGGTCCTCATACATGGAGGTTATTGTGGTGTCCTCCAAGCATACGTAAAACAGGTTGTGTTTATCATTGTTGGATTTAGTATGTAATAGCTTGATGTATATACCTTATGTTTATGAAACCTGTAAATGTTGAAAATACCATGGCACTAAGTGTTTTTGATAGTGGTAAAAAGTACTAGATGAGTATTATAGAAATTAAGTTAATTGTTCTATTTAAAATACATTTAAATTGCTGTAAGAAGAACAAGTCTAAAATGTCATAGTGATTTGCATATATCCCATGATGCTTTGCATTATGGAAGTATGTATTATGTTGTATTTCTTTGAAACTTGACTTGTTGCCAATGACCTTTGGGGTAATCCTTTTTTCAGTGATTCTGCATTGAGGTTCTTTATCTATAGCTTGTTTTTTTTTTCTTTTTGAGCCCCCACTACCCAAGCAAACACAGCCCACATAGAGGATGAAGGGTTTTCACTAAAAATGTTTAGATCAGAGATCAGTGTCAGTAGGTGCAGGCTAAGTGCAGAGGAAGGACATTCATAGTCTGTTGCTGCAGACTGATGCACTGAAGAAGGAATATGCAATTGCTGAAGGTTATTTCCTGTATTTTGAATAAACATCACACAGAAATTGTGTGTTGAACCTGAAGTTCGGTGTCTGGTCCATCTGTTATCTCACAACCCCTCCACAGTGCTTGTTCTGCATGGCAAGTAAAGTTGTGTTGAAATAATCGGTAGCCAGGTTGATGTCATTGGTAGTAAACAGGGGAGACCAGTCAATGTGTTTTAGTTCATATAGGAATGCAGCCATGTCAAATTTGGAAAAGTCAGCAAAGGATAGAACTTTGGGAGGATAAAAACGGAGGGGAGGCACCCCTCACCCAGTAGATTGGGCAGTGATCACTAATTGAGTTGAGTAAAACCCCAGCAAGGGAGTAACAGTCCTTCCAGTTAGTGAGGATCCAGTCTAACAGAATACAGCTGGGACCATTCTGAGAGATCCTAGTAGGAAATGAGATGAGATGAAAAAGATTGGCCTTGCTGATGGTAGAGGCAAGGAGAGAGGAGTTAGGACCGAGCCAGTCAAAGTTAAAATCACCTAGACAGATTTCCTAGTTTTTCTTGGACACCACAGAAATCAGCTCTGTAAGCTCCTCAAGACCAAGCTTGCTATTTCTAGGTGGTATATATACACTAAAGATGTGCAGTTTCTTGGCACCACCACCAAGGAGTAGAAGAGTGTGAAGTACCTCACAATTATTCAGAGGGTGGGTAGGGAGGAAAGAAACGTTAAGGTATGACTTACAATACAGCACTAAACCTCCACCTCTTTTGGAGGAAGGTCGGTCAGCCCAGTGCATGTTATAGCCTGGTAGTGTGCAGTTAAGATCATGGACAGTGGGTTTCAACCAGGTTTCAGATAGGACAAGGATATCATGATTATTGACCTGAACCCAGGCCTCCAGCTCTGGGAGATTGGCTATTAGACTACAGATATTAAGATGGGCAAAGGTCAAGCACAAGGTCTGTGACAGGAGACTGTTGGAGCAAGAATAAGTTTATTTAGGATTGACCATAGGACCAGGGTTGGACTCAATGTCCCTGGCAAGGGTAACTGGAATTCCTCAAAAGAATTCCAGTATTGAAACACTGCTAATGGAAGCAAATAAATTATTGGCACAAGTGTTATCTGTCCTGTCACAAAATTTTGCCGTAAATCTTCAAAGAGGACTTGAAAATTACTGACAAATTATAACTCAATACATAATCAAATAAATGTTTTACAACAGGCTGTAAGTACTGATGTCAATAAGAAAATGTCTGATGTTAAAGTGACCACAAGCAAAGCAGCAAAGAAGAGGAAATAAACAAACTAATATCTGACTTGAAGGAGTACAAGAAAAAAAGATAAGAATAAAAATAAACATACAAAAATCCAGAAAGAATACAGAACTAGCACAGAAAGATCTAATTTCTTTTGAGGAGGTGCTGAATAGTCAATCTGATGGAGAAATAGGGAAAAAAAGCCTACAAGGGAAATCATTTTATCTCTGACAAAAGCTAGATAAAAGTCAGAAACCAGTGGTATCTAAAGCAACTTAAGCAACTCAAACAAAAAAGTACCTGGCACAGGTAGCCCAAAATAAACAGAAACAGAAAATCTATTGCTGACCGTATAGGTCATATAGGGAAGTATAGCCTAGAGGTTAGAGGAACGAGGTGTGAATGAGCTTGGTACATCCAGCAGACTAGACCAGAGTTTGATTCTCACAACCTCCACTTGCATACTGTGTGACTCTAAGCAAGTCACTTAACTGCCCAGTGCTCCCAGGTCGCCCCTGAAAACTGGCACTTGTGCCTGGTGGCCTGGTGGGCCTTACCCAGTTACCAAAGACTAAAATAAAAAAAATTAAAATAAAATATTCCAAAATCACAAAATGAAAAGCAAATGATTCTAACAATGTCAGTATGTAAGATTTTAAAGGGTGTCCTGAGAAATAAATCTGAATGATTCTTTCACCTGCCCATAGGGGTAGCATGTAATAACGGTGACTGCAATAAAGGCATGGCAAAGCGGCGACTGTTAAAACAGCAGTTGTAAATAATGGAAACTGCATTAATGATGACACTGCCCTCCCTCCCCGAGGTGCTATGACCTCAGAGTTGGTTATATTAGTAAGGGTGGTGTGGGGGGCAAAGCCCCCCTTCATAAATGCAGTTGTCCCCATTAATGTGATAGCCATAATTTACCATCACCATTCTAACAGTCACCGAATTGGTGTTGCCCTTATTGCAGTCACCATTCTTTACTTGCTGTTTTGACATGGAACTGCCTATAGGTACTGTATAAAGTAAAACCTACATGTAATAAGGACTGAGTGTGTTTGAAAACACAAATGTAAACAGCTGATTTTTGTTGTTAAGAAAATCATTTGAAAACCTAGGCCTCTTAGTAGAAATAATCCCAAATGCAAACTACCCAAGACAAGATCAGCATATTTTTTAACGCATACTTCATTAAGCAGGAAATTGATACAACATAACTGGCATTGCACAGGTACCTGTAGGTACAGAAGGTGTACATGGTGCAGACATATTTATCAGAATTTAGTTAAGTAGAATGTTAGGCCTAAACTTTGCACATTTCTATTTAATACTCCCACAACATAGTGTTCAGTCTTTGCTCTTGAAGGAGTGAACAGGCCAGATGTATGGTGGCGGTGATCAGTCTGGCCAGATCTCTGTTTCAAGAGTATGCAGTATGGTCTCCCATATTGTTGTATTTTACCAGTAGCACTTATATGCATTCTTTCTAGCCTAAGATAAACTTTTACATTTCTGCCCAATGACTAATGGTTGTTGTGTCTACTGACATCCACCTCTGTGCAATTGCTTTCCGAAGATTAATTAATGCTATGTACCACAAATGTTGAACTGGGCCCAAGGACCCATGCCCTTGGTGCTCACCTAACGATACTTCTGGAGGTGACTTTGGTAGTTTGATTAGCACAATCTGTTCCATAGTTTTATGTATCTCATTCCAGAAGAGGGGTATTTTGGGCATGCAAGGACCATATGAAAGAAGTCACTGTGAGGTGTGGGATTTAATAAGGAAGACGATGAAGGTACTCCAAACCAAATGATTTTATTCAAGAGCGCATAAAAAAAAAATAAAACAGAATAAATTCGAACTTCAGGTAGAACGGAAAAAAAAAATAATCTGATAACATTAATGCAGAAACCAGACACCAGAATACCACTAGTGCACTGACACATGAAGGGCGGAGTATGTCTGCACCTCCCAGACTATCTGTCTGAATGAACTAAAAGATTTCTTTATATAGACATATAACCATGTGACACCGAAGTCCCTCCTACTTCTGATGAGTTAAACAATGTTTTAATCCAAAAAAACATAAATTTCACATTTACACACCTTTGAAATACAGACTCATTATTTAAGTCATATTTAGTATTCATAAACAAATATAACACAATGATTTATGGAATTAAATTTCAAATTATCTAAACAGGGTTCCACCTACTTGTGTATCCCTTTAAATAAGGACAGAGTTCAGCTGGCCAGACCTATAGAAAGGCTGAGCTGCAGGTTTAACAACAAGGAGGATTTGATTTGATTCAACACCCACAGGTAAATCTCTAAAAGAAAGCGACAGAAACCCTGCAAACAGCTAGCTGTTTTAAAGTATTTACTATACTGTGACTTAAAAAGAAAACTGGAATTCTACTTCATGCTTACATAGCTTTAGAAATATCTGTAGCTTGGTTTTAGACTTGCAGTTCAAAGAAAATGGCTGCCTGTGTTTGTTATTGTTTTATCCTGTTCCTCTAACAATAAGGGCAGAAAAGAGCTCTGAGCAATTCTTCAGACTTGAAGGCTACTTTAAAAAAAAAAAAAAAGCATATCTGTACTTTATTCTCCCTAAAGGAGGCAGCGTTTACCAACATTAAGCATTTACTTAGGAAAGGATGAAAAAGGTGGGGGGGGGGGGGAGAATGCTGACCGAGGGATAGGGAGATAAAGTTCACAAAACAAATTTAATCTCACCTTTTATTTTGACCTACACACCAAAACATCCCTTACGCTAAGCTAAACAGCCCACTGCTACTCTACTTTTCCATATTGGGCAGAAGTTTAACTGTACAAATGTAAGCGGGGGAGGGGGGGTTACCATCATCTATCAGAAGCAATGACTTGGAAAGGAAAAAAGGAGTTTACAGAATATTATATAGGTGGCCAGCCTATATAATGTTACCGTTCAGAGAAAGAAAAGAAATGGGGTAAACAAAATGCTGTTGCAACAGACTTTTAAAAAAAAAAAATTTCTGATAGATGGGTTTTAAAACTCCCTTCCTACAGTCACCATCCTGGATCCCACACTTGGTGAATTGCTAGGATTTCTCTGTGTATCTAGCATGCAGCCTTATAAGGGTACAAAATACAAACATACGAATTTGCCAGCAGATAAAAGCCTTATGGTCTAATGAGTCTGCTCGAGTGTGCAGCTAGCAACCCTTATACTGCAGCTGCCTCTCCCTCCTCTCCCCTGATCCTCCCTCTTACCCTATCCCATCCTCTTTTGAAACAGTCCACTGTTCTACAGGATACCACTTTTGCAGGCAATGCATTCTACCCAGACACCACTCTCTCCGTAAAAAAGTGTCTTCCCATTTACCTCCTGAACCTTCCCCCTCCAATCTGAGATCGTGACCTCGAGTGTCTCTACCCCCCCTTAACTTGGATAGTCCCTCCGTGCCAGTCTTGTTTATTCCCTTCATGTACTTGAAGGTTTCAATCATATTCCCCCTGTCTCTCCTCTCCTCCAGCGAGTACATGTTCAACTCCCTCAGCCTGCTCAAGTAGGGTATGTCCCCTAGTCCCTGGATCATCTTTGTTGCTCTGCACTGCACCCCTCCAGTAACTTAATGTCTCTCTTCAGGTATGGGCACCAGTACTACATGCAGTACTCCAGGTGTGGCCTAACCAGCGACCTATACAATGGCAGGATCACCTCCCCTCTGCTTGAAGATATACCCCTGGCAATACAACCCAGCATTTTGTTGGCCTTTGCATCTGCCTTCCTGCATTGTGCTGAGTTGTTCATTGAGCCCATTATAATCACCCCCAGATCCTTTTCCTCCTCCTCTTCTGTCATGGCTAGTTGGGCCCTCCCCCAACTGGTAGCTCCTTCTTGGGTTTTTGCCTCAAATGTAGCACCTTGCACTTTTTGGCATTTCACCCCGACTGCCAGGTGTCCAACCAGGTCTCTCATTTTTAACAGATCATCCTGCAACCCATGCCATCCTCTTGGTCATCCACTACTGTTCCCATCTTGGTGTCATTTGCAAACAAACTGATCTTGCTCTTGATGCCCATTGAGATGTCTGTTATGAACAACCCAAACAACACCGGTCCCTGCACTGAGCCCTGCGGTACTCTGCTTGTCACTACCCTCAGAGCTACCATCCCAACATCACCCTCTGCTGCCTTCCCTGTAACCAGCTTACTACCCATCCCACCAGTTTTGGCCCTGCACCTGTACCTGCCAGCTTACTACCCAGCCTCCCATGTGGCACCAAGTTGAATGCCTTACTGAAGTCCAGAAACAGGACATCCATTGCATGGTCCTTATCCAGCTGTCTAGTTACCCAGTTATAGTAATCCACCAGGTTGGTCTGACAGGATCTGCCCATGACAAACTCATGTTGCCTAACGTCCTGCAGCCCACTGGTCTCCAGAATGGACACCAGCCTTTCCTTCAAGATTGTCTCCATCAGTTGTCTCATGATGTGCGTGAGGCTTACCTGTCTGTAGTTTCCCGGTTAACCTTTGTGACTGCTCTTATAGAGGGGTACCATGTGAGCCATCCTCCAGTCCTGAGGTACAGTTCCTGAGACCAGGGAGGCAGGGAACAGATCTGCCAAGGGCCCCGCCAAGATTTCTTCCAGCTCTCTTAGTACCCTTATAATATTTAGCTACATTTGCCTTAATTTATTGTGCCTCAAACAGCGTGCTAAGTGGGCTGAGGCCCTCCTTTATGTTTTGTCAGTCATAGGTAGGCATAGGTCCTCCTCCCATCAAGCCCATATCCTTTCAGTGAGTGGCTCTGTACTCTCCTGCAAGATTTTATAATAAAATGAAAGTGGTTTAGTTACAGGCTGTGGAGCACCCAACTCTTCTTTGAATGGCAAAGAGTTTGCTGACAGGACAGGTGTGGGTCCCTACACATTTCTTGTTCATCGGGTGACAATTGCCTGACCCTTAAGTATGTGAACAGGTCTCCTGCAGAGAGACCCCACTCTCTCTGTAGTTCCTGGAAGGAATTCAGGTGCCCACCCTCCATCAATTGAGCTATATATGAGAGTCCCCTCTTTTCCCATATCAGGAGAATTTGATGCAAAAAGGCATTATAATTTGGGGCCAGTTTAAGTGTGCTTTGTAGCAGAACATATCATGATCTAGCAACTTTCCACTTAATACTCTTGTGGGCAGCCACACATCCCCTGACCAGGTGCCAGTAAAGTGGTTAAATATCTGGGGTACTTAAAGGTATGTTAACACTGAGGACAGCAGCCTTCTGTGCAGGTCATAACCTAAGTCTTCCACCTCCATCCTCAACCATGCTGGTCTAGGCTATGACAGTGCCTCCTCCCCCGATGGCAGGTAGCTTAGCTGGGCTGCCCATAAATAGCTTTTAAATTTGGGCAGACATACCCTCCCTCGTGGACTGAGAGCTGATGAATGCCCCATTTTATCCTTTCCACGTCCCCTGCTATACAAACTTTTTAATGACACCATTAACCTTAGAGAAAGAGGATTCCAGCAGGCATATTGGGAGGCACTGAAACAGACACAGGCACTTTGTTAGCACACATATTTTCACCATGTTTATACTTCCCAGAACACTTAGTGGCATGGGCCCCCATCTATCACAGTCTTCCTTCAAACTGGTTAAAAAAGGAGTAAAGTTGGCCTTATAAAGCTGGGATAGTTTAGCTATTTTTACACCAAGATATTTGATGTTGTTAACAACTTGCAGCCCCATATGTTTGGAAACTATTTCCTCCCTGTTCTGAAGTCCAATTGGGAGGATCATACTTTTGGACCAATTAAATTTATGGCCTAATAGAGCACCATATTCATACAGCAATGAGTGCACAGCTGGCGGGCCTCTCACCGAGTTTTGAATATATAGGAGTAAATCGTCTGCAAATTGTGCTGCCGTGTATAAACAGCCTCCTATTCCACTATTTTTGGGTGATTTTGTATGGCAACCACCAGAGGTTCGAGGGCAAGAACATATAATAAAGGGGAAAGAGGGCATCTGTGCCTGGTCCCCGCACTAACCCCAGTGGAGAAGTCAGTCTCCTATTTACCTGGATTTATGCTGTGGGGGCATGGTATAGTGCTTTCATTGAATGCAATAACTGTGGTCCTGTCCCAGACCTTTTCAGCCTTTCAAGTTTATACCCCCACTATACCCGGTCAAACATTTTTCCCGCATCCAGGGCAAGAACCGCAGCAAAGTTCTTACCAGCATTTTTAGACCATTTGTGGATAATATTCAGGGTACGTTGAATATTATGTTTCCTTTGCCTTCCTTCAATGAAACTTGCTTGATCATGGTGGACACAGTAGGTTAGTACTTTACTACTTTCGCCAACCTAGCAGCAATAATTCTCAATGCAGTTTCATAGACAGGTATTAATAAGGAGATTGCGTGATAGGATGCACACTGTGTAGGGTCCTTGCCTGGTTTTGGAAGTACAGTAATAGTAACAGACTGAGTGGAGTGCGATAAAACTTTCTTGAATCATGTCATAAAGGGAATCTTCTAAGATGTCCAGGGAAACTTTCACAAAGTTCACCGGGAGCATATCTGGACCAGGGGCCTTCCCCCTGCAATGATCTAACTGCTCAAAGGACCGCCGGTCTATTCAGTGGGTCTTTTGCATTAATAGTTTATCTGTTTTCAGCTTTTTACCTCTATTACCCTTACACTTTACAACAATTTTTAACCCATTCACATTCATGGTCGTTTATGCAAAGTGTATTATCCATATTGTTGATTAGGAAGGAGACACAATATTGAACACCTCTTGAGAATTTTGCACCAATGTAAAGAAAGTAACCTCACTAAATGAAATACGTACTCCCGTGTACCATTTTCATATCCTGCTGTTTTACCTTTGCTCTCCCCATTCCTCCCCCTGCCACAGAACTCCAAATGTGCACAGATAAATTAACTATAATTTCATCCACTTTAACCCCTCCACTTTGATCTTCTCCTTCCTCTTCTTTTGGTTCCCTTCCTGTGCCTTTTCCAAGCCCTCCTGGCATAAACACCCCCCCCGGAATTCCCCCCTTCTCCTCCTCCTTAGAACTTCCCCAAATGAAGTCCCCAATACCTCCAATGCATTTGGCAGAAGTGTGGTATGTGACTGTGTGACCCAGCAGCCACAACCTGCAATTAAAAAAATACTGTGCTCCCCAGCAGCCACAACCTGCCATTGAAAAAAATGATGCACTCTTATTCATCCCTTAGGGCTATGAAAGAACTTAATTGCTACATAAATCATAATATTGACAAAGTATCACAGTGAACAATAACCTACTGAACTCTACTTGAACAGTAACAAACATGTCAGAACAATATTTGCACGCCACTACCCTTAAGCAATGATGACCCACTGCTGGCCATGAATTGGGCTACGCAACTAACTCATTTACCAAGTTGGCATTCAGACTTTCATACTAAGAGTCATAGATGTACAGAAGGCAGTAGCTCATGTAAGTACGTCTCCAGAATCCTGGAAGTATTTATGCTCAATTTAATAGGTAGTTGTCAAGATTTGTTTTGAACGTATTGGGGTTAGTTGTATCCAGACTTGGGTATGTTAGTGATAACTGAAAATTGTGGCTTCTCAGATTACATTGTCTGATATTAAAGGACAGGCCAAGTTGTGCCATAAGCTCTGTATCTCTAAAAATGTTGAACATCAATAAGAGATCACACCTTGTTCTTCTCTGTTCCAGTGAGTAAAGGCCTAGTTTCGGTAATCTTTCCTCATAGCTTTTATTTTGCATGCCGGCTGTTATCTTTGTAACTCTATGCTGAACTCCCTCCAAACTATTGACATCTCTTCTGAGACAGGGACTCCAAAGTGGGGAGCAGTAGTCCAGGTGGGGGCGTATATATGCTCTATACAGCGGGAGAATACACTCCCTATTCCTGGTTACAAAGGATCTTTTAATGCATCCTATTAACCTATTGGCCTGATTTCTAATGTGGTTACAGTGAGTACTAAATGTGAGATCTGATTGTTCACTTGGGAACATAAGCAGGAGGCTGGTAAGGACAGAGGTCTGAGGTTATATTCTGTTTTAACTTAAATATTTGAATAGTTTTGTACGTGAAATTAGTTCTATGTGTTAAAAATTACTACTTTGAGTTAGAACTGTTACTTGGGCTGAGATATTGTAACTTTTGAGGCTTGGGAACACTTGTTTGGCAGTGATAATTAGAGTGAAACTTAAATGTGATGTTTGCCTGGTGTTAGGGGGAGGGGAAATTAACAGGAATCTCCTTGTTTTTCATTGTTCACTTGGGAACATAAGCAGGAGGCTGGTAAGGACAGAGGTCTGGGGTTACATTCTGTTATAACTTAAATATTTGAATAGTTTTGTACGTGAAATTAGTTCTATGTGTTAAAAATTACTACTTTGAGTTAGAACTGTTACTTGGGCTGTGATATTGTAACTTTTGAGGCTTGGGAACACTTATTTGGCAGTGATAATTAGAGTGAAATTTAAATGTGATGTTTCCCTGGTGTTAGGGGGAGGGGAAATTAACAGGAATCTCCTTGTCTTTCATTGTTCACTTGGGAACATAAGCAGAAGGCTGGTAAGGACAGAGGTCTGGGGTTATATTCTGTTTTAACTTAAATATTTGAATAGTTTTGTACGTGAAATTAGTTCTATGTGTTAAAAATTACTACTTTGAGTTAGAACTGTTACTTGGGCTGTGATATTGTAACTTTTGAGGCTTGGGAACACTTGTTTGGCAGTGATAATTAGAGTGAAATTTAAATGTGATGTTTGCTTCTTAAATACTGAAAAGTCACTAGGGGTTGGGATTGAAGGGCTGTGTATTTCTGTTTGGGACTGAGATTCGAAGCAACAGGAACTGGTGGGCCTGTGACATCATACGGTACCTGATATCTACATACACACACTGTTAGTGGGACTGGACACACACTGCACTGTATGTGTTTGTGAGACTTGGGAACTTTATTGGTGGGGTTGAAATTGGGTTTGTAAATAACAGCAGTCAGTATAGAGAGAAACTGTATTCCAGGGGGAAGGGACTGAGAAAAGGGGGTGTGCAATTATAAACAGAGGGGGACAAACAGTGTAGCCATATTCCACCATAGCAGACATCTTCGGAAGGGTTGTAGGCTGCACAGGCTGTGGGATGACAATAATTCTCAATTGGGCCTGGAGAGAGGGAGGCTGCCCACTCTGTAGACAGCTATCTTGTATCAGGAGTGAGGTATATTGGTTAAGGAGTAAGCTGGGGAGCTGGGGTGGTCCAAGGATAAGGGGTGTGATAAGGGCAGCAGAAGTGTAGGGCTGAGGAGGCTGGGGCAACGCTCTGAAATTAAAGGATGTTATGTTACAGCAAGCAGGAGGGGGTGTATTAGGGACAGAGGACCCTTAGATAGGAATGTTGACGCTAAGGGGAAAGCGTACGGGGTGAACATTCCGAATACAAAGAGAGTGGAGGGGGAAGAGTCAGGAGGGGCTGTTGTGGGGAAGCCTAGTAGAGCAGACATTGAGAAGGGAGGGGCTGCTGTGGGAA
Source organism: Neoceratodus forsteri (assembly GCA_016271365.2). Classification (NCBI taxonomy): domain Eukaryota; kingdom Metazoa; phylum Chordata; order Ceratodontiformes; family Ceratodontidae; genus Neoceratodus; species Neoceratodus forsteri. The sequence goes on from CM057456.1 coordinate 1,534,934,037, forward strand.
AGCCTAAAACAGCAGACTGTGGGAAGGGAGCTTCTAAGGAGAACAGAGCAAGAGGGGAAGAAGAGGGGAAGTTTAGAGGTGCAGTCAGGGGAAACTCGGGTTACTTGATGGAGGCTGACATAGAGTGTCACAATAAATTTGAGCTACTAAGCAACCTAGAGGGGGAGGAAGGGGTTGGTGGAAATGAGGAAACTGATACAGAGGCCAGGGGGAGGGAGTCAGATACCCATAGAGCATTACAGACTGGCAATGGAAAGGATTGAAATAGTCCCAGAGGGAGAAGGGGAAACATAAATGTTAAGCAGATGGGGGAGATGCAACATATTGCAGACATGGGGGAGGAGAGCAAGACTGGAGAGAAACTGGGAGACAAGGAGGTGGGAGAGAAGCCCCCCTTCAGCAGGGGGGTCAGTACCAAGGATGGGGCCCTAGCTAAAGGGACCCACAGAGACCTCTGGGGCAGGGGTACTATTACAAGGGGAGGATGGTGGTGTCGGGAAGGGAAACCATCAGGGCCAGGATAAATGGTTCAGATAAGAGAGGTTAAAGGGACACCTATTCAGAGGGGTCTGAGTTAAGTGGCAAAATAATGAGGAGGCAGAAAGGGAGGGTGACAAAGGGTCTCTAATAAGGCAGGAAGACTCTCATGGAACTGAGATCATGAATAAAGGGGGATGGGGGCTGAGAGGGCATAGTGGAGGTAACCATAAGGATGATGGTCGTTGTTAGGTTCTGTTATTGGGAGACTCGATGATTAGGGGTATCCAGTGGGAGGACAGGGGTTGGATGCCATAGCCAGGTGAAGGTAGCGAGTATCTCTGGGCTGACAGTGACAGAGAAAAGTTCATGGTGTATGAACTGGTTAGGGATTGTGAGGAAACCGGAATTCCTGGTGCATTTGGGAACTAATGATCTAGAGGGAAATAGCGTTTTGGAAATCAAGCAAGGTTCAAGAACTTGCCAGAGTCTGTCAGGATAATGGATGCAACATTTCCTTTCCGGAGATATTGCCAGTACCAAAGGCCTCAGTGGAGAAAAATGAAGGTCACAGGGTTAATGACTGGCTCAGGAAGTGGGGTGAAGAGAGTGGGTTAGGGTGGGGAACTGGAAAGGAGTTTGGGAGGATAAGGACTGTTGCTAAGGACAGGCTTCATCTTGCCCCATTAGGAAGGAAGTCCTTAAACAGGGTCTGGCTGACTACATTCAAGAAAGGTGGGGTTTAAACTTGTGGGGGAGGGATAAGGAGGGCTGACAAAAGCTCTCTCTCCAGATGAGTGGAGTAGCCTTCAAACCCAAGGGGGGGAGGGGGGAAACAGAATTGGGGTGGAGATTTCAGGAGGAGCAAAGGGAGAATGGAAGTATAAGGAACCTGGGTGGGGTTCGACAAAGGGGATCAGGGATAAGGGGTGGGGGTTGGTGTTAGTAAATGCCAGGAGCTTAAACATAGAAACATAGAAACATAGGCTTTGACGGCAGATAAGGACCGCTAGGCCCATCTAGTCTGCCCATTTCCCTACCTACAGGATAGGCCGCAGATCCTAGTTAACCAACAGCCTATATCTTCCTGCCCCCCACAAGAATTGCCTTATGTCTGTCCCATGCATTCTTGAATTCTCCCACAGTTTTAGACCCCACAACTTCCTCAGGAAGGCTGTTCCATGCATCCACTACCCTCTCTGTGAAATAATACTTCCTCACATTGCCCCTGAACCGCCCTCCTTCTATCTTTAAATTGTGTCCCCTTGTTCTTGCAAGTCTCTTATTCTGAAAGATGCTACCCTCTTGGACTTTGTTGATTCCCTTGAGGTACTTGAAAGTTTCTATCATGTCCCCCCTCTCCCTTCTTTTCTCAAGGGTATACATATTAAGCTCCTTTAGTCTCTCCTCATACGGCTTCTCTTGCAGACCCTGCACCATTTAGTTGCCTCCTCTGGACTGCCTCTATCCCAGGAAACAAGTTGCCATAGTTCCGGCTATGCTGTTCGATGGGGGTGGATGGCGGCAGTCACGGCGACGGGCCTGCAAAACCATGACTGGGACCTAAACGTATGGGGTACACTATGCTTAGGAAGGATAGAAAGGAGGGCAGAGGGTGGAGTGGCTATGTTCATTAGAGATGACATAGAAATTGCTAAGGTAGAAGAGGCAGAGGAAATGTGGAGCCTTATGGGTCACCTTCGATCCCAACAGGAGATAAGGTCAAGTTGGGTGTAGTATATAGGCCCCCCGGGATGAGTGATGTTCTAGAGGAGGGTTTGCTGGACAATATCATTGCCCAATGTGGACCAAAAGGGAAAGGAGTGGTGTTGATGGGAGACCTTAATATGCCAGGTACAAACTGGGGAACCATGTCCTCTAAGGTGGCCAAGGAGCAGAGGCTGCCTGATGGCCTCCAGGATGTGTTCTTAACGCAGCATGTGATGGAGCCCACAAGGGAGGGGCATGTCCTGGACGTGGTTCTGGCAGAAGGGGATCTGGTAAGGGACCTGGTTGTAGAGGACCCGCTGACTGGGAGCGACCACAATACTGTCTGGTTTCAAATAAGCATGGGGGGAGGGGGTGAGATCTAGGACACTGGCAGTGGACTCAGGGGCAGACTTTGTGGCATGGAAATATTCTCAAGGATCACTTGAAGGATTACATCAATGACAAGTGTGGAATGGAGATGGGAGGTCATAAAATGGGGACTCGTGAGGCAGTCAGGATCTCGCTAAGTTGAAGCGTAAGGAGCAAGGTCACATAAACCATGCTGGTGGTCCAGTGAGGTACAGGTAGCGGCCAAGAGAAAAGAAGGCGGCCTACAAAATATAAAACAACAAGAGGGATAGGGATAAGGAAATGTACCATCTTGCATCTAGAAAAGTCACCCGGATGGTGAGGGAGAAAGTCCAGTAAAGAACAGCTGACTGACACAGGGGATACATGGAGGGGAAAAGGGGTTCTTCTGGTACATTGGGGAGTGGAGAAAAACTAAGGGCCATCTCAGCAGATTGAGATCAGAAGGAGGGTGGGTGGAAGAGGCGAGGGTCCAGGCAGAGGTATTTAATGAGTACTTTGCCTCTGTGTTCACTAGGGAGGGGGATGGGATATCTACAAAGCAAGGCACGATGGGGATAGAAGTGGCAGTGAGTGGGATCAGGGGAGCAACAGAAATGGAGCAAGAGGGAGGGAGAGCTATCCCAGGGGTGTCACATCTGGATAAGGATAAAAAGGCCGGTAAGGTGGAGGGCACGGATGATGCTATCTCCACCAAAAGGGTGTGGTTAGCCCTCAAGGTCCTAAAGAAAGATAAATCTCCTAGGCCAGATGGCATTCATCCGAGAGTACTATGGGAATTGACAGACATACTGGCTGCACCCCTGGCAGAGCTCTTCCACAGGTCACTTGAGACAGGAAGGGTACCTAGGGATTGGTGAGAGGCACATGTGGTGCCAATCCATAAATGGGGTCGAGGGAAGTACCAGGTAACTATAGACCCATCAGTTTGACCTCGGTGGTGGGAAAATTAATGGAGAGTATACTAAAGGAACAATTGGGGTGTACTTGGAGGAGGTGGGAGGTCTGGATAGTCGGCAACATGGGTTTGTGCCAGGTAGATCATGTCAAACCAATCTTGTGGAGTTCTATGAATGGTAACATCAGAACTGGACAGGTGAAAGCCTGTGGATGTATTATTCTTGGACTTCAACCAGGCGTTTGACTCTGTCCCCTACAATGGTCTGGTGGAGAAACTGATGGGGTTAGAGTAGGCCCTTTGATGGTCAGATGGATTGAAAACTGGCTGGCTATGACGCACCCAGAGAGTAGTGGTCTGTGGAGGCTCTGAACCCTAGAGAGTTGGTGGTGGGGGCACCGAGGCTCCGAGTCCTGGGTCCGATCCTGTTTAATGCATACATATCGGACATCAGGGAGGGTATAGGGTGTGAAATGAGTCTCTTCACTGATGACTCCAAGATGGGAGCAGTAGTTGAGGGAGAGGAGGGGAGGTTGGCCCTGCACGGGGACCTGGACACCCCGGAAAGCTGGGCTCACGCATGGAAATTAAATTTCAATATCACCAAGTGCAAGGTGTTGCATCTTGGGCGGGGAAACCCTAAACACAGGTACACCCTGGGAGGGGAGGTGCTGGAGGCCTCAATAGGGGAAAAAGACCTAGGGGTCATGGTGGATGCATGTATGAATAACTCTGAACAGTGCAGGAGAGCAGCTAGCAAGGCAAACAGGATGTTGGGATGCATCATAAGGGGGATCACCTCTAGGAGCAAGGAAGTGATTCTGCCGCTGTACAATGGACTGGTTAGACCACACCTTGAGTACTGTGTACAGTACTGGAGACCACACTTGAAGAGGTCATACACAGCCCGGAGAGGGTACTGGAGGAGGGCAACCTAGATGATACGAGGGCTAGTGGATTTGCGTATGAGGACAGACTTGAGGAGCTCTGCCTGTTTCGTTGGAGGAGAGGAGAGACAGGGGACATGATTGAGGTCTTCAAGTACCTCAAGGAAATAAATAGGGTAAACATGGAGGGATCTTTGAATTAAAGCAGGGAGGTATCACCAGAGGGCATAGTTTGAAGTTCAAGGTGGAAGGGTGAGGGGGGAAAAGAGGAGGAGGTTTTTCATTGAGAGGGTGGTGGACCCTGAATGCACTGCCTGGCAAGCTGGTTCAGAGATCCACAGTGGAGGACTTCAAGAGAGGGTGGGACAGGCACAGAAAGTGGATGTATCAGATGATGGCCTGTCCCAGGGGGGTTGGGATGGATGATAGGGGTTTCTGGAACACAAGGGAAGGGAGGGCCTCGGCACCCAACTAGGGATCTGAGGTTCGAGCACACTCGATAGACCATAAGGCCTAACCTGCTGGCAAATAGTATGTTAGTATGATAATGACTCCCTTTCTTCTGTTATTGGTATCAATGGGATACCACTGAGATTAAACTGTATGTTTTGGTTTGTATCCCCTAAGTGCATAATTACACATTTATTTAAGTTATAGCACTTATCATTTTGCTTTGCCCATTTCTCTAGGATTTTTAGGTCTTTTGTTAAGACTGCTATATCCTTTTCTGATCCAACCTTAGCTGCAATTTTGGTGTCATCTACAAATTTGATGGCAATATTGTTCAAGTTAGTTGTCATGTCAGACATGAAGATAGCAAACAACATGGGTCCCAAGATGGACCCCTGCGGTACCCCTCTGGTGACAGTGCCTGTACTGGAGGAATGTCCCCTTATACACACCACTTGTGTTTGGTTGTTGAGCCATTCTTTAATCCAATTTATCAACCTGTAATTTATTCTAAGTGAGCGAATTTTATTAATCATGGTTCTGTATGGCACTTTATCAAAAGCCTTACACAGGTCCAGATATACCACATCTACCGGTATCTTCTTATACAGGTATCTACTAACATTCTTGTAGAAAATTAAGTTGCTGGTGAGACATGATCTTTTACTTTTGAAGCCATGCTGATTAGGATCTACTAGGTTTTTTTATTTTACTAGCTCATCCTCAGTTCTTTTTTTTTTAAATGGTTTTGAAGATTTTACCCAAAATACTGGTCAGGCTAATAGGTCTATAGTTGGATAATTCGCTTCTATTGCCATTTTTGAATATAGATGTTACTAATGAGGCTTTCCAGTCATTTGGTACTGTTCCTGATATTAATGATAAATTAAATATTTTGTGTAATAGTTCAATTAACCAAGGTACTATTTATTTCAATAGGTGTGGATGAAGTCTATCTGGCCCTGGTGTTTTGTTGATGTTAATTGCCTCTAGTTTGGTCTTGATTTCATGTCTACTAATTTCCATGATATCATCATCCATTACATTGTTTGTATGGTTAATATCTTGTTCATTATCTAGGGTATAGTTGAAAACAGAACAAAAGTGTGTATTAAATTCTTCTGCCATTTGCTGAGGAGAACCCATTATATTGTTGTTCACTGTAAGTGGACCAATGGTTTTAGTGGTTTATTTTTTATTGTTTATGCAAGAGTAGAAACTCTTGCCTCCATCCTTTATATGTGCTAATCTGAATTCTAATTTGTTTTTCCCATTCTTATAGCATTTTTACACTGTTTTAGTATTCTCCTATATTTGTTAGTATTGTAGTCATTATTACATCTAACTGAAGCTCGATATGCTCTTCTTTTTTTTTTAAAGATGTAGTATATATGGAGTCGCCCAGATTGGTATTTTTCCCCATTTGTTGTAGCCAATTTTGTCTGGCACATATTTTTTTTCTAATTCAATAATTTTGTTTTTTATTGTAAGCCAAATCTCTTCAGGTGACGTGGACCCATTGTCCCATTTCTAAACTGTAAGTTCTTTCATAATTGGAATAAAGTTTGCCTTACTATAGTTTTTAAAAGTTGTTTTGGCCGGGTTTCCTTCAAAAATAAGTTTAGTGTTGAAGGTTATTATACAGTGATCACTATTTTGTAGAAGGTTGGGGATTTTAATATTTTTGACTTTGACCCCCTTACTCTTACTGATTAACCTCCAACCAGCCCTCTACATATCTATTTATTTATTTATTCATTTATTTGTTGACCGGGTAGGTACACTGATCCCAGGGACCGTTTTCAGGCATGACCTGGGCCATAAAGATGACATATACAATAAAAAGGCAACATGACATAAGTAGAGAGAGCATACAGCACAACCAAGTTCATACATATAGAATCAAATAATGAAAGGGTGCACTCACCAGTCCTGGGCCAGATTCCCATCCTCCGGCTGGAAGTTGACCACCACTTTAATACTCACCCTTAGATTAGGGACAAGTGTGCCACACACCACTAACGTGGTTCCCCCTGAATATCTCAGCACCACTGGCACATTAGCTTTTTGGCTCCACTCTTTGGTGCAGGATTTGCCCTATGAGGATTTTTTTTTCTTCCACCATTTGCAGAGTAAGAGAGAAAATAGTCAAATAATCATACAGCCTTTTAATTTTTGAGCCCTGTCTAGTCCCAGTATCAATAATCCACAAACTTCAGCTTCCAAAGAATAACAGCCACCTCATTGAAAACTCTTAAAAAACATTTGCCCCATATCCCCAACCTCATTTCACCTTTGAACATGCCCTTGCCATATTGAGGAAAAGAGGGTTCAGATGGACCAAGAGCTGATCCGCAGCATGATTGGTTCTTAGTCAATGCTGAAAGAGATGTTAGAGTTGGCCCCTGCAGAAGCATCTTCTCACCATGGCTCAGTGCTGCTTGAGTGTTTTAGTACATGCCTGAACATATTGCTAAGGCTATAGGTGACAGACAGTGTAGTGAAAACTACTGCCACAGCCATCCTCAGAAATTCTTCAGTCAGTGCAGCAGTCTGCAGAACAATCTGCAGAAAGGACAAGCAGAGTCCCTCCACACCTACTCGGCACTGCACCAGCATTAACATAATTTGGTAACTTTGTATCAGAAGCAATTTGAAATAAGTGTTACCCATTGACACAGCACAGTTCTATCATCTGGTATTGTCTCATCTCATGGAGTCCATGGACATGGGGCACGGAACTGGAGTCACTTGCCAGACCAAGTGATGAAGCTGCTGTGCATTCCAACCGGTGCTGACAAAATATTCCAAGAGTAAAGCTAGGCAATAAGACCTCCCAATGCACACAACATGGGTCAGTTTGGTCAGCAAAAGCCACCACACCAGGGGAAAATAAAGGTCTGAAACTGCAAATAGATTCAGTGCTGGCATCAGGTTCTGCATCCAACCAGCTGTTGGGGGGGGGGTTATTCAACACCAACACATTGTATTTATAGTGAGGGAGGCCAATCGGTGGTTTCAAAGTTAAAGGATTGTAAGAACACTGATTCAGTTGCCAGGGGCTTCCTCATCACCTGGGGATTAATGCAATCTGGTGCTACAAGACTGAATTTCTACTGGGTGCAATCAGCCCCTCCCCCATTCCCACATGACCCTGCAAGAGAAATCTTGGAAAATATCCACTGCCCAGCTGACTTGCTGGTGAGGCAGCTTGCAAGCGACAGTAGGGATGTCATGCAGACTGCAGCAAGCCCTCCGTGATCAGAGGAGGGCAGAGTCAGTGCTGGGCAGAGAGTTGAAGGATAACATGACTGGGTGGGTGGTGGGTTAAAGGGAGACTCAGTTTGTTGAGCAAAGAGTTAAAGCAGTACCTGAGAGCTCAAGGAGTTATGGCTGTGGTTCCCTGGTTCAATCGCCCAGCCATGGCAACCTCCTCATGATTAACATAGTCTTCAGCTTCCTATACTGTAGTGAAGGTAAAGAGATGCTGTCCCGGTTTCTGAATGCAAAGTCTAGAGGGTACTGGTGTACAAACTGCCACCCTCTCCTATATAAGCTCGATTTCAGATCAGAAAACTTTTGATGTTCCTTCTGTAGGTTCTGACTGTAGTTGGGGAAAATGGAGACTCTCATCCCTTCCAGCATAGTTGAGCCTTTAACTCATGGTGCTTGGAAGAGAGCTTCCTGGTCTTAATATGGGTGAAATTTGGCTCGGTACTGTCTTGGCTTTTCTCCCATCTGAGATCTCTGCCCCGAAGTGCGGTGAGATTGTTCTACCTCTTCTGTGCAGCCAGATTCTTCCAAGTTGAGATGCTTGAGTAGCTATTTCATGATAAAGAATTAGGGTCATCCCCTTCAGGTCCCTCTGGGAGCCCTATAATCTAGAAGTTCTTCCTCCTAGCTCTGTTCTCTTGGTCATCAACCTTTGTCGCTAATGCCTGTACAGTCTCCACTAGCTGATTGCATTCCTATTGCAAGTCGATCATCTGATCCTCCACCACTCTAACCCATTCCTCAGCTTCAGTAAGCCTGGCACCATGTGCTGCAGTAATTTCTGTTAGTCCCGCGAGAACCCCTTGCAGGTGGATTATTTGAGCTGCCATGTTAACAAAGCTTGTTTTCATTTCAGTTCTGAGTGCATTAATAAAGAGATTATCAGTGTCAGTGGCTCAGTAGGTAGCACACTCGCCTCTGAGGCCAGGAGATCAGAGGGCTGTGGGTTCAGTTCCCACATCTGGCACTTGGGTTAATATCCCAGTACTGACACTGTAGTGCAGCATGAGAGGGGTGCTGCACTTCTGAGGTGCCGTCTTTCAGATGAGACGTTAAACCGAGGTCCCATCTGCCTGGATTGGTGGTAGTTCAGGTGGATGTTAAAGATCCCATGGCACTTATCAAAAGAGTAGGGAATTCCCGTGTCCTGGCCAAATTTCCCTCATTCACTAAAAATACCACTAACAGTTTCATCTGGTTCAAGGTCAGTTGGCATTCATCTGTATCCCCCTCCCCTGGGTCGTGCCTGAAAATAGGCAGGATTTGTCTAGTGCACTTACCCGGTCAACAAAAACTAAATAAATAAAATAAAGGCTAGCACTGTGCTGTTTTGCTGTGCTGCTGGCATGGTTGAGGATTTTACTGCTGTTGTAGTTCCTGCTGACTGGTTGGGGAGGGGAGGCCTGAGTTTCAGCAGAAGATTGGAGTTACTTCACACTCCAGAGCCCAGGAAGGTTAGCTGAGTTTGTTTTTTCAGGCTTTTCAAGTATTTCATAGTGCAGATTATTAAGTCCAGACAAAAAGGATGCAATTTTGAGCAGGATGTTTCAGATATTTGTCAGGTTGTACTTGCTATGTAGGGATCCTAGCTTTTAGACATCCACCATCTTTGCCTGCTAGACCATACCCCCAACATCAGCATATTGACAAAGACAAAACTGGTAAAGTAAATAGTAACTCAGAGAATGATAAACAACAACATTTTTGACAAAAGAATTTTCCATAACAGAACTACTGGGAGATGAAGATAGCACTGAAGTGTGGATTAGAGAAAGAAGGAAATGAGGTAATAAGATAATAATTAGGAGCAGGATCTAGGGCTAATTATATCTGAGGACCTGAAGGTGGCTGATCAATGTGAGAAAGCAATTAGAATGGCCAGCATGATGGTAGGGTACATAGGGAGAGGCATTACCAGCAGAAAAAGGGAGGTGGTGATTTCACTATACAGATCATTAGTAAGACTTCACCTTGAGTACAGAATTCAGTTTTGGAGGCCACATCTCAAGAAGTACATAGACAAGGTAGAGGCAGTCCAGAGAAGGGCTACCAAAATGTTGCAGGGGCTGCACTTGTAGCTATATGAGGAGAGGCTGAAATAACTCAATATGTACTCTCTGGAGATGAGGAGGGAAAGGGGGGGCATGATAGAGATGTTCAAATACCTTAAAGGGATAAATATGGTGCGGGGGGGTAGCAACTGCTGAAAGGTGGTAGAATCAGGGGCAATGTGAGGAAATACTTCTTTATGAAAAGGGTGGTGGATGCTTGGAACAGCCTCTCCGCAGGGGTGGTGGGGGCAAGAATGGTGGAGGAATTCAAAAATGCATATGACAATCACAAGGAGACCCTAGTAACAGGGAGAGGTTGGAAAACCACAGATCATCTTAATCTGCATTGTAGGTAAAAGGTAGTAAAATGGGCAGAATAGATGGGCCTGGTGGTCCTTATCTGCCAGAAAATTCTATGCATGTATCTGTGTAAGTTAAATACAAGTGTTATCTGAATAATCTATCACTCAATGTAATCATTTGGAAGCATTTGAGAGTGACTATGAAAATGTAGACTGCACAGATTGTGAAAACAAAAGTCACTTTGAAGTTTTGGAATCATCTGTCAGTAGTATTATGAAAGAGAACTGACAACAACAACAATCTAGCCAGAGAGACACTCATTTAAAGAAGAATATTTTATTACTATCATGGGATATCACAGGCCTATTCAATAAGGTAAACGATGGTTCCTATTTGGAATTCTTGACAAAACACCATATCATATTGTTACAAGAAACATGGAACCCCAATGCAAACTAAAACCTGAATGACTGTAAAACATTTGAATTTCTGGAGAACAAACCATACAAGTATGGTAGAGCTGCTGGTGGCCTGATTACCTTGATATCTATAGAAGTAAACTGGCATTGTGAATGTTTTAAAATAGACTACCTCTATTTCTTAGCAGTAACTGTGAAAGTGAGCCCCAGACACATATTTGGCATAATAAATAGAGAATAATGGATAGGTAGGGGGTTATAACAAGGATTTTACACACACCTGAGGTGTGGGATGCCATATAAACCCCAATAGCAAAGCTCAAGGGGTTTATTTAGGCATCCCACACTGAGGGTGTGTGTAAAATCTGAGTTTTGACCACCTACCCACCCTTTATTTTATATAATTGTTGGGGATCATTTTTTTCACCACAGCAGTTATATCAAATACACAGACATCTCCATTGAGCCATTTACCAGTTGGGTTTCAGAGTGGTCCATAGCAGCTCATGGAGCGAATGAAATGTTTACTTTTTTTGTTGTTTTTTTTTTTTTAAAAACAGCCCCCTTTCAAAACTGTTTTTTTATCCTCCTCATTGTTATTTTTTTAACTTACCACCGACTCGGAGTGGTGGTGATCACTGCAGTGCCGAGGAATGGCAGCCAGACAGAGGAAGGAAAAAGCGGTGACTGGTGCATGTGCAGAAGGGAAACCCAGCACATGTTCGCCATTGTAACCAGTTGGTTATGACAGCAAAATTATAACCGGATTTCGCTATGGGAAATCTCTGTTAACTGCACAGTGTGTGGTGAAGGGGCCCCAGAGAAAGAGATCAAGCAGCACACAGAACTTGTTACTCACCCTGACAATCTCTGTTGAAGGTAGCCATTATTTCTGTCAGTAAGCGAGACACAGTGAGTGCAGTACACAGAATATACATCAGTTTCTGTGTGTTGGGCAAGCAGATAGCATAGCAATCTGTGTAGGGTAGCTATCGCTAGTATGTTTCATGGAATTCACAAAACCTATGTGGAAACTGACAAAACACCATATTTTTCAGTCAAATCACAGATTCTGTTGTGAAAGGGTTAAATTATCATACAAACAATTCAACAGTGTGGCACGCTTTCTCTCTCTCTCTCTCTCTTTCTCTCTCTCTCTCTATATATATTTTTGTTTGTTTTTTGTTGTTGCTGTTGTTGACTGGGAAAGGAGGGCCTGACAATACTTGCTCTTTTCATCGTTATCCCAGGGCGTGGATGGGGACTACAAATACAAGTCTTCTAAAATTGTACCATATACAGCTGTTGATGGTATTTATAGTGAATATGTCTGCAGCAAGGTCTTGATCGAAATAAACTGTGGCCTGGGCCATCACTTTCTAGTCTGTGCATTTCTGTGCACAGACCTTCCTGGCATCTAGTGGACACTCAGTGTTCAAGGTCAAACTTGTGTCAAGTGTCATAGAAACACAGAAAGTGATGGCAGAAGGAGACCATATGGTCCATCTAGTCTGTCCTCAGTCACCTAATCTGATATGCCCCCGACATTGTTGTATCTCGACACCGAAGTCTCCTCTCATGATGCTAGAGCCAAAGGTTAAATCTGCTTTGCTGACTTCCATTTCAGGTTGGCATGTGATGAAGTATGCTGTTTGGCATAGGGATGTACAAGTGGAATTCTCTTGCCATACAGTGTACGTCAAAAGGACAACCATCTGGTTAACAAGTGCATGTGCTGTACTTGAATCAATTTGCTTAGGTTTTCAGCAGTTAAAAAATGTTTCTATCTTTATTTTATAAGCATATTTCCATTTCTATAAGTGTTTCAAGCCACTCCAGTGCATGGGTGCATGCTGCATTATTGCATACTCCAGCTGCGTAACACACTTGGCCATTGGTCTCATACTTGGAAGGCTATAGCCTGTAGTTCAAGGGAGTGGTGCAACTTGCCACACCCCTCTTTTTGCCTACTTAAGGGCTGCTCTGCTCTCTCCACATACAAGCATTTTTTCTTGCAGCTGGAGGCTCTATCAATCTGCCTTCACTTCTGGGGCCTACTAGGGCTTTGCCCCCCCCCCCCCCGTGCATGCTTGGACTCCACTTGCTTTGTGTTGGACTCCTGTTTTTCTGCCTTTGGTTTGTATTACTCTATGCTTCTGTCTGTGCTGTTTCCCTTCCTGTTCCTGTCCTTGTGTTTGCCTTGTTTGTTTCTTTTGAGCTTTCTGGTTTTCTAGTGCCCTGTCTATACATTGCTACTTGTGCTTCAAGTTATACTCTGTGTTTCCTTGCCTCATGCTACTTTGTGCCTGTACCCCTAGGCTCCATTTCTCACATACTATTGCAGCCCTCTGTTCACTGCATTGTTCTCTGTATGCTTTAGCTCACCCTGCTTTCTGCCTAACAAGCCTCAGTCCCTGCTACTGTCATCATCTGTTTCAGCTCACACTGCAATCAGCTGCCTTGTTCCCCTTAATTGATTACACCTGTTCATGGCTTTGCTGCCTAGCTAACAACTTTTTAAGCAATCTACCATGACAGGGTGTGGGTTACATTAGGATTTACAATGCTTGGTGTGTTGTTTGGTCACAAGGCTGACCCACACCCTGGAGTGGTAGATTGCGATTATACAATGTTTTTTGTTGTTTGTAGTTTTTTGGGGGCCATTTATTTGTATTTATGTGGAAGAATAGGATTTTTTTGTGATTGTGTTGCTGCACCGGGAAAAGTAGTCCCTCGCTGTTTTTTATTGTACTGGGAGGTAATGTGGATATATTGTTTTATTAGTAATGTAGTGTTGCTTTTTTTAATTCAACGAGTAACAAGTCATTTTTAACATTTTTTAAAGTTGTTTTAAGTTTTATTAGCTTATTTCCAACATTTTTGTTAACTGTTTTAAACTTTTATTAAGTTTTTATAAACATTTTTTTATAAAGTAAGTGCTGATTTCTTGCTTTTGGAGGATCTGTCTCTTCTGTGCAGTCATTTTCTTGTTGTTGTGCCTTTAAGGTTTTTTTTCCCAGTTGAGGCTTGTGGGTCAGGTGGTATGTGACATAGTTTCCTGTTGTTCGCAGTGGAGCTCTGTCGGCTACGTGAGAGGTTCTCTTGGATCCAGAGCACTTTCTTCTTCATAATGGACTGTTTTCTTTTTTCAGGTTGGTGATTTTTAGGGGGGACGGTTTCTTTGGAGAGGTTATTTTCTTCAGTTTTTGACCTGTTAGGGAAAGAAAAAAATTCATTAGTTATTTTGTGGTGGTTGGATGAGTTTTGTAGTGGTAATGTATTTACCTGCTGAGGTTGCTGAGACATGCTCCAATTCTTCTATCTGTCTTAGTTATGACCCAGATAGAAGTTAATATTGCCATAGTTTACAAAGTGGCTCATGGTGGGAGCTGTTGGTGTCTGCAGTCTGATGCTGGATGGTTGCTGATGATGACTGATGATGCGAAGTTTGGGCTGTTGCAGTGGTACCATGTTCATCTTGCAGCTGCACCGTTTGTTGAGTTTGGAAGAGGTAGTCATCGTCTAGCAAGTCTCCACTTTGTGCTGTTATTTGGGTGCTTTGAATCTGGCTCTGGGATATACAGTAGTTCTTTGAGATGCATTGTGTTGATGGCTGAATATGGTATTGTGGTAGGTAATATTGCTTTTCAGGGATAGCAGGTTGTGATGCTGGAGGGTGAGAACTGGTTCCTGTGATTATTGAGCCCCATGCGTGATGATGCTGGACGTTTGGTTTCCAGTAACTTTTCAAAGAAGTTTAATTCCTTTGTCCAGTTATATTCATGATATAGGGGAGTTCAAATCCTGCTTCTGTTAGAAGTGTTACTGCCATAGCCCTTAGACAGTAGTTGGTGTATACTGTTTCTAAGCAAGCTTCTTTGCAGAGTTTAGGGAGCATTTTCCCTAGAAAGTTAATACCCATTAGTTCTTGGGTGAACCACACTTTTTGCTTTTGTGACTCTATGTCTGTCAGTTTTCAGGGATGTAGAAACAGGGTAGGTGGATTTGGTGGTAATTTTTCTAGGTATTTTAGATTGCTCGCTATGGGGCATAATGGATTGTTGGGCCTCTTGAACATAGATCCTCTGGCTAGGTGCAGTATTTGGTCATGCATTTTTTTTTATAGTTCTTGGTGTCCTCATTATATCTTTTTGTTAAGTACAGTACCTCAGCCCATTTGGTGCAATCTTGATGGAAAATGAGTCTACTTTGAAGGTTCGCACCACTTCATTTCCTCACCTGGCAAGGTGGAGCTGCAAGTCTAACCAGACTTTGTTAACTAAACCTTTGGCTGTGTCTGGAGATAATGCTATTGAATGTCTCAGGATCTGCAATTCTTCTTTGGTTAGGGGTGCATGGTGGGTGGGATGGTCCTTTCCTGACTTTCTATAGGTTTTGACCACTACCTTGAAAATGTTATTAGCTGTTGTGAATGCATAGTCAGTCATAATATTTATAGCTTTACTAATGGGGGGGTCATTAAGATACCTATTGATTCCTGAACACAGGCCTACAACACTTGTGCGAACATATTGGTTTCCTTGGCTGGTACTCACTGAACTATAGAACTGCCTTAAAATAGTGTTTAGGCATTCAGGTGAAACTGTTTTAAAGTCTAGAGTAATGTTTTTCTCCTTCAACCAGTCAAACAAAAAACAGTCAAAGCCCACCTGGTTTGCTTTACAGTCATTTGCTCATTTCTATAGAGTTCTAGTTTCTCTAGGTCTTGTTCAGTGGTGGTATTGTGCCTTTTTGTTTTTTTCTTACAGGGCTACTCCGTATGTTGGTTAGGCTGTGGTGAGACTGGTTCCTGAGCTGGTGCCTGAGATGGCTGTGGAGGTTTACAAAAGGAAGGTCCTGTCAAACTAATCTCATAGATTTCTTTGACTGGGTAACTAGAGTGGTGAACCAAGGGGGAGCAGTTGATGTCGCCTACCTTGACTTCAGCAAAGCTTTCGATACTGTTCCACGTAGAAGATTGATTAATAAGCTAGGTAGGCTTGGGGTAGGTCAGACATTGGTCAACTGGGTGGCAAACTGGTTGACAGACAGAAAACAGAGAGTGGTGGTAAACGGTATACAGTCAGAAGAGATGCAAGTCACAAATGGGGTACCTCAGGGATCAATCCTGGGGCCAGTCCTCTTCAATATCTTCATAAGTGACATTGCAGATGGACTGGAGTGTAAGGTTTGTCTGTTTGCAGATGACACCAAGATCTGCAACAGAGTAGATGATCCAGATGGGGTGGGCAGAATGGGAAGAGATCTAGATAAACTAGCAAAATGGTCGGAAGAGTGGCAACTGGGGTTTAATGCAAAGAAGTGCAAGATCATGCACATAGGGAAGAGAAACCCTTAAGCCACCTATAGGCTGGGAGGGGAGTTGCTGGCAGTCACAAGGGAAGAAAGAGACTTGGGCGTCATCATCACCGATGACCTGAAATCATCCAAGCAGACCACTAAAGCAGTAGGTTAGGCAAGAGGGATGTTGGGATGTATTAGTAGGGGTATCACAAGTCAGAAGAGGGAGGTAATAATCCCTCTTTACAAGACACTAGTTAGGCCCCATCTGGAGTACTGCGTGCAGTACAGGAGGCCACACCTTCACAAGGACATTAACCAAATTGAGGCAGTCCAGAGAAGGGCAACCAAAATGGTGCAGGGACCGCATCAGAAACCATATGAGGACAGATTAACTGAGCTCAATATGTATACCCTAGAACAAAGGAGAGAGAGAGGTGATATGATCGAAATATTCAAGCATCTTAAGGGCATTAACAAGGTGAAAGTGTCTAACATGCTTCAATATAAGAAAAATAGCAGGACAAGAGGACACAGCATGAGATTAGAGGGATGCCGATTAAGGGGTAATGTGAGAAAGTTCTTTTTCACAGAAAGGGTGGTGGGTGCATGGAATGACCTACCTCACGAAGTGGTGGATATGAATACAGTGCAGGGCTTCAAACAGGCATGGGATAGGCATAAGGGAGCAATACAGATGAGTGTAATTAGATAGGCCATTGACAGAGCAAATGCCAATGGCACATTCATAAGGTAGAAAAAGAAATGGGCAGACTGGATGGGCCTTGTAGTCCTTATCTGCCTTCAACTTCTATATTTCTATGTTTCTATGTAGGTTGCAGGTCACTTTGAATGTGATGGTCCATGATGGGTGTGTGGCCTGAGGTGGTTTCATTTTCAGGAATGCCAGGTACAGTCAAACCTGGATTATCTGGACACCAATTGTCCAGATTATTCACTCGAGTGGACTAGCAACCTGGTCCCAAACAATGTTACCTCATACAGTTAAGCCTCAGTTATCTGGACGATCAATTATCTGGACAAATTCCACATCCCCGGCTAGTCCGGATAATCGTTGTTCGACTGTATGTTGATTATTTCAGGAATTTCGTAAATTTGAGCAGTTTTGGTGTCGGAATGGTCGGACGGAACTCTGAACAATTTTTCTAGCTTCTCCATATCAATTAAAATAAAGGAGGGCTCCTTTTTCTGAATTTACCTGCTATTTGTTTAGAGTGCTTGTTGGCGAGATGAAACGGCGATGTAGGTTGGCACTTAGAAGTGTAGTGAGAGGGCAATGGGTTGTATGGATATGTGCCAGCTTGGCAGGTGCTGTGGTTGGTTGGCATGTCTTCCTGTTGGTATTGGTGAGGGTTTACAATGGGTTCGAAGTGCCAACTGACCAATCAGGAAGTGGGGTTTTGTGTGCCCATTGTATAATCTCTGTTTTATTTCTTCACAATAACTTAAGCAACCTAGTCCATGGAACTCAGTCCTGCTTCCTGAACTTATACCAAGCAAATACTGCTTCTGTTTTCAGTGCATTGCCTCTCCCTACAGTTTCTATGTTCATTCAGATTGCTACCCCTACAAGCTATAGTTAATTGCTGCTGGTTGCTACTCAATTACTTTTGCAGCCCTACTGCATTACTCCTCACTTCTATGTTTGTGTTATTTAGAATAATTTATTGATACTCCCACCTTTACCAAAGCTTACTCATACCAAGCCCTTAGAAGTTTGTTTCTGATGATAATCTAATCCTGCTTTCATGGTTGGCACGTATTTAACTTATTTCATTAGCTACTTGGTTTTGTGGTGTCATGCTTGTGGCTTCTTTGTTTTTCCTACGGCGGGGGACTGAGGAGTCACATTGGGCATCATGGCTCCAGGCAGCGGGAGCAACTTTTAACTTCTTATATGTTTTATTGGTCATTGGCTTGCCCTGGCCTTCTAGTGCTGCTCCACATGGCCTTTATGGCATTCTGCAACCAACTATTCCAGGCAACTCTCTACCTTAGGGCAGCTGGTTCCACATAGCCTTCTACCATCCTTTCCCTGCTATTCTGCACCTGATTTACACAGTCATCCCAGCCTTCCTATACCTTGCAGTCCTCCAGCCTTTCTGTCCCTTGCAGTACTAGTATTGCTTATACACCAGCCATCATGGCACTAACGCAATCAGTTTGCAAGTCAGTTCATTCCAGAACCTGTCTCCCCTTTCAATACTGGCAACCCCTTCCAAGTCTAAGAGCATATAATGTTTACTTGCTTCAAACTGCACCTCCTACCGTACTGGCTTTGTAGCCTCCTCCTACCTAACTGGCTTCCTAGCCTCCTCCTATCCAACCATCGGCCCTGGGCTTCGCTCAGCCTTGCCATTCTCTTACTCATAATATACTATCCAATTCATTCCCATTTTGGCTTTCTAATAGAGTTGGTGGCATGCATTTCTGTGATTTACAACTGCTATTTGCCTTACCTAGACCCACGAGAGGGTTCAAATTGTTCAGCCTGACCTACATACAGGTCTCATCCAGTCTAGACCCATGAGAGGGTCCACACTGCTCAGTGTGACCTACGTACAGGTCTCCCCATGTCTCTATCATCCATTACGACCCACGTAAGGGTCCCATGCTCCTTACCATGTGCAGGTCTCATGCTCATTACAACTCACTTTTCCACATTTTAGAGAAAGGCCGACCATATCCATTACTCCAGGACTCATGGCTAGCCCTGTGGCCAATGGTATGCCTCTCTGCACCCTGAAGTCTGCATCTTGAGCATGGGAAGCTTGGTACGGGGTCCTTCTCACCGGGCCCATAGTTGGGAAGGTCCTCCCTCTGGTTGGACCTTCAGTCATCAATCATACTGATTTATGTACCTTTATGTAGCATTTATGACTTCAGCGGTGAAGGAGTGGGGCTCTCATGGGAAGGGCCCCTTTAGCTGCCCAAGTGGGTTTGGAGGCACCCTTTCATGCTAGTCTCCCTACGACCACCTCTGGTTAACCTGGTTTCTTTATAGATCGGTAGGCCAGCTGAGCACCTTGTGTTTGTTACTCTCCTCCTCCTCTCTCCTTGGTTGACTCTTGTTACAGAGTGCACTCACAACTCTCCATGGTATCCCCATTAGAGGGACAGAGTGAGAGTGTTCCCTGAAATCGCAAATCCCTTGGATTGGTCTACTAAACCGCAGTAGCAGAGCTGTCACTAACCAAAACTGTCCCAAAGCCTGGAGGGAAAGTGACCTAGGCCTTGGATCCCCAGAGGTTTCCTTCTCAAAGGGGGGGGGTTCCTCTCCTCCATGCCAATGGTCATAATACTAGATAGGCATCCTTGTAGTTCCAAGAGCACTTAGGTAGGTTTCCGCTCTTGGATGGAGTCAGGTGGATGTCCTGTAATCGACCTGTCTCCCCCTTTGGCTGTTCTCTCTCTCCTTAGGAAGCCAAGCCTCCATGCCTTACAGTCAGGCCTCTGAGTGGGTCATGATTCACCTGTCATTTCCTGCCTACTTTACTCAAACAATATGACCAACTGACCTATGCTACCAGCGAACCCCATTACCAACCAACCAACGTACAGGTCTTCATTGACCCAAGCTGCTAACTGAACCTATGCTACACCAAAACAAAGTAAAGGTCTTCATTGACCTATGCTACCAACTGAACCCATACTACCAACTGACCTACATACAGATCCTCAACCCTGATATGTGTTATCTACCTTGTATGCTTTGCTTGACACTCTTTTTTGGGTTTCTTCTTAAGGTACCTTTAGCTAAGGGAATCATTCCTGCTGCACCTCAATGGGTGGAACCCTCCCCAAGTGCCTTCATACCCCTGAAGGGTGGTATATCCGATGAATAGAGAGGCAAACAGCCAAACTTTATCTACATTACACAAGCACAAAACCAGTTGCACAGGCACAGTGAATTGGAAGGCTATAACCTGTAGTTCAAGGGGGTGGTGCAACTGGCCACACACCTATTTTTGCCTATTTAATGGCTGCTCTCACTCCATGCACACGCATTTTTCCTTGTCCCCCCATCCAACCCTCCTCCTCCAGTGGCATGTCTCTCTCTCCCATGGGCTTCTTCCTAAGGTGCCTTTAGCCAAGGAAATCACTGTCACAGCTTCTGAAGGGGTGGAACCCTCCCCTAGGGTTCCTTGCCTTTGTACCCCTGAAGGGTGGTATATCCGATGGCTAGAGAGATGAACACCCAAAGTTTATCTACATTACACAAGCACAAAACCAGTTGCACAGGCACATTGAATTGGAAGGCTATAGCCTGTAGTTCAAGAGGGTGGTGCAATTGGCCACACCCCTATTTTTGCCTATTTAAGGGCTGCTCTCCTCACACCGCATACAAGGATTTTTCCTTGCCCTTC
The DNA here is from genome assembly GCA_016271365.2 of Neoceratodus forsteri. Lineage (NCBI taxonomy): Eukaryota > Metazoa > Chordata > Ceratodontiformes > Ceratodontidae > Neoceratodus > Neoceratodus forsteri. Next base: position 1,534,954,563 of record CM057456.1, read on the forward strand.
CATCTACCTCTCCTCCTCCAGTGGCATGCCTTTCTCTACTGAGGGTTTCTTCCTAAGGTACCTTTAGCCAAGGAAATCACTCCCGCGGCACCTCAAGGGGGGGGACCCTCCCTTAGGGTTCCTTGCCTTTGTACCCCTGAAGGGTGATATATCCCATATATAGAGAGGCAAACAGCCAAAGTTTATCTACATTACACAAGCACAAAACCAGTTGCACAAGCATATTGAACAAACTATGCAGCCGCAGTATGAATTAATTCAGCATACACCTATGTCCTGTTCTGGATTATTGCCAGCATAAAGCATTTTGTATCCCCCACTTGCCCACCTGCCCAGATCCCCACAGCAAAATCCCAGTCTCCATTGTAAAATAAAATTATCCTGTTAGTCCAATGGTACCCCCTCCACCCTGATCCCTGTTGTGAAACAAAATCACCCTAGTAGTTCAGTGGTACCTTTCTTCTATCCCAATCCCCATTGTCAAAGGATGGCTTCCTGGCCCACCCACTCACAACCCCCTACCCCATGTCTGGCACTTGATTCTCCCAAAACAGCCCTTGGACATGGTGCGCAGAGGTGGACAGTGACTGGCACAGACCCTAGTCCTGCAGCTGTCTGAATGATTGGGGCCAGTGTGGACATACTGTAGAAACACAGTACACTAGGTTTCAGTCCCTGTCATTTAGATGGCAGCTGGCCAAGGTGGATAGAGGAGGATTTGTGCCAGTTCCCATCCACCACTGCATCAATGGGACTTTTGTGGTGAGTCAGGTGCTGAATGGGGAGGGGGTATAGAGTGGTGGGTACTGAGTGAGTGGACTAGGCTGGGGGTGAGAAAAGCAATTTTACTGCAGGGTAAAGGCAGGGGTTGACCACTGGACTACCAGGATACTGTACATTCTATTTACAACTGTGATTTGGTCAGTTGTGGTACTGATAGACTGCTAGGGATCAGGTGAGGGTGGGGGCAAAGGTCAAAGCTCTGCACAATGCTTCCATGCATATACAGTATATGGGATGCGCTAACCCCCTTTGTTCCTGGGTTTCTATTGGTAGCAGTGGTCTGTGGTGCACCATGTATATGCACTTTGTGCTGCGCTGCCACAGCCCAATAGTCATACATGCAGTGTGCACCAAACAGATTACACAGCTTTATAAATATGTTTCCCAGATGGCCGCATGCTATTTCATGTGTGTTGCCATGTTTTGTGTAGCACAAATGGCTGTTTATGAATAGATAGTTTAAACTCACCTTTGCTGCTGGAGGGGTACATAGCAGCAAAGGTGAGTTTAAACTAGGTGGGGGGTGGTGAGCGGACAGCTGGTAGGTAGGGTACCCAGAGAGGTGATCCCAAAGAGTTTGCCCTCCAAGACAGCAAGGGAGGAGTCAGGGTAGAGGCACGGGGGGATGGGAGAAACCCAAGGTGAGCCAGGAAGGAAGGATATGAGCTGGAGGGTACTCACTCTGAATGCTAGGAGCCTAGGTAATAAGTTGGCTGAGTTGCAGGCTCTTTTGGCAGTGAGGAGGGTGGACAGTGCAGCCATCACAGAAACATGGGCTACCCAGTACCAGGACTGGGATATGAAGATCCCAGGGTACAAAATATTCAGGAAGGATAGGGTTAAAGGGAAGGGGGAGTATGGCAATCTATGTATGAGAAGGGATAAGTTGTACAAGGGAAGAGGGGGAAGAAGGTAGAACAGAGGCCCTATGGATGCAGCTTCTGGACTCAAGGGGTAGGACACTGAGGATGGGGATAGTATAGAGACCTCCAGCGCAAGGGGAGGACCTGGACAGAGAGCTAGTGGAGCAAATCAGAAAGGTCTGTAGGAAGGGGAGCACTGTGGTGGTGATGGGGGACTTCAACCTACCCGGGGTGGAGGGGAGCACTCCTGCCACCACAAGTGCAAGGGAGAAGGTCATACTGGAGGCATTTCAGGACAGCTTCCTAGAGCAGCTGGTACATGAGTCTACTAGATTGGATAGGACTCTGGACCTGGCACTTTCAAATGGGGAGGCAGTAAGGGATCTGGGAGTGGAGGACCCTCTGGCTGAGAGTGACCACAACTCAGTGTGGTTCACGCTTAATATGAGTAGGGAAACAGGGGGTATGGAAACCAGGGTGATTGATTTTAAGGGAGTAGACTTTAGCAGGATGGGGGAGATTTTTGGTAAGTATCTGGCAAGCATTCGTCAGGACCTGGATGCTAGTCAAAAGTGGGAGATAATTAAAAGAGGCCTGACAGAGGCGGAAGGTGTGGAGTAAGAGGGGAAGGGCAAAGAAGCCCAGTTGGTTGACTTGGGAGGTAATGGAGGGGGTAAGGGACGAGAGAAAGGTATTTCAGAAACTCAAGAAGTCGGGGGAGGAGGGGTGTGTGAAGGAAGAGTATACAAAGAAGTCCAGGGAAGTTACCAGGCTAGTCAGAGTGGCCAAGGCCTCAAAAGAACTGAGACTGGCACGGGGTGTTAGGGAACAAGAAAAGGACTTATTCAGATACATTAGAGAAAGAAGGAAGAACAAAACCAGATTGTGAGGATTAGGAAGGACAGAGGGTGGGTGGGTGGAGAAGGAGGGGGAACAGGCAGAGGCATTAAATGAATTCTTCTGTTCTGTGTTCATGAAGGAGAAAGGGGGCAGATATCCCAAGGGGGGGTAGGGTGAGTAGTAGAGGGGAGGAGATGATTGACATAGGGATTATGGAGAACAGGGTTCTTGAGGGCATTAAAGGTAGACAAGGCACCGGGACCAGATGGCATCCACCCTAGGGTACTCAGGGAGCTGGCAGAGATCCTGGAAGGGCCGCTGATGGACCTGTTCAATACCACCCTGGACACAGGATGTGTGCCACAGGACTGGAGGATGGCCCATGTTGTGCCCATTCACAAAAGTGGCCTGAGGGACAAGCTGGGCAACTACAAGCCAGTCAGCCTCACATTGATTGTGGGGAAGCTGATGGAGACAATCCTAAAGGAGCGGCTGGTGACCTTCTTGGAAGACAATGGTCTCCAGGATGGTCATCAACATGGGTTTGTCTCTGGCAGATCCTGCTAGATGAACGTAATTGAGTATTATGACTGTGTGACCAGGGAACTGGACAGGGGCCACACAGTGGATGTCCTGTATTTGGACTTCAGCAAGACCTTTGATTCCATGCTGCATGGAAGCTGGAATACATAGGGGTGGGAACAAAGATGGTAAATTGGATCATCAACTGGCTGAATGGAAGGCAGCAGAGAGTAGTGGTGGGGGGGGCTCTCATCAGCAAAGAAAGGGATGAGTGGGGTGCCACAGGGATTGGTGCTGGAACCAGTGTTGTTTGGGATATTCATAGCTGATATCTCACATGGGGTCTGGAGCAGGATCAGTCTGTTCATGGACGATATGAAGATAGGAGCTGTGGTAGATGACATCAAAGGATAGAAGGGGCTGCAGGAGGATCTGAACAAACCACAGGAGTGGTCGGTAACATGGCAGCTGGGGTTAAATGCCAAGAAGTGCAAGGTACTGCACTTTGGAGCTAGTAACCAAAGGAGGACCTATCAACTGGGATGGGTACAACTGGAAAGTAATGAGAAAGAAAAGGATCTGGAGGTGATTATAATGGACAGAATGAACAGCTCGGCTCAGTGCAGTAAGGTGGTGGCAAAGGCCAATAGAATGTTAGGGTGTATAATGAGAGGAATCTCCTCCAGGAATAGGGAGGTGATCCTCCCCTTTACAGGGCTCTGATCAGACCTCACCTGGAGTACTGCATGCAGTACTGGTGCCCGTACCAGAAAAAGAACATCAAGTTGCTGGAGGGGGTGCAGCATAGGGTGACAAAGATGATCCAGGGATTTGAGGGGAGGTCTTATTAGGAGAGATTGGCAGAGCTGAACATGTATTCCCTGGAGGACAGGAGGGATGGGGGGATATGAACAAGACATTTAAACACCTCAAGGGGATACATAAGGTTAATATGGAAGGGATTTTCCAGCTTAAAAGAGGGAGGGAGATGAAAGGGCACCAGTTGAGACCGGAGGGGGGGGAAGATTCAGGAGGGAAATCAGGAGGCATTTTTCATGGAAAGGGTGGTGGACAGGTGAAATGCTCTGCCCGAGGGTAGTGTCCTGTAGAATTGGGTGTTAAGAGGGGGTTGGGATAGGGTGAGGGAGGATATGACGAGGAGGGGTGGGAAGGGAGGGGCAGCTGCAAGTTGAGGGGCTAGCTGCACAACCTAGCAGACTGGATAGACCACATGGCTTGCTTCTGCTGGAGTTTTTGTATGTTCATATGATGGCCTCACCCTCTAGTGCATGTTTAGTGCAAGGTTTTGGTGTTCAGCTATTATGAATGGAAACTTAAAATATTGTGAGTGTTTTTCATAAATATAAGATAGCATACTTAATAAAAATACTAACATACTAACATACTATTTGCCAGCAGATTAGGCCTTATGGTCTATCGATTCTGCTCGAACCTCAGATCCCTAGTTGGGTGCCAAGGCCTGTCCCCCCTTGTGTTACAAAAACCCCTATCATCCATCCCCACCCCCCTGGGACAGGCCATCATCTGATATATCCACTTTCTGTGTCTGTCTCACCCTCTCTTGAAGCCCTCCACTGTGGATCTCTGAACCAGCTCGCCAGGCAGTGCATTCCAAGGGTCCAGTGAAAAACCTCCTCCTCTTTCCCCCCTCACCCTTCCACCTTCCAACTTCAAACCATGCCCTCTGGTGAAACCACCCTGCTTTAGTCTAAAGATCCCCTCCATGTTTACTCTATTTATTCCCTTGAGGTACTTGAAGACCTCAATCATGTCCCCCCTGTCTCTCCTCTCCTCCAAAGAAAACAGGCAGAGCTCCTCAAGTCTGTCCTCATACGTCAAATCCCCTAGTCCTCGTATCATCTTAGTTGCCCTCCTCTGTACCCACTCCAGGAGCTGTATGTCCCTCTTCAAGTGTGGTCTCCAGTAAGGTACACAGTACTCAAGGTGTGGTCTAACCAGTCCATTGTACAGCGGCAGAATCACTTCCTTGCTCCTAGAGGTGATCTCCCTTACGATGCATCCAAACATCCTGTTTGCCTTGCTAGCCACTCTCCTGCACTGCTCAGAGTTTTTCATACATGCATCCACCATGACCCCTAGGTCTTTTTTCCCCATTGAGACCTCCAGCGCCTTCCCTTCCAGGGTGTACCTGTGTTTAGGGCTTCCCCACCCAAGATGTAACACCTAGCACTTGATGACATTGAAATTTAATTTCCATGTGTGAGACCAGCTTTCCAGGGTGTCCAGGTCCCCGTGCAGGGCCAACCTCCCCTCTTCTCTCTCAACTACTGCTCCCATCTTGGAGTCATCAGCGAAGAGACTCATCTCACACCCTATACCCTCCCTGATGTCCGATACGTATGCATTAAACAGGATCGGACCCAGGACCGAGCCCTGCGGTAGCCCACTACCAACCTCTCTAGGGTTCAAGAGCTCCCAACTGACCACTACTCTATGGGTGTGTCCAGCTAGCCAGTTTTCAATCCAACTGACCATCAAAGGGCCTACTTCTAACCCCATCAGTTTCTCCACCAGACCATTGTGGGGGACAGAGTCAAACGCCTTGCTGAAGTCCAAGAATAATACATCCACAGGCTTTACCCTGCCCAGTTCTGATGTTACCCATTCGTAGAACTCCACAAGATTGGTTTGACATGATCTACCTGGCACAAACCCATGTTGCCGACTATCCAGACCTCCCACCTCCTCCAAGTACACCCCCAATCGTTCCTTTAGTATACTCTCCATTAATTTTCCCACCACCGAGGTCAAACTGATGGGTCTATAGTTACCTGGTACTTCCCTCGACACCCCTTTATGGATTGGCACCACATGTGCCTCTCGCCAATCCCTAGGTACCCTCCCTGTCTCAAGTGACCTGTTGAAGAGTGCCGCCGAGGGTGCAGCCAGTATGTTCGCCAATTCCCATAGTACTCTCGGATGAATGCCATCTGGCCCAGGAGATTTGTCTTTCGTTAGGGCCTTGAGGGCTAACCACACCCTTTTGGCGGAGATAGCATCATCTGTTCCCTCCACCTTACTGGCCTTTTTATCCTTATCCTGATGTGACACCCCTGGGGTACCTCTCCCTCCCTCCCTCTTGCTCCATTTCTGTTGCTCCCCTGATCCCACTCACTGCCGCTTCTATCCCCATCGTGCCTTGCTTTGTAGATATCCCATCCCCCTCCCTAGTGAACACAGAGGCAAAGTACTCATTAAATACCTCTGCCTGGTCCCTCGCCTCTTCCACCCACCCTCCTTCTGATCTCAATCTGCTGAAAATGGCCCTTAGTTTTTCTCCACTCCCAATGTACCAGAAGAACCCTTTTCCCTCCATGTATCCCCTGTGCCAGCCTGCTCTTTTACTGGACTTTGCCCCTCACCATCCAGGTGACTTTTTCTAGATGCAAGATGGTACATTTCTTATCCCTATCCTCTTGCTGTTTTATATTTTTGTAGGCCGCCTTCTTTCTCTGACCGCTTACCTGAACCTCACTGGACCACTCAGCATGGTTTATATGACCTTGCTCCCCTTACTGCTTCACCTTAGCGCAGGTCTTGACTGCCTCATGCAGTCCCCGTTTTATGACCTCCCATCTCCTTTCCACATTTGTCATTGATGTAATCCCCTTCAAGTGACCCTTGAGAATATTTCCCATGCCCACAAAGTCTGCCCCCCTGAAGTCCACTGCCAGTGTCCTAGATCCCCCTCCCCATGCTCATTTGAAACTAGACAGTATTGTGGTCGCTCCCAGTCAGGGATCCTCTACAACCAGGTCCCTTACCAGATCCCCATCTGCTGTAGAACCACGCCTAGGACATGCCTTCCCTTGAGGGCTCCATCACATGCTGTGTAAGCAGAACATCCTGGAAGCCCAGCAGCCTCTGCTCCTTGCACCTTAGAGGACATGGTTCCCCAGTTTGTACCTGGCATATTAAGGTCCCTCATCAACACCACTCTTCCCCTTTGGTCCACACTGGGCAATGATGTTGTCAGCAAACCATCCTCAGAACATCACCCATCCCGGGGGCCTATACTACACCCAGTTTGACCTTATCTCCTGCTGGGGATCGTAAGGTGACCCATAAGACCTCCACGTTTCCCTCTGCCTCTTCTATCTAGCAATTTCTATGTCATCTCTAATGAACATAGCCACTCCACCCCTCTGCCCTCCTTTCTATCCTTCCTAAGCATAGTGTACCCCGCAACGCTTAGGTCCCAGTCATGGTTTTTGTTGGTCCATCGCCTCCGTGACCACCGCCACATCCACCCCCGACAGCATGGCCTGGAACTCTGGCAACTTGTTTCCAAAGCTCCTGGCATTTACTAACACCAACCCCACCCCTTATCCCTGATCCCTTTGTCGAACCCCACCCAGGGTTCCTCACTTCCATCCTCCTCTGCTCGTCCTGAAACCTCCCCCAGTCTGTTTCCTCTCCCCCTCTTGGGTTTGAAGGCTACACCCCTCATCTGGAGGAGAGGGCTTCTGGTCAGCCCCTCCCTTATCCCTTCCCCCTTCACAAGTTTAAACCCCACCTTTCTTGAATGTAGTCAGCCATCCCCTGTTTAAGGACTTCCTTCCCTAATGGGGCAAGATGAAGCCTGTCCTTGGCATACAGTCCCTTATCCTCCCAAACTCCTTTCCAGTTCCCTAACACCCCCAACCCACTCTCTTTACCCAACTTCCTGAGCCAGTCATTAACCTCTGTGATCTTCATTTTTTTCTCCACTGAGGCCTTTGGTACTGGCAATATCTCTGAAAAGGAAATGTTGCATCCATTATCCTGACAGACTCTGGCAAGTTCTTGGAACCTTGCTTGGATTTCCAAAACGCTATTTCCCTCTAGATTATTACTTCCCAAATGCGCCAGGAAATCTGGTTTCCCTCCACAATCCCTAACCAGTTGGTACAACATGAACTTTGCTCTGTGTACTGTCAGCCCAGAGATACTCACTACCTTCACCTGGCTATGGCATCCACCCCCCTGCCCCTCCCACTGGATACCCCTAATCATTGAGTCTCCCAATAACAGAACCTTAACACCGCCATCATCCTTATGGTTACCTCCACTTTGCACTCTCAGCCCACCATCCCCCCTTATTTGTGATCTCAATTCCATGGGAGTCTTCCTGCCTTATTAGAGACCCCCTTGTCACCCTCCCCTTTCTGCCTCCCTCGTTATTTGGCCCACTTAACTCAGACCCCCTCTGAATAGGTGTCCTCTTTAACCCTCTCTTATCTGAACCATTTATCCTGGCCCTGATGGTTTCCCCTTCCCCCATACCACCATCCTCTCCTCTTGTAATAGTACCCCTACCTCCAGAGGCTCTCTGTGGGTCCCCTTTACCTAGGACCCCATCCTTGGTACAGACCCCCCTGCTGAAGGGGAGCCCCCTTCCCCACCTCCTTGTCTCCCAGTTTCTCTCCAGTCATGCTCTTCTCCCTCATGTCTGCAATATGTTGCATCTCCCCCATCTGCTTAACATTATGTTTCCCCTTCTCCCTCTGGGACTATTTCTATCCTTTCCATTGCCGGTCTGTGATGCCCCATGGGTATCCGACTCCCTCCCCCTGGCCTCTGTATCAGTTTCCTCATTTCCACCAACCCCTTCCTCCCCCTCTAGGTTGCTTAGTAGCTCAAATTTATTGTGACACTCTATGCCAGCCTCCATCAAGTAACCCGCGTTTCCCCTGACTGCACCTCTGAACTGCCCCCTTCCTCCCCTCTTGCTCTGTTCTCCTTAGGAGCTCCCTTCCCACATTCTGCTGTTTTAGGCTTCCCCACAACAGCCCCTCCCTTCTCAATGTCTGCTCTACTAGGCTTCTCCACAACAGCCCCTCCTGACTCTTCCCCCTCCACTCTCTTTGTATTTGGAATGTTCACCCGGTACGCTTTCCCCTTAGCGTCAACATCCGTATCTAAGGGTCCTCTGTCCCTAATATCCCCCATCCTGCTTGCTGCAACATAACGTCCTGTAATTTCAGAGCGTTGCCCCAACCTCCCCTCAGCCCTACACTTCTGCTGCCCATATCCACACCCCTTATCCTTGGACACCCCCCCCAACTCCCCCAGCTTACTCCTTAACCAATATACTTCACTTCTGTTACAAGATAGCTGTCTACAGAGTGGCCAGCCTCCCTCTCTCCAGGCCCAATTGAGAATTATTGCCATCCCACAGCCTGTGCAGCCTACAACCCTTCCGAAGATGCCTGCCACGGTGGAATATGGCCACCCTGTTTGTCCCCCTCTGTTTATAATGGCACACACCCCTTTTCTCAGTCCCTTTCCCCTGGAATACAGTTTCTCTCTATACTGACTGCAGTTATTTACAAACCCAGTTTCAACCCCACCAATAAAGTTCCCAAGTCTCACAAACACATACAGTTCAGTGTATGTCCAGTCCCACTAACAGTGTGTGTATGCAGACATCAGGTACCGTATGATGTCACAGGCCCACCAGTTCCTGTTGCTTCAAATTTCAGTCACAAACAGAATACACAGCCCTTCAATCCCAACCCCCAGTGGCTTTTCAGTATTTAAGAAAGCCTACAAAACAGGGTGGGTAGAAGGGCTCTTACCAACACCAGGCAAACATCACATTTAAATTTCAGTCTAATTATCACTGCCAAACAAGTATTCCCAAGCCCCAAAAGTTACAATATCACAGCCCAAGTAACAGTTCTAACTCAAAGTAGTAATTTTTAACACACAGAACTAATTTTACGTACAAAACTATTCAAATATTCAGTTAAAACAGAATATAAACTCAAACCTCTGTCCTTACCAGCCTCCTGCTTATGTTCCCAAAATGGCCAAAACATTGACACAAATTGAAACCCAAGCACTGAGGTGATCAGTGAACATGATCCTGCTCTTCAGGTATATCAGTTATCTAACTTTGCTTTCTTTTGCTGTGGGTTACTTCAAAGCAAGTGGGTTTCAAACTGGAATTGAATTTGAGATGGGGGGAAAAAGAAATACTTAATAAAAAGTAAATGGGGCTCCAGAGATGTCTCTTGGCTAAGAGCATTCCATTGTAATTTTTTAGAGTTTCAGAACCATTGATATTCACTTTATTGTTGTTGTACCCTAACATGTCCTGAAGAAATATTTTGTGTGCCCCATTTGCTTACATTATAAAGAAAGTCTGAGCTACTGCATTTTATTTATATAACACAAATCACTTCCTTTGGGAGCAGTCAGTACCTTTAGTGCTTCAATGGTAAATTTTTTAAAGATTAATATTACCTTTTCTGTGAATTAATTTACCATACATCAGTTGTGCAGTTGCTCTGTCAATGGACTGTAGTACTGGCTGGATCTTTTCCTATACAGATGCACAGCAGAGTACCAGCTTGCATGTCTGACACATGCCTGGAAGTCCCTAACAGGAATGTTTTCATCTCACGTTCTGCTGGTCAACGTGTCAAAGTATTTCTCAATCACCCCTGCTGCCAGTGTAACCTTTTTGGGAATGGGGAGGGTTACCCAACAAGGAAATGTATTGATAGCTGTGACCAGGCTAGATATCTTCTTGGAGAGGGGAGTTTGGGTAACTGTTAGGCAGGGGAGTCACCACAGCTGGTGGCAACATTGATAATGACTCTGTGACCAGGAGCCACAGCTGCTGGTGGCAACATCACAAGAGCCATCTAGAACCAGTAGACACCACTGCATACTGCAACATCGACAAAGCCTCACTGGTACAAAGAACTGCCACTGCAAGTTAAAATGTACATGTTTGTAAGTGTGTGTGTGTGTGTGTGTGTGTGTGTGTGTGTGTGTGTGTGTGTAAACAAGTATTGGTGTGAGTGTGCATGCTTATAGATGTACTATACTTGTCATTCAAACCTCGGCATCGAGACAATGATTCAGGTGAATGGAAATGAATGCAAGCAATGACTAACGTGAAAAAACAATGATATTATGGGCATAATTGGAATTTGGTTTAGGAACCCAAATTCATTGTGGCTAACTATTGAAAAATATAAATGCACACACAAAACAACTGGATATACTTTATGACATGTTGTAGGAAGACATAATGCATAAATGTATATGATATAATGCACACGTTTTTTTCTTATTTGGTTTCTAATATTAGGCCTCTTTCAAACACTGAAAAACAGTGCCCCTGTCCATACCCTAATAAGGTTTATTGTTAGGATTAACTTAAGATTAAAAATAGGGAGCATGCAGATTTCATTTAATATAGGCAATTTTTCTAAGAAATAGGAATATATTGAGGGAAATCAGGCATATAAATGCATTCTTAAGGGAAGGATATGTAATTAAAATAAAGAAAAATCTTTAAATAAATAGTAGCAAAAGTATGTTGTAATTATTTGCATTAACAAGGAGGTTCAGAAATTAATCATAGAAGGGGAAAGTAACAAATACGTTAGGTACAGAGAAGTAGGTGTGATGGCATTTACTTTATCTGCAAACTATGATTTCTGTTTGTAGAAAGTAGAGCATGGGTATATTCAAACAAAACAATCATTCAGTTAATTGATTTTATAGTTCAGGGAAATTAAATGTTTACAAACTGTGATTGTGATTTAGCTCATACGTATACCTGACTCTTTTGCCAGGGTCATCTAAATTTTCTACAAAAAATATACTTTCGAAGCAGAAGCTATGGCATTGGGGTTGGAGGTGTCTGTTATAATCCCACAGAAGCTGAACACGTCCTCTTCTACAATATTACTTAGATTTATTTACAAGTGGCAAGAAGTAGAAGTTCTTGTGCCAAGCAAAAATCTGAATATTTTTCATAGCAACATACTGCATCCAAAGACACACTTAAAATGGTAAATTCTCATTTTGCTTTATGTAAAATGTTTTGGAAATGGAGCCCTTAGAGTGTGTTCAGTACTGACATGTACACATTAGAAGGCATTTATATCCAGGATTAAATGTCCTTAAATATAATTAGCATTATTGAGGAGGACCCATTAAAAGTTATTTGATTAGGCCAGCCGAGTGACTCAGAGGGCTGAGGTGCCTTACCTCTCCTACGCCAGGGACCTGAGTTCAGGAACGAGCTCGGGCCAAAGGGGTCAGCCAGGGAGAGAACTGGGAGCAGGATTGAGTGGCTGGTAGGCAGCTCTCCTCTCCTGGACTGAGGAGGTTAATCTTTCCAGCACTTGGCTGCCACCAAATGGAGGTTCAGTGCCAGTGCTGCGCAGATGGGGGGGCCAGGGACTAGGCCAGGGAGGGTGGAGTAGGGATGCTGGTTCCAGCATGCATGCACTGACTGGCCTGTTGAGGCCCTGGGGAGAATTAAGACAGAAAACAGGAGGAAATGGATGGGCATGGCAAGGGTGTATGACACCCGCTGGCCACACCTTTACCCACCACATCAGCCGGTGGCTTTAGGTGAGGAAGCTATAAAATGAGCTTTAGAGGGGATGGCGGATCTCCCTCTGCTGACTCTTCCACAGGGGGTAAGCTGTAGGGGTGCCTTTGCCCCCAGGATCCTGGGGAGATGATGGATGGTGAGGGGGAGTAGCAGCCAGCAGAAGGGAGCCTCCATTGCCATGGCCCCAGGGGGCAAAAATGGAATAGAGAAGAAAAGTTATTTGATTAATCTTAAACTGACAGATAGTAAGACATAGTTTCATCTTTTATTTCATAACTCACTTTATATCTGGTTATATATTTGTTTTGCTGTATGTAACATATTTTTCTTTATGTATTTATATTATATGCCTTGAAATGGTACAACTGAAAACAATCTCCGATCTATGATTTTATCTATAACAAAATGAAATTACAATTGTTACGTTATCCAATAAGTAAAAATGTTTAATATTTTACCTAGAGTAAAGTTGCCTTGTCCAATAATTTTGGTTTTGTTTACTTCATTATTATAATTACTATTATTAGTGGTAGGAGGGGTTGTGCTATATATATAGGGAGGTGGCAAGGAGGTGTTGTACTATATGTAGACAGAAGGGGAGGAGGGGTTGTACTATATGTAAAGGAGGGAATCAAGGCCATGGATATGCAGGGGAACCCAGAGGAAAAGGAGGGGCTGGAGGGGCTGTGGGACATCCTGGAGACAGGTGGTGGGGCCGCTGTTGATAGAGAGGTGATATATAAACCTCCAGCACAGAGAGAGGAGCTGGATATGGCACTTGGGGAAGCCAACATCAGGATGGCAAGTGAGGGGGAGGTGCTGCTAGTTGGTGACTTCAGTCTGTCAGCTGTGGATTGGAGCCTTCCAAATGCAGCTTCAGCAAGAAACAGGGCCATCCTTGACTCCCTACAGTTTTTTTTCTAAGACAACTGGTCAATGAACCCATTAGGGATGGAGCAGTACTGGATCTTGTGCATACAAACTGGGATGGCATTGCAGAAGTAACAGTAAGCAGTCCCCTAGGTACCAGTGATCACAGCATGGTTAAACAGTAAGACAGGAACAGAGGCAAACCACATGAAGACAAAGATTCTGGACTTTAGAAAGGCAGACTTTAAAGAAATGGGAGACTGCCTCAGAAACTGCCTTATAGGGGACATGGCCAAAGAGGTTAGCGGTACAGTGGGGAAAATAAGGAAGGGCATAATTAAAGTAACTGTCCTCTGCATGAAGAAAGTAAGTAAAAGGAGAAGGGAAAAGAGACCATGATGGTTCTCAACGGAAGTGGCCAGGGTGGTGAAGGATGTAAGGGGGCATTCAGAAGGTACTATAAAGGAAATGCAGAGGGAGGAAGACAGTGATATGTACCAAGCAGAACAGAAAGAAGCAGGAAAGGCAAAGAGGGGAGTACAATGTGACAGAGGAAAGGATAGTGAAGTGGGTAGCTAATGTGGATTCGCCTTTCTTTAGGTACATAAGTAAGAAGAGAAAAGCAAATGGAGAGATAGTGAGGATAAGGAGAGTAGCAGGGGAAGACTGTGTAGAAGAGGACCAAGAAAAAGCAAACATCCTGATCAGGTACTTCTGCTGAATCTTTGTGGGGGGGGGGGATGAACCACAAGGAGAAGCAGTAACAAAGGGTGTGTGTGAAAACATGTTCATTTTCAGAAGAAAAATTCTTCAACAGACTTGCAGCTCTAAAGGTGTACAAGGCTATGGGACTGGACGGGATATACCCAGGGGGGAACAGGGTCATAATGTCACTACCACAAACAGCATGGCAATAAATGCTGCAGGCAAAATGCCATATTCCAACATAACATGGGACAAAACACCGATCTGACAACAACAGCAAACACCCATTCAAAATAATGGGACCCCTTTATTTTTGCATGGGGCTCTGTCCCTGCAACCCCCTTCAATGAGGGAGGCTTCACCCCCTCACCCCCTGGACAAAATACAACCAACTCCTAAGGGCTGTGTACTTCAGGGATGTGGAGAAACACCGGGTAGGGAAAAAAACTCTTTTTACTCAAAAAAAAAGGAGCAACACCAGGAGACTTGGGATTAACCGAACCATGGTCCCAGGTGTCCAGCCCTGCTGTGTGCTGGTGCCTTAGCCATTCCACAACAGAAGCAGCTTTGCAAGGCACCACACCACTCAGCAACTAGATCACTCTTCAGTTAAAGTGCAGAGTGACAGGGTAGTGGTAATTTCCTACTGCAATTGTACCCCTGTCGCTCTAAATGCAGGTGCGCTTTACACAGCACAGTTATTGCAGCACTATTCTTTAAGTGCTGTATTTACCCAGTACCACCCAGGGGTACTAATGAAAGTCAGGGAGCTGCTAGCTGCCCACAGACAGCCTTATGCAGCAGCTCTCTGGAAACAGGCATGATTCCAGAGGACTGGAGGAGAGCAGACAGGTTCCCTCTACATAAGAGTAGGCAGGGAGGAGGCTAGCAACTATAGGCAGGTCGGTCTCACTTCATTGGTGGGAAATTAATGGAAACCCTGCTAAAGGAAAAGTTGGCAGAGTATCTTGAATCCAGTGGTCTGGAAGACCACAGGCAGAATGGCTTCATGATGGGGGGAGATCATGCCAGATGAATCTATTTGATTTCTTTGACTGGGTGACAAGAGAAACAGATCAGAGAAGGTCAGTGGATGTCACCTACTGTATCTGGGCTTTAGCAAGGCCTTTGATACAGTGCTGCACAAGAGACCGATAAAGAAATTGAGTAGCCTAGTGGTGGGATTCTAAGTTGTGAATTGGATTAGAAACTGGTTAAAAGATAGAAGACAGAGAGTATTGATTAATGGCACTCACTCTAATGATGGGAAGAGTGACCAGCAGGGTGCTGCACAGCTCAGTACTTGTACCAGTCCTCTTTAATGTCTTCATAAGCAAAATTGCAGAAGAACTGGAAGGTATGCCTTTTTGCAGATGATACCAAAATGTGTAATATGGTGAGCACTCGGGAGGAGATGTAGACAATATGTAGAGATCTTGGGAAAGTTGAGGAGTGGTCAAGAGTGTGACAGTTATGTTTCAATACCAAAAAGTACAAAATCCTGAACCTAGGGCATAGCAACCCAAGAGCTGATTATGGGGGGGGGGGTACTGACAGTCACCAAGCAGAAAAGAAACCTTGGGATTATCATATCTGATGATGTCATAGTGGCAAGGCAGTGTGGCAAAACAGTGGAAAGGGCCAGTGGGATGCCGGGATGTATAGGCAGAGGTATCTCCAGTAGGAGGGAAGAGGTAGCGTTGCCACTATATTGCTCACTGGAGAGACCCCACCTGGTGTATTGTGTCCAGTTCTGGAGGTTGCACCGCAGAAATGACATAGACAGGGTGGAGGCAGTCCAGAAGAGGGCAACTAAAATGATGCAGGGGTTGCAGCAAAAGCCCTATCAGAAGAGACTGAGGGATCTTAACATGTACATTCTGGAAGAGAGGAGAGCAAGAGGAGACATGATAGAGACCTACAAGTACAGTGCACTCCTGATTATCCGCCCACTTTGGTACAAGGCAAAGGTTGGTGGGTAATAGAGGGTGGTGGATAATCAAGGTTGGTAAATAATAGGGGGCAAAGGCAAAATGAGAAATTGATATGAAACAAAAGTAGGCAGATAATAGATGGTGGCAGATAATAGGGGATAGATAACCGAAGGAGCAGTGTACCTCACAGGAGCAAACAGGGTGTGTGTGTGGGGGGGCTCTTTCAAATGAGAAAAAGCACCACAACCAGAGGGCATGCAATGAAGCTGGGGAGGGAGTTTAAGAGGGTTACAAATATATAAATCCCATTCATTTAACAAACACAGCACTGTAAAATGGTTACAGTTTTCATTGAGATTAAGGTTTGACTTAATGACCAGTTCAGGATCAAATACTTGGCTTCCTTCCAAAGGTTATAAAATGTCACTTAAAAGTTTAGACTAAAACTTTTTAAGCCATGCACTTGAATGGTTTGATGTCAATTTATGAAAACGTTCTAATCATTTTGATTGTCATCTCCTCTGTTCTGGTTTAAGGAGGTGTTAAATTGTTTTGGTTAATTAGCACCTCAAAGATTTATAAAAATCATTTAGCTTGTACCTTTTTTAAGATTGGTGTGTCAGTTGGAAGAGATAATTTTATAAGCAGAAGTATAAAAAAATATTTTGATAATAACTGAGGTTATCTTTGAAAGCTGATCTTTGCAATCACAGTTACATTGTTCAGGTCATGTTGTGGAAAATACTTCTGAGAGAGCAAATGATGAATCACCTGTGCACAGGCTGAAAAAGAGCTAAGATCTGATCAGCATTTTCATCAGGAAAAAACAACATTCAATTCATTTCTCAATCTCTTTCATGTCTGATGCTTTTCACTGGAACACGCTGCTTTCAAACTTATTCACTGACTCCTTTTTTCCTTTTCCATGAGCCTCGCAAAGCAAATATCTTGCGGGGAGTTCATAAAAGAATTGCTTTTACTTGCCTTAGGTGCTGACGGCACAGTGTGGTTTGTTATGTTGGGAACTTAGAAAAACAAAAGTTAAGAGAACTGGACTTTGGCTAGAAGTGAGTGGCAAGAACTTGCTGGTATTTATTTCTATGTCCATCTAGAGGAGCAGACACATGTATTTTAAAAAAGCATGTAAGGTTGTCTTTCTCATTTAATGTTAGCCATAAAAGCTGTTAGATTTCACTCACAAAAACAGTTTTGGCTTTATTTTTTGAAGCACTGCATCTCATGTAGATTGGGGCTAACTTGCCTTTAATGGAGGCTTTTTGTTTGCCCTACAGTACATAGTGCAACATTGTTTGTTTGTTTGCCCTACAGTACATAGTGTAACATTGTTTGTTTGTTTTATATTTAGGCAGTACATATATATCACAGATCTTGTTGCTTTGTGATCCTTTTTCAGGAGCAACACCAGCACATGGTCAAATGTCAAATCGTGTTCCTTCTCATGACCTCAGCTACATACAGTATGATGGTGTTCAACCCTGCTCTAAAAAAACATATTGCATGAAAAGGGTACTGACAACTTGGGGTATACGCAGTAGCTAGGAAATAACATTTGTACACCATAGCTCTGTTAAATGCTCCCCATCTCATGAGTGATATAAATAACCCAGCCTGGAACATCGCTGAAGTATGCAACATGTTGCTTATTATAATCGCATTCTGTTTAATGATCAAAGCACAAAAATTACATTATTTTTCATATGACATAATTTCTTGTTGTCTGTCAAAACTCAAAAAGCATGGCATATGTTCGATGATATATGGTTCTGTACCCATGCTATGCAGACATAACTCAGATGTCTGTATTAAATTTACAGTTCTTTTTTAATCGAAGATGGCCTAACTGAGATGCAGCATCTCATTTCCAGTGACATCCTGCTTCTACCTGTTTCCATAGCTGAGTGGACTGGAGCACTGGGAGGTTAAGGGACATGCTTAAGGTCACATAGTGAGTATTTGGCTCTGGTCAGGTTTGAACCTGTGATCTGGTTCCATGTAAGTGCTCTAGCCAGTAGACCACACTCCTTCTACCCCTGCCCCTGCCTCCACCCTAAACCAGAAGGTATATGGTTTAACTTTTATTAGCACATATAAAACATACCTTGCTATACAGCTGCTGGACTAAGCAGTTCAAGTACTGTCCCAGGCATGGAAGAGGAACTACAGTTTCTTGTGTCCAAAATACATCTTGCTGAAGCATAATGTGTGTGTGTGTGTGTATATATATATATATATATATATATATATATATATATATATACACTGTTTCAAGAACTGGACATTCTTTAGCATCATACGAAACAGGTATGAAGTTTCAAATGTAGCATGTTAATCCATATATTTAAATGGTAGAAACAACCTCACATAGAATACACAGTGTGTCATGAAAAGCCCCCCCTCCTACATATAAACTCCTAACAAAACTGTGGAAGTGGCACATGGTAGTTAGCTTGAAAAGAAGAGACTGACTCGAGTATAGAAAGTAGAGGAAAATATAGTGTAGTGAACAATATGACTTCAGAATGATATGTATGGTGCACAAAAGAGCCTGAATAACACTAGTGCTACTTTACAGACTAGACAAAAAAAACCTCAGCACAAAAGCATTGAGGCAAGGGTTACCCTGAAAGGGCATTTGCAATAAAGACAGGTTTCAAAAAATGCATCATGGGGAGTACATGTTATTTTTGTGTTTTAGATTGCTTTTCCATTTTGGACTCACCCTGACCTAAACCAATAAGACTAACATATGATTGGTTCATCCTTCACCTTTGCTGTTACAGACAAAGCACATTGAGGAGTCCTATTTAGAACAAAACATGTCTCCGTGTCTTCTGTTTTTAGCCTTTGCAGAATATGTGAGAGACCACTGGGCACTATACACTCTTGCTTAGGGCAGAATCAGCCCTAAATCCATGCATGATGATTTGCATATACGTCCCATGATGCTTTGCATTATGGGGCTATATACAAATTTTACATTCCTTGCAGACTACAGCTGCCTTACTGCTAAATGGTCTGACTTTGAAATTAAATAAATTCCTTTCTAGACTCTAAAATATGGCTTGCAACAAAACATGATCCAATAACATAACTCTTAGCCATGCAGGAAATACAGAATTAACTGTTCTAGATATGCAAATAATGTCTAGTAACAGTATAACTCTTGCAACATGACTTTTCTGCAAAGTGGAGTGCATTAAAGCATAGTGAAAACATTTTTATTATACGCAAACAACCAACATTTTATCCAATCTGGTTTTCTTAGAACAAAATTATATTTTCATGGAACAGAAGTAATGCATTACCCGCACATTGTTAACAAATTAAGGTTCATAGTACTTGACCATGACACACTGTGATATGCAGTATTTTCAGAATCCTATTGGTATGGAAACAGCCCTGTTCAGTGACTAGAGTATACTGTGACATGCAGGGACACTTAGAGTTTGTTTACAGCATACCAAAAAGTGTTCTGCTAAAGAAACAAGTGTAATGAACCAAAGCCTTGCACCGAGTATACTCTGGCTGAAAGCAGAGCTTTTTTATGATAATATTTGTGCATCTTGTCAGACTTTACCTTCCAGCTGCACTAAGCATGCTCCATCCACCACTGACTGAACCAGACAAAACAAAGTTTGATTGACAAGCAGTTCTCATGTGATTAGTTCTTGGCTAAAGTACTACTTTAAACTTTAAGTACTGCATTTTAAAATGTAGAACAGTAGAAATGCTAATTCATTCTTATAACAGAAAGGGATATTGATTGCTTATATTAATAATTTGAAAACTATATTAAGACTTTAACTAAGTATGTTTAGTAGCAAAGGTTTCCTTTCTTCTTGGTGTACCTGGCACTATGGTACTACTCCTGCCACACAAGCTTAGATAAGGCCGAGGGGCCTGTGTCAGTGAATTCCTGTTGGGGTTTGTTATCCAAAATGGAAATAGGCTGTTTGTTGCCTCCATCTAGGTAAAGTTAAAGTAGGCTAGGTGACATACATAGTACTGTCCCCCAGAAAACAATACCAACCCACTGCGACCCCACAGGTTCAACCCACCTATACCCACATTGCAATAACCATTTCACTCAAATTCAAATGACTCAAAAGAATACAATGGACACAGTAGTGATTCATGCACAAATAAATAAACACCCAAAGATATTTTATTTAAAAAGATCTAAGGGATGGAAAATGGATAGAGTTAATGCAGTGCAGGCTCTAGTATTCATATAAACATTTGGAAATAATCATTAGCAATAAAGCTTCTCAGCCAACTGCACACCTCCACCTTTCACCTTGTCGCACTTCTTGCAGTGTGTGTCACTTATGTCTGAGCCCTTAGTAGTACCAATTAACTGTGGCTCTAGTCCATAGTGCATATAGAGAATACTGGATGGGCAACTATGCACAACCAGTGTGTTCTGACACAGAGGGGTTCTGATTCCCTCTGACCTCGAGAGCAAAGCTCTGCAGGTCCATGGGAATCAGAACCCCGAGGTGACAGAAAACACAGGTTGTGCATAAAGTTGCTCATCCTGCATTTTTTATAGTGTACAGTAGTATTATGTGAAATGTGTGCATTGTATGTTTTTTTCTCTTTAGGTTCTAGAATACTGTCTTACCACAGAATTAAATAGAGGAAAGCAACAATGTGCCAGCATTCCAAATGGTTCTGCTGCAGTAGTGACATCACTACTGCAGCAGAACGACATAATGATGTCACTGTTCAGCAGAACAAGCATATTCCAGGCATGGAATTCCATGCATAACAGCATTCCACTATACACTATATAGAGGATTGTGTATGTGTAGTCATACACAACCAGGTTATTCTTGAATCGAGCCATTTCCCTGGTTACAGTAGACCTTGTGAGTGAAGCTTGAGAGATCTCCTGTTAACAGGGAAATGGTGAGATTCAAGAATAACCTGATATGTGTATGACTGCTCATACACAATCTTTTATAGTGTATGGGCAGTCATGGTTATGATTCGGATGAAAAAAAAATGTCCAGAATGAAAGAATTATAGAGTTTCCTTATCTGCCACTATCCTGCTGTGCGACTTTCCCCTTCACGGATCTCACTGCAGTCAAATCAAGGCTGATTGGTGGATGTGGATGACATTTTTTATTTGTCGCTTTGTGGATTTAGTTTGTTTACTGTTGCTTTTTGGGGGGGGGGTGCGTAATGCTGGTGACCGCTGCTGCTGTCTCCATCATATACCAACTCAAAACCACGAGTCATCAAGACAAGCAACAGCAACCGCTACTCGAGGGTTTTGAGGCACGAGACAGCATTCCATTTTGTTGTGCTGCACTACTGACGTACTGAGTGCAGCACAACAGCCAGTATGATGGAGTGAGTGCAGCACAACAGCCAGTATGACGGAGTGAGCGAAGCACAACAACTCTATTGCAGACATGGATTTCCATGCTGAATAATGTTCTACCATACACTATAGTTGCATTCTGGCTACGTAATATGGCTTAGTTCATCAGCTGCAATTGAGCAGCTTATTATTCCAGCTTCTCTCATGACCATTGTACAGCACTCATATTACTACTACTATTTTCCTGCATTACGCACAACAGTACTTGAACTTTGCTATCTGTCTGGCAGCCTTATACTCCCTACTGTATCCAGGACCACACAATGCAGACCTCTTTATTACTACTTTGCATTGTATCTACCTCCCTCCTCACTCCTCCAGAGCCACATACTGACCGTTTATGGTTGGAGCACATTATATCTCCTTAGAAAATGTTTTTGAAAAATCCTGGAAGTGGATTGGCTAAGGTCACCAACTAACCAGTCCGGTATCAGGCAACAGAGACCGGGAAATAAGGAGTCCCCATCTGTGCTGCCTGATTACGTTCCAAATCGGTGTGCAAATAGAATTTTTAGATTTAAATTGCGGCCATGTTGTTCTCTCACTTTGAGAGAGATCGCCCCCCCGTCTGGCATGTGGTACACAAACTAAATAATGTTTTTAATTTTTTTGCTTTATTGGAATCTTGTCTGTACAGTTTGACCACACTTAATTGGTCAGAATGTCAAAAAAGAAACTGACTAGTGCTATCACGCTCTCTCCTTACGGTTGAGCCCTCGGGTCCATTGGCATTCTGCCATCTTCCCTGTCCGTGCTGCTGCTGGTGAAAAAAAACCTAAGGTGATGCAAGCTAACATAAAAACATACATTGTAGAAGAAACAGAAATCACCGTTCTCTTATTCGTTTAAAACTGACAGTGCTATTCGGCATCATCTCATGCTCCCAGCCTTCTGCGACCGCACGCACTACAGTGAGCAAACTCCTTTGCCAGCCATTCTGCCAGTGGCACTCACCGCGCTTCCTGTCCTGTCCTGTTTCCTGGTACACTCCCATCCCATTATTAGATGTATTTCCCTACTGTCACATCTAGAGTTTTACCTGCCACAGGTCTGTCACGTTAATGGAGCAGCCAGTTTAAACTCTGTTTCACTTTCGTTCTTCATTGTGGACTGTTTCCTGCACAGATTTGCAGCTCTACAGCTCCCATAGCATATTAGGTTTAAATTCACGGTGGCAAATCGTGCAATACAATCACACTCTCCATGCATGCCATTCACTGCGGTGCCACAGCTCTCACACTACAGTCATTATCTCTCACCTCTTTAGCGCTGACACAGTTCTCTGCTCTAACTGTTTCTCTCTCTCTTTGATTGAAGAAAAAAAAATGGACAGCTACTCTAGGGAGGTTATTATTATTTTTTTCACCATTGTCCCAAACTCTACACTTCTCACTTTTCAGAGCAGCACCTAGCAATCTCGATTTGGGGGTGGGGATGCAGGCTCAAGGAAAAAGAGTTGGAAGAAAAGAAGAGAAAAGTGACTGCAGCATAGGGGCTACTTTACATCAAACTACATTTGTACTCTTTTTTGACCATTTATTTGTTTTATTTTTAAGCTTTGATTTAATCTTATTAGAAATGTTAGCTATAACCCATTTTCTAACTGCAATAATACCCTCCAGGGTGGGCACTTTTGTCATGCGATCGCGATGGGGGGCTCTGAGGTAGGTGCTCATTATATTGTAATGCAGGCGGAGGAACTATTTTATTAAAAAAATGTATTTGAAACTGTTTTTTATTTACACTTTTTATAAAACTTATTTTCCTTTACAGTGCCCATTTTCTAAGTGCAATAATACCCTCCAGGGTGGGCGGTATTGTGCTATACCGGACCTTCCAGGGGCTATAAGGCCCTCCGCCTGCAGCCGTCGGGCCTCATTCGCCCCTGGGTGGTCTGAGTATGTACTATACCCTGACACATAATATTGCTTACTTGGGAGGACGTTCACTGCCATCCACTACCTGATTTCATCTTTTTATTGGAACCTTCCTTTCAGCCACTTTGGAATCCTGGAATCTCTGTCTTCCTTTTACAGTACTTGAACCACCCAATCATACCCCATCTGTCCCTCTTCCACTCAGTATTTTGTGAGGCTAGGGTACTGCTCTATGCAGTGCTAGGACCACTTAGTTACCAAGGTGCTTACTCTTCATCTAGTCTCTCTCCCCATTGCAAAAGAGAATGTACCCATATCCTTAAACTGCTACTAAGTGCCCTGAGTAAAATGTTGCTGATATTATTACTCTGTTCGGGCAATGTTGAACTGAACCCTGGACCACTCACTTCAATTACAGCTCCCTCGGATTTAGCTCACCTCAAGGGTATAACATTTCTTCATATTAATGTTTGTACTCTTCTGAAGAAGTTTGATTCCATTCAGTCCTGGACCCTCCATACTATGCCTGACATACTAGTAGTAACCGAAACCTGGCTCAGCCCTTCTACTCTGGATTCTGCCATAAACATTCCATCCTATAACGTCTTTTGAACTGACTGACCTACCAGAGTGGGTGGAATAGCTGTATATATACTAGATACATTTTTGGTGACCACTACCAATTCAACCTCTTTGCCTAAGGAGTTTGAAAGTTTGACCCTGAAGGTTCAGCTCTCTTCCTCCCAATCTCTTTGTGTTATTGGATGTTACCACCCAACCTCGGCAGGCCTAAAGGTGCTAGACCATGTATGCGACGAACTGAACGTGTCAACCTTGGAAGTCATCATTTTGGGACACCTCAACTTTGACTGGCTCTCAGCAAGCTCTGAACCCTTTAAAGAACTATGTGACACCTTTGGTCTTATGTAACTAATTCCTGAAGTCACATGCCCTAATAAGAAAAACCCTGCCAACAGTACCTTTATTGATCTTATTCTAGTTAATAAACCTCACCTTTTCACCCATGTAGGTGTTTTTTTTACCGACCTTAGTGACCATTGTTCCATTGCTTGAGTGAGGTCTGATCCCAAACCAGTCTCCTCTTCGAGATATATATACAAAAGAAGCAAAAGTAACTATGCTCCTCTAGCATTCCTTACTGAACTACAAAGCTCTAGTTGGCAAGATTTCTATCTAGCCAAGTCAGTGTGCAAAGCTTACAAATCCTTTCAAAGCACTGTACTTTTGGTATAGATAGACATGTTCCATTGGTTAAAGTTCGCTCAAAGAAAAAATCGTGCCCATGGTTTATGGCCAACCAGAAGGTCGCTTTACTTAATAGGGACGTTCTTTGGAAAAAAGCATGTAAAACGAAGCTCCCTGCGAACTGATTGGCTTTCAGAATGGCTAGGAACACTTGTACTAAACTTGTCAGATCAGAAAAAGCTAAGTATTTTCAGCATGAGCTGGACTCATCATCTTAGTGTGCTTCTAAGGTTTGGAAGACCATTAAGGATATAGAAGAGCATGAATCGGCAAAATCTCTCCCAGCCAAAATCCTCTTTGGTGGCTCCACATTCACTGACAAACAGACAATCCTAGATCTGCTTAACAACCACTTTGCCACCGCTGGGCTTGCCTTTGACTCCTCACCCACCTGTAATCTCTGCACACAACTTTGCAGTCAGGATACTGTTACACCCATTAGTATTACCTCTATCCCTGTCATGGCCTTCTCCTTTAGCCCTGTGTCATTGAAACAAGTGGAAGATCTACTGCTAGCCCTGGATACCAGAAAAAGTGCAGGTGCTGATCTTATCGACCCCTATTTTCTGAAGCTCACCTCCCATGTATTATCAGCACCTACCACCCATCTCTTTAATTTATCTCTTGCCCAAGGAGACCTCCCTCCCATTTGGAAAACTGCCCTTTTTATTCCCCTACTCAAATCTGGTGACCCAAGTGATCTAAACAATTACAGACCGATATCTCTACTTCCCATCCTCTCTAAACTGCTCGATAAAGTGGTTACTGTGTAGCTTAGGAAGTACTTGGACTCCAACAGACTGCTTAACCGTGCCCATTCAGGATTCAGAGCTTGTCACAGTACAATATCCGCACTTGCAAAGGTAACCAATGACTGGAAAAATTCTTTGGATGTCAAGAAATATGTATGTGCCTTGTTTCTTGATCTTAGCAAGGCATTCAATACAGTGGACCATGACCTGCTGTTGGACACTCTTTAAAGCATTGGCCTAGACTCTTCTGCCTTGAAATGGTTCAAGGGTTACTTCTCTGGGAGATTCCAACAGATTAAAGCCCAAAGGGATCTCTGTCCCCTAAAATTGTTCCAAAGAGGTGTGCTGCAAACACTGCTCTTTACTCTTTATATTAACAACACTGACTCTGGAATCAAAGCAGCCGACATTCATCTCTTCGCCGATGACATGGTCATATACATTGCTAGGCCTACCCCAGAGCAGGCATGTATGGACCTACAGGTGAAATTTAATGAGCTACAGTTAAACTTATTGAGCCAAAAACTACTTCTAAATGCAAAAAAAAAAAAAAATGAAGGCCATACTTTTCTCACCTTCTGCCATAGGTCAAAAACCTTCCCTACATAGCTTAACTCTGCAGATTCTATCACTTCTGTGAGAACCTATTGAATATGGGACAAAATTTAAATATCTGGGGCTTTGGACAGACAGCAAGCTTACATTCTCTGACCATATTGAGGAACTATCAAAGAAGCTAAGGCAGAGACTGGGTCTGTTCTTCCGGATCAAGCATCTCCTATCCCATGACTCCAAAAAGAAACTGGTTCAAGCCACCTTTCTATCCTTATTGGACTATGCCGACTTCCTCTATGCCAAGCCTCTGCCTCCACACTCTTTAAACTTGACTCGCTCTATCACCGAGCTTTGAGATTTATCTCTGGTCTACCATACCTCACCCACTACTGCTGTCTGTATGCCGCGGTAGGCTGGACATTCCCCAAGTTCGGAAGGCGAAGAAATGCCACCTTTTAGACTTTTAGAGCTATCACACATAAGCTTCCCCAGTATATCTCTGACTGCTTGCCCCTGTGTGCTATAGGCAATTACTTCTTGTGCAGTCTCTCATTCATCTCCTTATACATTCCTAAAGTTAATTCACATTTTGGTAAAGCATCTATAAGCTATGTACTCCCTCACCTATGGAACAAATTACAAAAAACTCTGAAGCTTACTGCCCTGACCACCTTCTCCTCCTTCAAAAAGCTGTTCTCTATAGCCTGCCCAGTGGCACTGAGGGTTGAGACGCTGGACGTCTTACCTTGCGGCACGCCAGCAACATGGGTTCAGGAGAGAGCCTGGGCCATCAGAGGTTGGCAATGGGGGGGAGGGCAGAGCTGGATGGAGCTGCCGACAGGCAAGCTCTCCTTTTTGGTGAAGTGTATGGGCTTCCTCTGGCTTATGGCTGCCAGCTGGTGGAGGCTGGGGACAGCATGGGCCGAGGAGGAGCCAGGCGCTAGGCCAATGGGGTGGGATGAAAGGGGCTGTTACCAGGGCCGTGGGACCAATGCATGCCTCCACACACATGTGTACCCACTCAGGGCCCTGGGCATAAAAGGAGGAGAAAATCTCCTCCACCGGCAGGATGGCAACTGACTCCCCACAGGCTCCGCTCCCGGGCAGCACATAAGGTAAGCCCCAGTTATTCTGGGGGACAAGGCTTGGGGGGGGTCAGTCTGATGGAAGCTGTCCAGGGACAAGGCGCAAAAAATATTAAATGATAAAAAAAAAAGGTATTCTCTCATTCCTTTATAGAATCCTGTAACTGCCCCCCCCCCACACTGAGGCCAGTGAAATAAGTGTCAGACATCCATCTCCAGGCCTTGTGATTCCCTGTTTATCACTCTTTCTCCCTTCTTCTCCCTTTCACCCCTCCTACCCCTTTACCTGAATTGTTCATGTACATACTGTATAATAATGTACATTGACACTATTTTTTTTCTTAGCCACTTGCATATTTGCCTGTATAGACCTTGCCTAATACTGTACTATGTTTTATGTCTTCTTCTACATTGTATTCCTTGATTGTACACCCATCTTTTTCCTTTGTATATTGTTTGCTTTTATGTGCATTTGTCCAGGTCCACCTAGCAAATGAGCTCATTCAATGTTGCTTCGCCTGCTAAAATAAAGATTGATTGATTGATTGAGTAAGGAGTTCCTGATGCTTCACTGAGTACACAGCCATTGGATCAGTGCAGGCCTGTTGACAACCAAATTTCACATGATATGATAGGTGAAAGACACCAGGTTCAAATGAAAGTGTACTATTTGTATCAAAGTCCCATTGTCCAATATATAATCCCAAACACCTGGGTGGGTGCTTTAATTCAGATTCATTGCAAATCCCAAAGATCAGTGAAGAACCCGAACTAACTGCTATAACTACCTATCTAAAGTTGCTGGACCAAGGCAGTTTAGTTATTCACAGAACCCAAGCAATGCAGCCCTCACTGGATGTACCATATCTCAGTTGCAGCCTCTCTTTTAACTTCTCTCTGTCTGGCAGCAGCTCCTCCCTTGCTCAGCTTCTTTCTGCTTTGGCTCAGCTGTGTCTCTGGCAGTTGGTTCAGCTCTGGTCAATAAGCATAGATATGGCATTTTTCCACTGATTTAGATTTTTCTCAGATTTTCAAGCTCTTGATTCAGGCACAGGCTGCACTGGAGAGCCCCTCACAGGCCACTGCAGTTGCCTGGCAATTTGCAGTTACATGGCACTTTGGGCCAGTCACCAGGGTTAGTGGAGAGCTAAGGTCCAGCTTACACTCAAAACATTTCTTATGGTTCGTTGGTGTGATTGCATAGTTTTTTTTTATCAATTTATTTGAGTTAAGGGACTTAGCTTCCAGCCCACCTGTGTTAAATGTAAAAAGCACAAAGGAGTGTGGGATGACCCCCCCACCACTGCAACTACAGTAATTGATAAAAGAACACCTTACAACCATACCAATGAACCCTAAGTAGCACAACTAGCATTGCATACCTCCATGTTATGTTGGCTATGATAGTTTTATACTGGTCCATAACTTAGTGCCATGCTAATCATAGAACTAATTGCAGTGTAAGTAGTTTTTTGATGCTAATAGCCGCTACTAGTGTAAGTGGGTCTGTAGAGCTCCACTGACTCCCAGTCACCTAGCTGTAATGGCTGGTTGTGATATCTACCAAAACTACAGTACTGTGTTGTGGCTGTCGACTCTCAGGTCTGAAGTCAGCACAGTTTATTGGAGCACAATCAAGTGCAAACTGTAGGGAGACATACACTCAGAGAATGCCCCCCTTCCAATGTCATCTTCACTCTCCCTGACTGTTAATGCCCAGCAACCACATCCTGCTTCTTAGTTGTGGAAACACACATACTGTAGGCCCCTAAACACTGGCCAAGACAGACAGCTGGCAGGTCTGTCTCCAAACTCTCTGTTTCTCACAGACTAATCTGATGTTGCAAACATTCTCTCTCTCTCTCTTTCCTGTTGAGTTCATAGCCCTCCAGTTGGTCAGCTGCTCTGTCAGTCATTGTACGAGGAGCTGTCAGGATCTCAGTCAGTGTCCTATGGGCTCCACAATTAGTTGGAGAATTAATGAATGTTCTTGTGTACCATGAGCCTTCTGGCTTAGCTGCAGGCTCATTGAAAACTTATTGGTTTCTAACTCTGCCCTCTGACCCAATTGACATGTTAATGGTGATCAGAGGTGAAGAAAATGATGGCCCTGGCCTGTAGTTCTTTAGTCACTCAGCCCCAAACATTGTTATTTTAAATAAGGTTGCTGCACTCAAAACTTTTATGCCTTTTTCTATGTTGTGCATCTGCTTGCTATTAGTGTTTGCTGATCGTACTGCCACTAGGAAAAGTTCTCCAGGTT
This sequence comes from Neoceratodus forsteri, assembly GCA_016271365.2. Classification (NCBI taxonomy): domain Eukaryota; kingdom Metazoa; phylum Chordata; order Ceratodontiformes; family Ceratodontidae; genus Neoceratodus; species Neoceratodus forsteri. Next base: position 1,534,983,678 of record CM057456.1, read on the forward strand.
GCGAGTATGGTCATGGTCTCATTAGCAGCAGAGAAACCATGTAATTGTGTGTGACACTGGAGCTGCAGGAAGATAATGGTGCTTAAGTGTGCTGGAGATTTTTCACCTCCTTTTCACCCACTCTGCCCTGAAGCAAAGACTGAGTCCATCAGAGCAGAAGGGGGAGCAACATGGTGGTGGCTGCTAAAGTTGGGTCTCCAAAGAGCCAAATAAGGTACACTGTAAGTCCCACCATGGAAGGGGGTTGCATTGCTAAAGCATACAGATTCTTGTAGTGTTAGAAAATGCAGGAATAATCAATATAAATATTTGTTAACATAATTGCTATGATTTGGAGTTTTTAAATACTACTTAAAATCTGTTAATGGCATATTTGAAATATTTGACTGATAAGAGACCATTGACTAAAAGGTTTATGTTTATCGATAGTTTAACATCAAGTCTTTTGATCATTAGAACTTCAACATGTTACTGCTTCTGTTTTATTACTTATGACCTAAAAAGGAATTAGCAACAAATGACTTTCCAGGCTATATGTTATTGTAATTATTTTATTTAAAAAGTTATCATGATTGCCAACATGAGTTTGGGTAAAACTATTTTACTGCAGGGTGTAGAAACATTTGTACATTATTGTATAAAGTGGAACATTATATACTATATACGTTACATTTAAATAGTTCATTACTGTTATCATTATTCTGTAGGTAATACTATCTCCAATGAGACAAGTTTTATTATCTTATATTACTAAACTGTAGTAATTTTTGATTTTCACATTCTTGGTATGGGCTATTGCCATTTTTGTATTTAATGTTTTTATAGCATTTTTAACAGATACAGTGCGTGGAATATGAACTCTCTGGATTTCTAACAACAACAATTAGACACTAGTTAGTACTGATCCTTAATGAGCTCCTGGCATTGTTGGGAAAACTTTGAAAAATACAAGCTTTAGATAAAATTCAGTTTACATTTCATACAGTTTCTGAAATATGTCCCTCATCACTCCTAATTACTAATTCAGTTGAATGAAAACAAGGTCACTATCCCTTAGACTTGATCTGTTCCGGCGGCTTGTCCACACCTGACATCACTATTCTGTTTTGATATAATTGCCTCTGCAGCAACATATTGTGCCATCATAGGCAGACCTATGAAGTCAGGTGTAGACAAGCTGCTAGAGTGGGTTCTGTAGGGATGAGATCCCAGTTTTTATGCAAATGCCCAAGAAAAAAGAAATAAGGGAGATTATTACTGGAAAAATAGGAAATATAAACTGAATAACATCTGAATAGTATATTTTTTCAATACTGTCCCAATGGCACTAGGAGAACTTTAAAACCACAATAGAAAGGAAATGGGATGTTAAGGTAAAAAAAAACCAAAAACATTCAGCTGAGCCTTGGTGAATCTCTGACTTCATGTTTCTTGGACTTTAAATGATTGTGGGACAGAGCATTGGCATTGCCTTCCAACAACCTGCACCATATGCAAGTAATGAAAGGCAAGGTCAAGTAAGACAATTTTTCCTGCCCTATCCAGAGGCTCTGAGTATCTTACAATGATGAAACACTTCAATAACTATTTAAATACAAATATCCAGAGTATAAACACAGAGAATTAATACATAAAATAACTTATGAATCTGAGTAGACCTGGTTAAACAAATATAATTTTAAGGAGGCCTTAACTGTCTCCACAATATGAGCAGAACATGTTAAGGGGAAGAGAATTCCATAACATTTGGGCAGCAATTTCAAATGGCCTGTCCCTGACTCTTTGACCTGCAAATGGGGGACTGGAGCAAGCCTGCATCTGTGGACCAGAGATAACAGGTAGAAGAGAAAGGCAGTAGGAGATTTTACTTATTTATTTATTTATTTTTTGTTGACCGGGTAAGTGCACTAGACAAATCCTGCCTATTTTCAGGCACGACCCAGGGGAGGGAGATACAGATGAATACCAACTGACCTTGATCAGATTAAGCTGTTGATTAGATTAAGATCTTTTAGGTAATCAGGGCCCAAGCCATATAGGCCTAGAATGTTAACAAGCAGATTTTAAAGGTGATGTACAAATAAACTGGCAGCCAGTGCAGAATGTGCAGGACCAGAGTGATGCTGTCACCTCAAGAGGTTTCTATGACAAGCTGAGCTGCAGTATTCTGGACCAACTGCAGGCAGTGCATCAACCATCTAGACAACCCTAAGTGTAGAGCATTACAGTATTCCAGTCTGAAGGTGACAAAGACATGGACTATTGTCTCCAAATCAGCTGGCACTGGATGTGGCTTGATTTGGGCAATGTTACAAAGATGATAAAGTCATTTAGAAATACCACCGACACTTAAAGTCAGCTTGCAGTCCGATCCCCAGCTTCTTCACACAGACTCGGATGCTTTCCTGCTACACCAGAAGGGTCCTGAGAGCTGTTACACTCAGGCTTTCCCTGCCTCTCCCCATTGATCACTGCTGGAACTACTGGGAAGCTTCAGCCACTGGGCCCTTTCCTTGGCTGCAACTCCCCCCCATCTCCAGCCTGCTCCTCCACTTGGCGGGCTGTCTGGTGGCAGCAGGTGTGGTGTAGAAGAGGTGCACAAATTCAGAATCTGCACTCATTGAGCAATCAAAATCCCCGACTGCTTCACACAGACCAGGATGCTTTCCTGCTGCACCAGAGGGGTCTTGAGAACTGATACACCCAGGCTCCCCCTGTCTTCTCCCAACAATTGCCACTGGAGCCAACAGGAAGCTTAGGCCATCAGGCCCTTTCCTTGATGGCAATCCACCTCCCTCCAGTTTGCTCCTGCAATCAGCATGTTCACAGCAGTAGTAGGCATGGCCTAGAAGAGGTGCACAAATTCAAGATCATTGCTCAGTGAGCAATCAGAATGTCCGACTGCTTGACATGGAGCAGGATGCTTTCCTGCTACACCAGAGGAGTAGTGAGGGCTGTAACACTGAGGTTGTCCCTGCCTTCCTCCAATGATTGCCACTGGAACCACCTGGAAGCTTAGGATACTGAGCCCTTCTCTTGCTTGCAGCCCGCCTCCCTCAAGCCTGCTCCTCCAATCGATGTGCTGCCCTGTGGTAGTAGGCATGGCATAATAGCTTGAAACTGCTCACTGCTTTCTAGCAGGCCTCAGGACTTCAGGCAGTATCACTGCAGGCAGAAGAACCAAGGGCATCACACAGGGGTATCCCCCATTGGGTGGCAGTTCAGCAGGAGACGCTGCCCCCTATCATGTGACCTGAGACCTCTTTCCGCAGTGGGTAGGAACTGTACTACTGGGAGGCTGTTGTATTTCAGTTTTTATTTCTCACTGTTCCATTTTTTTACTTCTGCGTTTTGTTTAGCATAGTTTGTTGTACTTTTTTTTAATTTGAGGTTTGAAAGTTTACCAATTTCCTTTTAGCAAAAATGATTTCCTTATTAACTCTGCATTTTTGTTTTTGCTGCACCCTGGTGTGTGCCAATAATTATTCTGCACCTTGGGTGCCCCCAGGTGATCTAAGTTTGACTCTGTATACTGTATGTTTTCCCTGTGTAGAGGAACTGTTATTAATCTACCTGCATTCCAAGAATCAATGAGGAAGGTAGGTTTTCCATCCCTCATTCCAGATCCCTACCACCTGGATTTGTTTATTGAGTTTTTAGAGTTCTGGGATGTTAGTTGTAATTTGGTTAATGCTAATACAACTTGTATCAGGGCCATTGCATTCTCAAGATCTAACGGTAAGAGATTTTGGAAGTACCCCAGACACAAGCATTTGGTCTTTCTCCTGCTTCTTGTGTCTGGCACAGTCCACCCTCATCCTGGACCTTGGTTTACTAACAATAATCATTCTCAAAAAATCTGTTCTGAGATTAGTACACTTGAACATTCACAGTATTTTAACAAAAAAAGATCAGCTTGAAGCCTGGGTACAGGAGTCTAAATGTGATGCCATTATCTTATGTGAGACCTGGCTCTCTAAAAAAATCTCAGGTAAAAAAAAAATTACATTAGCTGACTACTCAATTTTTAGAAGAGACAGGCTAATAAGAAGAGGAGGGGGTAGCTTATTCTTCGTATCTAAACACCTGAGGGTTACTGAGTTCCACCTCCTCACAGACCATGGGCCCTTGTGATTTTCTTTCATTTGATATTTTGTTTGTTTAAAAGGACAAGGGCACAACCTCTGGATACCGTATGGTATAATCCATGACCACCAAAATTTACCTCTTGCTTGTGTGACTAGGGGTGCTAAGTTGCCACACAATGTCCACAGCAACTTGCTAAAATTGCTCTTTAATTATAGGCAGGGGGACCAAAGCCACCTTGGCCTTGTTCCCAAGCTTTCCAACTCTCTGGCACTGCAGACTAGTCTGTCAGTAGTTTGCCATGTTCTTAAAGATACTGTGCCACTAAAAATTGTAAGTCAGCTGCTTGTATGTATGGCTGACTCCTACATGTCCAGAAAAGGGTATATCATGGGCTAAGGCCAGTAGCTGCTTCCTGTGTTCCATAGGAACCACTATGTCTTGCAGTACTCCTTTCTCTGGTCCTCCCATTGGAACCCACTCACAATATAAGAGCCCATTTGTACACTATACCTTCATTTTATTTGAATCCTAAGAGTCACCTTCCACCCAGGTGGCTAACTCCCTTAATTTTTGTAGGAATGGGTCAGCTTGCTGAGCTCTCCCCAGCTCTGCATGCATGGCCTTCCCTAAAACACACTCTTCTGTTGGAGAACTGCCTACAGGTGGTCTCTCCCTAGTCTGTAGCTGTGGCTCAGAACTTCTACCCCCATCTTGTTCCTCATCTACAACTTCCCTGCTGAGGAAGGGGTTTCTTCAAGATGTACTTCACTCTCTGTGTCCTTAGGAGCCAGTTCTTTAGCTTAACTATGAGTATTGATGCAGAAAATGTTGATTCGACTGTCAAAGTCATTACCCAAAATTGCATCCATGGACAGGCCTGGTACATCACCCACCTACTATATGCCCTGGCCACTTTCCCAGCTTAGGAAAATACGGGCCACTGGCACTGATACCACAGGATCTGTCACACATCTAATTCTAAAAAACTAGCCCTGCAGGATCATATCCTGTTTTACCATTGAATTAGAGGCCCCAGTGTCCCTCAACCCCTGGGTTATGATCCCATTTACCAACACAGGGTGCATGTGTGTAATGGAGTTAGTAGGAACTGCACTCTGAGTACAGGCCACTACCTGCTGGAAGCTTCCAAAGCTACCCCCTCCAGCTGCACTCGCCCCCTTTTGCTATATTTTTTGGATAGTCACATGACAAGTGTCATAGTTTTTGGCAGATATAACACTTGTGTTCCTCTGCCACCTTACTTTTGAAACCATTCAGCGTTCCTTTTTGTTCAGGCATAGGCTGTCTTCCATTAGGTTGCCTACCCTGGGGTTCCCTTAAAACCACCTGATGTCCCTCCCTCATTTTTTTTTTTTTTGTGGAAAGTATGGTCTAGTGGATACAAACTGATCAGCCCTCTTGGCTGCCTTTTTCATGAAGCTCAGAGTCCTATCCAGCAACCATATTTTCAACTCCAGTCATTGCAGCCTATAATCATCACTCTAATTGATTGCCTGTTTGTACACACATTTTGGAACAGTTATCTGATGGTGTCTTCCTTAAACCTCTGTATTGTTGCATAAAGGCCTCGAGAGTCCATTCAGAATGTTTTAACAAGGCATTTTTCACTTTGTATGATCTATACATTCCTCATTTTCCATCCTGGTGAACACTTCTGATGCCCTGTAAATAAGCAGTGGCAAAAGGTGAGTTGCCCAAGAAACCCTGTCCAATTGAAATTGTCCACAAATTCTCTCAATTTAGAAAGATCCAGACCATTGGCACAGAGACCACAGGACTGTCAGTCCTATAATTCTGGAAAACTGGCCCTTCAGGATCATATCCAGTTTTACCATTGAAATGAAGGCTCCACTGTCTCTCAATCCCTGTATTACTATCCTATTTGCCAGAGCAGGGTGCATGCATGCAGTGGAGTTAGAGGGCACTGCACTTTGAGTACAGACCACCAGCTGCTGGAAGCTTACAGAGCTACCCCCTCCAGCTGCACTCACCCCTTTTGCTATAGGTTTTGGACAGTCACATGACATGTGTCCCAATTTTTGGCATAGAAACATAGAAGTTGACAGCAGATAAGGACTGCAAGGCCCATCCAGTCTGGCAGAAATAGCACCTGTGGTCCCTTGACTCCCTGCTTTTGAAACCATTCAGCTCTCCCTTTTGCTCAGGCACAGGCTGGGTTCCCCTAGGTTCCGCACCCTGGGGTTCTCCTAAAACCACATTATGTCCCTCCCTCAGTATTTCTGCACTGAAAGTATGGTTAGGTGGATACAAGTTGATCAGCCCTCTTGGCTGCCTCCTTTGTGGAGCTTCGAGTCCTATCCAACCATATTCTCAACTCCTCTGGTGCAGTCTTTAAGAACTGTTCCATGAGAAACAAATCTTTTATCTGTTCCACAGAGGTAGCCTTTGCACCCTCTAACAATTGCTCTAAAAGATTGTCTAATTGTACATGCATTATAGAATAGCTATTTTTCAGTGTCTTCCTTAAACCTCTACATTTTTATCTATAGGTCTTGAGAGTCAATTCAAAGAAGGCATTTTTCACTGTGTATATTCCATACAGTCTTCATTATTCATCTTGGTGAATGCTTCAAATGCTCTGCAAATAAGGAGTGGCAAATGGTGAGTTGCCCAAGAAGTCCAGTCCTACTCAAATTTCCCAAACATTTTCTCAAAAGATTTTAAAAGCAATTCAATATCATCCCCCTCCTGATACTTGGGAAACATTTTGGAATTAATTTTGGCTTTGTGTGTTAAATCCCTGATATCAGTACTTATGGTTCATGGTCCTGTCTTATGGTGCAGCATCACCATCTCCTTCTCATCTTCAAGTTCTTGCTCCTCTCTTATCTGGATCCCATGCTGGCCCTGCCTTTTCACTCCTTTCACTCTCTCTCTCTCTCTATCATACTCCCTCAGCTGGATCTCATGCTGACACTTCCTTTCTCACTCTTCAGCTTCCAGCTTTGTCCTCTGCAGCCCCACATCTGCCTTCACATTATCCAGGGTGAGCTCAAGCTGCATCATCGCTATCTGCACAACTGCCCTAGTTCTAGGCTCTGGCTCACTTGCACACTCCCTATCCTCTGTCTCACAACTTTGTCGTGTGATGACCTCTTTTGCACTGTTTCCCTGGTCACTTTTCTTGAGGATGTTTTATGAGTTCTACCTAAGCCTGACCTTCATCAAAGGTGAGCCCTTTTCTTTCATACAGCTCTTCAAGGTCTGCCACTGCTATTCAAATATGGTCCAGACATAATGTCATCTAGCTATCTACTCTTACACAAAACAAAAACAGTAGTATATACAGTATCCCCTTTGCACATCCTGGTCTGTGACTGAACAGATACCTTTTTATTAGCAATCTGTTTCAGATCCCACCATTGCCACCAGTTTTTCACAGACTGGTTCTATCCCCGAACTTAGCTTATGACTGGTATCAGTTTCACAACCCTTCAGACACTTAAAAGGGTTACCTTGGTATGCTGTGACCACTCAGCTGCAAACTCACTAGAGCATCTCTAGGTCTGAATTCTACTAGAGCCACTGTTTTCACAGTACAGTGCTCCTTACCAAAAGGCAAACAGTCCACCCCGTCTGTTACAGCTGAGACCACTTTGCTTTTGAAAAGGTAACTGTAGCTTGTCTCTTTGGAAATGGATCACAGATATTCCCGATTTATCCCAGTTATCTAAAACTGAAATGACTCAGTTACAGAAAGCATGAAGTAGCTCAAAAACATTTAATACTTCATGATCTTTACATGCGACAGGATAATACACACTAAAGACTGTGAGACATACAGTATTTCTACGAAGACAAAAAATGCATTTGAAAAGATAGAGGTCACACAGAAGAAACCTAATTTAAAACTATCTAAATTCTAAGCAGAGTACGAGAAGCTAACCTTCAACTAGGAACTTGATGAAAACCACAAACTGGCAGCACTCAAAGGAACCAAAATAGAGCAACATATACCGACATGAATAAACCAGATGCCAAGTAAAGGTTTGAACTAACAAGGAGCCCACGGCTGCAACCCCAGTGCTTTGAGTTCAAGGTGGAGTGGCCATGGTGCTACCTGAAAGTGCATTTATTTGAATCAATTAGAGTGACAAGTGCAAATTATAAACCCCCAAAAATTCAGGTTACACACATCTATCACTATTTTTGGTACAGGCACAATCTAATTTTAATAAAAATAAATCTGAAATTCCCTTAGTGAAATAAGTTAATAGGCAATTCTAAATGACTACTTAAAAGGATCCTGTTTACATGATTCTAAGGTCTATTTTCAAATAGAACAACAAACCTAGGAACTTGGTGAGTTGTACCAGACTTGACCCTATGATGTTGCTAGTTCAAAGTCCCAAAACATAACTGAAATTCTAACAATAAAGAAACACAGAGATATCTTTGACTGGCCAACCCACTTGCCTGTATCATCATATATGCCTCTCTGAAATCACAGCCTGGACCATTCCTTTGATCTTTGGGGACTGCCCTTTTCCAGACGGGTCTAAACTGGATTTGTTATTTAGAACTTGTCCCTTTTATTATGCTGTTTGGCTACCCAGCAGGAAACCACCTCATTCTTCTGTTTCACTCTGCCTTGCTCCTGTTTACACACAAAACATGTCTTTTTGTTGTGAAAGGGATTCCACACTTTGAAGTTTAGCTCAAAACAAAAACTTTTTATAGAGCAGGAACTGGACTGCTTACAAAAAGTCTCCTTCTAGCTGAGTGCCCCAGGCATGAGCTGCAATATGAGTCAATTTCCATTTCTCCTCATACCTCCAACTAACCTAGTTTACTCAACCTAACTAGTAAGATAAGAAAAATTCAAAATAAAATATTTCTTGGGTGTTACATCTGTTACAGGTCCCTATCTTTTTCTATTTTTTATTTACTTCTCTGCCAAAGGCCTGCCCATCAACTGAAACTATCCTGCATACTGATGACACAGTCATCTTTAGTATGGGAGGGATTAAGCTACCTTGATTAAAACTATTCAGCATGATTTAACCTTCTCCCAACAGGGTTTCTAAATAACAGGATGGTCCTAAATGTAAAAAAAAAACAACTAAAACCACATTTTTTCTGGGGGTTTACAAAAAATCAGCTAGTTTTTATCAAACCCATGATTTGGATGGTACTGAGGTGGAGCATGTCTCCACGTTTAAATATTTAGGTTTGTTTTTGGATAAAACACTCCACCAGAGACTTAGTTCTCTTTATTGAGTTAATAGGTTTCTATTTTCAGATACAAAGAAATTGCTTGTCGAGACCTCCTTACCCTATTATTGATTACAGTTATCTTGTGTATGATGGTCTAGCTCTGATGTTTCAGATAGAAGCATTCATGATTAGGATTTGTTCTTTAGGAACAGACTCACCAAAAAGGGTGGTGGATTAACATTATATACATATTCCAGTTTTGGTTCAACAGATAGTCACATAAATTAAAGACAGCAGCATTTACTGAGACCCTGTTAGATAAACTATTTACAAATCTACCTCAATCCCCTGTTTTTGACCTTTGTTATTGTCCACCTGATACTAAATCAGATACTGTATAACATCAGAAATTATTACCGAAACTGAACTGGCAAGTAACTTAGGTGAGATATATCCTAATGGGGGACTTCATCCTCAATTACATACATTGGGTACATGCAACAATATTTTCTACAACAAGTAAACAGTTTGTTGCTGTTTGTGAACAGCTCCATATGCAACAGTATGTACTGAAACCTACCAGGAAAGATAAAATCCTTAACATTGTTCTAGGGACAGGAAATACTAACATAAAAACTGCAAAGCTGTACCACAACTGGGAAATAGCGAATATGATCAAGTAAAATTTGAGGTTGATTTCACCCAAGACAGATTCTATGGTGGAATTGAAATCTTTACATGTAATAAGGCAAATATGTAAAACAATGGATGAGGTATTAACAGAGGTAGAGTGGAATATACTAATGCAGAAGCTATGTGGGATATATTAAAGAACAGCATTCTCCAAACAGCCAATAAATATATTCTTGAGATCAAATATGCTGTAAATGTTTTGTATGAACCTTTGTCTGTGTTAATATGTTTGTTTTATGTTAATTTGATTGTAACATATTGGCTGTTGTATTAGCCCCGGGTTGTGTATGAAAAAGGGCCTTGGCTCATACACTTACCTGGTAAACAAAAGTTTAAATAAAAAATATAAAAATAATAAATAAAGACCAAAATTATTACATTAATAACCAAAAAGGAAAAAATCTACAATAAATACAAATCATACAAAGCTTCTGTGATGTGGGAGGCCTTCAAATAGGTTCAAACACAGTGCAAATAGGAAATAAAAAAATCCAAAAGCAATATGGAAACAAATCTAACTAATCAAGCAACTAAACACACTAGCAACTTTTTTATAGTTATATAAACTCATTAAAAGAAACTCAGTGTAAGATGGTCCCCTTATTCATAGACAATAAAAGCATCAGTATGCCGGAAGACATAGCCAACATCCTGAACAAACATTTTTGTGATGTTTTTGTAAAGAATAAAAAATCAATGGTACAGTACATGCTAATATTTGTTTAGGTCAGGTAATTGAATTCTCTCTTGAAGATATTAACAACAAACTTAACAATATCAAGGTTAATTCATCCCCAGGTACAGATTGTATAACTGGAATAATGATAAAAATCATGAGTATACCCACTCAAACTGCTCTACAAAAGTTGCATAAATAGTGGGTTCATCCCTAAAGACTGGAAAACAGTGGCACTAGGTCATGTCAGTGCCTGTATGGACAGCGCTGACAAAAACAACACTGTCCATACAGCACTGACAAGAAAAATGGCAGGAGACATGCCTCCAACAAAATCGCCGCCAGTGGTAGCGATCGCAGCTGCAGTTCACAATCGCTATCACTAGAAAATTTCATTTTTGTGGGGGGCTCCCCCCACACCCCCATAATTAAAATAATCAACTCTGAGTGAGAGTAGGATAATGGGGGGAAAGTAAAATTGTGGAGAGCAGGATTAGAACCCTGGTGTCCACCACCTTTCTGGCCGAGCTGCTCCTGCATTACTTTACCACTCCTCACCACGGGAGCAGCTCGGCTAGCCACCTCCATTTCTCTGCCCTTGTCTTTTGCTGTAGAACCATGGACAGCAAAAAGGGACCCACTTACTACATGGCACTGTAATTCCCCTGTCATTGTCTGTGGTAGCACAGTATAGACCAGGCTGTGTTAGCGTGCACTATTCTTGTAATGCTATTCTGACCGGGTAGGAAAAACAGCTAATGTAGTGCCCTTGTTTAAAAAGTTATAGAGAGTATTACTAAAGACAAGGTGATAACTGTACTGGGAGAACTTGATCTAAATCAAAATGGGTTCACACAGGGAAGATCATGTGTTATGAATCTCCTCTCTTTCTACAAAAAATTTTTTTTACAACTCGACATAAAGATCCCATTTGATGTGATCTTTCTAGACTTTAGCAAGGCCTTTGATCTGGTCCCAGACTGGGAATTAATTGAAAAACTATTCATCTTAAAAATAAATCCTAGATATATAAATTGGATCCCAAACTGGTTGGAGAACAGGACACAGCGTGTAATGATTGATGACCACTTCTCTAAGTGGGGGCCAGTGTCTAGTGTCAAACCTCAAGGATCAGTGCTTGGCCCTCTTGTTTGCAAAATATATATTTCTGATCTATCATTACATCTTGATAGCTGGGTAACAAAATATGTGGATGACTGAAATCTAGGGGGCACTTGCTGGAACTCCAAGGAAACATCTAGAATCCAAGAAGATTTGGATAAAATCACACACTGAGCGACTAAATGGGAAATGTGGTTCAACTATGACAAATGCAAAGTCGTGTAGGTCTGAATAACTCCAAGCACAGATATTATCTATGTGGTAAATTGTTAAATGAAACACAACATGAAAAGGATTTAGGTGTCATTATCTCCAGTGATCTAAGTTGCACAAAACAAATAAATGAAACTATAAGCAAACCAACTAAAATATGGTGGGCTGTGAAGAGAAATATCAGATCTAGAGATCAATCTGTAATTTTTCTGTTATATAGATCTTACATCCACCCTCACTTGGATTATTCATCCCAGTTCTTGTGTCCTTTTAAACAAACTCTGGCCAGAGCCAATAGGGCAGTTGCCAAGGAACTGGGGTACAAATACTAAAAATTAGTTTTTTAGTATTTTTACACCAAATTTACAACATAGCCTTGTTATAACACTGACTCATGAAGAAGGGCAGAGAAAATGTTCAACTCGTGACCTAAGGTGATTTTACATAGATACATAGATACATAGACAGTGTCGGCAGATAAGGGCCTATGGCCCACCTAGTCTGCCCATTTGAGCTTGTAAGTTCAGTTTGTTTTCCTAGAAGTCTATTTCCCCTTACCCCTGACCTCTAGAATTCCTTTATGTCTATCCCATGCATTCTTAAATCCCGTGATTGTTTCAGCCCCCACCACTTCCTCTGGCAGGGTGTTCCACTTGTCCACCACCCGTTCTGGAAGAAATCTTTCTCATGTTTCCTCTGAATCGTCCTCCCTCCAACTTCATCCCATGCCCTCTAGTCCTGAAACATCTTTTTCGCTTAAAAATAGTGTTTTCCTGCACCCTGTTCCTCCCTGTAAGATACTTGTATGTCTCTATCATACCCCCTCTCTCCCTCCTCTCCTCCAGGGAGTACATGTTCAGTTCCTTCAACCTGTCTTCATAGGACTTGTGATGCAACCCATGCACCATCTTTGTTGCCCTCCTCTGAACCTTCTAAGCAAAGCAAATTTTATGCAGGAACTGTAAAATCATTTTTCAGGATACAAAAACACATTTTGGCAGGAGTTGAAAAATGATAGTTGTCACATTCATGAGGTGCTGTAAAAAATGTCTATGTTGAAAATCTGGTATAAATATATTGAATATTACCAAAGTTATGTGCCTGTGTTTGTAAAAATCAACATAGCCTCATAACTTTATTTTTTTTAAATATTTTTTCATCAAGTTTAAAACATAGCCTTCATATGACCCTGCCTCATAAATAAGGTTAGGGAATATTTTCAACTCCTGTCTGAAAGGTAATTTCATGCAGGGACCACAAAATCTCTTTTCAGGATGTAAAAAAAACATTTTGACCAGGACCTGAAAAACGACAGCTGTCACGTTCATGAGGTGCTGTAAAGATATGGTTATGTTGTAAATTTGGGCTAAAAATATTTCAAATTACCAAAATTATGAGCCTGCATTCATAAAATTTAATGTAGGCTCATAACTTTATTGTTTTTTAGTATTTTTACACCAAATTCGCAACATAACCTTCTTATGACTCCACCGCATGAACAAGGGCAGATAAAATGTTCAACTCCTGCCTGAAAGGTGATTTCATGCAGGGACTGTGAAATAATCTTTCAGGACAGATTTGCCTAATGTCAGTGCAATTGTTCATGGGGTGGGGTCCCAAAAAGGCATGTTGAAAAGTTGGGGCAAAAATGCCCAGGTTATGCCGCTAAGTTCAAAACCCCATTGAAATACATTGAACCACAAACCTGTTTCTTCAGTTCACAGTCTGGCTTTGAAGATTGAAGACATGTCTATGGTCAAGAGAGGATTATGGAGTTGGACCCTGATGGATAAGTAAGGGCTTTGGGGGTGCAGAGTTGTGGGTGCTGAGTGGGAGGGTAGGGTGGGGAAAGGAACATCCACAAAAGACATCCATGGATGGTTTTCTTTTTAATGTGTACTGAGCGGCTGCAAAGACATTGATGGACAGTTTATTTTACAGGTAAAAAAAAAAATACAAGAGATTTCTGATCGTGACACTGGAGGATCCGGGCACCCCCAGTGTCACTGTTATGTTTCTGGGGAGGGTGCCTAGAGGGACAGTTGGGTGGGGGGATAAAGATATAATTAAAAAAACTCCACTGGAATACAATCACAATACTGAGGGATTTGGCACCCCAGTGTCATTGTTATGCTTCTGGGTGGGGTGGGGTGGGGTGGTGAGTGTTGAGAGGGAGGGTCACGTGGGGGGATATCCATAATTAAAAAAGAAAAGAAAAATGGCAGTCATGACACTGGGGGATTGGGCACCCCAAGGTCATTGCTATGCTTCTGGGGTGTGTGTGTGAGGTGGTGGGTGCTGAAAAGGAGGGTTGGATTGTGGGAATATCTGTAATTAAAAAAAAAAGATAATCGGTGGTCACGGCGAAACATGACACACTCCACCATGTCCAAGATGGCCACCACTCTCTACTGTACATGTGCTAGTAGTTGGCATGTGCAATGCAGTTTGGTGGCCATCATGGACATGGCAGAGTGTGCCATGTTCTGCCATAACCACTGACAGAGAAAAATTTGACTGCCAGTAGAGACAGTGAGTGGAGTGCTTCAGAGATGCGAAGGTGACTGCGTTGCAACTCCAACATGTTGTTCGGTCAGATGGAATGTGCTGAGTCCTTTCCTGATAGCAAGAGGTCTGCAGGGCTGCACCCATTGCAGTCCTAAAAAGGAGACATATCACTGGTTGAGAAAGTACAGAGAAAAATAACTAAACAAATAAATGGTCTGAGGGGTTTGGAATATGACAATAGGCTAAGCATACTTGGTCTTATGTCACCTGAAACAAGATGGTTATGGGGAGATCTGTTGCTGATGTGGATATGTTACAGGTCCAATATTTAGTGAACAAAATGGAGCTGGAGTTTAAACAAATATCATTGGGGACTAGGAGACACCCACCACTGCTAAAGTGTCAGAAATTGAATTCTTTGAAGGGGAATGTACTTCTTTTCAGAGAGTTGTGAATCCTTGGAATTCTCTTCCCTTAGAGATTATCATCAGTGAAACCAAAAATACTTTTAGTCTGGGATCCAGGGCCTGAAATTTTTGGCCACATAGTACCCCTGGTACAGAAAGCAACAACTATGTTATTCTGATAGAAGTGTCCCTTAGATACTTATCCAGGGTGGATATGGTCTTGTAAAGTGGTAGCAAGGTATGCCAATGCAAGATTTTTGTACCCAAGTCAAAACAACATTTTGCACAATTGAAAAGGTCACAAAAATATACTAAGGTTATCAAGACAAGTTTGAAAGTAAAAATGACCAATAAAATGTAATTTAAACAATTTATTCTAAAAGACAAAAACAAATTTTAGTTATGCAAAAGATTTCTTTGACACAAATTATTACCAATTAATTTTAAAAGACAAAAACAAATTTTAGTCATACAAAAGGTTTGTTTGACACAAATTATTAATGAGGCTCATTACTTAAACATGGCCTTGTGGTTTGTATTGGTAAATGCACAGCTTATTCATTGACACACAAGTTTTAAATATCGTATTCATTATAATAGAAGTTAGGTATACTATTGCACACCACGGTGCTAGCAAAACACTAATATCCAATGGACTCCCTCTCAGCTCTGGGCAATATGGCAGTATATATGTGTCTAGCTGTTGTCAATATATTTGTCATACGCTACATGTCTAAGTCTGAATCATCTGTAGTATCAGACTCATCTGGATCCACACTGTCAACTTTATGAGGATTATAACAGTCCTCCCACCAATACACAAGCAAGCCTGTGTGCACATCATGCTCTGCCTGGAACAACTGCAGTTGTGCTCACACTTGTCTTGTTTACACCCATATGTAATTAGTTCCAGGATAGCTTCAGGGGTAGGTGTCTGTGTCATTAGTGTTGGAGAAATGTGTCCATCCTTGTCATGATGCCAGCCATTTCCAATTGGGGATGGGATGTCAGGTTGAGCTTCCAGGGCATGGTTCCAGATAAGGGCCTGGTAATTTGCGTGCTTGGTATGTTGTGGAAGACTATCAGAAGCTGGGGGGTAGGGCTTCATTTCTGGTCTGCTTGTGACAGAAAAGCTTATATTGCACACCATTTGCATCTGCTGAGTTAGCCATTGGATCACAGAGAATTATCAGAGGTTCTACTGATTTCAACTGTGCAGGGGGTATATCCACCGTAGTGCCAAACTTGGTAAGGCTACTAAATTTGTGTGGATTCTTCCTGACAAGCTTCCATTACAACCCTTGCAAGACTGCTTGTTGAATCACACCCAGTCAGTGTGTGTACTCTGGCAACATTCTGCTTAGTTGTTGGCCAAGTTCACCTGCTATGGTATGGGTTGGTATAAACCTGACTTGATCCTTCACACCTGTATGAAACCAAAGCTCTTGAGTTGCTTCCAACTTGTGAATAAAATGTACACAAAGAACTGCAACTTCAGTGTCTGGAGACCACACCACTACACGAGGGTATTCTTGTGAAGCATGTGCAACATGAAGTAGAGGCTGAGTATCTACATCTTTGTTTGATGAGAATAGATCTTCTTGGTCTACAACTCCATCTGAAGTGACCATGTGAGCAATGAGGCTGTCCTTGAATCTACCTGCAATAACCATTTTCTGATCTGGGTCAAGTAAAGTTTCTGCCATATCACACCATGCTTCTGACAGGAATTTTACCAGATGTTCTTTATTCTTGGGATTTCCAATGAATTTACTCCTCTGCATTGGGATAGGTGTTTTGGGGCCATGGATTTTGACTTCATTGTTTTGTGAGGATTGCCTTTGTGCATGCTCAAAAGCTTTAATTGAATCTTTGACATCATAGCGATCAAAGACAATATCTACTCTTTTACAGCTCTCATAACTCTGTAGAGGCTGGCATACTATTCTGAAGACCAATTCAACAAGTTCTCCAAAGCTAGTTGCACCTTCTTACTCGACCATTTGTATAACAGCCATGCCATCCACTATCCAAGCTGTGGGCATGTTGGATGCTGGCAGTTGATACATTGAATCTGCTTCTTTTTCTAATTGAGGCAATAGCTTACTCTCTTCAGTTTTGTTCAGGGCACCATCAGAGTGAGCTAGAGCATACAGAACTGTGGAAAGCTCATGTGTTTAAACTTCCTTCAGATCAATCTCTCTTGTTTGTGCAGCTACTATAAGATGGTTAAACAACTTCCAGTCTGCATTGATAGTCACTGTCTTATCACTACTAACTTTCGATTTGATCTTCTTGCTTAGAGATGCAAATGTCTTGATGTTGAGCTTGTGCAGTGGTTCAAAGAATCCAGTGGTATTTGAATTTGGTCCATCTTCCACAAACTGCTGCATTACTTTGATTCCTGTATCATTTGCAGTAACAAGTTCAGAGGCAATCTCTGCGGGTGCAACAATTCCAGTTGCAATGTTGGTGTGTGCTGCCAAGACAGTATTCAAATCAAATGGGTTTGTCATGGAGTAAGTGATTGCGTTAACAATCTTATTTACATCTCCTTCATCTCGTTGCATGTGACGTGGTGAAGCCTCCTTGTGTTTTGCTAGTGAAACATCTGAGTCTACCATATCATACATTAACTTCATGGAAGTTGTGATAGCTGAGTGCTCGTGAACAGTGAACCATCTAGCCAAGGCTCCTGGTTACAAAGTAAAACCCACTATATCCCCTTTTACTTTACTATCACAGTATACCGTTTGTTCAAGTGCCATGTCTGTCCAGACTTTGCTGAATTTATTTCTAGACCAAGCTACAGCATGATTTCCTTGCGCACACAGCCCATGAACTTTGGGGGCTCAATCTGGCAGAAACTTCATGTCACTGATGTACTCAGATACCCACCGGGCATAGTTGGTGCAGTCAAAGTTAAAAAATAATGGTAGCATCTCTTCAACCACTGCAAGATGCAGGTCCTATTTGCTTTCACGTTCTGCTCTAATGAACCACATTAGGATGTTAACCACTTCAATGTAATCATCCCAGAATGCAAACATTTGGGAAGTTGCTTTTGCAAAATTGCTGAATCTGTGCATTGCATCTTGTATATTCTTGAGGGCATCACTGAGCTGGGAAAGTGCTGCTGTTAGGCTTGTTGCATCATTGTTTGATGCCACATTTTGACATTCCTGGAACTTGCTGTTGATGAGGTCTACATCACAATCAATCTAATTGTCTTGTACCCAGTTACAAAATGCCTGCCACCTCAGTCTGGACTGAGCCCGCATTACAAGTTTGTGGGCCTCACTCCACGGTTGTATGATTTGCCTTTAAGTAGATCTGTTTTTTATTTATCAGCTTTTGATGACCGGGTAAGTACATTAGGCAATAATCCTGCCTATTTTCAGATACGATCCAGGAGAGTACAAAGTAAAATCTTACAAACAGTCACAGGTAGCATACAATCAGAACAAGACAGCTTCCAAACAGGTATCCACACAGGGATAGTTGGAAGAGTATACATAATAAGCAGATCCATCCACGCAGGGATGAGTAAAATCTTACAAACAGTCACAGGTATCATACAATCAGAACAAGACAGCTTTCGAATAGGTATCCATGCAGGGATAGTTGGAAGAGTATACATAAGAAGCAGGTCCATCCATGCAGGGATGAGAAGTCAATTGTGGGCAAGCCCAGTGATACACTTGAAGCCTAGGGAAACAGTAGTCCAGGCAAGCAAAAGCAAGAGCAGAAGGTCAAGCATTGTTAGTTACAGTCACAAGTATCAAGCTCATGGAGGTGAGAAAAAAGTGCAGTTTTAAAGGAGGTGTGAGATAAGGAGCACTTTAAGTGGGGAGGCAGGGAATTCCAGAATTTGAGAGTGAAATTAGAAAAAGCTTGTTCCCTCATTTCAGTTGAGCAGAACAGGAAAGAGAGTAGCTGAGCATCTGAGGACCTCATAGGGTGGGAGTGATGCATGGGGGAAAGCATAACCCCTAGAGAGTCAGGTCAGGGATATCTAGTCAAAGAGTCTATGAAACATCTCAGTGAGTGGGAGTGATGGGAACTGAGGGACAGCCAGTGCAAGGCAGAGTAGAGTGGACAGTGGTGCGTTAGGTGCAGTGCTGAAAGAGCAAATCTGCAAATGTTGTTGTAAGCGGTGTCCCACTTGCAAAGAGCACCAGCAATGGCCTGGGTAAAGATGGGGAGAGCATACAGAAGTCTGGGGAGCAGGACCCCCTGGCTACAGAGATCCTTGCAGCAGGGGTTATGAATTGATATACACTATAGGAAGCACCAATCTTGAAGTTAACAGATTTACATACCTTGTTTATGTGAGAGGAGAAGTCAAGTATGGGATCAAGTGGCACTCCCAGGTATTTAATCGAGTTGGTGGTTGAGATTTCTGATCCATCATAACAAAGTACGCGAAGCTTGGGAGACACGGCATGGACTTTCCAAGAGGACCCAAAAGCATAGCCTGGGTATTAGGCAAATTGAGTATTAAAGAGTTGGAAGAGAACCAAGATTGGAGCTGGGTGAACGCTGATGTCAAATGGGCATTGAGGTCATTGATGGAACTAGAGGCAGCACAGAGAACCAGGTCATCAGCATACATAATGGACCAGCAGTGGGGAATAGAAGTGGGAATATTACTAACAAATATAGAGAAGAGCTTCCTGTGTTTCTACCATACACCTGTGATCCTATGAGGATGTCTTCAAAACCACTCTCTTCATACTTCTTTCCTGTGCAATGTGGAAACCACCCATTCTCAAGACTGTTTTCTGAAATTCCTTTGGGCACCTCCACCGAATCCTTTTGGCCTTACAATATATAACCTAGTCAAATGTCAAGACACTGTAATCTTGGCCAAGTGTCCTAGACATCTTGCAGACTTTCTTCCTTACAGTGAAAACTGTACTCCATTTAGTAGTTGATGCTGGCAGCATTGGATAGTACCCGACAGATGTTACTGTTGGTATGGTAGATGAAATCATCTCATTAAAAGCTGTCCATCCTGGTACTTATTGACCTTTCACCTTTTCAAACTCAACCTCAAATAGCCTGGTTGGGCAGCATCTTAGAATTAGCCATTGCAGATCAAGGTTGGCGGCTTGTCAACAAGCCTCACCATCAGTATACCAGTTACTTTTTACTTTTCCCACAAGATTTGGTGTAGGGTGTCTGCCATAAGGACTGTACTCCAAAATGGCTTGGCACATTGCAGGAGTTTCAAGTGATCATGTTTGTGGTGCTATTTTCTTTGTTTGAGCCTGGGATGCCACTGTGCCAAAGCTGCCTTCTGGAATTGTGGGAGTCTGACGCTGATATACTACCACAGCTGTAGCATGGGTTGTGTGCTTTCCATCTAACGTTTCCTCATTTATATCATTATTGTCAGCAGCAAATTGAACAAAACTCCCCATGCTTTATGTTTGATGGAATTATGATATTGTCCTTGCAGCTTTTTCATGCTGATCCATTGCAATAGCTGTGTCAATTCTCTCTAGGGCTTCATAACTGACACAGTGTGCTAGCTTGTGCATCATTGTTACTACCTGTTTAGTGCCTGTCAAATGGCGTATGGGAACTGCAAGCCCAACATGTTTAGATATATGCTTTGCACCTCTGGATACTATATGAATAAAGTCCTAACAAACTGATAATATCTGTCTATGGAGGGTCTTCTTAGTGGCTGTTACTAAAGGACAGCCATCTTCAATAGGTTCATCACCAATATCCCCTTGGAATACACGTTTCAGGAACCTATACACATGGTTAGGAATCATGTCTAATGCTTGTTCTAAATCGTTAGTGGGATTATCCATTGGATTGATATCCAGTCCCTCACACATTTTGAGTTCACTACAGGAGGACCTATGCTGCATGAAACAGCGTAGATGCGGTTGAATATTTATCTTTATTTTCAGAAGTAGGGAGCGGGTTTTCCTCTTTATACTGTTGCTTTGAATGCAACCAGGAAGCTATGTTGATATCTTCCAAAGACACAGCACTGCTATACACAAGCTCTGATTTACTTGGGTCATGCTGCATTTGAAAACGATTTGGTCACCAAAATAGTTTGTCTCTTCTTTAACGTCTCACTTTGGTAACTCTCACCGCTAGGAACTTTGCCTTTCAGAATATCCCAGTATCTCTCTAACAGGTAAGGCATGGACAAGGCTTTTCTGCTGATAACAGTGCAATTCTCAATTTCATAAATCAGTTCACTGAAACATACTTTATACAAAGATTCATCTTCCTTGTCACTGGACAGTGAAAATTTTGTCTGTATGTTTCTTTTGCTGGTGAAAGTACTATGGTAGTCTTTGTGGTACTTTGCTTCAAATGCAATTAAGTCCAGCCCAGCTATTTGCTTTAAGACTGTGTCATCTTCTCTGGCTTCAGCCACATCAAACAGAATTTCTTGCTCTCTGAAGGTTACAAATCAATCTGTGATAGATTTTTGTTCTTTTTGTGATACATCTTATGAACATATGAAAAAAGCCAGCAGATACAGGCCAAAAAGTTCTATTTTATTTGCTTGAAGTTGCAGCTCATGGTTTATATCAGTACTGCCACCCCCCCTTCTTTGTTAACACTAAAGCTCTCCTCCAATCTCTGTGAGACCAGCTCCTCTGGGAGTATGTTCCATGCTGCCACCACTCTTTCTGTGAAATATTGTCTTCTCAGTTCCCTCTTGAATCCTCCTCCCTCCTGCTTCATACTATGGCCCCTAGTGATCCCCCCTCTCTTCAATTGAAACATTTCCCCGGTGCTGAGCCTATTTATGCCCTTCAGGTACTTGAAAGTCTGAATCATATCTCCCCTGTCCCTTCTATCCTCCAGGGAGTACATATTTAGCTCCTTCAGTCTCTGCTTGTAGGGCTTATCTCCTATCCACCTAATCAGTTTGGTCACCCTTCTCTGGTTCCCCTGCAAGAGCTTGATGTGCAGCCTTACCAGTGATCTGTACAGTGGCAGGATCACCTCTGCATTCCTTGAAGTGATCCCTCTTGCAATACACCCTAGCATTTTGTTGGCCTTGGCCACTGCCAACCTGCACTGTTCTGAGTGTTTCATATTCCCTGTGACCACCACCCCAGATTCCTTTCCTCCTCCATGGCCTTTAACCTCTCCTTCCCATATGTCCAGTTTCTCCAAATCCTTGTGTAGCACCCTCCCTTCCTTTTCAGAATCCATCACAGCAACAATTTTGGTGTCATCGGGGAACAAGCTTATCTTGCCCTCCACCCCTTCTGCTATATCCACTATGTAGATGTGGAATAGGACAGATCCAAGGACTGAGCCCTGTGGGACACTGCTGATGACTGCCTGGGGTGTTGAGAGTTCCTCCCCTACTACCACCCTTTGTTTCCTGTTTTCCAACCAACTTTCCACCCACCTAACCAGTTTTTGCCCTGTTCCCATGCCCTTGAGTTTACTTATCAGTCTGCCCTGTGGCACTGATTCAAAGGCTTTACTGAAATCCAGATACAGGACATC
Source organism: Neoceratodus forsteri (assembly GCA_016271365.2). Lineage (NCBI taxonomy): Eukaryota > Metazoa > Chordata > Ceratodontiformes > Ceratodontidae > Neoceratodus > Neoceratodus forsteri. The sequence continues at coordinate 1,535,006,091 of CM057456.1, forward strand.
AGCCACCTTTCCCTCATCCAGTGACCTAGTCACTCAGTTGAAGAATTCAACCAGGTTTCTTTGGCAGGACCTCCCATTGATGAATCCATGTTGTGAGTCATCCCCCAGCCCATGTTCTTGCATGAATTTCACCAACCGTTCCTTTAGAATGGTCTTCATCAATTTCCACACTAAGGATGTGGGGCTGACTGGCCTGTAGTTTCCTGGCTTGTTCCTGGGGCCACTGTTATGTATGAGTATCATGTGGCCAATCTCCAGTCAAGTGACACACATCCTGTCCATAGGGAGGTGTTGAATACATCCATTTGGGGTGCTGCCAGTCCCTCTGGTAGTTCCCTTAGCTCTCTCAGATGTATCCCATCTAGACCTGGAGCCTTGTCCACCCTAAGAGATCTTAGGGCATCCAACACCCTTTTCTCTGGAATCTCAATATCTGTTATCCTCTCCCCTCCGACTGTCCCGCCCCATCCTTCCTCAGAGGGATGGGCACATCCTTCTCCCTTGTGAATGAGCAGAAGTACTCATTTAGTACCTCTGCCTGATATGCCCCCTTTACTGTCCATCCTCCATTGCTGTTCTTAATCCTGGCAATCTGTTCCTTACTTTTCCTTTTTTCCTTGACATATTTAAAAACTCTTTCTCCCCCTTCCTAATCCCCTGTGCCAGTCTTAGCTCCTTTGTGGCCTTGGCTGCCCTCACTACCATGGTCATCTCTCTGGATTTTGTGATTTACTCCTCCCTGTCTACCTCACTACATGTCTTTTTAATGGTTTTAAAAGCTGCCCTTTTTTCCCTCACTTGCCCTTGCACCTCTTTTCTCCACCAGCTAGGCTTTCTGGACCTAGAATTTTTACTAATGCTCTTTGTACAAGAGTTTGCCACCTCCAGAAGGCCCTTTTTTTAGGATTACCCACTTTTGGTTTGTGTCCATCTCTGACCTGATGGTGGTCACATGCCCTCCAACTATGGCTGCCATTCTGCTGAGTTCAGCCCTCCTGAAATCCACAACCTTGGTTTTGTTAGCCTTCCCCTAACTACCCTTGTCTAATGAGAACCACACCATTTTTTGGTCACTTCCGGCCAGGGGGGCCTCAACCCTAACATCTTACACCTGGTCGCCATCTGCTATGATCAGGTCCAAGATATTCCCCTCCCTAGTAGGTTCTGTCACGTGTCAAAAATCAGGGTAATTTGTGAGGTAAATGCCAAGATATAGCAGTCAATAGGGAGAAGGGCAGGGGTAAATGGAGAAAAAGACAAAGGCAGTAGGGACAGGGATGGGGCAAAAAGAAATAAAGCCATAAAAAAATGAAAGGTAATGAGTACCAATGCCCATAGTCTAGGTAAAAAGCTCCCTAAAATGGTGGCTTTGATGGAAGAGGGATGCCTGGATATTGTGGCAGTCACAGAAACATGGTACATGGAAAAACCATGACTGGGATGTCAACATACCAGGGTACACAATCTACAGGAGGGACAGGGAGGGACAGGGAGGGAAGAAGAGGAGGAGGAGGAGCTCTCTATGTAAGGGAAGGAATCAAAGCAACAGAGCTAAAGGGTAAACAGGGAGGAGAGGAGGCACTGTGGGTCACCCTGGAGACTGGAAATGGCTCCACAATCCACACAGTGGTTGTATACAGACCCCCGTCTCAGGGGGAGGAAATGGACAAGGAAATGATAGAAGGCATCCTTGGGATGGCAGAGAAAGGGGAGATATTGCTGATGGGGAACCTGAATATGCCAGATGTTGACTGGAGCACCTTTGCTGCAGCCACATCCAAGAGCAGGACCATTCTTGATGCACTACAGGGGGCATGCCTCAGACAGCTAGTTTTGCAACACACTTGGGAGAGAGCAATCTTAGACTTGGTACTCTCAAATGGGGATGGAGAGAAGATCTCCGATCTTGAAGTGGGTAGCCATCTGGGAACAAGCGACCACCAAACAGTGTGGTTCACGATAAACTTAGCTGTAGAGTCAAGCCACACAAAAGTGAAGGTACTGGACTTCAGGAGGGCTGATTTTGTCAAAATGGGAGAGTGCCTCAGAAAAGCATTAGCAAACAGGCAAGAAGGTGGGGTGGAGCAACAATAGGGAAACATCAAAACCGCCATCACACAGGCAACAAGCCTTTGTGTGAAGCAAATAAACAAATCAAAATGAAAGAAAAAACTATTATGGTTCTCAAAAGAAGTGGTGGGGAAGGTAAGGGAGAAAAAGATAGCATTCAGGAAGTATAAGGAAACACAGAAGGCGCAGGATAGAGAACTGTACCAGTTAAAACAGAAGGAAGCAGGTAAGGCAGTCAGAATAGCAAAGGCCCAAACTGAGGAAAAGATAGCCAACTTGGTTAAGAAGGGGGATATAACCTTTTATAGGTACATTAGGGAGCAAAGAAAGACTAAGGCAGGGATACTGAGGCTGAACAAAGACAAAGGTGGTTGGGCAGAGAGCGACAGTGAAAAAGCAGGGATACTGAACAAATACTTCTGTTCAGTATTCACAATGGAAAAGCAGGGGAAAATACCTAATTCGGTCAATAGATGGGGGGTTGATATTAGTCCTTTCACAGAAGAAAGAGTTCTGAAAGAACTCTTAAAACTGAAGGTAGATAAAACAGTGGGGCCTGATGGGATTCACCCCAGAATTCTAAAAGAACTAAGGGAAGAACTAGTAACACCACTGACTACCCTTTTTAAATAAATCATGGGAGGATGGTTTGGTACCTGAGGACTGGAGGAGGGTGGATGTGATTCCCCCTTCACAAAGGTGGGAGCAAGACAGAGGCAGAAAACTGCAGACCTGTCAGTTTGACCTCAGTGCTAGGAAAAATGATGGAATCACTTCTGAAGGAAAGAATTGTTGAGTACCTAGAGGCCAGTGGGGTACAGGACCCAAGGCAGCATGGATTTATAGCAGGAAGGTCATGTCAGCTAAATCTAATTGATTTCTTTGACTGGGTGACCAAAGCAGTAGACCAGGGAGGGGCTGTGGACATGGCCTACCTAGACTTTAGCAAGGCATTTGACACAGTCCCACACAAAAGATTAATAAACAAATTAGCCAGCCTGGGAGTGGATCCCAGGGTGGTAGCCTGGGTAAAACACTGGTTGGACAACAGGACACAGCGGGTAATAGTAAATGGAGTCTACAGTGAAGAAAGGAGGGTTATTAGTGGGGTACTGCAGGGTTCAGTACTGGGGCTGGTCCTTTTTAATGTCTTTATAAGTGACATTGCAGAGGGACTGGAAGGGAAAGTATGTCTCTTTGCAGATGACACAAAGATCTGCAACAGGGTTGATACACAAGGTGGGGTGGAAAGGATGAAAAGGACTTGGCAAGGTTGGAGGAATGGTCAAATGTATGGCAGCTTAGATTCAATGCAAAGAAGTGCAAAGTAATGCACCTGGGGGAAAAAAAACAGGGGAAGAGTACACAGTGGGGGGTGAGATACTGACAACAACAAAAATGGAAAGGGACCTGGGGGTAGTCATATCAGATGACCTAAAGGTGGGCCAGCAATATGAAAAGGCAGTAAGAAGGGCTGGGGGGATACTGGGATGCATAGCAAGAGGCATCACCAGTAGAAAACTAGAAGTTGTTGGCTCTCTGTACAGACAGTTGGTAAGAACACATCTGGAGTACTGTGTACAGTTCTGGAGACCCCATCTCCACAAAGACATAGACAGGGTGGAGGCTGTCCAGAGGAGGGCAACCAAAATGATGCAGGGTCTGCATCAGAAGACATATGAAGAATGTCTAAAGCAACTAAAGATGTATAGCCTTGAGGAAAAGAGGGAGAGGGGGGACACGATAGAAACTTTCAAGTACCTCAAGAGAATCAACAAAGTCTAAGAGGGTAGCATCTTTCAGAAAAAGAGATGTGCAAAAACAAGGGGGCACAATTTGAAGATAGAGGGGGGATGGCTCAGAGGTAATGTGAGGAAGTATTTCTTCACAGAGAGGGTTGTGGATACATGGAACAGCCTTCCTGAGGAGGTCGTAGAGTCAAAAACAGTGGGGGAATTCAAGAATGCATGGGACAGACATAACGCAATTTTAGTGGGGGGTAGGAGAAAGTAGGCTGTTGGTTAACTAGGATCTGCAGCTTATCCTTTAGGTAGGGAAATGGGCAGACTAGGTTGTCCAAACAGTCCTTATCTGCCGTCATATTCTATGTTTCCATGTGTTGAGTGAGGAAGATGTCCTGGAAACTATCTAATAAGACCTGTTTCCTTGTGCTACTTGTGGTCATTGTGTTCCAGTCTACCCCCAGTAGATTGAAGTCACTGACCACCACCGCCCTTCCCTTCTGGCAGTGCTTGATGGCATTTGCCACCAGCTCCTGGTCGCCATCTTCCTCCTGGGATGGAGGTCAGTATGCCACCCCTCATCTAACCTTCTCCCCTTTTGCATTCTGAATGCTGACCCACAAGATCTCCACTTTCCACTCCTCCCCTTCCTCCCTGCTGGCCACTAATCCCTTCCTTAAGTAAAGAGATACCCCCACCCCATCACACCCTCTATCCCTTCTATACAGGCTATATTCCAGAATTGTTAGGTCCCAGTCCTGGTTCTGGTTGGCCCATGTCTCTGTGATGGCAGCTATGTCTATTTTCCCTTCTGCCATCAGCAATTGGAGTTCTGGTATTTTATTCCCTAAGCCCCTAGCATTCAGGGACACCACCCTCCAGTCATACCCTGTTCCTTGCTTGCTCCCCTCTTGGTCCCTAACCTTTCCCTTGGTTAAACTTTTTCCTAACTCCCTATTGCCATCCTGGGGGAGGGCAGGATACTTCCCATACCTTTTGCCACCTTGAGTTTACTTTGCCTTAACCCCCATCTTCAGTTTAAATTATACATGCTTTTAATAAACTCCCCCAGCTTCCTTTTTAGGACTGCTGATCCCTCCATGTTGAAGTGCAGTTGTCTGGGGCATAAAGGCTCTTGTCTTCCCATGTTTACCACCAGCCCAAACCCCATCTTCTTACACCAGTCTGTCAGAACCTTCTGGCATATTATACACAAATTCCAGTTAACAGGCTGGCAAGTCAATCACCTACTCTGTGAGCTTGAACTCTGACCAGTATCAGTAGAAGAGCCAGGAATTTTCTTCCTTGACCTTCAGAATGCTTGAGATTTGTTTCGTTGGACAGGACTGATGACATTATGCATGATAATGTACTGCAGGCAGAGCTAATAATGTATCTAATGGCTGTAATCACTGATAAACATGGTCTTTTCTCACAAGGCATGTATTATAAAATGTCTTTAGTCCTCCAGGGGTTGCAGTCCTCAAGTGTTCCTGTGTTGTTATTTAGCAGATGATACACTTGGACCAGTCACTAGTGAGGCATTGTTTTTTGTGAGAAGGGTCAAAGTCTCAGCAGGGTCTTCAGCCATTTTGTTGCCTCTCAATTGTTGTTATCACCTGAAAAAAAAGAGAAACGCTATTAGAAATATGTTCATTAGTACATTATTCATCTTGTAAAATTATAAAAAGAAAGCATCCTTTGTCCATACTTTATAGCTGTACAACATGATGTTGAAATAAACTATTTTTGTTTCTAAATTATATAGTGTGAGAGGTTCATAAATTACACATATAGACAAAACAATAAGCAGGGAACATACTTAAAGTAAATTTGCCATAATGAAAACAATATAGGATGAAAACACTGTAAAATTATACACATCTTAAAGGAGATTCATTATTTTGACTTTTTCAAGAAATTTGTTAAGGCAATTTGACATGATTTAGAAAAGCATCCATCTTTCTTAAAGTTACTACTGCATAATATCACATCCCCCCTAAAATCACTCTTGGGAGTTCATCCCTGCATAAAAAAGTGTTAAACCTTTTCTGTAGGGCGGGTGCTACCAATTTCAAATTTAGGTGGGGTTTTCCATGTGGGCCCCCAGACTATTTTAAAAATAAACTTAATAAACTAATACTGACTGGAACAAATTTATTATGTTATGGATAAATGTTAGGAGCTTAAATAGGCAACTGCTGTATGCTCCTGCTTTGTACCTTAGTATATGTATGCTGCCACTCCTGCCAGGGTCTTCTGTAAGGTGTGCACTGTTTATAACAGTGTTTGTCATTTTCTAACTGACCTACCCTGTTGTACACACCTTTATCAATTCTGTAAATTTGCTTCATGTCTATTGCTGGAGGATTGTTTGACAAATATGTCTCCTCTTGTATAACTGAGCTTTTCAATATTTTTCCAATATGTTGGGGACACATTCCAAGTCTAAAGTTATGTTAAAGTTCTGCTTAAGAAATACTGCTGCTGGACAGAGAGCCTTGTCTTATCTGGCTGCTGGACAAAGAGCCTTGTCTTATCAGGCTATTAGCCACTGCAACCTCTTACCTTCTCAAATCACTGAGGCTAATCATATTCCATCCTTCTGCTCCAGAATTTGTCAATGTTTGGTTGATAATTGTAACTGCAATTGTGTCTAATTGTTTTAAATTGTCACGCACTGGTTATTCTTGGTTTGTATTTTTTGTATTTTGTATTTTGCACAAGGTGGGGTGGAAAGGATGAGAAGGGACTTGGCAAGGTTAGAGGAATGGTCAAACGTATGGCAGCTTAGATTCAATGCTAAGAAGTGCAAGGTAATGCACCTGGGAAACAAAAACCCAGGGGAAGAGTACACAATGGGGGGTGAGATACTAACAACAACAAAAATGGAAAGGGACCTGGGGTAGTCATATCAGATGACCTAAAGGTGGGCAAACAATGTGAGAGGGCAGCAAGGAGGGCTGGGGGGATACTGGGATGCATAGGGAGAGGCATCACCAGCAGAAAACAGGAAGTTATTATCCCTCTGTACAGACAGTTGGTGGGACCCCATCTGGAGTACTGCGTGCAGTTCTGGAGACCCAATCTCCTCAAGGATATAGACAGGATGGAGGCTGTCCAGAGGAGGGCAACTAAAATGGTGCAGGGCCTGCACCGGAAGACATATGAAGACAGACTTAAGGGGCTGAATATGTATAGCCTCGAGGAAAGGAGAGAGAGGGGGGACATGATAGAAACTTTCAAGTATCTCAAGGGAATCAACAAAGTCCAAGAGGGTAGCATCTTTCAAAAAAAGAGGTGTGCAAGAACAAGGGGGCACAATTTGAAGATAGAAGGGGGGCAGCTCAGAGGTAATTTAAGGAAGTATTTTTTCACAGAGAGGGTTGTGGATGCATGGAATGGCCTTCCGGAGGAGGTTGTGGAGTCAAAACAGTGGTGGAATCTAGCACGCATGGGACAGTCATAAGGCAATTCTAGGGGGTTGGGATAGGAAGAAGTAGGCTGCTGGTTAACTAGGATCTGCAGCTTATCCAATAGGTAGGGAAATGGGCAGACTGGGTGGGCCAAGCGGTCCTTATCTGCTGTCAAAATCTATGTTTCTATGTTTCTATGTTTCTATTCCGTACAACTGTTCACTTGTGAAAATGGGCTATTTAGCTCATCTTACTCTCCAGTGTAAAAAATAAATGTAGTGAAATCAAAAATATTTTCCAGATCCTTTACCACATCCACAGCTCAAAGTGTTTGCGCATTTAAAGATGGTAAGAGAGTGTCAACACTTGTCAGTGATGACCCATGCAAAGTTGGTTCAACAATTAGTACCTCTGTCTTACCTGGGTTGAGACAGCCAGTTGAAGGCCACCTAATCATTGGATCCAACCAAATTACTGGATCAACCTTGACCACACTAATGTTAAGACCCAATGAGAACACCAGGTTCAGCATGTGATTTTGCAAGTGGGTAACAGTGGCAACTGCCTGTATAAGGCCCAGTAATGACATCAACTGGAGGAGCTGTGGACCAAGTGACTCCAGACAGTCGGGAGTTCCTGGGCTACTGTGTTGTTCTAATATATATTTTAAATCTTGCACCTTAGAGTGTGGTTGTGTTTTACCTTGAGCCCTACTAGCCAATTAAACTGGAAGTAGGAAGGGGGGCTGGTAGTTCTTTAACATTGCCTGATGAACTGCCGGTCAATTTATTTTAGATATTTTTCTCAATAGAGCTACTAATGGTGTTATTAACGGCCAAAGTCATGCATGAATGACTCTCACCCTTAAAACTAACACTGATTAAACAGTGTGGGGCTTGCCATTGCACCTCTGTGACCTGAGACACTTCCGGAGTGCCAGGGGAGATAAAATCAGCCCTGCTGTGAGCAGGGCTAGCCGGGCAGGGCACGCAACATCACATTGCTGAGATGTACAGAGACACAAAGCATCTGTGTGTCTGCTGTGTCCACTGGGGACACGGGGACCTCAGAATACCAGACAAAGTACAATCATAGCACCAGGAAAGGAATTGGATACAAAGAAAAGTAAGTGAAAGTCTGACCCATAAAAAATAATATCTTAAAATGGTGCAACAAAAGAGGAAAAGGAAAAAGAACCAAACTGCATGTGCCCAATGTAAAATGTACTCTGAAGAAGTTAAATGCGAGGACTTTATATGTCACAAATGCATGTTGATAACAACGTTACAAAGGGAAACTGAACAGCTGCACAAAAGGGTAGAAGTCCATAAAGAAATAAGAGAATTAGAAGCATTCATAGATACAATAGCTGAAGACATTAGAGGGAAAACACAGGAGAAGGAATTATGTAAAAGTACAGAGAAACCAAGTGCATTAGAAGAAGGTAAAGAAAGTGAAGGGTGGGCTATGGAACAAAAACAAAACAGAAAGTGAAGAGGAGAACAGTTGTACACAAGTACACCTACTGAGGTACAAAATAGGTCTGATATATTGAATCCAAGTCTGGAGAACAAGGTGAGAATGCAGACGGGAAAATAAATTTTAATACCAACGATTAAAATACAGTTAAAAGTCAGATTATAGATGAAACAGCCAGGGGGTTAGTAAAAGACAACAAACCAGGTTCAAAAGCCCCCACTGCAAAAGAAGGAAATGCCACAAACAGATTTAAAAGATGAACACATAAAGTGGGAAAAGGAGAAATATTTCCTTGTAACTGAGGACTCTATCACAAGGGGCATAGACTCACTAGTATGCAAAGGAAGGAAAATGCATACAACAGTGAGCACACTATCAGGGGTACAGATCACCAACATAGATAAAATGCTAGATGGATTAATGGAGGGTATGGAAAACCCCTGGTAATATTACATGTAGGAACTAATGATGTGGGAAACCGCAAAGAGTCCATTAAAGAGGACTATCAAAACATAGTTAAAAGGATCAGAGACAAGGAGGGGGAAATCATCATCTCTGGCATACTTCCAGTCAACGGAAGACACGGACACAAGAAAGTAGAAATAGATAGGATGAATATGTGGTTCCTGTCCTACTGTAAACTAAATAACATTGGGTTCATGGATAATGCTACCACCTTCAGTAATAAGTTAATATGTAAACAAGATGGACTGCACTTGAATAGAGCTGATGCGCGAATACTGGGCAAAAAAATGAATGACGTCATTGCATTTCATTTAAACTGGCAAAGGGGAAGGACAGGTACCAAATTCACAAGTGAACAACAATGATCCATAGAAAGGATGGAGAGGTGTCCTAATAAATGCTAGAAGCATGGTAAATACATTTGAAGAAAGTCAGCAATTATTAGTTACCAACAACATATAGATTGCATTAATACACTGAAACCTGGTGGGAAACGGACGATGAGTGGGATAAAAACACTGAAGGATTCAACCTATTTTCCAAGTCTAGGGTGCACAGGAGAGGAGGAGTATAGCCATATATAAAGATAATGCAATAAAATGTGAAGAAATTAAAAGAGAGGAGGACAGTTTAGAGATGCTGTGGGTAAAATTAATACCACATGCTTCACCTAAAATAAAATTAGGTCTACTGTATAGGCCCCCCTCATCAACACAGACAGTGATGCATTGATAGTAAACCACATAGTAAATACAGATCCAGCAGAAAGGGTAATGCTTATGGGGGATTTCAACCTGCCAGATATTAACTTGGAAAAACTGAGGGGTACTACAGGAACCGAGAAACAATTCTCAAATGTAATAGAGCAGGTTGGACTTGAGCAAAAAGTACAGGACAAAAGTAGAGCAGGTAATACCCTAGATATCATCTTAACAAAAATAGAGGACACTATAAATGAGGTAGTGGTGAATAGCCCTCTTGGGAATAGTGACCACCAGACAGTATAGTTTAAAATCGAGGACCTACATATAGAAACGAAGAGTGGTAAGGCTAGTGTATTAAACTTCAGTACGGTGGACTTTACCTCCGTGAAAAATAGTATGGCTCTGTGGGAGTGGACAAAAGACTTCAAATATAAATCAGTAAATGAAAAATGGGAGACCACGATAGAGAAAATAAGGAATGAATCTCATAAATACATACCCGGGAAAATGAAATACAGTAATGGTGGCTAAATCCATGATTAAAGAGACTAATAAAACAAAAAAACAAACAGTATAAAAAAAAAAAGCCATAATATAGTTATGTTAAGGAAATACAGAAATCTGGTCAGGGAAGTAAAGAGGGCTATAAAAAAAAAGCAAAATCAGAATATAAGATCAAGTTAGCAGCACAAGTCAAAGATAATTATAAAAACCTTTTATACTTACATTAACAATAAAAAGAAGGGTCCAAATAATATAGGCCCCTTTATAAATAAAGTGGGATATCCAACCAATAATAAAGGAACAGCTGATATTCAAAATAAATATTTCTGCTCAGTCTTTAACAAAAGCACTACACAATACAAAGGAGATGGTAATAAATCAGAACCATGACACATACAAATAAAAGTGGAGGAAGTACTGAATAGATTTCGGAAAGTTAATATAAATAAATCACAAGGACCAGATGAAATACATCCTAGGGTAATCCAAGAACTCTCACAATATATAGCTCCACCACTTACTTATATCTTTCAGGCCTCTCTGGACAGAGGGGGTGTGGCACAGGGGTGGAGGGAAGCCACAGTGGTGCCCATACTGAAAAAGGGTTCAAAAACCAAACCTGAGAACTTTAGACCAGTGAGTTTAACTTCTGTAATGGGGAAAATATTAGAGGGTATACTAAAAGAACAGAGACTCTTACACCTGGAACAGACTAACTCACAGGACCCAGTGCTACATGGGTTCAGAAAGGCTAGATCATGCCAAACAAACTTGTTGGTGTTCTACGTAAATGTAAGTAAAGCACTAGATGAAGGTAACTCAGTGGATGTAGTCTTCTTAGACTTCTCAAAAGCATTTGACAAGCTACCACATGCAGAATTACTAAATACACTCAGGAACTTAAAACTGGATATAAACATAACCAACTGGATAGGAGCATGGTTGGGAATGAGAAGGCAGAGAGTAATAGTACATGGAGAACTATCTGAGTGGGCCCAGGTGACCAGTGGAGTCCCTCAGGGCTCTGTACTGGGACCATGCCTTTTCAATATTTATGTTACATCATTAAGGATATACCATCAGAATGTTTGGATAACACAATTTGTGGACGACTGTAGGGTAGGAGCTATCACTAACAAAAACAATAATAGCATGATACTACAAGAAGCCCTGGATAACATTTACAAATGGACTGTCACAAGCAAATTAGAACTGAATATGGCTAGATGCACTGTAATGCATATGGGGAGGCAAAATAGACAAACCACCTACAAAATAGGAACTATTGGACATGAGGAAACAACCTAAGAAAGAGATCTAGGAGTCATAATCATTTCAGATCTGCAATTCAGTGCACACTGTGAAAAAATAACTAGGAAGGCAAACCAAACCTTAAACTGCATACTAAGGCACATAGGTAGCAGGGATAGTAGGATTTTAATGTCACTCTACGGAGCCCTGGTGAGACCAAACCTGGAATACTGTACTCAGGTGTGGGCACCCTATAAAAGAGGGGACATCCAAAAATTGGAGAGTATCCACAGAAGGGCAACAAAAGCAGTAAGCGGACTACAGAAAAACAAGAGGAGATATGTGCATGCTATATAGGACCATGCAAGACAGTACACTGTGGGAAGAACTAAGGTTGACCCTAAAGAACTCTAGATATGAATCAAGGGGGCATCCATTACAACTAACAATGAGTAAATGGAACCTGTTAAAAAAGAAACATTGGTTTAGTCAGAGGGTGGTCCCCCTGTGGAACATACTTCCATTAGAGGTGGTTACAAGTAGAACTATGGATACCTTTAAAAAAAGACTGGATGAGTTCTTAAACAGTGGAAAAAGATTACCTGCTCAAGGTTTTTAAGAGGCAAGCATTAAGGATGAAAGTCTATGTAGCTTGTACATACCTGTGATACCTATTATCATTGACCCAGGCATTCAAAGCCCTCAGCACCAAAAGTCTGAGAGTTTGTAGCACCTGGTCAGTCATGAAATCTGCCAAGTCCTGCAGAAAATCATCCCCAGATCCCCAAGGCTGGTATATAAGAATGTCCCTGCACCTTACACCTGACCCACCTCTAATTACCACACACTCAAAAAGACTTGGATGTTCCCATAAGGTAAGCTGTGAGTTGCAAAACAATCTAAAAAAATTGGGTCAACTCCCCCCACACGCCTTTCTACCTCAGGCAGTGTACCATACAGTACCCAGACAGAATCAATGCCTCCAGTACAGAACCGGAGTCATCACCCAGCCTGGTCTCCATTAAACAAAGAAGGTCAGCTGAAGAATCAGTGATGAAATCCTTCATCACAGCTGTTTTGCTCATCACTAACCCCACGTTGCAAAGAAAGGCCCAAATGGGAGACGCAGACTAAGCTGGCCTGATTACTGATTGCCTGATAATACTTGGCGAGGCCCTAGGGAGGGAAAAAGACAAAGAAAATCCCTTTCCTGATTCCTTTTCCTCTCCACATGTCTCTGTGACCTCACTGTCCTAATCCTGCCCCCTCCATCATCCATCCCCAGACCCCACCTGCAGCCATTGTGTCATCCCTGAAGAATACCTAACCTTGTATAGTGGCTGATGATCACTAAAGGCAAGGCCAACAGGGATCCTTCAAAGGGGCAGAGCTGACACAAGTGATGTGTGGAATTGAAAAAAACAGGTTTAGACATCCTACCTACTCAGATCCCTACCCCACACCACACTAAAGTACCCCCTTACCCCTTAAACATAAAACAATTTACCTTACCAAAAAGGTCTGAACACCACCCACTACCCCTGTTCAATACCCAGACACACAATCTTATGAAAAATGTCTTAACACCACCAACTCCTCTCATTCACTACCTAGACACACAACCTAACAGAACATACACACTAGCTCATGCACAGTGCCCCATTCACACAATAAAACTATAGTATCCAGTAAAATGACCAGCCAAAGTGTACCTTGCAAGGTTCAAAAAAGAATAACAATAATATGCACATCCAAGGATCAGAAAAATGTCAGAAGTCTCATCACCTCTCTGCCACTGAGATGGAAACTGTCCGAGTATGCACAGAGTGATGAATTTTGACAGTGAGATTCCAGGAAAAAGTTTGCTTCTGAAGCATCCAGTACACTTTGGCCTTCTGTCACCAAGCTAGAGAGAAACAGTAATTTTGCTAGCAGTGTAGAAAAGTCTGTTATGGGCTCAGAGAGCCAACCGTAGTGCTCTCTCACAGCACTCTAGTCCTCCTTTGCAAAGCTAGCCAGTGATAGAATATCTCAAACCCCACGAATAGACAGATGACTGTCTTGCAGTCAGTCTTTGACTACCACCACCAGCCCACTCATTCACCATAGACCATGGGGGTAATAGCTGGAGATAGAAACATAGAAACATAGAAACATAGACTTTGACGGCAGATAAGGACCACTTGGCCCACCCAGTCTGCCCATTTCCCTACCTATTGGATAAGCTGCAGATTCTAGTTAACCAACAGCCTACTTCTTGCAACCCTGCACTGTAATTGCCTTATGTCTGTCCCATGCATGTTTGAATTCCCCCACCGTTTTAGACCCCACAACCTCTCCAGGAAGGCGGTACCATACGTCCACCACTCTCTCCGTGAAAAAGAATTTCCTCACATTACCCCTGAGCTGTCCCCCCTCTAACTTTAAATTGTGCCCCCTTGTTCTTACACATCTCTTTTTCTGAAAGATGCTACCCTCCTGGACTTTGTTGATTCCCTTGAGGTACTTAAAAGTTTCTATCATGTCCCCCCGTCCCTCCTTTCATCAAGGGTATACATATTAAGAGATACCTGGAATGAATAGCTGCCACTGCAGTCTCTCCCCTGCTTCTGGAGATGAACTGACCAAACCAATAGCTTCCTTCTCAGCTTGCTGTAACCACAAGCAGCTCTTAAACTTTCCTCAGCCGATAGTTCCCATGGCCTTTACTTCTCCAGTACTCCAGTCCAATCCTGTACTGCAGCATTCATCACCATGACAACGACATGGGATGAGGGGGAAGGGTAGACAACCACTGGCAATATCCTGCCAAAGATACATTCCACTGAGATGTAATTGAATTTTTGTGGTTTAGCTTAAAATTATTTCAGCAACTGCAAATTTACTCACAGAGCCAAACATATGGGTGTAGTGACAAAACGTCCCTGACTATATATATGCATGGTCAGTGAGACACTGACTTATGCTGGTATCCTACTCTGAAATAAAAAAGCTAAACTACCTCACCTGAACTGACTGAAAAAGCCCCTTATATCTTTTCTACAATAAAGGTGAAACAAATAAGTCATAGGAAAGCACAGAAAAAAGGGCACACAATAAAATAACAAGCTGAGCATGCACAGCTACTAGTTTAATGGACTACCCAGCATGGTGGCCATTACCCATTTAAGTGGACCCCCCCCCACTCACACACACACACACACACACACAACGACAGCAAAATGAGTGCACACAATCAAGTAGGAATAAGTCAGCTAACTTAAATTAAGTACAAAAGAAAATGCCAAATGCTCCAGGGGCTGTCAGCATTTGCTTTGCTGTGTATTTTTCCTTCGATGTGTATTTTCTTTAATTACATAGCTAACCTGCTTACTTCTCATCAGATGTGTGTGCCACTTTCTTCTGTTGTTCTGGACACTGTCTCTGTATTAATAAGCTGCACAAGCAATAGAGGTGTGTGAAGTTTCCTGCAGTCACTCTGTGCAGTTCTTCACCTGGCGAAGTGCCTACTGTTCAGCAAAGTCTATATTCAGAGGACCCAAGGGGAGGAAATTCCCACATGGCACAAGTTAAAGGAAGCAGAAGCATAGTAGGGGACAAGGAGGACAAGAATAGAAGGAGTGGAAATGGAGGTGTTGAGGAGGCAAGGCATGAGGAGGGTAGTGAGGGGGAAGGGGAGAGAGGGAAGTTTCAAGTTGCAACAAAGGCAGGAAAGAGGTGGGGGGGGGTGTAGTCAGATTTTGAGCAAGGTGTGGAGATCTATGTGTACCAACTCTCAAGGAGTCTTAGAAATAAAACTCCAGAGCTGGATGCCATCATTGTGGAGGCAGATCTGGATCTCATGGCCATTACTGAGTCATGGTATACAGGGATCCATGACTGGGATGTGGCCATACCAAACTGCACTCCATGCAGGAAAGACAGGGAGGGGAGGAAGGGTGGAGGGGTTGTTCTGTATGTGAGGGAGGGTATCAGAGTGATGGAAATGCAAGGGAACTTAGGAGTAAAGGATGGGCTGGAGATGATGTGGGTCACCCTTGGAGACAGGCGCTGGAGCCACTATTCACACTGGGGCAATATACAGACCTCCAACACAGGAGGTAAAATTGGACAAGACACTGGGGGGAGCCATCAGCATGATAGCCAAAAAGGGAAAGGTGCTGCTGGTGGAGGACTTCGATCTGACTGATGTGAATTGGAGCTCCCAACCGTGATCTCAGCTAAGAGCAGGACCATTCTAGACTTCCTACAGGAGGCATTTCTCAGGCAACTAGTCAGAGCCAACTCAAGATGGGGCAACACTGGACCTGGCTCACACAAACAGGGACAGTATTGCAGACATTACAGTGAGACGTTACATGGGGACTAATGATCACCAGACAGTGTGGTTTAGTATAAGGACAGTAGCAGAGACAAGCCACACAAGGGTGAGGGTCCTGGACTTCAGGAGTTAGATTAAAAAAAAATAGGTGAATGTCTGAGAGACAACTGAACCAGGAGATTGCCTGAGTGGAGTGAACAGGTGGCCAAATTAGGGGATGGCATAGTGAAGGCAATAAACCTCTGCACAAAAGAAATGAGAAAAAACAGGAGGCAAAAGTGACCACTATGGTTCTCAAGGGAAGTGGCTGCAAAGGAAAAGGCTAAAAGAGTAGCATTCAGGAGGCACATGGAGATGTAGCGGGAAGAGGATAGGGAGATGTACCAGGAAAAGAACAGGGAAGCAGGTAAGGCAATGTGATGTGCAAAGGTGCAAACAGAAGAAAGGGTAGCTAATGGGGACAAACCCTTTCACAGATACATAAGTGAAAAGCGAAAACAAGAGAAGGGATTGTAAGGTTAAGAAAGGCAAGGGAGACTGTGCAGAGCTGAATCAGGAAAAAACAGATATTCACAGGATTCATAGGATTATTTCAGAGCTAATAGACTTGCAGCCTTATTGCTCACCAGTTAGTGTATTTCAATTTTCCTGGATATAAGCATCCAATTTAAGTTTAAATGTATTTGTCGTGTTACATGCAACCACCTCCAGTGGCAGCCTGTTCCAGTCCTGGACCACCTGCTGAATGAACCACTTGCTGATTCGTACTAGTCTTGTCTGCCTGGTCTTTAGTTATAGTGGGTGGGATCAAGTGGCACATGCGCTATTGCTAGATTCCAATCTTGGATTTTCCCAAAGGTCATTGTCATTCCATGCTCTGTGGACCAAACACATGTCCCCCCTTTTTCTTCTGCTCTCCAAGGAGAACAGGTTCAACTAGCTCAGCCGTGTCTCATAGCTCTTTCCTGACATGTTGTTTATTGACCTAGTAGCCCTCCTTTGTACCCTCTCCAGCAGTGTCACGTTTCCTTTTTTGTATGGTGACCAGACCTGGGCTCCATATTCCAACACTGGTCTTACCAGTAAGGTATACATTGGGAGAATGACCTCCCTGCTCCTAGAAGCTATGTGTCTGAATATACAATTGAGAGTTATATAGACATATATTAAACAGATACTTCTGCTCAGGCTTCACAGTGCAGATAGCAGGGGACAGACCATAAAGAAGCAGCAGGAACACTAGGGGAAGGGAGGTAGACACAAGTCCATTCACAGAGGAAAGATTCCTGAGATGACTTACAAATTTGGAAGTAAGTAAGGTTATGGTGCTGGACAAGGTACACCCAAGGGTGCTGAAGGAGCTCAGGGAGGTACTGGCTGCACCACTGACTATTCAACACCTCACTGGAAACAGGAGTGGTTCCAGAGTACTGGAGTAGTGCAGATGTAGTCCCGCTTCATAAAAGCTGCAGCAGGGAGAAGGCTGGCAACTATGGGCCAGTCAGTCCAACATCAGTGGTGGGGAAGTTAATTGAGACACTAATAAAATAATGGCAAGTGGAATATCTTGACTCCAGTGGGTTACAAGTCCCAAGGCAGCATGGATTCATGGGATAGGGGTCATGTCAGATGAACCTGATCAATTGCTTAGACAGGGTCACCAAGGAAATGGATCAAAGTGGGGTGGTGGATGTGGCCTTATTAGCCCTCAGCAAGGCCTTTGACACCGTACCACGTAGCAGGCTTATAAGGAAACTGGGCAGTTTGGGGGTGGGACTCAAGGTGGTAAACTGGGTATGGAACTGGTTGATGCGTAGGTTACAGAGGTTAGTGGCAAATGACACTCACTCTAATGAGAGGAGATTGACCAGTGGGGTACATCTGGATTCAGTACTGGGACCAGTCCTCCTCAACATCTTCATAAGTGAGATTGCAGAAGAGGATGAAGAAAAGGTATGTGTCTGTCTGCAGATGACACCAAAATCTGTAATTGGGTAGATTCTCTAAAGGGGTGGAGAGAATGAGTAGAGACCTAACAAAGTTTGAGGAGTGGTTGAGAGTATGTCAACTGGGTTTCAATGCAAAAAAAGTGCAACATTATGCACATAGGGCACAGAAACCCAGGGGTGGTATACAAAATTGGGAAAAAAGGTATTGACAGTCACTAAACAGCAAAAGGACCTTTGGGTTATCATAACAGATGACCTCAAGGTGGGAGTAATACAACAAGGCAGTAGGCAGGGCCAGCAGAATGCTGGGGTGCATAGGGAGAGGAATCACCAGTTGAGTGGTATTACAACTGTATCAATCACTGGTGAGACCCCATCTGGAGTACTGTGTCCAATTCTGGATACCACATCTCAGGAAGGACATAGACAGGGTAGAGCGTTTCCAGAGGATGTCAGTTAAAATGGTGCAGGAGCTTCATCATAAGCCCTATGAGGAGAGGCTGAGGGATTTCAATATGTACACTCTAGAAGAGTGATAGAGAGCTATAAATACATGGTGGTTAATAAGGTAGAGGAGGGGAATATTTTTCAGAAGAGAAGGTGCACCTGAACAAGAAGGATGCAAAGAAGCTGGAAAGGGGAATTTTGGAGGGATGTGAGGAAGTAATTCTTCACTAAAAGAGTGGTGGACACCTGGAACACTCTTCCAGTGGAACTAGTAGGAGCAAAAACAATGGTGGTCTTTAAGCATGCATGGGATAGGCACAAAGGAATCTTGGTAGGAAAGCATTTTAAGGGTGAATTAGCCAGAGATCAGGTAGGGTCTGCAGTGACAGTGCAGGCAGGGACAAAATGGGCAGACTGAGTGGGCCAAGATGTCCTTGTCTGCCAGCAAATTCTATGTTTCTATGTTAGTGTCATTTTGCCAGTGATACTAGGATAGGATATTATAGGAAATTTATTTATATAGCGCTCCTTCCCAGAGGCTTGGAGCGCTTAACAATATTAACATTATACACATTACAAAATCACACATAAAGCTCATGAAGAAGAGACGAATACATAATCCAACCTATCTAATCAACAGCAGGCAATATATTAATAAAATAATAAATCATGATTACAAAACATGATCAACAGACAGTAGGTCACTCAATTAATAAATCAGCAGGGGTAATTATCAGCTTAAACACCTGCTCGAAAAGCAGCATTTTTAGACCTCTTTTAAAGGCTTCCGCCGAGGGTTCCTCCCACAGATAATGGGGTAAAGAGTTCCACAGGGTTGGTGCAGCAACCGAGAACCCACGGTCCCCAGATTGACACAGCCTAGCTCTGGGAACCATCAGGAGGCAACCGTATACAGACCGGAGAGACCGAGACGGTGTTAGTGAAGTGCCACTACACGTAGTTGTCATTGGCTGCAGTAACACTTCACTGGAGAAGAACTATGTGAAGTGTTGCTCTAGTTTACATAAAGCAGCTTTTTCTCTAAATTGCCAAAAAGCCCCATGCCCACTGTTTACACATCACCCCCCCACCTCCACACACACACACTTCTCAGATAAATTTAAATCCTCTTCCTTAGGTTGCTGGCTAGCAGGCCTGGAAACCCCACACCATTTTATTTTATTTCCTTCTCCACCCCTCCCCTACCCCCCCTTATCAGAGAGATTCCAGCCTGTCAACACCTGGCACCATGGTAGTTAGGTACTGCCATTAATGTCCTCTTCCTCCCTCCCTCCCTCCCACCCTCTTACTTTTTCCAGTCCTTGTTCCTCTTCCCATTCTTCCCTCTTCCTAGCCATACTGCTCCTCTCTTTCCTGATAGGTTGCCTGACTACCTGCTTACCTGCTTGCCTTGATGTGTACCAGGCATCTGTGTTCGACTTGACAGTTACTGTTATACTTTTGCATTTTCTGCTCACATTGGCTATGGTGCAACATTTACCACATGTTGCAATATTGCATGTGTTACTGTTGTGATTTTGTTTGGTAGTTTGTACTATATTTGATTTTTTCTTTGAAAATCTTAGATTAAAAAGTATAAACTGCAAAAAAAAAAAAAAACTCTCCCACCACCCAGCTCCCCACTGGCACCCACCTCCCACTCCTCACAGCCTGTGCAAAATAATCATATCAAATACTGTAGCAGCTGCTGCTGTAAAAAAATCCCATTCCCCAGCTGCTCCAATCAAGTATCCACCCCCAACCAAATACCGTGCAGTGACCCTTCTGCCACTGTTCATTAAACCACTCCCACCCTACCTCACAATAATGCCAAACCTCCCTTCTCCCCAACAAGTACCCCACAAAGTAAAAGGTATGACTTGTTGGAAATGCACTCCTCCATAGGAGCAGCTAGCTCATCTCATCTCTTTACTATTGCCAGCATCTGATGGCATCCTCCTGAGTATTTACACCTGATTGGCTGAATATGGAGGTTTGGTACTATTGTGTGGTAGGGTTGGGGGTGATTTGATGTATTATAGGGGTCGAGGTCATTAGACATGGTGGGGGAGGAGGTGATTACTTGTTTAGAGTGGGTGAAGGGATGGATGTTTTCCAGCAGCTGCTGGTAATTAATACTTTTACTTCATCAGGTTGTGGGGAAGAGGAGGGATGTGTAGTGCCAGCGGAGGGCTGTAGGCTAGATGGTTTAAATTTATTTTGAAGGTAGGTGATGTGTGCAAAATGGGTGGGGGTGGGTCAGCCATTTAAAAAAAAAGTAAAACAAAAAGACATTTGGCAAGTGAAGTTGTGACAATAGGTGAGAGTTTCACTACACTATGAGCAGCATGAAGTTTCTGTCCACTACAGCTTTAACCAGCATGATTTAATGCAGTACATTTTGCCTGTCATTTTGATTTATTTAGTGGCTTCAAGCATGACAGGACTTCTGTGCTTTGTACCCCCAACACCCTGCCCCAAGTCCAGGTATCCTTGGCATCCAGTGGTACTTCCCTCCCAAATCCTGCCTCATGTCCAAATATCCCTGATGTCCAGTGATACCCTCTACATACCCTACCCCATGTCCAAGTATCCTTGGCATCCTGTGGTACCCCATCCTGTCTCATGTACTAGTATCCAGTGACTCCCCCTCCACCAAACAATGGGAGATGGTGACTAGTGTAGCCCTCCTTTCTCTTGCTTGGCCAATAGTGATTTTATTCATTCAGATGGTGTTCGGGCATGCTCTCCTATATAGCCTCCTGAGCAGCCAATCAGGTGATTACTATAAGAGTGTGTGCCCAGTTTCATTTAGTAGAAACTGGTCAGCCGAGGTGGCTGGAGGGCTGTTCAGGTTGCCCTCCATAAATATTATTAATTCAGTAGTACAGTTTTTTGGGGGAGTGTGTGGCAGTGAAGGAGGTAGCGTGCCCAAAGGGGGGGGGTGGTGTATCATGTTTTTACTTGGTTGGATGAGGAAGGGGGTGGGTTATCTTTGTACTGTTGTGTGTCAGGATATTGAACTGGGGAAAGGGTCTTTTCATTATGCTAAAAAGGAACTTCGATTGGAGTGTGGAGGAGAAGGGAAGTATGGGTATCAAGAGGGTGGGGGTTAGGGGCTTACATTTTGATTTGTCAGGGGTGAGGGAAGAGAGAGGGAAGTATAAGTATGTAGGTTGGGGATAGGGTGTTAATGTTTTATAGTGTTTATTTTTTTTTTAAACAACCTTCACTGCAATAGGTTGGCGGAAGTCACAAAAATATTGCCCTGCTACATAAAGTGAGAAGTTCCTGATTTTGCTGGTGAGGTTTTAATTTGCTGCAGCACTACTTCACAGTGCCACTCCCAAATCTAACCTGCCCTGGTTGGACCCCCTCCTTCTACTTTTTCTGCTTTTTTACCCTTAGCTACTCCTCGCCCATACCCACCACTGCTCCTTCTACTCTAACCTCAGCCTCTCATCCCTTGAGCCAGGCATCTGTCCCATCGTGCCTCCTTACATTCAAAACACTGGTTCAGTTCTATTCCATGCTAGTTGAACTCCCTCACCTCTCCTTCCCTTCCCTTCCTTCTTTCTACTCCTTCTGCTCTGCTGACCCCTGATCCTGCTCTTTACTTTATTGCAAAATCTCTTCTGGGCAAACCATCTTCTTTCATCACCATCCCACCTTTGAAGTAATTTCCTCTCCTTCT
This sequence comes from Neoceratodus forsteri, assembly GCA_016271365.2. Taxonomy (NCBI): domain Eukaryota; kingdom Metazoa; phylum Chordata; order Ceratodontiformes; family Ceratodontidae; genus Neoceratodus; species Neoceratodus forsteri. Next base: position 1,535,028,133 of record CM057456.1, read on the forward strand.
CCTCTTCCCTTCCTTTCAAATCCCTCATCTGCAATCTTTTCTCACATTCCTGTTTCTGCAATTAGCCTCCCTCCCTTTCCTCTCACTACCGCTCCTACAGACTATACCCTTCCCCATAACCCCTCAAGACTATTTTGCTTTTACAGTACATGCCAGCTGTACACAAGATCTGTCTATCTGCATTGTATTTTTATATGAGTCTGCTGTTTGATCGATTATTTGCAGGTGAACTTTAGTTGACTTCTGTATCTGTATCAGTCACCATCTATTTATTATACCCAACCTCTGCTGTAGTTCCCATGTTCTGAAGTCATACCTGGAAATAAGGCTTGAGTCTTTGTGTTTTTTCCTGTCAAAAATCTAAAGCAAAATTTCAAATAAATAAATTACATTTGCTTTTGTCTGTGACTGTGTATTTTTCTTTATAATTCAAACCTTACAAATACCTAGACAAAAATATAGATTAAATGGGTAGACACACCCATTATTTTGTCATTTTTATGGAACTGACACCTGGGCAAACATTTGAGTAGTTCACACAGCACAAAGTCAAAGCCATTTCAAGTTTTTAAAGTTTAACTCTTTCCTTCCACCTCTTAGCAGGGGATCATTTATAGACATCTAAGTTGTTTACTTAAAGTTGAGTTCCCAGGCTAAATTTTCAAAGCCCTGGAGACAGGTGCATCATTGAGATACGTGTTCATGCAGCTGGACTTGCTATTTCCATCAGCTGTCTAGATGTAGATGGTGTGATTTTATATATATATATATATAGATATATAGATATATAGATAGATATAGCTGCTGCTAGCTTTTGTAAGACAGAAATCTTGCTTGTAGAGCAGAAAGCAGCAAACTAAAAAAGCTACCATTTTTCTTACTAATTTAACACTTCTATTTCGGCAGGAGTCAATGCCTGTTGAGATTAAGCAAACAGATACTTTATTAGAAGTAGAGGGGGGGTCTCATTTAGGGTTAAAAAAAGAAAAGAAAAGAAAGAAAGTCAGTGTGTGTTTCTGTGTTGGGAAGGGTACTGTATCAACTTACTTTGCTAAATCAGTAGGAAGGGAGACAGAGGTTAATTGGGGGTGTGGCTTAGGCAGTATAAAAGCAGATGACTCCAATTACAACTTCCTGCTGCTAGCTTTTGGAAGACAGAAATCTTGCTTGTAGAGCAGAAAGCAGCAAACAAAAAAGCTACTGTTTTTCTTACTAATTTAACACTTCTATCTCAGCAGGAGTCAATGCCTGTTGAGATTAAGCAAACAGATACTTTATTAGAAGTAGAGGGGGTCTCATTTAGGGTTAAAAAAAGGAAAGAAAGAAAGTCAGTGTGTGTTTCTGTGTTGGGAAGGGTACTGTATCAACTTACTTTGCTAAATCAGTAGAAGGGGAGAGAGAGAGAGGTTGATTGGAGGTGTGGTTTAGGCAGTATAAAACAGGTGACTCCAATTACAACTTCCTGCTGCTAGATTTTGGAAGACAGGAAATCTTGCTTGTAGAGCAGAAAGAAGCAAACTAAAAAAGGTACTGTTTTTCTTACTAATTGCCCTCCATCCCACCCTAAGCCAGTTCCACTTTTATAGCCACTGGATTTGACTGACAACAGGAACTTCCTGTTTGGCAGTAAGAAGAGAAGGATCATAGACAAACATTAGTTTTGTCAACCCTAAAGGAAAAAAGCAGCTCTTTCTCCCACCCTAGCTGCTGGTAGTCTGACTCTGAGCAAAGAAGAAGGAGGCTACTGAAGAATACAGGAAGTTGTTGTCCCAGAACAGAAAGGGTGAGAGTTGTAAGGAGAGGAAAGAGTAAGCATACAGAGGAAAAGGAGTGGGGACACAAAATAAGACATGATGGGAGTGGTGCAGTGCAATGGCTGTGGGGTGGCAGTGTTCCGGGAGACATTCTGGAGGCTGCGATGCTGCCCTATTTGCAGGCACCTCTCTGGTCTGAGGGAGGAGGTTGCCCATCTCCAGGCTGACCTGGCTAGGATTCGTGAAAACTCCTCCCCCACCCAGAGACCACCAGGGCCACTGCTGCTACCTCAGAGGTTGCCAAGAAAGTGGAGTGGCTGGATCAAGGTGGGCTCAGGGAGGGAGGGAGGGAGAGGGTGGTGGAACAGAGGTGCATCCCTCCAGCTGTACTTCTCCACAATTCATACGCTGTTCTGGTGGATAGTGGTTCATCTATGGAGGCACCTGCAGTGGAGACCAAGGAGCATGCTGGGAACCTTCACAAAGGAGACCCACAGGAGGGTGGCACGGGACCCCACAGGGGAAGGAAACAACTCCTGGTGGGGAACTCAATCATTAGGGGGTAGAAGTGGGGGAGGAAGGGGAGAAGGAGGTAAGATGCCTGCCTGGCACCACAGCTTGGAGGAACAGGAAGCGAATCCTCAGGATCATGGAAGCAGCTGCACGAGGGAGGGAGCTGGATGTCATTGTCCACCTAAGGACAAATGACCTGGCTAGGAATGGGATCAGAGCAGTGCAAGAGGAGTTTGTAGAGTTGGGGAGAGGCCTTAGACAAGTAGCACCTGTCTATGGCAAGGGTGATGCTAGGGTACTCCTCACCATGGGATTCAATGAATGGTTGAAAAACTAGTGTGGAGCTCAGGGTTTTGGCTTCATTGGGGACTGGGGAGCCATCTGGAGGGATGCAGGCCGATACTGGTGCAATGGTCTGCATCTGTCCGGGGGGGGGGATTCGGGATCCTAGGTGATAGGCTTAAATGCTTCATTGGCAAGCATTTAAACTAGCCATGGGGGGGAAGCACTGAAAAGGAGCAGGGAAATCCCAGCCTCCCCCCACAAAACACAGTAATTAGTGAGGTAAACACCATGGTAGAGAAGTCGTTAGGGAGCAGGACAGAGATAAATGCAAAAAAAGGCAACGGTAGTAAGGACAGGGATGGGGCAGAAAGGGGTAAGGCCATCAAAAATTGGAGGGTGATGAGTACCAATGCCCATAGTCTGTGTAATAAGCTCCCTGAACCAGTGGCATTGATGGAAGAGGGATGCCTGGATATTGTGGCAGTCACAGAAACATGGTACACAGAGAACCATGACTGAGATGTCAACATACCAGGATATACAATCTACAGGAGGGACAGGGAGGGTAAAAGAGGAGGAGGAGGAGTATCTCTCTATGTAAGGGAAGGGATCAAAGCAACAGAACTAAAGAGTAAACAGGGAGCAGATGAGACACTCTGGGTCACCCTGGAGACAGGAAATGGCACCACAGTCTGCATGGGGGTTGTATACAGACCCCCATCTCAGGGGGAGGGAGTGGACAAGAAAATGATAGAAGGCATCCTTAGAATTGAAGAAAAAGGGGAGATATTGTTGATGGGGGACCTGAATATGCCAGATGTTAACTGGAGCACCTTTGCTGCAGGCACATCCAAGAGCAGGGTCATTCTTGATGCCCTACAAGGGGCATGCCTCAGACAGCTAGTATTGGAACCCACTCGGGAGGGAGCAATCTTAGACCTGGTACTCTCAAATGGGGACAGAGAAAGAATCTCAGATTTAGAAGTGGGTAGCCATCTGGGATCAAGCGACCACTAAACAGTGTGGTTCACGATAAACACAGCCACAGAGTCAAGCCATACAAAAGCAAGAGTATTGGACTTCAGGAGGGCTGACTTTGGGAAAATGAGAGAGTGCCTCAGAAAAGCACTAGCAAACAGGCAAGAAGGAGGGGTGGAGGAACAATGGGGAGTAATCAAAACAGCCATCACAGAGGGAACAAGCCTTTGTTGAAGCAAATCAACAAAACACAATGAAGAAAAAAATGCTATGGTTCTCAAAAGAGGTAGCAGGGAAGGTTAAGAAGAAAAAGATAGCATTCAAGAAATATAAGGAAACACAGAAGAAGCAGGACAGAGAACTTTATCAGTTAAAGCAGAAAGAGGCAGGGAAGGCAGTCAGAATAGCAAAGGCCCAAACCAAGGAAAGGATAGCCAACTCTGTTAAGAAGTGAGGTCGTTGCAGAGACTGGGCGCTGGTCCTCGAACCATGCTGGCACTGGTTTGGGGACTCGGGCACTGGGGGTTTGCAGGGAAAGGTGGATTGAGCATCCGAGACTGCCTCCCCGGGGTGGGATGAGCGGCCTGTGTGCAGCCAGGGAGCCTGGAGCACTGCAGAGGGATTCTTTAGAACACCACAAGCAGGAAACTGCACTGGGATCGGCAGGATGGTGGCAGCAGCTGGCGTCTCTCGAGCTCCCAGCAGCGTAACTTCCACCTCAGCAGCAGGCAAGAAAAGAAATAATATGTGCTGGATTCCCCCCCCCGGCTGTTGCCTTCCCTCTTGAAGGAGGGGGACCCTCCCGGCAAAGGGATATGCCGGGGTAACCTGAAGGAAGGCTGCAAAATATGAGGTAGGCAGCTCTGGGGGCATTGCAGGAAGGGGTCGCTGGTGGTACTAGGTGGCTTGAAGGAGGAGCAGGTCCCAGTGCGTGATGGAGGGGAAAAAGATTACACAAAAAAAAAGAAATGGATAAGACCTTTTATACTGTAGGTACATTAGGGAGCGAAGAAAGACCAAGGGAGGGATACTGAAACTTAAAGGGGAGGGAATGTGGGCAGATGGTGACAGTAAAAAAGCAGGGATACTGAATGAATATTTCTGCTCAGTATGCACAAAGGAAGAGGAGGGGGAGGTACCTAAACCAAACAAGAGTAACACTCTGGAGACGGGGGTCGATACCAGTCCATTTACAGAAGAAAGGGTTCTGAAAGAACTAGTAAAATTGAAGGTGGACAAAGCAATGGGGCCTGATGGGATTCACCCAAGAATTCTAAAAGAACTAAGGGTAGAAATAGTGACACCGCTGACTACTCTCTTTAACAAATCGTGGGAGGATGGGGTGGTACCTGAGGATTGAAAGGGGGCGGATGTGATTCCTCTTCACAAAAGTGGGAGCAGGGCAGAGGCAGGAAACTACAAACCAGTTAGTTTGACCTCAGTGATAGGGAAAATGATGGAATCACTTCTGAAGGAGAGAATTGTTGAGTACTTAGAGGCCAGTGAGGTACAGGACCCAAGGCAGCACAGATTCACAGCAGGAAGGTCGCGTCAGATGAATCTAATAGATTTCTTTGACTGGGTGACCAAAGTAGTAAACCAGGGAGGGGCTGTGGACATGGCCTACTTAGATTTTAGCTTTGGAGTGGGTCCTAAGATGGTAGCCTGGATAAAAAACTGGCTGGACAACAGGATGAAAAGGGTAGTAGTAAACGGAATCCACAGTGAAGAAAGGAGGGTTACTAGTGGGGTACCGCAGGGTTCAGTACTGGGACTGGTCCTTTTTAATGTCTTTATAAGTGACATTGCAGAGGAACTGGAAGGAAAAGTATGTCTCTTTGCAGATGACACAAAGATCTGCAACAGGGTTGATATACAAGATGGAGTGGAAAGGATGAGAAGGGACTTGGCAAGGTTGGAGGAATGGTCAAATGTATGGCAGCTTAGATTCAATGCAAAGAAGTGCAAGGTAATGCACCTGGGAAACAAAAAACCCAGGGGGAGAGTACACAGTGGGAGTGAGATACTGACAACAATAAAAATGGAAAGGAACCTGGAGGTAATTATATCAGATGACTTAAAGGTGGGCAAGCAATGTGAGAAGGCAGTAAGGAAGGCTGGGGGGATACTGGGATGCATAGGGAGAGGCATCACCAGTAGAAAACAGGAAGTTGTTATCCCTTTGTACAGACAGTTGGTGAGACCCCATCTGGAGTACTGTGTACAGTTCTGGAGACCCCATCTCCGCAAAGACATAGACAGAGTGGAGGCTGTCCAGAGGAGGGCAACCGAATAGTGCAGGGTTTGCACCAGAAGACGTACGAAGAGAGACTAAAGGAGCTTAATATGTATACCCTTGTGGAAAGAAGGGAGAGGGGGGACATGATAGACAAGTCCAAGAGGGTAGTATATTTCAGAAAAAGAGATGTGCAAGAACCAGGGAGTACAGTTTGGAGATAGAGGGGGACAGCGCAGAGGTAATGTGAGGAAGTATTTTTTCATGGAGAGGGTTGTGGATGCATAGAACTGCCTTCCTGAAGAGGTCGTGGAGTCAAGAACAATGGGGGAATTCAAGAATGCATGGGACAGACATAAGGCAGTCCTAGTGGGGGGTAGGAGGAAGTAGGCTGTTGGTTAACTAGGATCTGCAGCTTATCCGTTAGGTAGGAAAATGGGCAGACTAGGTGGGCCAAGTGGTCCTTATCTGCCATCAAATTCTGTGTTCTCAATGTATGTATATATATATATGTATGTATATATAGATATATATATATATATATATATATATATATATATATATAGCATAGAGGTAAAACTGCATCAGTTAGTTGTTCCAGCGACAAAAGAGGCCTGATGTTGAGTACCTTTACCTTTCCAGTTTCACTCTCAACTTGAATGAGCATTGGGGCCATCGGCCCAAGAGTCACCCCATCACATGGGAAAGAAGTTGAGTAATAGGGAGAATGGGGTGACAGTTAGGACCAGCGACCCCAATGCACACCCCATTCCAGTTGGGGGCGGTGAGCTGGAGGGTGCAAGGGTTTTCAACCCTAACATCGAATTTCCTCGCTTTTGTCGCTGTGGAGCAACCCTAACTGATGCATTAAACTGAGTTTTTTTACCTCTAATTTCCCTTCTTTTTGAGAATGATAATGAGAAATAGTGAATGTAATGCAGCGGCGGGAGCGCGGGGGTGAAGAATGACTGTGATTGTGGGATGGCACCACAGGCAACACACAGAGGAGCACAGCACACATGGACAATGGGCATGGAGTCACAGGAGGTGAAGGACACACACAGGGGAGAGGAACAATGCCGTGACGATGGCACCACTAGGCACACTGCACCTGCCATGGCCACTGACACATGTAAACAGTGCAACCAAAACAGAGACACAGCACTGGGTGGCACAGACCTGCATACATATGGTGGTAGGATGCACCATTGCATTGTGCCACTGGTGCCACCCACAGAGACTACCTGCCCTCCGGGTGGAAGGGAGCCGTACTGGCTCATGGCCGCCGCACAGCCATGACAGGCACAATGTGGTGGCACATAAACCAGACCCAGCACAGTGCTCAGCTGCACACAGAGCACCATGTGGCCATGCCCACCGGTGTGTGCCCAAGGCTGTGAGGGGAACAGCCAGCACACAGACACCACGTGCACAGTGGGGACACATGTGACATCGCAGCCCCGCCACATGTGTGGCCACACACACACACACAGTGAGACACACGCACACATGCACACATGCACACACACACACACACACACACACACACACACATATGCCCATGCAGACCTGAGACAGACACGCAGAGCCAGGGGTGCGAACAAACCATTTATTGAAGCAGAACTAAACACAATAACCAGGTAATACAAGGTGCAAACATCAGCATAAACAACAGTAATAAACAACCCCCCCACAAGACACCCACTATGTACAGCCCCCCCACAACACAATGGCACATGCCCCCAACATCCCATATATACATTGCTCCCCCACACACATACAAGGCACCACCCCAGCCCATATGTACAATGTCCACAGAACACAATGGGAGCACAAAGCAGAAGGCCCTCCCAGATGGACCCCACCCAGGCACAGCCACACCCACAGCCCACCCACTCCCACATGGGATGCAGACACCCCGCTTGACACTGTCCACCACCCTCCGCACCCACCCCACACACACATCATGCGCCCCCACCCGCCTAAGCAGCCAACGGGCCACATGCAAACAAAATGTCCATTGGAGAGGCCCCAGTCCACACTGTGTGATGCCATCGCCTCTGCAGCGCCATGAGGAGGGCACCCAGGGAGCCGTGCAAGCGTGCCACATCTTCCATAATAGCGGAGACCAGCACAACTAGCTGCTGGTCACCTGCCAGCAGCTGCACTGGGGAAAGCATAGCCTGCGACCCAGGCTGTCCCCCAGCTGAGCCTGCCCCAGCATCCAGTCCACCTGAATGCCCCTGGTCCATTCCACCTCCATCGGACTGGTGCACTGCATCATCCTCAGGCAGCATGTACACATCCATCACCTGGCCCTCCACCAGATGCCCCACCTCATCCACCCCTGTTCCACCGCATGTAGCTCACATGCCAGCAGCTCTGCTGCAGGCTGCTCCATTGCCTTAAGTCCCATGCCTGCCTGCTCTGCAGCACCGCTCAGCACCTCCAGTGGTGCACCTGCCACCACCACACCACAATTCTGGTGGGGTGCCCCTGGCTCCGCGGCCAGATGGTCGTCCCCTGCTGCTACTACCTCTGTCCACTCCTCCATCCCCTGCTGCCCACCATCTGCTGTGTTGGTGTCTGGACCGTCCTCCTTCTCCTCCAGCGATGATGGGATTTGGTGAATCCTGTGCAACCGGCACTGTGTGCGACACCGGAAGGCCACTGCATCCTTTGCCTTTACTGTAACCATCGCCAGCAGCAGGGCCCTGTGGCGGGGGGTCAGGCTACTCCACACACCTGCAAGGAAGCAATGTTGGTATTCAGTGCTGCGCCAGGACACACTGCATGCACACACAATATAGTGCCGCCACCCATGCCCCCGGAAACCGACACAGCACCGACATGACACACAGCATAGAGGTCATGCACCTACCTGACCTCCAGTGCCTGGCCCTGTGCATGCTGCTGCACACTGTCTGGCTGTCCCTGTGGCCCCTGGTTGCTGCATACTGCACCTGTGGGGAAGGGGAACACAGTTACATGTGTGCACCAGTGCTGGTCATGGCCTGTGTGGCAGCGTAGCACCAATGTGTGGCTAGACATTGGTATACCCACCTGCACCTGCGTCCTGGACCATGTGCATCTCCACATCCCTCCAGCATGCCATATCCACAAGTTGCTGCAGGAGCCCTGGGTCCCTCCATGCCAGATCCTGCCAGTGGTGCTGCAGCTGTCTCACGGTGTGGGGCACACCACTGCTGGCAGCTAGGCATGCCCCTATTTCCCTCCATGCCCTTGATGGCTCCTCCACTGTGTGCCTCCTGCACCCGGGCAGGAGGAGTGTTGTCATTCACTGCTGGACCATGTTTATCAGCTGCGCGGTCTTAGTAGGGGTGAAGTTGGGGGCCATCCCACTTAGTCCCATACTGCGTGGCATGCTGTCCGCCCTGAGGCACCTGGTATGGGGTGAATTGCACATGCGGTATTGATCTGTAAGGCAACATGTCACAGCACACATGTCAGTGCACAGTAGTGTGGTGACCATACTGTCACTCCCCCCTACATGCTGCCCGTCTTGTCTGGCACTGGACAGCGTGATGTACAGGGCTGGGGTACAGTGGCAATGGGTGCAGCAGTGCACCCCACATTCCATCCCAGGAGTGCTGCTGTGCTGTGCTGCACATACATGCCCCTGTGGTCCACATCCCCTACCGATAGTGTACATGCTGCCACCACACACTGAACACTGCATGACAGGGTTGTGAGGTGCCATGTGCATACAGTGTGCAATGGGCAACTCCACAACAGCTGCCTACACCACACTCCCCCACACCACCACCCACCATACTCATCCATGCACTGCTCTGTTGCCATCCCTATGCACAGGAGTGCCTAGGCACATGGCCGTCCCCCACACGACAGCAGCCTGCACTGTGACAGTGTGCAGTGGCCTAGTCCAGCTGCACAATGTCTGGCTATCATGTGGTGGCACCTGGCATGGCACATGTTGCCCAACAGTCACATATCACACCACGGCTCAGCTGTGTACAGTGTGAATGGCTGCCGACACCCTTGTACAGACATGCGGCCCTGCTGTGTGTGCAGGTCAGGTGCACCCGCAGGACTGTGTGCTGTCCTGCACAGCGGTCAGGCATAGCTGTGGCATCCCACCATGTGAGGGCTCTCAGTGCACTGGTCTGGCATTCACAGGGGGCATGGCAGCTGTGCAGCCTGTGTGCACCCACAACCAACACATACCCGGCCACAGATGTACCCAAGATGCTGTACAGTGACGTCGGGCTGCCCACCCAACAGACAGCTGCCCTGCATGTGTGATGCGTTGGTGCCTGCCTGGTCCACAGTGTATGGCAGTGATGCTCCCTGTACCACACTTTGCTGGCTAGGTCAACATGTACCATCTGTAGGCTCATGTACAGTCAAACATAGCATGCTGCACAGTTCATGGCCTACAGGGTATGTCTGATGGTCTGAACAGATAGGCAGGCAGGGAACCTGTGTGCTGGCATACTGGATTATGGTCTGACACAGTGCTCCACTGTCTGCCCATGTGCCCCACAGTCTGTGTGCCCCTATCCTGCAATCGGGGGCTAGAGGGATGTGTGCAGGGCTGCGGTGGGGGCACTGTACAGGCCCACTGAACACCACCATTGGTGTAGCCAGCTATCTCTGGAATGCACAATCCCCTTCCATCTGCAACACCACAGTACACCTCTGTACACAGTCAGACAGACTGCTGCCACTCCCATTGCCAATTGTAGAAGGCTGTCAGTTGTCACAGCAACACCCGACACTGGTTGCATGCAAGTACATGTGGTAGGTACTAGTAATTGCACACAGGTACAGACACTGATCAGCATGCTACACTGGCACATGTCCCCCAGAACACAGTGATAAAGGCTGCACAAAGGCATTATGTGAGGGACAGATACACAGCACAACTGTCCACAGCATTGTATGGTGGGTCTGCCTGCCTACACCCTTACTCACCACCCCGCAGCTGGGATGTGCAGCTGCATGATGCAGTGGTATACGGCTCTGATCTGATACACCTGTGCCCAGGGTTGCGATCCCACAGCCCCACATGCAAACAGTGTGAATCTGAGTAAGGCACCTACCTTCCCTGTGCTCCCAGTTCACACCTGTGGGTAGGCCTGTAGTGTAGTGTGTCTCTCCTGGATAAACAGAGTTGTACACAACATTAGCAACTGTATGTAGTACTGTCTGTTGCATATGTGCAGGTAGTGCACTGTCCCAGTACTTACCAATATGCAGGGTGTGTCCCACCTGAACTTACAGTGTGTTAGGAATCTCTGTGGCTCCTACTTGGCATGTGCTCCGTATCACAGCTGCCAGGTCCTCCCCTGTCTCACCAGCGTGTTTGTGTTGTGGCCTAGGTATTGCCTACATGGCTCACCTCGCACATGGTGCATGAACAGGCTACACATGCAGTGCAGAGTGGTACCGCGCATATGCGTTATACACTCACGCACACTGCATATACGCAACCACATGCTGCAATTGAGGCCTATATGCACATGCAGCCTACGGGGAGGATATGTATGTGCGATATGGGGCATGCACCTCACACAGGCACTGACTGTGTGAGACATGCTATATGTTCTGGCACAGCGGTTGGAATGAGTAAGTCCACATAGATGTATACTGTATAATGTTTACTAAGTGCAGTTAGCAAAGGTTGTGACATAGTGCAGTGATACAGTATAGTTGTGATATTCCCACACACACACATACCCACACCCAGTGACAGAGCACAGCAATAACACCCGTATTGTGCTGTGCAACAGTGGCCACACCCCCCCACACAGTGCACCAACACACACACTCACACATGTTCACGCACACCCCACACACACACACCACATGCCAGGTCTTGGTGCTCTTCCAGACTGCCACACCACCACTGCCCACCTCCCAAAGCAGTGGCACACCATAGTGGCATGGCAGTCCACCGTCTGCTGCTACAGCCCAGATCTCTTGTACTTGGCTGTGCTCATGCCCTGTCCAGCACCCTGTGTTGTGGGTTCGGCTGCCCCAGTGGTAGCACTGAGTCCACCCTGCCCCTGGTGCATGGCCACAGGGCACTGTCCACAGGTCCTGCTGGCACTGCTGGCCTCCGGGGTCTTCCACGCCTCCCTGGAGCAGTTGGTACATGTCCAGGCACAGTCCCTGGTCCCTTATCCTGTGGCCCACTGCCATCTGTGGCCTGCTGGTGTGTTACCACCGGTGCTGTCTCCTGTCCAATTGTGCCATCTGCTGCTGGTCTTCCCTGTCTGGCACTGGTACTGCACCCTGTACCCAGTGCCTTACGCCCCATGGCCATAGCGGCAGGTGTTGCAGTGGCCCACTGCCCTGTCGCTCTGGCCGCCTGTGGTGTCATTGGTGGTGTTGTTGGGGGTGGTGTTGTTTCTGGTTGCACTGGTGCTGCTGGTGTTGTCGGTGATGGAGACTGTGTTGTTGGTGATGCCAGTGGTGTCAGTGGTGGGGTCACCTGCACTGGCACTGCTAGGGGTGTTGGTGACAGTGGTGGGTGCTGATGCTCCAGGTGTGCCGGTGCTGGTGGCAGTGGTGGGGGTGGTGAGAAGGGTACTGCTGCTTGGCCCCGCCACCTGGCGGTGGTGGTGGTGTTGCTGCTGTTGGTGGCAGTTGTGGTACTACTGGTGGTGGGTGCACCACCTGTGGCACCTGTGTGGTGGTGTCCCTCATTGCTATGCTTCACAGTGGCTGGCCTGAGTGAGCACTATATAGCACCATGGACATTGCGTCTGCCTGTCTGGTCTGCTGGGCTGCCGACCCCTCCACAGCCATGGCCAGGCAGGTGATGGCTCTTGCCTGTGCCTGCACACAGGCCTGGGAGGTGACCATGGCATCAACCAGGTGATCTATGGCTGTCTCCATGGTGCGTGACCCAGCACCCCTACCAGGGTGCCCATGTGCTCCTCCAGCGCCACGTGGTGCGCATCCATGCTGAGCCTGATACAGCCTAACATCTCACCCTGTTCTGCATGTGCTGTCATAAGTGTCCGGCAGAACCCTGCATAGTCTGTGGGTGTATCCAGGTGGTCCTCCTGTGGGGATGGCGTGATCCTGCCCAGGGCCTCCTTGAACATGCAGTATGATGCCGGGCGTAGGTCCTGTGCTATGTCATCCCTTAGGCTTCTGCAGCTGAAGAGATTGCTCAGGTCGAGTCCCTCCTCCTCCCATTGTTCCTCCTCTGCTGCCTCACACTCCACCACCACTGATGTCTGGGCTGTGTCTGGCTGTGCTGCATTAGCACCACCAGGGGTGTGTGTCGTGGTGGCCTGTTGGGTGGTCAGCTGCATGTGTTGACACTCTGCACCTGTGTCACCATTGTCCACTGCCCCGTATCCACTGCTGCTGCACCTGTGGGGATACATCAGTGCATCAGTGCTACCTTCCATGTCATGCCTACCATGCCTGCCTCCATTCCCACCCCTGCATTGCTGTCCCACGCACTGGGGGAAGTGCTGACCATCAGCTTACCTGCCCATGTGTCCACTGGTGATGCACCTGTGGGGGAACGACAGTGCATCAGTGCTACCACACCATATCATGCCTACCATGCTTGCCTCCATTCCCACCGGTACATCACTGTCTCTTGCACATCGGGCAGCAATGGCCGTCAGCTTACCTGCCCCTGTATCCGCTGTTGCTGTACCTGTGGGGGAACAACAGTGCATCAGTGCTACTTCCCCATGTCTTGCCTACCATGCATGCATATCTAACATACTAACATACTAATTGCCACCAGATTAGGCCTTACGGTCTATCGAGTCTGCTCGAACCTCAGATCCCTAGTTGGGTACTAAGGCCCTCCCCCTCCTTGTGTTCCAGAAACCCCTATCATCCATCCTCACCCCCCCTGGGCCAGGCCATCATCTGATACATCCGCTTTCTGTGTCTGTCCCACCCTCTCTTGAAGCCCTCCACTGTGGATCTCCGAACCATCTCTCCAGGCAGCGTGTTCCAAGGATCCACCATCCGCTCAGTGAAAAACCTCCTCCTCTTCCCCCCTCACCCTTCCACCTTCAAACCATGCCCTCTGGTGATACCTCACTGCTTTAGTCTAAAGATCCCCTCTGTGTTTATCCTATTTATTCCCTTGAGGTACTTGAAGACCTCAATCATGTCCCCCCGGTTTCTCCTCTCCTCCAATGAAAACAGGCAGAGCTCCTCAAGTCTGTCCTCATACGTCAAATCCCCTAGTCCTCATATCATCTTAGTTGCCCTCCTCTGTACCCTCTCCAGGAGCTGTATGTCCCTCTTTAAGTGTGGTCTCCAGTACTGTACACAGTAGGTGTGGTCTAACCAGTCCATTGTACAGCGGCAGAATCACTTCCCTGCTCCTAGAGGTGATCCCCCTTATGCTGCATCCCAACATCCTGTTTGCTTTGTTAGCCACTCTCCTGCACTGCTCAGAGTTATTCATACATGCATCCACCATGACCCCTAGGTCTTTTTCCCTTGTTGAGGCCTCCAGTACCTCCCCTCCCAGGGTGTACCTGTGTTTAGGGTTTCCCTGCCCAAGATGTAACACCTTGCACTTGGTGATATTGAAATTTAATTTCCATGTGTGAGCCCGCCTTTCCAGGGTGTCCAGGTCCCCTTGCAGGGCCAACCTACCCTCTTCCCCCTCAACTACTGCTCCCATCTTGGAGTCGTCAGTGAAGAGACTCATTTCACACCCTATACCCTCCCTGAAGTCCGATATGTATGCATTAAACAGGATCGGACCCAGGACCGAGCCCTGCGGTACCCCACTGCCAACCTCTCTAGGGTTTGAGAGCTCCCCACCAACCACTACTCTCTGAATGCATCCAGCTAGCCAGTTTTCAATCCAACTGACCATGAAAGGGCCTACTCCCAACCCCATCAGTTTCTCCACCAGACCATTGTGGGGGACAGAGTCAAATGCCTTGCTGAAGTCCAAGAATAATACATCCACAGGCTTTCCCCTGTCCAGTTCTGATGTTACCCATTCATAGAACTCCACAAGATTGGTTTGATATATACTACCTGGCACAAACCCATGTTGCCGACTATCCAGACCTCCCACCTTCTCCAAATACACCCCCAGTTGTTCCTTTAGTATAGTCTCCATTAATTTTCCCACCACCGAGGTCAAACTGATGAGTCTATAGTTACCTGGTACTTCCCTCGACCCCCCCTTTATTGATTGGCACCACTTGTGCCTCTCGCCAATCCCTAGGTACCCTCCCTGTCTCAAGCGACCTGTTGAAGAGCTGTGCCAGAGGTGCATCCAGTATGTCCGCCAATTCCCATAGTACTCTTGGATGAATGCCATCTGGCCCAGGAGATTTATCTTTCTTTAGGGCCTTAAGGGCTAACCACACCATTTCTGTGGAGATAGCATCATCTGTCCCCTCCACCTTACTGGCCTTTTTATACTTCTCCTGATGTAACACTCCTGGGGTACATCTCCCTCCCTCTTGCTCCATTTCTGTTGCTCCCCTGATCCCACTCCCTACCACTTCTATTCCCATCATGCCTTGCTTTGTAGATATCCCATCCCCCTTCCTTGTGAACACAGAGGTGAAGTACTAGTTTAATACCTCTGCCTGGTACCTCGCCTCTTCCACCCCACCCTCCTTCTGATCTCAATCTGCCGAGATGGCCTTTAGTTTTTCTCCACTCCCCAATGTACCAGAAGAACCCCTTTTCCCCCTCCCCATATCCCGTGTGCCAGCCGCTGCTCTTTACTGGACTTTGCCCCCGCACCATTGGGGTGGCTTTTCTAGATGCAAGATGGTACATTTCCTTTTCCCTATCCCCTCTTGTTGTTTTATATTTTTTGTAGGCAGCCTTCTTTTCTCTGACTGCTACCTCACCCTCACTGGACCACCAGCATGGGTTATGTGACCTTGCTCCCTTACGCTTCACCATATCTCAGGTCTTGACTGCCTCATGAAGTCCCCGTTTTATGACCTCCCATCTCTTTTCCACATTTGTCATTGTTGTAATCCCCTTCGAGTGATCCTTGAGAATATTTCCCATGCCCACAAAATCTGCCCCCCTGAAGTCCACTGCCAGTATCCTAGATCTCTCCCCCTCCTCCCCCATGCTTATTTGAAACCAGTGAGGGGATCCTCTACAACCAGGTCCCTTACCAGATCCCCATCCACCAGAACCACGTCCAGGACATGCCTCTCCCTTGTGTGCTCCATCACGTGCTGTGTTAAGAACACATCCTGGAAGCCATCCAGCAACCTCTGCTCCTAGGCCACCTTAGAGGATATGGTTCCCTAGTTTGTACCTGGCATAAGTCTATCAACACCACTCCCTCCCTTTTGGTCCACACTGGGCAATGATGTTGTCCGCAAACCATCCTCAGAACATCACCCATCCCGGGGGGCCTATATACTAGACCTAGCTTGACCTTACTTCCTCGTAAGGTGACCCATAAGGCCTCCATGTTTCCCTCTGCCTCTTCTACCCTAGCAATTTCTATGTCATCTCTAATGAACATAGCCACTCCATCCCCCTCTGCCCTCCTTTCTGTCCTTCCTAAGCATAGTGTACCCCATATGTTTAGGTCCCAGTCATGGTGTTTGTTGGCCCACATTTCTGTGACTGCCACCACATCCACCCCCCCGAACAGCATGGCATGGAACTCTGGCAGTTTGTTTCTCAAGCTACTAGCATTTGCTAACACCAACCCCCACCCCTTATCCCTGATCCCCTTTGTCGAACCCCACCCAGGTTCCTTATACTTCTATCCTCCTTCAGCTCCTCCTGAAACCTCCTCCCCAAGTCTTTTTACCCCCTCCCCTCCTTGGGTTCTCTCTCAACTGTCCTACATTACAAGGATCAGTTCCTCATTTTACTTCCACATTGTTCTCTTTTCTACATTGCGAAGGACTTGTCCAACATTCACTGTTGCCCTTTTACAACACCAATCTATAGTGAATGATGTATATACTATATTATTCAATTCATAATAGACTTTCTGACCATACAGCACACATTTTCATGGTGTCCTGAGCTTCTTCGGGACCATTTTGATTATGTGTTCCACAGTTTGCCCATTTGTTCCACATGTTGAGTGTCATTGTTTCACATTAGAGGGACAACAGGTTGAGTAGTATGCATGCATGCCACCATTCACACCCCTGCAGTGCTGTCCCACACACTGCTGGCAGTGCCGGCCATCCGCTTATCTGTCCCTGTGTCCATCCATGGCATATCGAGATCCATGTCCTGATGAATGCTGTGCTGGCTCATGAATGCCAGCACCCTCTCTTCATGTCCACTGAGGGGTCTCACCTCCTGTGGCCCACCTCCTGTGACCACCACCTGCCACCTGTTGTGGGCCTTCTTGGCCTTGGCGTGGCACTTAAGGTCACTGAGCCACTATTGAAGATCGTACACAGTGCACTTCGCATTGGCCATGGTGTTCACCTTCTTGGAAGCCTCCTCCCATGCCTCCGTCCACTTCAGATGATGCTCCCGTTTCCCTCCCTTGCTCATTAGAAGTTCTGGTTGGGCCTCCAGTTCATCGAGGAGGACATCCGTCTCCTCATGTATGAAGTTCCGCTTCCTCCGTGTGGTTGCACTGATACCTGCCATCTTTCCCATAGCTCCTATGCCATGTCTGTGACTTGTGCACTGTTATATGGTCATCAGGTTGTGACTTGTGTAAGTGCTAGACCCTCTATTGCAGGTTACGCCATATCTTGCAGGCATAACTTGAGACATGCGTAATTCAGCATTCTAAGTCATATCTGGTGATTCTTTTGGAATATGGCGCAGCTCACATGTTGCAGGTGTTTTGGCGTAACTTTACGTGCTGGCGTACTTTGCGCCATGCTCTCCTCGCTGTCTTGGAATCGGGCCCCCAATACTTAGGAGCTGGTGGGGGGGATCCATGCTGGGTGTGACATGATGTAACAGGAGATCCCAGTGGTCTCTCCATTGTGTAACCCCTAGGCTGCACTATTCTAGTGTTACTACCCCTGCCTTGCCGGACAAAACAAGGTTGAGGGGCTGGGTTCCCAAACTTACATTAAACTGGTTCTTTCCTAGATATTACATTTGTGCAGTACCTCCACCCACAGTTTAAGTTTAAGTGGGATGGTATGGGACATGCTACATCCCCCTGGGATGTCTTGCCACCCACTGTAACCATTGGCCATCCCAGAACAGTACCCAATAAACATTTTCCCACATTTCAATACCTGTATCAATTATTGACTGGCTCCTAATAATATGCTCACAATACCATTATCTGCAAGACAAGAACAACAATTTATTTACAGGGGTGCTAGGGCTTAGGAATGGGGGAATAGATGAGAAGAGGCTATGCAGTGCTATTATTTACAATATTTACATTCAATGAGGTTTTTGGAGGGTGCTGGTGAAAACCATCCAGCTGGGTAGATACACAGTTTACAAATCAACAGACAATCACATTATGCCAACCTAGATGACCAGAGCCCTGGCTATCTAAGCTGCCTAGAATCAGATGGCACACAATATTATTTCCCACAACTGGTACCAGTTCACTAAATTCATATTGGAACCCCGCAATCCCAATATTTTAAACCTAGGTACCCATTATTTCAAAGTTCTTGCAAGTTGCAGGCCTGGTGGCTGTGCAGTTGTACATTAGCCAGCTTGATTAGAAAGGTTGGGGACTTAAAACATTAGATACTTGAACTGTTTACAGTCTGTTGGAAATATGCAGGGGGTGCCCTGAATGGTACAAGCTGAATGAAGATTTGGTGTAACTAGCTGGTTACGTTGGGTTGAGCCCAATTAGAATCTCTGAACATTCAGCACATCTATATGTTAAACACATCCAGTACATTTATATTTTGAAAACATCCAGTACATCAAATGAAAGTGTAGCTCCTTCAACCAAGGGCCAGGATGGACACCCTGGTCCTTTGTACTTAGATCTGTTGGAGCTTGCCCCCAAATCTAAAGGGACCCTGTTTCCTGGCATTCACATGAGCACACTTAGGTGGTCAAAGCAGTCATTTCCAGGTTAACGTAGTCAAACCCAATTAGAAGTGAGGTCTCAGTCCCATTTGTGGCACATGGCTGAAACGTGCAGCTCCACTGGACATCTTGACTGAAATATGTAAACAGATACTGGACCTCCCAGGCAAAGTCAGGATGAGCCCATGGTTCTGAGAGCTCTCCTTCCAGTCCTATAGGCTCCAAGCAAATGATCACATGTCAGCACATTTATACATTTTAGCTGGACTCACATGGGTCCCTTAGGCAGTTAGGTCCACCTGTGCTGGGCAAGACTTAGGCGCAGCAGATGCAAGGTGTAGACCAAGTGAACAGTCTCTAACAGCAACAGTCTCTAAGGCACTGGCAGCCCCAATAAGAAATTCTCTTTCTTTGTTACACCGGGGGATACAAGAGTACTCACTCAGGCTCCTTACAGTAAGCTTTCCACAATGAAGGCTCCTGATGCCTTCAGTTCTCTCACCACTGAGGCAGGATCAGCTTTCTCACAGCTGGCTTGATGTCATCAAGTTGCAGGCCACGCTTTCCCCAAGCATGGAAGGGAGGGCTAGCACCTGGATGGCATTCTGGAAACCCCCAGGCTAGCAGGTTCTGCATTAAGCTAAATTACTTTACCTTTACTGCAAAGAAATCACTAACCCCCTCCTGGATGGCATAGCTTACACTGGATCACCAGGCCCAGTTGCATGGCTGGGGGCCTCAGCCCTCACTCCTGTGGGGGGGGCTTCCACTCAAATCCCTCTCAATCTGCTCACACAGCTAGAAACAGTCTTTTATCGGGCTCTCCTGAGGCTCCCCATTGGCTGATGCTATTGGTTGCTTTGCCTCTGATTGGCTGGAAGGTGTGTCAATCACAGAAATGAATTATTTATGAAGCCTCCTCAATGCACAGTTAATTTACTGTTTTGGCACCTGAAATTAGGTCCCTGCAGTTCCCCATGAGCACTTGTGCTTTTCCCATGAGCTTTGGCAAATGTCTCACAAGTCCTGGCTTTAAAATCCCAGCTTTCCAACTGGCTGTGGCTGCTTTGTAATGGCTGATGAACACACAGTCCCTTAAGCAGATTTAAAACAGTCCCAAATAAAGTCATGGTGCAGCCAGAATAATTTAGATATTTGCCTAAATGCCCCACAGTTCAGTAGCCACTGGTGTGTCCTTCAAGTTGCTGCCCAGATTTTGTATTTTCCTCAGTCCGTTTGCCTGTTACTGCTGCCAATATTTTAGCTCCCTTTGCAGCAGGCAGACTGCCAATCTGAGTCCCATTATTTACTGATGCAGCCAGGATTTAGGCATTTATTTATTTAAAAACGTGTTTCTCCCCTTGAACATTTCCCCCCAAAACATACAGCAATTACAAATGTTTATTTATACTTAAATATCTTTATTTTTCTTGTCAGCCACTGCTGAAACACAGCTTCCCTGAGGGTAGAAGCACCCTTATGAATATGTATACATTCGGGGCTCCAGCTCATTAATATTCATGAGCCCAGATCTGGACACCTTGTGGATTTTTTTTTAATGAAAGGGCTCTCATTGCCCTTGCCATGGTCACCGGGTCCCACTTAGCTGGTGGGAACACCGAGACCACTGAAACACTCTCCCGATTGACCACAAAGTAAGCAGTTACAAGATCAAAGGCGCTGCCAGTTCCTGCACAATCCCTGCTGCACCAGAACGCTTAGGCAGTGTGGGTGATCATGGTTTTACATTTTTGGAGCCCCACATGGCTGAATTTACACTGGGGCTGCTATTGGGGCACACAGGTGCACAGAAAGGACTCAGGGCTACAAAAGAAAATTATGCAGACATTTCTGGAGTCACCAGGAGGAGAGCAAAATGGGAGCTACTAGGCTAAAGGTAAGCCCCAAAAGTGGTAGGGGGGTTACACATGCAAAGTGAAGGGATCCATCTGGTTGTGAAAGTGCATGGGCTTATGGGATCTATGCTTCCATTGGTATAGATGGAGTCATGCAGTACCCTCCAGGCCCTGTGCTAAATCAGGGGGTTCATCTGGCTGTGAAAGAACAGGGCCCTCTGGGCCCTGCTATTCTGTGAAGCTACAGGTGCAGATGCACAGGGCTCTCTTGGCCCTGTGCCATGTGAAGGGATTCATCTGCATGCAAAAGTGCAAGGCTCTCTGGGATCTATTCTTCTATGTGCCTACAGATACAGACGCACAGGATCCTTCCTTCATGACTTCATTGTTTATCAGTATTTTCAACCAAAATTGTCAATGTAGCCTTTTTATAAACACACCTCATGAATCAGTCAAGTCCAATTTTTCAAATAATGTTCGAAAGGTGATTTTGCAGAACAACCACAAAATCACCTTAATGGCCAGGTTTGAAAAATGATACTTGCATGGTTCATGATGTACATTCATAAAATGCCCATTATGAAAATGTCAGTTTAAAATCTTTTGAAACAGCTGAGTCATGAACTACAGTTGGTTTTCTTTACAAATACAACATTCTTTGTTCATAAGGCGATTTCTTCTTTCATGAGATCATATGAAAAAACTAGAGTTCTTTTTGGAGATCATACAAAACAACTGCTGTTCTATTGTAAGATCATAAAAAATTATTCTTCTTTCATGAGATATATGAAAGAATGGTACTTGTTTTGTGAGGTTTATCAAATAAATAAGGTTCTTTCATGAGACCTCAGGACAGCACTAGAGCTCTTTCATGACATCATATGAAATAACCATTGTTCTTTTGTGAAATCAAACAAAAGAATCTAGTTGTTTAATGAGGCCATAGAAAAAAAGGGTTCTTTCGTGAGAACATAAAACAGAACTGTTGTTCTTTCATGACATCTCACAAAAGAACAACAGTTATTTCAAGATAACATACAAAATAACTAGTTCTTTCATGACATTTCATGAAAGAACCTTATTTTTTATAGGACCTCATGAAACAACTAGGGTTATTTTGTATGATCTCATGAAACAACAATGGTTCTTTCTTATGTTGTCTTGAAAGAACTTTACTTCTTTCATATGCTCTCAGAAAGAACAATAGTTTTTTCATATGAGCCCTCATTAAGCCTTCCACTTAGGGTTTTATGAAAGTCCAAAAAACATGTATTTTTTGTAAACAAACAAACTCCAGAATCAAGCTAAATGGGTCCTGTGCTTAATGGGCCCTGTTTCACTAGATTCTGGAGTTTGTTTTTCTCCAGGGCATCATTTTTACGCCATTTCACTTTTTTTCTTTTGAAAATCAAAAACAAGGTTGCAGACATATGAAAGATCAATTACAGCTCATGAAAGAGGATTGTTGGCTTACGGAAGAAGATCATATTTCTTGAGCTTGGAATTCTTCTTTCACATCAGACATATAAATGACAGACCCTACTGAGCATGCTCAGAATCTAAATTTCAAATCCCTATAACTCAGGAACTGATTAATATTTTTTCACCAAACAGAAAAATACTTTTTCTAGGGCAAGCCTATTCCACAATGAAAACTTCAGAACAAAATTCTAAACTGACTGAGCTGTAGGTGAAGGCAAAAAAAGGCCAGCACCCTAGATTTTTCCATGTTTGCACTATCCAGATCTCAGAACCTGGACATCAGACTGTCACAAAGCTTACCAATTCAAGAGACTGTGCTCCTAAGACTGCATGTGGAAACTTTTTATGCAATTCCATTGAATGGAGACAAAGTTATTAAGGTGCAAAATTAGGGGGTTACCATTAAACATCCTACTCAACCCTAACTATAGGGATCTATCACACCCCTATAATATATTATAGGGCTACAGTAGTTCCCCTATAGTTAGGGTTGAGTAGGCTGTTAAATGTTAAACCCCAATTTTTGCCCCTTAATAACTTTGGTAGCATTTGATGAAACAGCCCAAACTTTGGCACATGCAATCAGGCTGCCAGAGGCTCAAGATGTGAAAAGATTCATGATGGCATTTTGTTCAGTTTTTAAGCTATGGAGTGCCAAAAAATGGAAAAAAAAACACATTTGGTTTCCCTATACTTAACATTGGATATTTTCCTTGCTCTCGCCAACAGCCTAGACAGTGTGGAATTTTTTCATGAAATTTTCAGGGTTGAATGGGCCCATGCCAGCAGTGTGCCTTTGAAAGGTTTTGTGAAAAAATATTATATAGTTCCAGAGTTGTAATGATTTTAAAGATAACATTCTGATGTGAACAGTGAAAAAACAATATTGAGACTGCTTATTGTCATCATTTACCTCTCATGCCGAATAAAATGCCAACTGTTCAGGCCACCGTTTTACTTCTTATTTTAAAGTCATGAACACTAAAAATGCATAACAATAATCACTGAAATGCATAAAAATAGTCTTTAAAAAAAAAGACACCTGAAACTAGCTAAATGGAACCCATTTAGCTAGATTCTGCTGTTTGTTTTTAAAAACTTGTCAGAAATACCTGTTCTGGACACCCCAAAATCCAGGGTGCCCAGCTTAGGTAGAGGAGCCATTGACCCACATTCTCTATATGAGAATGGCAGACTTTCTTGAGTGCTGCAGCTGGAACTCATGCTATGTGCTGGACTGAGAGTAGTAAGCTGCTGACCCCTGGGGCTGAAGTGCTGTCAGAAAAAGACCTTTCTCTCTCTTTCTTTCTTTCTTTCTTTCTTTGAAGTGTTGTCAGAAAGAAGATTATTCTATCTATCTATCTATCTATCTATCTATCTATCTATCTATCTGTCTATCTATCTATTGGTCTGTCTATTTTTCTATCTACCCACCTACCTATTTATTTGTTAATCGGATGAGGGTGCCCACCCCCAGTACTGTTTCTTTCTCCCCTCCAGGTTACCCAACCACCCTTGCCAATGTTATATAACATGTATGTGTTTTATAAGTGGACTGGCATGCCCACCCCGGTACCACTTGTTTTGACCCCCATCCCTCCAGATCACCTGCCCTGGTCTCATTTTCCAAGTGGCAGTACTAGGGTGCCCAACCCTGGTGGCACTGAATAGTCGCCAGACACTGGGGTGCTCAAATCCCAATGTAAGAATTTCAGTGTCCCCTTGCAAACAAGACAACTGTCCCTTGTTGCTTTCTTTTTTCCTTTCCTACAAAAAAGAATATGGTCCCTCGCTAATATGACCGCCTCACCCTGACCTCCTACTTGGCACCCACCACCCCACACCCCCACACCTCCCACATAACCTTACTCACCTGAACATGTCCCACAGTGAAGATCCACTCTCTGATCAAAGACATGCCTTGCTGCTGCACCCACCGACTGCAATATGAGAAACTAAGGTAAGTGTAGTTCTGAGTTTGTCATTTTTGCATATTTCTGACCCCAAATTTTCAACATGACCATTTTGGGACTCCTCCTTATGACTAATGGTGGAATTATGCAAATCAGGCCTGAAAGGGGATTTCACGGTCACTTGGTGAAATCACCTTTTGGGCAGAACTTGAAAACTTTTACCACTCTTGTTCATGAGGTGGGGTCATAAACAGGCTATGCTGAAAATCTGGGGTCAAAATATGTAAAAATGGCAAAGTTATGTGTGTACATTGAAAAATTTGTATGCTTGCTTGTAACTTTGCTAATTTTAAATATTTTGACCCTAAAATTTTCAACATAGCCATTTTTTTTCTTACCACCTCACGAATGTAACAGCTGTCATTTTTCTCATAATGTCCAAAATGTGTTTTTGCACCAGTGGTGCAGAATGACGTTTCAGTGGTGCAGATTAACATTTTGGCAGGCATTTGAAACTTTTCAGTTACCGGGTTCATAAGGTGGGGTAGTAAGAAGGCTGTGCTGAAAATTTGCTGTACAAATACAGTAAAATGCCCAGGTTATGAGTAAATGTCACAGTATTTCAACATTCAATCATAATTTTACTAATTTTCAATATTTTGACTCCACACTTTCAACATAGCCATTTCAATACACCACCTCATAAACATGACGTGTCACTTCTGGTGTGGAATGACATTTTAGCCAATATACTGTAAATGGTACATGTCATGTTTGTAAGGCAAAGCATAAAATGTTGTATCTTGAAAAGTTGGGATCAAAATTAATATATATATAGATATATATATATATCTATATATATATAATTGTTAACAAACTTTGTGTGTAGTGCCAGTCTTGACCCCAGTGGGTATGCTCTGAGATCCCATGCCTGTAAGCTAAGTTCGGGGGTGAGCTCAGTGACCCAGCTGGATGAGGTGAGGGTGGAGAAATGACACTGTTGTGTGACCCCCCCAGCCAGGGAATGAAAGGTGCAGGTTTGTCCACATGGGCCCGGGTACCATATAGTGAATACAACTGTCCTGTTAGCATAGAGTCCTACACCTCTTCACCTGTGGGTGGCAGAGAGCCTGTGCATTGGCTGACAGATGCAGTCTTTGCCCTGTGCATCTGTATCTGTGGCCACATGGAAATGCAGGGACCACAAGGCTTTGCGCTTCTTCAGTCCACCAGATAGCCCCATGAATTCTTCACACTCGTCGCTGCACTTCTGTAGGCAGATGGAGTCTTCCCTTGGTACACGGCATCTGGATGAATGAGGATACCATTCCACTATCTCAAAAAGAAAGGAAATTATTTAGGGTACCTTAACCCACAAAAGTAGAGAAATGTAACATGTGGGTTTCCAACCCTAACACCCCACCCCCACCTCCCAAGCAGCAAAGGGAAAAAAATATTAAGGTTTTGGGTCTCCAGAGTCTTGGAAAATCAGTGATGGGGTCTTCTTTGGGGATGTCAACCCTAATGTTCACCTTGTTCTCAGAGCAAACAATGTCACACATGATTGCCTTTCTTCACACAGGGCATACAGGACCCTGCATAAAGAAAGCTGCAACAAATTGTATTGGCAAGATGTGGTGAGACATACTTATTTACCTCTGAAGACTTTAACATGATGAGGCACTGGCTTGGAGTTGTACCTTTTGCTTTAGACAGGAGACTACGGGCTGGGGGAAGGGTGAGCATTAGGGTTGACAGCCCCAAGGAAGACCCCACCACTAATTTGAAATGGGGTTTTAGGACATCCCTAAAATCTTAGCTGGAAGACTTAGTGAGAGGTCCTGATTCTTTATGTGAGCTGAAATTCTTCTTTCATGAGTCTCATGAAAGAAGAATGTCAGCTCATGAGAGCAGATTATGGGACTTATATTTTATCATAGTTCATTTGTGAGCTGACATTCTTTTGTGAATGATGAAAGAACTCACACAAAAATGAAATAAAGAAGAAGGCTGGCTCAAGCAATAGTTATGAAAAAAATTAAGTCCCACTGTCATCTTTCGCAAGCTAATCTATCATGAATTTTTTCATCACTCACAAAAGATGAAGGTCAGCTCTGGAGAGAACTATGAAAAAATTAAGTCTCACCATCTTCTTTTGTGAGCCAACCTTCTTCTTCCATGTGACATGAAAGAACTCATGACAGAAGAAGACTGGCTCATTAAAGAACACAGTGGGACTGACTTTTTTTTTCAAAGTTCTGTCACAAGGTCATACTAAACAACCATTGCTCTTCCAGAGATCTCATGAAAGAACTGTCTGGTATCAGTCTGTCTATCTATCTATCTATCTGATCAATTTAGTTTTGTTTTTTCTCTTAAGTGAACAGGGGTGCCCAACCCCAGTACCACTTCTTTGCCCCCTTCCCTCCAGGTCACCCACCCCCTTCTTTAATATACATGGCAGGACCAAGACACCCACCCACAGTGTGCTACTAAACATAATCCTAACACTGGAGTGCCCAATCCCAGTGTTGTCTTCTGTCCCCCTACAATAAGAAAACCATCCTCACTGATCTTTTTCAACATGAAAAATAGAAAATGGTTCATAAGTGATCTGACATCCCACTCCCACCCTCCCACCCACCCCTCCTGACCCCCAACATTTATTTATTTAGCTTTGTTTACCAGGTAAGCATGCTAGACAGTCAAGTGCCTATTTTCAGGTGTGACCCGGGAGAATTACAAAGGTACAGGCAATAACAATTCAGAGACAATGTAACAGCAATCAACAAGGTACAGTCAGGTACAGACAGAGAACCCACGCAATAACAAATTAAGAGATGAGGTAACAGCAATCAACCAGGTACTGACAGGAATAGGCAGAAAACTATGGTCTGTTGCAGGCAGAGAACAAATACAAGGCAAGTACAGTGTTGAGGCATGGCAACCTCAGGAGGCAGTCAAGGAAGCCAAACATATATCAGCAGGACATTTTCAAAGTGTGCACTATAGACAACTGCACACATGCTGTCAAAGGGGCACAGGTGCACCATGGAAGGAAGGTCAGCTAAGAGCAAAGGCATACAGAAGCTTGTTTTAAGTAGCCCCAGAGGGAGGACCTGAAACAACTGTGGGAGGGGGCAGTCCTTACATGAGCAGGGAGTAGGGTCCAAGCTTTGGGGGCAAGGGCTACGAAGGCACGATCCCCAGCAAGGGAGTGAGTTTTTGAGACCATGAGAGCCTGGGAGTTGCTGGACCTCAGTCAATAGCTAGAGGAGGCATGTTTGAGTAGATTGGCAAGTGCAGGAGGGGTGGACGATTGGATGATGTTGTCTGTAAAGTTGCCAAAGACAAAGGATCGATGGTTACTAGGGGAGAGCCACCCCAGCCTGGAGTAGAGTTGACAGTGATGGGTGAGGCAGGGGGCTGATAGGGCGAAGCAACATATGTTGTTGTACGCTGTGTCCCATTTCATAAGCCAGATTTTTGGGGCAATCACGAAGGAGGTGAGCCCATAGCAGAGCGTGGGGAGAAGAACCCCTTTTGCAAGAGCAAGTCAGGAAGCTGGGGTGAGGCAGCTTTTGGCCCTGTATGCCAGACCCAGTTTACAGTTTGTGGCCTTGCAGGAGTTACATATGTGCAGGGAGAGGTCCAGCTGAGGGTCGAGAGTTACCCCCAGGTACTTGAAAGAGTCGACCACCAACACAGGGATGCCGTCAACACCAACGACTTTGAGATGTGCCGGACATGCTCTAACCTTGGCAAGGGAGCGGAATAACATGGCCTGCATCTTCTGGAGGTTGACAGCAAGCTTATTAGCTTCGAGCCAGGATTGAATGTGATTAAAATCAGAGTTTAGACTGGTGTTTATGTCTCGTATATCCTGGGAGCTAGCAAGAAGCACAAGGTCATCAGCATAAAGGGTGACATGTCCGGAGGCAAGGACAGAGGGCAGCTGATTGATAAAGAGGCAGAACAGTAAGGGGCCGAGGACAGACCCCTGAGGCACCACACAAGTTATAGGTGCAAGCCCAGAGAGGGCTTTCTGGAACCTTGTGTTCTGTTGCCTGCCTTAGAGGTAGTTGGTAAACCAGGCTAGGATAGGTGGGAAAGGCCGAGGGACCAGAGGGCAGCATCCAGGATTGTGTGATCAACCAAACCAAAGGCCTTGGACAGGTCAATGAAGATGGCCCCCTTGAGTTTTCCTTGGTCAGTCGCAGTTCTGATTTCAGAGGTGACCTGTGTGAGGGCAGTGGAGGTGCTATGCCCTTTATGGAACCCATGCTGCACAGGGGAGAGGAGGCCATGGGTTTGGAGGAAGTGAGCAAGCTGGGAGGCCACTACCTTTTCAAGCAGTTTGTTTACTGTAGAAAGTATCATTATGGGGTGATAGTTATCAAGTATTTTGGGATCCCCATGCTTGAGGACAGGGATTATGCTAACCACCTTCCATATAGCTGGAATAGACCCAGATATGAAAGAGGAGTTGAGAATGTGTGAGATGAGATAGGCCCTGCCAAGTAGGGGGCCCCCAGGCAGAGTAATTTGGGCTCAAGATTGTCACGCCCAGCTCCAGAGTGAGGGGATAGTACAGCTAGAAGCTTCCATGTATCTTTGCAGGAGACAGTCTTAAAGTAGAAGGGCAGGGGAGAAGGATGGGGCACAGTGCTACCAGTGGGGCCCAGGTCATTGGGTACTGAAGACATGGGGGTGTAGACAGACAGGTCAGAGAACAGGACGTTGAAAGCATAGGCTATAGTCAGGGCATTGTTCCAGCTGACTCCGCTGATTTGCATGTCGGAGACCTGGAGGCAGACAGGACCACTAACAGTATGTTTGATGGTGCACCAGAAGCTCCTGGGGTTCTTGGCAGACACTTCAAGGGAGGATTTGCAGAACTCACTCTTAGCCGAGCAGATCACCCACTTACATGAGTTCCTAAGCTGCCTGTAATCCTCAAAGTTTGATCTGTCCCCATAGCACTCACCACTCCACACACCCCACACACCCTCAGTCACCTGAAAATGTCCCATGATGTACACTTACTCTCCAATCAAAGGCACATCTTGCTGCTGGAATTGGTGACTGTGACTGGAGAAAATAATGTAAGGGCTGTTTAAAGTATTTCAATGAGGTTTGAGCTTTTATCCATAAGACAGTTACCTTATTTTCTCATAGCACTGTCTCCAGTTACAGCAGTAAGATGTGTCTTACATCAGAAATTACAGCTCTGACATACATGACGTGGGGTAATAAGATGGCTATTTTGTAAATTTGCAGTCAAAATATTGAAAATGTCTGTAGTTGGGGGCGGAGTTAGCCAATCAAGATGGTGGATGTGTAACTAAGTAGCTGCAATACCCATCTTTCCTATCAGGACCCATCCGACAATCCGATTATTACCTATCCCTAAACACTTGACAGATTGGACTTCTGCAGGTATTGACCAGTCTTTTGATACCAGTCTTGCCAGATTCTGGACATGGAGGCACTAAATACAGCAACTTAGTTTTTAGCCAAACAGCAGCTTACGCTTGAGGCCTGTTGGATACTGCCAGACCACCAGACTAGAGTTATTGTGCCCAGAACTGAGAGCTCTCCATGGAGGGGGCACCTGGGTCAAGGGGCTGGGGCTGCCCTATCTGATATCTTGAGCATGGAGTTACAGTTGGTGAATATTATGGCCATGCTTAGCAAAGTCAGGTTGGATACAGCAGAATTAAAAGAAACAACTGCCAGTACTAAAAAAGATCTGTCCATCCTATCAACCAGAGTTACTGGAACTGAAGCTGTTATAAAATGACAAGACAGCATCCTGCATGACCACCACTGTCAATTAAGGGATCGCAACAACCAGATTCAGTACCTACTTGCCAAAATTGATCACCTGGAGAATCATGGCAGAAGGAAGAACGTATGAATAATAGGGATCCCTGAAGGTGCAGAAGGCAATGACATGAATGCCTTTCGGAGACATAGCCTCCCGAAGATGCTTAAAATGAATATCTGAATTCCTCCAGAGCTGGAAAGAGCTCACCGCTCTCTTGCCCCTTGGCCACAACAGGAAGAACGGCTGAGGCCAATCCTCTACAAATTCTTGTGTTTTCCCGAAAGTGAACTATACCTGAGGGCTGCTAGAGACCTGAAAATCCTAACATGGAATGGCAGCAATGTGCAGATATATTGGAACTATTCTTATGAACTATCAAAGTGAAAAGGAGCATATGGCCCGCTAAAACAAACACTGTACAAAATTAGCATACCAGCTTCCTTACGCTATCCGGGTGATGCTGAGAGTCCAGTTTAGGGGGAAATTCATAATGTTTAACAGTCTGAAGGAGGCTGAAAAGTTTTTTAAACGATGTGGCAGGAGAGTGTGTGGATCCTCAGCAGCAGCCATTTCTTCCTCATGATGGGGCCCAATAAGAGATGGAGAACTCCACTACCCCCAACACCCAGGTAGCAACTCCTCAGCACATGGCAAAGAACCAGCAGGATGGGGTAGAATGGCATAAGGTCCAGCGAGAAAAGTAGAAGAACAAGACATGGCACCCAAATATGGAGCATCCCCCGACGAGCGATGCCAGACCCCATAGAGGGAGATTGAGAAGCCGGCAGCAAAAGGTCCACTTATCCCGATGGAAGCAGCTCATCTTCCTACAATACTCCAGCAAAGACAGCGAATCGGTACAAACCACTGTGGGAACTCCTACCAATGGCACTGTCCCTGGAAGATCCAACAGCTGTCGGAACCCTGCTTAGCCCGAAAGTAAGACCGGAGGACTACACTGGTGACTGGGCCCCCACCCCTCAGGACTGGGCAGACTGTATCTGGGAGCCCTCATCTGAGCACCTCTCTGCTGCAACACCTGAGATGGAGGCCTTACCAAAACTGTGAGGATGGGCCTGTACACTGGTACAGTTTTGAAACAACTTTTCCTGGAGACAAAACGCACCTGTCAATGAAGTACAAATGTTTCCTTGATATTTGTTTTAAACTGTCCCTCAAGTCAATTGTAGGGAAGGGTATCTCTTTTCCTTTTGAAGCATAATGTTTGAGGGATGGGGGGGAAGCAATTGGTAATGAAGAAGCTGTTATTTTCCCCACTTTCACTTTAACCCCCTGCCATTTGTGCTTGTGTTTGCTCCCAGGGAGAGTTTTGACCCCAAACTCAACACTATGCCCAGGAAGTCAGATTTGATCTCGGCCCTGTATAATTTTTGGGGGGATCAGGCTATATTTACTGGCTCAGGGGTATGTTTAATAAGTCCAACGGAATCTCCCATAAGACACAGGCCCCACACAGTATAGCGGGGCTCTGACTACTCCATGAAGTTGAGGGCAGCTCTTAAGAGATAAACCCTTGAGGTAAGCTCCCATTGCGACTGATGCTGCAGAGTGTATCAAGCACTATTTATTTATTTATTTAGTTTTTGTTGACTGGGTAAGTGCACTGGACAAATTCTGCCTATTTTCAGGCATGACCCGGGGGGAAGGGGATACAGATGAATGCCAACTGACCTTGAACCAGATTAAGCTGTTGGTGGTATTTTTAGTGAATGAGGGAAATGTGGCTAGGACACTGGGGAAATTCCCCTACTCTCTTTTTGATAAGTGCCATGGGATCTTTAACATCCACCTGAACTACTACCAATCCAGGTAGATGGGACCTCAGTTTAATGTCTCATCCGAAAGACGTCACCTCAGAAGTGCAGCACCCCTCTCATGCTGCACTACAGTGTCAGTACTAGGATATTAACCCAAGTGCCAGATGTAAGAACTGAACCCACAGCTCTCTAATTTCCCTGCCTCAGAGGTGAGTGTGCTACCTACTGAGCCACTGACACTTTAGGGGACAATTAGGGGGCACTAGGTAGATGCCTCTCTTGCAAAAGGCACTGACATTACTGGGGATAGCTCCCATTGACACTAACCACACTGCTTTCTTGCCTGGGGGTTAGTGGGTGGAATGGTGGTGGAAACAGACTACCATGGGGGAATGCTTTATACACATTACTATAGGGATGCCTGGGCATACCCTCAGAGCAGCCTAAAGCACAGCTAAACATAACACCGGATGAAGAGTTCTGGAGAGACACACTGGGGAACATGCATGAGGGTTTAAATGTCAGTAGTGAGCACATGCTATGTATGCCAGTTGGGCCCTGTCATGAAGCCTCTGGGGGCTGTGCCCCACCACTTGTGAGAAATATGCTTGAGAGAAAAGCCAGATAGAATAGACCTCAAGTCACACTGGCCTGCTTTCTACCTGCTCTTCAAAGGGATAGGGAAGTTAGATGGCCACATTTGGGATGGGAGCTCTGGGTACTCTGGGTATGCCTCTCACATCTTTCCCCACAACTGAATGCTGTCCAGTTGCAACAGCAATGGGCTGGATGCAGAAGGCATTCTAATGCCTTTCCCCTGGAGGGAGACCACCGGACCATTGGAGGAGGGGCGATTTTTTTCCACCACCTCCAGGCCACAGCAGGTGGTTGGTCCTCAAAGGTTTACTCCATGTCTGACTTAAATGTGATGATATATTTGTTGGTATTTGCTTTGTTAAAAATTTTGTTCATGGGGGCATCTTGGATGTTGTTAGAGATGCTACTCCCTCAGAAGTTTATTCTATTACATGGGTTTGATGTATGGCTACTGGTGAGGGGTATAACCCATTATCTAAGCATGTCCTGCTATTTACAGGAAAAATAAGAGTGGTGCTCGAACTTAAAAATTATGGAAGGTATCCTAACAGGTTTGGGGCTCTAGAGGGGGATCTGAGGGAAACTGTTGAGCCCAGGCCAGGTCACATGACACAATACAGAGGAACCAGTACAACCAAAGGGGGACTTGTGGTACTTTACTGTTGTATTTTCATCCTACCATTCTCAAAATGGAGACAACCTTCTTATGGCTAGCATGCCAGATGTGATAGCCACTACCTGGAATGTGAAGGGCCTTAACTCACCTGCGAAAAGGAAACAAATGTTGGCCAGATTAAAAAAACTGGGTACCCAGATTGCTTTTTACAAGAGACTAAATTAAGCTCTAAGGAAGCACAAAAACTGGTAAGATACTGGGTGGGGGCACAGGCGCATAGTGTATCAGGTTCAGAGTAAAGGGTGTCTCCATTTTGCTTCACTACAAACTGCAATGGCAGCCTTTAGAAGTGTTTAAAGATGGGGATGGGAGGTGGATAATTATGAAGGTATATACTCCTACAGGGCCAGTGCTGTTAGTTAATGTGTATGACCCAAATGAGGATACCCCCACCTTCTTTGACTTCCTATCCCAGAAAATGATGGATATGTCCTACGACAATGCAGATATCCTCATAGGAGGTGATTTTAACCTCTCAATGGACTACCTGCTTCACTGAACCAATGCCAGGCCTGAATCTCATACCCGTTCTCTCCACAAGCTAAAAGAGCTTCTATCCCTGCACCAGTTATCTGACATATGGCACCTATCACATCCCTCAGACAGGGACTACACATTTTTCTCTGCCCCCAAAGGCCATGGCCAGAAGGTTAGACTACTGGTTCACATCTGGCACTATGATGTCCGCTACAACAAGGGTAACCATAGCCATGCTCTCTCTATCAGATCATGCCCCTGTAGTTTTAAACCTCCTGATGGCTCAATACTGTAGGAAATTTTATGGTGACTGGACCTACTGCTCTTACAGGATAATGAGTTTGCCTCATGGCTGAACACGGAGACAGAAATGTACTTTAAGGACAACCTGGTAGGGTCTGTCTCAGCGGCTAGCATCTGGGACATGTACAACGCCACCATCCATGGTAAAATAATCAGTAATGTGGCATACAGGCATAAACAATGGGACCTAGAGCAAACCAGTTGAAGGGAGAACTTAAACCTTTAGAGAACCAATATAAAATGAACCCCAGTGCCCTAAACAACCCCCATCTGGTGTCTGACCTCACGGCTGTTCGACATCGACTTAATGGCCTGGCCACCCGTAAGGCATAATTATATCTACAGAGGGTCCAGGTCAAATACTGGACAGATGGAGAGAGGGCTAGCAAGCTTTAAGTCTACTGGCCAAAGCAGAGGCAGGCTGAGAGGGCCATCAAGCAGCTTAAGGATAAAAAAGGTAAACTCCCTGAATCACAAAGTGATTAATACTATAATGACAGAATTTTATCAATCCCTATACTCCTCCCAGGTGGAGTAGAACTGGGATAAATATAATAATTTTATAGCAAACCTCCCCATCCCAAAACTTCTTCAGCAGCAGAGGGAAGCTCTGGACACCCCGATCTTGGAAGACGAAATTAACTAAGCCGTACTACGTATGGCTCCCAACAAAGCCCCGGGGAAGATGGCTTCCTGTTGGACATTTACAAGCTGGTCAGTCCCTTGATTACTTCTCCTCTTTTACATATGCTACAAGAGGCACATGTGGCAAGGGAACTCCCGTTGACTCTGAATGAAGCAATCATCATGGTCCTCCCCAAAGAGGGAAAAGACCATACTCTCCCTGCCAATTACAGACCCATCTCACTAATAAATGTGGATGCTAAAATCCTAGCAAAGATTTTGGCTATGAGACTGGAGATGGTCCTAACGGACATCACCCACCCCTCACAAGTTGGGTTTATTAAGGGCAGGATTAGCTCTGACCACATATGAGCATTATACCCCCTGATCCAAATAGCAGCAGATCTCCCATGACATTCAACTTTGAAAAAGCATTGGACTCAGTGGAATGAGAGTATATGCATGCGGTCATGGACACGTATGGTTTTGGACCATATTTTAAGGCATGGATTGGGTCCATGTATCACCAGCCGAGGGCTAGGGTACTGACTAATGGGACCCTCTCCAACCCTTTCCCCTTGTATAGGGGCACCAGGCAGGGATGTCCACCACCACCCCTATTATTTGTTTTGTCGATGGAACCATTGGTGGCTACACTCAGGGAGCACCCCCAGATCAAGGGGATCATAGTAGGGGAGAGGCGATACGCAATGAAGCTGTACATGGATGATTGCTTAATATTAACCAGCAACATCTCCCAGAGTCTTCCAGTTATTCTCAGGATACTTAACACATTTTGGGACTTCTCAGGGCTCAGAATCAATGTAGCTAAATCCGAGATATTGCCCCTCAACAAACTAACAACTCCAAACACTTTGGAGAACCTAGGTTTAGCTTGGGCAGAGGCAGGAATAAAGTACCTAGGGGTCACAATCTCCTTCGACCTGAAGTCCTTAGCAGATCTTAATCTCAAACCTCTGATAGGTAACCTGCCGAAGGATATGGCCAGGTGGCGACACCTGCAATTATCTCTGGTGGGTAAAATAGCTGCAATAAAATTAATGACAGCCCCTAGAATATATTATCTATTGTCTTACCTCCTGATTATTCTCCCCAAGAGATGAGCCCAGAAAGTAAATAGCATGATTATTAATTTCTTATGGGGTCCATCCCCACCTCAATATAACAGGGCTAAGTTTCGAGCTCCCTGGATCAGAAGGGGATGGAACCTGCCGGATTTCACTCAGTACTCATTAGCTTTTCTCACTGCCAGAACCCTGAGGTGGTTTCACAAAAGTAGTGCAACACCACCTGCGTGGGTAGGCATAGAGACAGATATCTTGCATGGGCCCCCCTCTCAGTGTATCTTGGTTACCCTTCACCCAAACAGTTCTGCCGGTGGACCACAATACAGAATGCCCACTCGGCTTGGCAGCGGGTAGGCCAAAATGCCAAAATGTGCATTAACCCAGGCTACCACATTCCCCTATGGAACAACCCGTACCTCTGCATAGATCACAAACCATTACAGAGGGAGGGCTGGGCCTGGAAATCAATAACAAATGTATCCAATCTTATGACTGATGATGGTGCCAATGTAGAATCTTTCCAGGTGCTTCAAGCCAGCTATGAATTGCCCAAAGGGGACTTTTGGAGATACCGTCAGGTTAGAAGCCTGCTCAATCAATGGGGAAAAGAGAAATGTGTTTGTGGGATGTGTAAATGGAATAAGTTTTCAAACCTGGAATCCCTCCCTATCAAGGAATGGATCAAATCATCTTGCTGTGGGCAGAGTTAGCAGTGGACTTTTGAAAACGTGGTGAGGCTGTTTCTAGAGAGCTTATTTATCTTTTTTGTCATAAGTTTTTGTAAGTTTTGCTGTTGTGTTTTAAATCTTGCCTAATACCTTTAAATCTTTCTGTGGCTAGAGGGACAGAAATCCTGAAAGCTTAACTCTTTCTGAGCTGGCTGGAGACTATTGTTGTGGGGGAGGTGTCTTTGGCCAGTCACATAGCCAGCCAATCAAGGTTGTTTGCATTTCAGTTAATCTCTGTTTATATCCTCACTGAGGCATTTTAAATCTTCTTGCTGTGGGCAGAGTTAGCACTGGACTTCTGAAAATATGGTGAGGCTGTTTCTGGAGAGCTTATTTATCTTTTTTGTCATAAGTTTTTGTAAGTTTTGCTGTTGTGCTTTAAATCTTGCCTAATACCTTCAAATCTTTATGTGGAAAGCCCTCCCACCCAACCCTTGTATTAGGCCTCTTAAAAATGGAAAAGCCACTGGGGTTGGGTTTAAAGGCTGGGAAGGAGAAACTTAGGGAGTTGCAACTTCCCTATGAGCTAACTCATAAGGCTAATAGTCAGGTGGGGAAATTGGGAAAAGTTCAGCCACTCAAGCATTGCAAGTTTGAAAGTCTGCATGCTGTATGGGGGGGATCATCTAGTTATAGGTAGTGGTAACTCAAGAAACTGTGGAGCCACTGAGTTGGTATTTTGGTCTAGAAAAAACTGCTGTGATGATGATGATGGGGAAGGGACCGCATGTCACTAGAGCAGGTATCTTTGGGTGGGTGGTTGGGTGCACAGGGTGTGGTGCAGCCATGATACTGGACTGGGCTTGGAAGTTTGGGGGATGCCCAGTGTGCTACCAGCTGGCACAGCTTAAAGAGGAGGTAGAGGGGATCCGAAGGCAGCTGGGGGTGCTAGGGGGGAGGATTGGAGAGGTAGGAGGCAAGCGGTCACCTACATGGAAGCACTAGGTGCTGGGGCCTCCCACACTGGGGGAGGGAGTGAGAGAGGTGCTCACACTAGGGAGGAGGGAAGGGGTACAGGGGGCTCTACTGGACCCCTGGCAGGTGGGGCACAAAGGTGGAAATTTCCACAGCAGGCAAGAGAGTCTGGGGTGTCCAGAGAAACCAAGAGGGGCAGTAGGGGATGGAGGGCACTGGGGGATGGACTAAGGCTCACAAATTGTTTTTAACACTCTACACCTATTGGTGGAAGAGGGGATTGTGGGGGAGGAGGAGGATGATGATGTTGCTGATGGTGAAGCTGGGGCAGGGACAGATAGAAAGGGTGAAGGAAGAGACAAGGGAGTAATAGAGGGGGACCTGGACAGGATGGGGGAAGAGGGGTAGGGGGAGAAGTAAAAGGAGGCTCAGGGGAACAAGGAGGAGGAGGAGGCTATGGGCATGGAACAGGGGAGCATGGCAGGCAAGAAGAAGCAGGACGTAAAAGGGATGATAGCGAGCAGAAAGCCAAGTAAGCAAATGGATAGGGTGGATGGATTAGTAAGGAGTGGGGAAAGAGATACAGAGAAAGATAT
Source organism: Neoceratodus forsteri (assembly GCA_016271365.2). Classification (NCBI taxonomy): domain Eukaryota; kingdom Metazoa; phylum Chordata; order Ceratodontiformes; family Ceratodontidae; genus Neoceratodus; species Neoceratodus forsteri. Next base: position 1,535,065,731 of record CM057456.1, read on the forward strand.
TCGAGTGGGGGTGGGGTAAAGAAGGCCAGGACACAGGTAGAGGGGGTGACCAGGGAAAATAGTGAAGGGGCTAACCTTCGACACCCAGATTGTGGGAGGTGCAAGGAGCCGGTTGGGGGGAGAACCCAGATGAAGGGATGAGGAGGGGCATGGAAGGAGGGAGAAACCCCAGGGGTGAACAGGGAGGTTACAGTACTGCTATTGGGGGACTCCATGATCAGAGGCATTCAGTGGGAGGGGCAAGGGGAGGGTAAAACCTGTCTGATCAGAACCAAATGCCACCCAGGCCTGATGGTGCACAAGGCCAAGCATGAGTTGTATTCACTGGCGAGGGAATGCGGAGGGACCCCAGACATTCTAGTGCACTTGGGGAAAAATTACATAAATGGTAATAGTGAACTAGAAATTCAGGCAAAGTTCTGGGAGTTAGCCAGGGTATGCCTTTCCATAGGCTGTAAAATCTCCTTTTCAGATACCCTGCTGGTGCCAAGAGCTAGTGGGGAATTCAAGAAGAAGATTAGGGAGATATATCATTGGCTTAGGGAGTGGTGTGAGGAATTGGGGCATGGCCTGGTGGGGGACTTGGGGGGGAGACCTGGGAAGATAAGGGGCTGTATGCTAGGGACAAGCTTCACCTTAATTTGGAAGGGAAGGAAACCCTTAAGCTCAAACTAGCTGGATTCATCGGCAAAAGGTGGGGTTTAAACTTGTGAAGGAGGGAGGGATCAAAAAAGGGACAGTGTCAGCAGGTACAATAAATGAGGGACATGGTCTCCACTCCTCTAGGAGTCTAGGGAGATATGAAAATGAGTCACCAGGTAGGGAGCAGGAGCTGAGTAACGGGAGCTCAAGGGGGAGAAGGAGAGGAGGGAAAAGAGGTGGAGAGTGGTCCTGATAAATGCCAGGAGCTTAGGAAATAAAATGCCTGAGTTCCAGGTGATGCTAGTTGAGGGGGAGGTAGATGTGGTAGCAGTCACTGAGACCTGGGCCAATCAAGGGCATAAGTGGGACCTAAATCTGGAGGGTTATACTATGTTGAGAAAAGATAGGAGTGAGGGAAGGGGGGGTGTAGCACTGCTAGTCCGAAATGGCACAGGTATTAGAGGGGTAGAGGAGGCAGAGGGGAACGTGGAGGCTATTTGGGTCACCCTGCTGATGCAGGGGGGTAAGAGAGCAAAGGTTGGAGTGGTATACAGACCACCAGCACTGGCGAAGGTTCTGGAAGAAAGTTTGGTGGCAAATCTCGAGGGACACTCTAGATTGGGAAAGGGAAGGGTAGTGCTAATGGGGGACCTCAACATGCCAGGAACAGACTGGGGAACTATGACATCACCAGTGGTCAGGGAGCAGAGATTGCTGGATGTCTTCCAGGATGTGGAAGGAGGCAGTATAGCACAGTGGTCTAAGGCTCTGAGCTTCAAATCTGGTGACATTCAACAGACCAGACCTGGGTTTGAATCCCACAGTTTCCACTTGCATGCTGTGTGACCCTGAGCAAGTCACTTAACCGCCTTGTGCTCCCAGGTTGCTCCTGTAAAAAGGCTTCCAGCTTAGTGTGCTATACCTGGTTAAACAACTAAATAAAAAAAAAATGTGTTGCTGACACAACAGGTGGGTGAGCCAACTATGGAGGCCTGGACACCGGACGTGGTCCTGGTGGACAGTGATCAGATTAGGGGCCTAGAGGTGAGGGACCCATTGGCAGGGAGTGATCACACCACAGTCTGGTTCTTCCTGGACCTGGGGGGGAGGAAAACCAAACAAGGATGGTAGTAACCGACTTTAGGGGTGCAGACTTCAGGGAGATGGGAAGGATCCTTAAAGATTGTTTGGACAGGATAAGGCTGGATATGGATGCTGACAGCAGGTGGGGGATCATTAGGAAGGGAATACATGAGGTTACCAGATCCTGCGCAAGGGAAAGGTGTACGTTCGGTAAGGCCAGAAAACCCTGCTGGTGGACCCAGGAGGTAAAGGAGGTGGTGAGGGACAAGAAGGCGGCCTATAGGTGCTTCAAGTGCTCAAGGAGTGAAAGGGATCAGGAGGTATATGAGCTGACAGCTAAGAGAGTTACCAAGGTGGTAAGAGCAGCTAAGGCAAAAAAGGAGCAGTCCTTGGACAGTGGGATCTGGAGGGGGCACAAGGGATTCTTTAGATACATAGGGGAAAAAAGGAAAGTAAGAGGGCAGATCAGCAATGTAAGGATAGGGTGTGGTTGGGCACAGGAAGCAGGGGAACAGGCAGAAGTCCTAAATGTGTACTTTGCCTCAGTTTTTAACAGGGGGCATGGAGGGGCTATGTCTTGCGTGGGGAGCAGGGGCAAACCGGAGGAAGTGGTGGGACCGGTAGAGAGCAGAGGCCCTGATGGGTCTGGGGGTGAGGGGCCAGCACTACAGGGTGAAAAGGGGGAGGACATGGAGGCTGAAATCCCAGTAGAGAAGGTAAAGGAAGCCCTCAGGTCCCTTCGGATGGAGAAAGCACCTGGGCAAGATGAGATACATCCCAGGGTGCTGAAGGAACTGGTGGATGTCCTGGCAGCACCCCTAGCGGAGCTTCTCAACATCTCTCTGAGGACTGGGTGGGTTCCCCAAGACTGGAGGGTGGTCCATGTCATGCTGATCCACAAGGGGGAATCAAGAGAGGAGATGGGAAATTATAGGCCCATTAGCCTGACATCGGTGGTCAGCAAGGTGATGGAGGGTATTGTCAAGAAATGGCTAGGGGGCTTACTAGAGCAAACTGGGTATTTGGATGATAGGCAGCAAGGCTTTGTCTGGGGAAGATCATGCCAGAGAAATCTTGTTGAGTTGTATGACTGGGTGATGAGGGCCCTGGACCAGGGTAGGCCAGTGGACATCCTCTTTCTGGACTTCAGCAAGGCATTTGATTCAGTACCCCACAGTGGCCTGCAGGCTAAGCTGAAGGAAATGGGGGTAGAAAGACAGTTGTTAAGATGGATAGGAAATTGGCTCCCTGAGCATACTCAGAAGGTGGTGATTGGAGGGTTAGTCTCATCCCCAAGATGAGTTACTAGTGGGGTGCCCCAGGGGTCAGTGCTGGGGCCACTCCTGTTCAACACCTATGTCTCAGACATCAGGAAGGGGATAGGGAGTGAGATGAGTCTCTTTGCAGATGACTCAATGCTGGGTGCAGTGGTGGATGAGGAGGAGGGGAGGGAGGCCTTGCAAGAAGACCTGGGGGCTCTGGAAAGGTGGTCAGGAAAATGGAAACTAAAATTCAATGTAGGGAAGTGCAAAGTTCTGCACCCGGGAGTCAGAAATCCAGGCCAGGGGTATACCCTGGGAGGAGACACGATTCAAGTCATGGAGGGTGAGAGGGACCTGGGGGTAGTGGTAGATGTCAAAATGAACAATTCAGAGATCTGTAGGAGGGCAGCGGCAAGGGCAAATAGGATGCTGGGATGCATCACCTGGGGGATGACCTCCAGAAAGGCAGAAGTGATCCTTCCACTGTACAACTGCTTGGTTAGGCCACACCTCGAGTATTGTGTGCAGTTTTGGAGACCACATTTAAAGAGGGACATTACACTCCTAGAGTGGGTCCAAAGAAAGGCAACCAAAATGATCTGGGGCCGGGGGGAGAGGACCTATGAGGGGAGGCTCAAGGAGCTCGACATGTACACCCTGGAGGAGAGGAGGGACAGGAGGGACATGATAGATGTCTTTAAGTACATGAAAGGGATCAATAAGGGAGGCCCAGGTAGAGTGCTCCAAAGGAAGGAGGGTGCGGCAACAAGAAGGCACCAGTGTAAGCTGGAAGGGAGCAGGCTCAAAGGGGAGAGGAGGAGGAGGAGATGTTATTTCACTCAAAGAATGGTGGAGTCATGGAATGCACTGCCCAGGGAGCCGGTAGAGATGGAGACTGTGGACAGGTTTAAGAAGGGATGGGACAGGTACAGGGGGAGGGTAAATCTGACCAGGCACAATACAAGTGGAACATCTAGGACAGGAAACAGTATAACCCAAGGGGGAGGAGGGACACCAAAATTGGCCCTCAGTGCGGGTGCTGAAAATCAAGCAGACTCGAAAGACCATTAGGCCTATTCTGCTGGCATTTTAGTATGTCAGTATGTAAATGTAAGACTGGGTTAGCAGGCAAAATACAAACCTGTATGAGAGATAGAGCACTAGACCCCTCCTTACCAGCCAAAGTCCGATGGGAGATAAGGCTGGGCACTCCAATATCTGAGGTAGAGTGGTGGCAGGGACAGGTGAGGGCCCACCAGGCCTGCAATGTCCAGAGGAGTCTCCTTATCCAGAACAAAGTGCTGCACCTCTGGTACAGAACTCCAGTGCAACTGAAAGTCATGGTGCTAACCCAGCTAGATACCTAATGGAGGTGTAAGGTCAGGGTGGATTTGCTGCATGTTCTGTGGTCCTGCTCTCAGTTGCAGCCCCTCTGGTTGGCTATCGCCCAGCACTGCTCAACCATACTGAACCTCTCTGTCCCACTAGACCCCAGGATATGGATCTTAGGACTCTCCCCCCAAAAGAGGAGTCTGTCAAAACCCCACCATCTGTGGATTATTCAGGTTTCAGTTGAAGCAAAATGACTGATTTTGCACAGGTGGAGGACAACTGATGTACCCACAGTTAAAAACTGGATTCTAACAGTAGAAAATCTGGCTAACTTACCAAGAATAATCTGCTACAGTAGGGGTAACAAAGGCAAATATATGGTCCCTCTACTTAAGTTTCATTACAGAGAGTAGTCAGACTTCGACTTATAAACATATGACAGATAGGCTAAGGCTCACATAAAACAATTCCAGGGTATGGCCTGATCTTCAGTCTCAGTATGTGCTGTCTCTCTAGGTACCACAAGATCTCACCTGTGGAAAGCCACAATGTCTCCAACCTTGCACAATAGGTGATTGAGGTTTCTCCCTTCCCTGTGCCACTATGGCACAATTAAGGGTCAGCCTGCATAAATGCCATCAGTTACAAGATATGAGCTCAGAAGGGTAAGTCCAGTACTCTCCTTTTCTCAAGCTTGATAAATGTTGCCTGTGGTTGTACGGCATCGTATATGTTATGTTGATACTTAATAGATTTTGACACGGCACTGACTAAATGCATGTAAATGTGATAATGGGTACCAATGTATGTACAAAACTGGATGCTGCTCAATAAAAAGATTAAGTGTAAAAAAAAAAATTTTCTGTAGTTATGAGTGGCTGTACTGAAATTGCAATGAATGGTCATAACTTTGTCATTTTTCCATATTTTGACCCCAAATTTTCAACATAGTCTTCTTATCACCCCACCTCATAAACCACAAATTTTGTAATCCATGGAAAAATGCCATTCCACAGGTGTGGAAACACGTTGTGGGTAGTATATAAGAAATGACAGCTGTACTGTGCATGAAGTGGTGTGGAAAAACTGTTATACTGGAAATTTGGAGTGAAAATATTAAAAATTGCCAGAGTTACGCTAGTGCATAGAAAAATTTCATCAACCACATGTAACTCAGTATTTTTGTACCACATTTTCAACATGGACTTTTTGTGACCCAGCTCATGAACACTGGCACTGTCATTTCATTACTCAGTCCAGAAAGGTGATTTCGCACAGTGACTGCAAAATCACCTTATGAGTCTGATTATGAAACAACAGTGACAGTGTTCATGAAGTGGGGTCCCAAGAAGCCCATGTTGAAAACTTGGTGAAAAAATACCAAACAATGACTGAGATAGCCACATAAGTTCAAAAAACCGTTAACAGCCATTATACAACACTTACCTTGAGTTTTCAGTTCATGTTTTGGCTTTGAAGAGTGCAGATGTGTCCCGGTCCACAGAAGATGACAGAAGATGATCTCCAGTGGTAACTTAAGTACAGAGCAAGCAGGGTGTATGGGGTGGTGAGTTTTGCAGTGGGAGGCTCGGGATGGGGGAGGGGGACAGGGAGATGATGAGGGGCATCTTTTTTTTCTTATAGGATAAAAAAAGACATCTGGACAGTTTTCTTTTTTTAAAAGGGTCAAAATCTTTATTTTGATACACTGGGAGTGGACTCCCCAGTGTCCCATAGTGTGGAGGAGGTCTTCATCATGCCAACACAGGGATTGGATACCCTGGTGTCAGCAAACATAAAGATCAGATAGGGCTTGGGGGGGCATCTGACACTGGGGGTGGGCATCCTGGTGTCATAAAAAACAGTAAAAAAAATTAGGTATTTTGGGACACTGGGGGAGGGCTCCCCAGTGTCCCACACTACTGGGACGGGTGAGTAAATGCTGACACAGGGATTGGGCACCCTGATGTCAGCAAAATATTTCTTATGATTAAAACATTTTTTATTATTAAAACATGCTTCGGCCCCCTTGAAGGCAGTAAAAAGAGAAAACCTCCTTTTATTAGGTAAACACCAACAGGTGTTTAACTAAATAGGGGCAGAGGAACATGATTTTGTAGTTATTTGGCCCAAACAGTGGCCAGAAAAGTTTTTTGTTTATTTACAGGGGCTGATGGTCATTTTACATTGAAGTAGTGCTGCAAATTTGCAGCAGTTTTCATGAGAAGTGCCGCAAATTAGTGGCAGTTTTCATGCAACAGTGCTGTTAGTTGAGCAAAAAGTGCCACAATTTGCCACAGTTCACAAAAGTAGTGCCACAAATTTGTGACACTACCAATGGCTGAATGCAGAAAATATATTTCCAGCCACAATTTTAAAAAGATGATGTCAAAATCATGTTTCTCAGGCCCTGATTAGGTAAACACAACTGTTGGTGTTTACCAAGGGGCAGTATTTTTGGAATTACAGCATTTTTTCCCCATTGCTAACTGAAAACAAGATGGTGGCAGTATGGCACTAACTTTCCCTTTTATGAAAGCAAAAAGTGCTTTCATGAAACAGAAACTGCTTTTGTACCAAACATCTAATTTTTCTCATAGTCTATAATGGGAAACTTAAAACATTAATAAGTTTTGAATGGATTAATATTTTTTCACCAAACCTTCAAAAGGCACATCTGCAGCCCAGACCCCATATACCATAGCAGACCAGAACACCAGGCCCTTTCAGAGATGCAGCCGAGGAAAGAATTTGCACTTAAATTCTAATTTTCACATTTTTTGATACTCCTCAGCTCAGCAACTGAATACCCAACTGGAATAAAACTTGTCACATCAAGAGATCTATTGCACCTGACAGCACATGAAACATTTTGTGCACATCGGTTGTATGGTTGCAGAGTTATTAAAGTGCAACATTTGGGGATTAACATAGAAATGACCATTGAACCCTAGCTATACTGGCACTACTGTGCCAGTATTATATATATATAGGGCTAGATATTCAATGGGGATGCACCTGGCACAACTGAGCTGCACCAGCACAACCCCAGAAATGTGCCCTGGGGCAACATTCAAAAGGGTAATTGTGCAGTGCAATTTCCCATGCGCCGAGGCACAAAGATAATGTATGAGGCACATCTCCAGGGGCATGCCCATGCATATGTGGCATATCCCAATATTCAGACCGGGATGTGTGGCGCATATGCTGGCACAACCCTGAGATGTACTGCATACCAGGGCACAAGGTTAAGCCTGAAAAATAAGACTCAAATAGTGGCCACCCACAGGTGAGCTGCCATAATGCAAGGCACATCACAGCAGCTACCAGCCGTGGGTGGTCTCCCCCAATACACTGTACACAAGCAACCAAAAATGTCCCTGGTGATACAGTGGTCCCCCTCTCCCTGTCTGTAACCCTAATCACCTAAAATAAAATAATATCATGTCCCTGGTAGTCTAGTGGCACCCCCCGCCTTGCCAGTAAACCCGATCACCCACGATGAAATAATCCTATTGCCTGTTGTCCAGTGGTACTCCCCACCCACTCAGGACCCCACACCATTGGCAGGCAGCAGCACACCCACCTGCATACCTCTGCAGCTTCCCGCTGAATGACAGTGTACAGTATGGGCTGCAAGCCCATTGGTCCACACTGTGGACCAATGGGCTTGCAGTGTATACTGTAATAGTCATTCACAAATATATGAATAAAGTCATTAATTCACATATTTGTGAATGACTATTACAGTATGCACTGCAAGCAATTGGGGAGTCGAGTGGGGGGGCCCACTGGACCACCAGGGAGTGTAGACATCATATTGCTGGCACTCAGTGGCATGGGATGGAGTGGGGGTACTACTACAGTCCCTGGTACAGGGACTGCATGCTGTGCAGGGTACCATGTGCATTTCACTGGCCAACCCTGGAGCAACACATGCAAATGAGGCTATAATGACATGCAAATGCCCCATTTGTGTCTTGCATGCATAATGGCCCCATTTGCATATCCAGGTCTGAATATCTTGGAATTAAGCCCAGCGCAGCTACAGTTGAGCTGGAGCATTCCCATTCCTGGTATTTAGACCTGTCTGGAGATGCACCGGCACATTGTATTTGTGCCATCTGCATTCTGTGCTATATTCAGCAGAGATATGCCATGGCACATCTCTATTGAATATCTCCCTTTGTTGCTCCAGCGTAATTCAGTTGTGCTGCACCAACACTTTATCGGGCCATACTGTGTATATATATATCTATATCTATCTATATATACATATATATATATATATATATATATATATATATATATATATATATATATATATAATGGTAGCACGGTAGTGCTACCATAGTTAGGTTGAGGAGCCATTTCTATGTTAAACCCCCAAATTTTGCACCTTAATAACTTTGCAACTGTTTGATGGATTTGCCTGAAATTTGGAATACATGATCAAGAACCATAGGCCTTGGGATCTGCCAAGTTTTGTACTGGTTGGATATACGGCTGCAGAGCTATTAAGCATGATCTGCGCCTAGATTTACGCTTTTTCTGGAATTCCTACGGTCACAAGATACAGATCGCATGGTTTATGCGACCAGCCTGAAATCTTCAGGGAACATGCGGTCAGGGTCCCCAATGTGCCTTTCAAAGATTTGGTGAAAAAATATTAAACAGTTCAAAAGTTATTCAAAAAACAATTTCCCATTATAAGTCAATGGGAAAAATTAACAAAAAGTTCGACAGTGTCGCAAATGCATTTTTACTTTCGCAAATGGCCCTGTTACTTTCGCAAATCCGCCATTTTGTTTTCAGTTAGTGATCAGAAAACTGCTTGGCATTTAAATCTGGGACCCTCAAGCAACCTAATTCTTTTTGTATTCCCCTAGTCGGACCCTGAGGATGCTAGCCATGTCTTTATTTTGGGGTAAAACACCCCAGAAATATGTTTTTCAAATTTCTGGAAAAAGTACTTTCGCAAAGTACTTTCATGCTCATGGAAGTGTCACAAATTTTTACGAAAGCTTTCGCAAATTGCGACAGTAGTTTTCTAGTCTGTGGGAAAATGACAGCAATTATTTGGCACTGCGCTGCAAAAGAACGGTTGGGAGTTTTGGGCTGAAATTTGGAAGGAACGCAGCCGACATCTCACAGATGTGTCTTTCAGTGTTGTGTTGAAGAGATATTACACAGCAGAAAAGTTACGGCACTCCAAAGTTGACGGGTTTTCCCATAGGATAACATTACGGCGCCGATGCATTACAGGAATCCTTTGGCACCCTGTTGCAAAATAACGGTTTGGTCTTTTTTCCTGAAATTTGGAGGGAAGACAGCCAACATCCCACAGATGTGCCTTTCAGTGGTTTGGTGAAAAAATATTACAGGGAGGTAAAGTTATGGCACTCCAAACTTCTCTTTTTTCCATAGGATAACATTCACGGCGTTGAGCGCCTTTCAGGGGCCAGTATCTCGGAACGGTGCGAGATACGGACTTTCGTTGAAAATCTTAGCCCCAAAACAGGGGCTATGTGCAAAATTAGCCAGGACAGTTGTAAATCGTACGACTTTTAAATTTTTTTTCTACGTCGTATGGTTCCTGAGATATAACCTATTTAGTATTCCAAGTTCTCATTTTCTGCTCCGATACTCATTATTATGCATACATTATTTGTACTCACTGTCTTTCTCTATGCAGGTTTTGGGGAAAACCAGCCTGTGCACTTACATTACTGTTACTGTTGCCCTTTCCACTTGCGGTTCTGTACCCGTTTCACTTACCGTTGACGTCTGCGCCACCATGTGCGTTATCCTTTGCGTTCTCATTTGCACTTGTGTTTCTGTTATTTTTTGCCATTTGTGTCTACAGTACTGTTTCTCTTTCTGTTTCACTTTGCATCACTATGCCCATTGACATTTCCGTTTGCAGGCACCATGTTACTATGTGACAACACATCACGTGGCAGACCGTTCCCGTCTACGCCACCATGTGCGTTACCCTTTCTGTTCTCATTTGTGCTTGTGTTACCATGTGCACCACTGTTAGCACTTCTGTTTGTGTTGCTGTTCCTGTTACTATGCCACAAGACATCATGTGGGCGGGAGCGTGGGGCCCAAAGGGCCCTGCTGCTCCCGCCCGCTCGCTGCATTACATCACTATTTCGTTATCATTCTCAAAAGAAGGGAAATTAGAGGCAAAAACTCCATTTAATGCATTAGTTAGGGTTTTCCACAGCAATAAGTGAGGAAATTCGCTGTTAGGGTTGAAAACCTAACTCCGAATCACCCCAGCACCACACACACACAGACAGACACACACACACACACACACACATATGCAAGTATGGGGAGGACCAAGTCAACACAACCAATGGCAGACATCCAGCAGCAGGTGACAGAAATAACAAACAATTGTCTAAATACCACGAGACATCCCCACCCACCTGACCAGGTACTGCGTGCTCAGTGGAGATCAACAGCAAAACTGAGGCCATGTACACCAAACGTACACATCCTTGATTGCAGCTGCACACAACGTACCACACTTAGTAGTTGCATGGCCTTACCTAACAATGCCCCCACACCACACCACAACTGGTACTGTGCCATTAGTCAATATAAATGCTAAAGGTGCATGATCACAGTTGTAGAAAGGTTTTAACACTAGTGAGTATACATTAATTAAGAGAAGTACATAACTTAACTACAAGACACTAGCATGCTCAAGATAAAAATAGTGTTACATTTAGTATGTGATTTTCATAGTAGTACATTTACTGCAACTGTTTACTGAAGATAGAGAGGCTGATGTAAACGTATGGAAAAGCATTGCCTGTTCAATGCTGTGAAATTCGTACTGCCAGTATCAGATGCATTCTTACTGATGAAGCTGTGCTGCTAATGTACATACATAGACCTTCAGTGTGTTTCAATACTAAAGATGCAGTAAGTATTCTTTGTAAGAAACAGTGTAATTGCATGGATCAGGCCAAGCAACTTCTAAATATCATAGGACTACTGAGTCAACAATGACGTACCTGTATCGGAGATGTCTATAGGATAGATTTTCCTGTAGGCACTTACTCAGTATGTTGTACCCGATAAAGACAATCTCATTGCATCTGTGATGACTAACTTATTCAAATAGTGATACATTTACTATTGTTGCAATGAGTGATCTATGCTACTTATGGACACAGCGTAATTTTTTTAACAGTTGTTTCATACTCAGGCTGTATACGTAGTGTTTGGGTTTGCCACACTTCTGTCACTGTTGCTATCAAAGTAATAACTATGTCAATTGTGGTACAACAGCAATCAAGTAGGTATAGTGTAGATGTAAACAGAATGTCTTTTAGTATTGATTTAACTCACAATGGGATAAGTGTACTAGGACGGCAAGGGTTATTCTCTATCACTGACTCTGTCAGTTACAATCACACTAAGGTTTCGATGACTGTAATGATCAAGTTACACTGTTCATCTTCATGAGTTCATATTCACAGCCATTCTCCAGTAAGTAGACAGAGTATGGTGTAACTGGGTGTGACACTGTGTTGCAAAACTCCTGCATTGCCTAGAAGAGGGAGAGTATCTAGTCATAAAGACAATTAAGCAATAAGGCATGACCAACGGTTATGTTAAATGATCTGTTAATCACCATGTAGGGGTTTAATGTTGAATGAGGCATAGCCGAGTGCCACATGTCGCTAGACAGTGATAAACTGACCATTAACATGATACCTGGGAGTGGCTTATTGCTATCATAATAAAACTGTTTTTTTAAACAACATTAAAGCATGTTCATCATATCGTTAGGCTCTACATGTATGTTAATAAAAACTAAACATAAGGCTGTTACAATGTTTACAGTCAATTAGAAAGCTGCATTTCTCAAACCCTTGTTATAATCAGAGATATTATACCTGTACAACTCCTTGGTTTTGCTGAACTCTATTGCTCAGGTGGCCCACCACAAGTGGTGTGGTCTGGTGTGGGGCATCGGTAGGTAAGGCCATGCAACTACTAAGTGTGGTACGTTGTGCAGCTGCAATCGAGATGTATCGTTTGATGTACATGGCCTCAGTTTTGCTGTTGATCTCCACTGAGCATGCAGTACCTGGTCAGGTGGGTGGGGATGTCTCGAGTACATTTAGACAATTGTTTGTTATTTCTGTCACCTGCTGCTGGATGTCTGTCATTCGTTGTGTTGACTTGGTCCTCCCCATACTTGCATGTGTGTGTGTGTGTCTGTGTGTGTGTGGTGCTGGGGTGAACTCGGAGTTAGTTTTCAACCTCAACAGAGTATTCTCACTTTGTCGCTGTGAACAACCCTAACTAATGCATTAAACGAGTTTTGCCTCTAATATAAATATATATATATATATATATATATATATATATATATTCTTTGCAAAACTTTGTTGATGCATCAGTTACTGTAGGGTGGATACCACAGTGACAAAAGCAGGGAAATGAGGTGTTAAGGTTTCCAGCCCTAATGCCCCACCCCAGTGTTCCCACCTCACCACCCCACCCTCCACACACTAACAGGCATTGAGGATGTACCATGGGGTCTTAGGCCCAACTCCTCACCCATTCCACATGTAAACATGCTTACATGCTACAATATAGGACAATATATATATATATATATATATATATATAGGCACACTGGGTGGACTTCCAGTGTGCCACAATACTAGGGGGATACACATCTGCAAGGAGATTGGGCACCCCTATGATGGAGAACAGGGCGGGCAGACCAGATAGATGTAAGATTCTGCATCTAAATGTACACAAACTTTGTTGCAGGATCCTGCATCGAAGTACTGTAATGTACTGCACAATGCTTTTGTATAGGAAAGCATTGTGCGGCTCATTATAGTAGTTTGATGCAGGATCCTGTATTGAAATTTGTGCACATTTCAATGCAGGATTCTGCCTCAAAGAAAAGACCTTGGGGAATGGTTTTCTTCTTTTCACAGGTTTTCATACATAGATATATATTTGGGCACACTGGGATGGGCTCCCAGTATGTCCAGTAGACACCATGTATTGTGCACACAAAGCGCACAGAGGGGGTCCTCCATGACTGCACCTGGCAGCACGAGTTCCAGCTGTGGCTGCAGAAGTCAAGAAAATACTGGTCCTCTCATACAGAGAAGGGACTCCAAGCCATTCTCTGTATAAGCTGGCACCCAAGAGAATAACTTCTTTGGGTCCAGCTTAAAACACAAAAAAATAATCAGAAAACAGCTAAATAAGTTCTCTTTAGCTGTTTTCTGATGATTTTTGTGTTTAAAATGTTCGGTACTGCAACATCATCGCTAAGTAGCAAAACAAGATGGTGGCCACAACACAGCTCAATTGATTGCAGGACTGTGAACAGTACGAAAAATGCAAGCATTCTTTGTGAAACGTAGCTGGTATTTTTTGTATACTAATAGTAATAATAATAATCTTTACTTATAAAAAGCGCAATTCAACAAGTATCTAAGCACTTTTACACCTAAACTTCAACAGTAAAACTCTAGTGTAAAAACAATGAATATTAATCAGCCAAGAAGGCCAACAAAAATAAATAAATTTTTAGAGCTGCTTTAAAACTCTCCATAGTCAGGCACCCTCTATCCGAATGAGGTAGAGAATTCCACAGGGTAGGGGCTGTGAAAGAAAAAGTACATGCCCCCAGAGGTCTTCAAACGAACCCTGGGAATCTCCAGCAGTTCCTCATTGGCAGAGCAGAGCAGGAGGAGGGGGCAATAGGGATAAAGGACATCTTGTAGGTAGCTCAGTCCCTGATCATGTAGGGCTTTATAGGTCAGCTAGTTGACCTTGAAAGAGATTCGCCACCGGACTGGCAGCCAGTGTAGTTTGTGCAACACAGGTGTGATATGGCTAGCTCAAGACAACTCTGTCAACAACCTGGCTGCAGCGTTCTGCACCAGCTGTACGCAGTGAATATCTACCCCAGGTAGCCCTAAGTACAGGGCATTGCAGTAATCAAGGCAAGAGGTCACAAAGGCATGGACCAAAGCCGGAAGATCGCCAGGCGGAACCAGATTCTTGATCCAGGTGATGTTTCTCAGATGATAAAATAAGGTCTTGATGATGGAGGACACCTGAGATTTCAGAAGCAACCCCTCATCAAGAATAACGCCCAGACTTCGCACCCGTTCAGAGGTTCCTATTCATAAGAAGGGATCTAAACACCTTTGGGAAAACTATTGGCCCATCAGTTTAACCTCTTCTATATGTAAAGTGTTGGAGAGTCTCCTTAAAGATATTATTGCTCCTGTAATTGATGCATCTGATCTTCAACAGCACGGTTTCAAGAAGGGTAGAAGCTGTCTAACTAATCTGCTCTGTTTTTATGAACACTTTAGTTTCCTTTTGGATAACCGGATACATTGTGACATAGCCTTTATTGACTTCAGTAAGACATTTGATACCATGCCTCATTGGGCTTTAATTCAAAAACTTAGGGGACTTAACATTAATAGCTATATAATTGCCTGGATTATTAATTGGCTTTGTAACAGAACACAGAGGGTGATAATCAATGGTGTTATTTCTAACTCTGGCAATGTCTTGAGTGGTGTTCCGCAGGGTTCGGTTCTCAGCCCCTGTCTTTTCCAAGCTTTTATAGCTGATTTAACTAATTCATGTCTCTCCTTTACAATAAAATATACAGACAATGTGTAGATTGGGGGACCATGCTCTAACTTAGATCAGATATCTTGTATCCAGCATGATCTCAACATCGTTTCCAATTGGATTGACAAATGGGGTATGAAATTGAACACTACAAAGTGTAAAGTTATGCATTTGGGTTCCAATAATTCAAATTTCCAATACGTTTTGGATGGTTCAACACTGTGTGCCACTACTGATGAGAGGGACTTGGGAATCACTATTTTGGATGATTTAACATACTCCAAACATTTGCATTCGGTGATTAGTACATCTAACAAAGTTGTTTGGTCTAATTTACATAATATTAGATCCTGAGATCAGGAGGTGTTATTGCTCCTGTTCAGGTCCTATGTCCACCCTCATCTTGAGTATGCATCACAGTTATTGTGTCCATTTAAAAAATCGGATAGTAATACTCTTGAAAAAGTACAGAGAAAGTACACTAAAAAAATATCTGGTCTTAATTCAACTTCCTATGAACACAGGTTAGACACATTAAAACTTATGCCTCTTATCACTAGACGCCTTAGAGGTGACCTTCTTTTTCTATATGACGTTGTCCATGATCCATATGTTATGACCGAGTTAGGTCTTTCTTTCAGGTCATCAATACATGATACTAGAGGTCACCCCCTCCAGCTGATTGGCAAATCTTTTAAACATAATAATCAAAAGTTTTTCTTTACTGTGAGATCTATTGGACCTTGGAACAAACTCCCATCTGCTATAGTTATTAGTAATACTAAAGAGATTTTTAGACATTGTCTCTACATGTTATGGCTGGGTATGACTTATCATATTATTCTTTGGCCTAGCATAAGAGCATTATGGGCCTCGGCCTACTAGCTCTTTTTCTCCACCTTATTATGAACCTTAGTATGAACCTTAGGTCATCAGCTGGCAGCCATCAAGCAAAAGCCTGGTGGCCCATCCAGCTGAAGGCCCCTCTACTTGATGACCCAGGTCCACCACCAGAACCTCAGTCTTGCCAGGATTCAGCTTCAACCAGCTGCCACTCATCCAGTCCTGGATCTTGCAGAGTGAGCTCTGGATATCTCATGAGTGCCGAAGGCACGAGTGAGATATCCAGAGCTCACAATGCAGGAGTGACAATATTTGCCATAGCACACAATCTGCACTTCATGTATTTGATTTATACAATAGGGCTAGGAGTTTCAGAAGTATTGTTATGTTGTCTTGTGTTCTGTTCCTGTTTATGTGTTTGCTCATTCTGTGTGTGTTTTTCTGAATCAGCTGGCAGTGTTACAAACTCTGGGAAACAGATGAGTGTATTTTGCAATGCTAAATGAGTTAGTTTTAGATAGGAGTAAGAAACAGACAGATTTTGTGAAGCTGTATTTAGAAGTCTGGCTGCAGTCAAGCTGAGAGTATCACAGTAATGGTAATGGGCTGAGAGTCAGAGTGAGGAACAGCTGAGACTGTTTTTAGTGATTATTGAGTTAGCTGCTGGCAGCAGTGAGGAACAGATTGTTCCGTGAAGCTGTGCTCTTTAGAATTCTGGCTGCAGTCAAGCTGAGAGTATTACAGTAATGAGATGGAAGTTAGAGGGTGGGGAATAGATGAGAGTGTTTTGTAATGCTAACTGAGTTAGCTGCAGGCAGCAGTGAGACTTCTCATGTAGTTCTGCATTTGTGTCTATGGTAACAGCACAGGTGTTTCTTGTATGCTGAGGGGAAAGCTGCCTAGAGCGATATCAGTGACCTTTGTGTGACCTGTGTGTGTATATGGCTGATCTCATCACAGTAGAGCAGAGGGTAAAAATATCACACTGCAGTAGATGATAGTGTTTTATCTCACTCATTTTATCACTCACCCATATTGTATAAATATATATACATATATTTATTTATTTTATTTATTTAGTTTTTGTTAACCGGGTAGGTGCACTAGCAGTAAAATGACTATTTTCAGGCACGACCCAGGTATATATATATTTATATATATACTGTATATACATATATATATATATATATATTCTATGCAAAAAAACTACTTAGTTAATGCATCAGTTAGGGTTCTTCTACAGTGAAAAGTGAGGAAATTGCATTAGGGTCCTCCCCTTGCACCCCACCCCATCTACCCCCACCAGCAGGTATCGGGTGTGCGTTGGGGACATTGGTCCCAACTCTCACCCTATCCCATGTGTAAACAAGCTGAGGTGGTGCAGTGTAGGAGAATGGGGTGAGAATTAGGGCCAATGACCCCAATGCACACCCCAATGCCTGCTGGTGAGAGTAGGGTGGGGGTTGGGTGCAAGGGGTGGTAACCCTAATGCAGAATTTCCTCACTTTTTTCACTGTAGAAGAACCCTAATTGATGCATTAATTAAGTTTTTTGCATAGAATTTCCTACTTTTTAAGAAAGAATAGAAAAGTAGAAAGTTGCGCAAGTTGGTGGGAGCATGGGGCCTTTTGGGTCCCACGATCCCACCAACTTGTAAGTGTTAGGCCACATTACACACCCAATGACTAAAAAGTACATTCACAACAGCAAGGCCAGCCACCAAACAAATGTTTATCTAGTAGAACAATAGAAAACGCTCTCCACAAAACGTAAACTGTGCCACGCAATATGTCCGTAAAAAATATATTGTCCAACACGTAAACATATCTATTAACATCTACAGGACATGCCATCAACACCCTCCAAATTTCAAGTAAAAAGACCAAACCGTGTTCAATATATGACATATCAAAATTTGAAATTTTCATTCATCAGAGTGGCAGAGTTCCGCACCTGTTGACATTTAACACAGACAACAACTGAAAACTACATCCATGACACTAAGGCTAGGTATCCTATCAATTTCAAGCCACCACCACAAGCAAAACGCTGTCCGCAGAACGTATACTGCACCACGCCATATCTGCACCCAGAAAATATTTTTCAACATGGAAACACTGTAGTTTTCATCCACAGGACAAGCCGTCAACACCCTCCAAATTTCAAGCGAAAAGACCAAACCGTGTTCGAGATATAACATTTTAACGTATGAGATTTTCATTCATCAGACTGGCACAGTTCCACACCTGTTGACATTTAACACACACAACAACTGAAAACTACATCCATTACACTAAGGCTAGGTAGCCTATCAATTTCAAGCCACCACCGCAAGCAAAACACTGTCTGCAACATGTAAAGTGTGTCATGCTATATCTCCACAAAATAAATTTTGTCTGACATGTAAACACCATAATTTACATCAACAGGACATGCCATAAACAACCTCCAAATTTCAAGTAAAAAGACCAAACCATTTCCAAGATATTCAATGTTAAAGATTGGTAAAATTTCCGTATCTATTCCATTATAAACAATTTGGCCATCTTGTCCCTATCTCGCGATCAAAGATGGTGATCAAAGAATCTCATGATCAAAGAATTTGCATGCTCACGATCAAAGAATTTGCAGGCTCACGAACAAAGAATTAAAAATCTTATAAATCAAAAAATTTAAGGAATTGCGGTAAACCACTGCCATGGTTTGACAGAACGAAACCCCCTGAGTAATACCCACCCTCATTTGACTTCCTAGGACACCCCTGGGCTGAGAAAACTGATTTTTAATTTGGGCCATCTCATATCTCTCTCACAATGCACGATTGTGATGAAAGAATCTCATGATCAAAGAATTTGCAGGCTCGCAATCAAAGAATTTGCAGGCTCATGAACAAAGAATTAAAAATGGTGAAACGCAAATTTTTCACCGATTTGAAACGAACCAACAGCATGCCTCGATAGAATGGACCCTCCTGAGCAAAACCCACCCTCATTTGTGTCCCTAGCCCACCCTGAGCTGAGATATTAGTCTTTTTAGGTCACAATGCAAGATTGGGATCAAAGAATCTCACGATCAAAGAATTTTCAGGCTCACGATCAAAGATCGTTAGCAAGCCGCGAATTAAGATTTTAAAAGTTTATAACTCTATTTTTTGACTGATTTTCATGAAACCAAAGGCATGGCTCAATAGATCAGAGCCCCTTGAGTAAAACCCATAGAAGTTTTACTTCAGAAGTGGCCCCTGAGCCGAGATATTTGTGTTTTTCCAATCGGAAAATAAAAAACCAAATGGTGGACCTCGCGATCAAAGAATTTTGAAAATCCTCGGGAACAAAGATTCTTGAACTGCGAGGCTGCAAATTCTTTGACCGCCAGGTGGGACCAGATGACCAGAACCCCCATTCTTTGATGGCAAGATATACATATAAATTTTCCCATTGACTTATAATGGGAACTTAAAAGTGCTATAACTTTTGAATGCCTTAATATTTTTATGACCAAACAAAAAGCGGCATGTTCAGCCACCAAAGCTCTTTCAAATGAGCTATCTCACAGAGTGACATGCCACACAATGACCATGCAGGACCACATTAAGAATGCCAATAGGTGCCTCCAAAAATGGATAATATTGCATTTTTTAGCACTTTCGTACACAAAGACCGGCATGCTGACAGAAACGCAATTTGGCAGATCAAGAGATCTAGTGTGCCCCAACGTGTGTACCAAATTTTAGGCAAATCCATTGAACGGGTCCAAAGTTATTAACGTCCAAACTTTTGACTTTAGTATCTAACTGGCCGCTCAACCCTAACTATAGTGGTGTGACCGCGACACTATAATATATATATATATATATATATAATATATATTTTGATAGTGGTGTAATAGTCCCACTACAGTGAGGGTTGAGTAGCCTGTTTAATGTTAAACTTAAAATTTTGCCCTTTAATAACTTTGGCCCTGTTTGACAAAATAAGCTGACATTTTTCTGTATGGTCTAGGAGGAAAGGTCTTGTTGTGTAGTAATTTTTGTGACAGCAGCATGTGTGGTTTCTCAAATACAGTTGTGTCATTTCTAGAAAAAGTGTAATTTGTTTCCTATTCTTCTTTTTTTTTTTTGCTCTCGTCTACAGCCTATATGGAAATGAATTTTTGCCCCAAACTTGCTGGGGATATGTGTCCTGTCCCAAGGTAGTGTCTTCAACAGGTCTGGTGAAAAAATATAAATCAGTTCCAGAGTTATAAAGCTATAAATTTGAATGTTTTCTGACTTGCACATGCACAGTAGGGGTTTTGAGATAACTTTTTTTATGTCGCAAATACCTGGTTTTTGCTTTCATGCTACTGATTTGGTAGGGCACCAGACATTTTTGGTGTCATGCCAACTGCCATCTTGTTGATTTTTTTCCATGAACTAGCAAGCCTGGAAAATACATAATAATGCTGGGATTTTTAAAAACAAACATCAGAACCTAGCTCAATGGGACCCGTTTTGCAAGATTCTGATGTTTGTTTATTACATCATGGCCACAAGTACGTTTTCTGTGTACCCAAAATCCCCAGTACCCAGCTTAGTGAGAGGAGTGCTTCCCCTGCATTCTCTGTATGATAGCAGTGGGATTTTCTTGACTTTTGCAGCTGCAGCTGGAGTCGTGCTGCCAGATGCAGATTCAGTATTAAGCTACCCTTTTCCCTGGTTTCTAGTGGTACCCCCCACACCCTTCAATTGCTGTCCCGGGTGTATTGTGGCACCCCCACCCTCTGATCGCCTTCTCTTATCCTCCACCCCCCACCCAGCAGCCCATTGTTTATTTTATACGGCAGACATCAAGGTGCCCAATCCCCATGTCAGTTTTAAAAGCCTCCCCATAATGTGGGACACTGGGGATCCCAACCCCAGTGTCCTGAAATATTTATTTTAACTATTATCCTGTGAAAAAAGAAAACAGTCCCTCAACATTTTTTTTGTTTATCTGAAAGAAAGAAAATGGTCTCTCATCGCTCTCCACCATCCCCTCCCCATCCCGCCCCCCACTGAGCACCCACCACCCCACACCCCTTAGGTCATAGGATGTTATCTTTTGTGACCAGGATATGTCTGCAATCTTCAAAGCCAAACCACAAACTGAGGAATAAAGGTAAGTCCCATATAACGAATGTCAGTGGTGTTTTGAACGTATGTTGATATGTTTGCCATTTTTTTGAATTTTTTCCCCAAATTTTCAACACACAGTACATGAACTTTTTGGGACCCCATCTCATGAACACTGTCACTGTCACTTTGTTAATCAGGCTAGGAAAGTAATTGCAGTCGCTACGCAAAATCACCTTTCAGGATTGAATAATGAAATTTCACCACCAGTGTTCATGAGGTGGGGTCCCAAAAAGGCCATGTTGCAAATTTGGTGAAAAAATTCAAAACAATGGGTGAGTTATGCATGTTTTTTGAAATTTTTCTATGCACGCACATAACTTTGGTTATTTTCAATATTTTGACTCCAAATTTTCAACATAGCCATTTTTTCACACCACTTCATGAACAGTACAGCTGTCATTTTTCACAATCAGTCCAAAATGTGTTTTTTCACCTGTGGCATGGAATGGAATTTTGGCATGGATTAGAAACTTTTCATCTATGGGGTTTATGAGGTGTGGTCATAAGAAGACTATGTTGAAAATTTGGGGTCAAATTATGACAAAATGCCATACTTATGGCCATTGTTGCAAATTCGCTATGCCCACTTATAACATCAGAAATGTTAAACATTTTGACCCCAGGATGTCACAGCTGTCATGTTTAAAATCCTGGCCAAAATGTGTTTCCACACCTGTGGTGCAGAATGGCATTGCAGTTGCAATTATGTTTCAGCGATGATTTGAAACATTTTCTGTACCGGGTACATGAGGTAGGGTTATAAGCTGGCTATGCTGACAGTTTGGTCAATGCTGTCCTATAAATTGGAAGCGTAGGCCCCGAAGGGCCCTGTACTCCTACAGCTACATACTGTACAAATACACATCTACAGAGACATGGGAGCAAAGGGTCCAAAGGACCCTGCACTACCACAGTAAAATAAAGATATTATTATACTATATCAAAAAGTAAGGAAATAAATTGCAAAAAACTTTAATGCTTTAGTTAGGGTCAAAGCCACAAACATAGTGAAATGTGGCATTAGGGTATCCAGCTCTAACACCTCACCCCCACCCTGCACACACCAACAGGCATCGGGGTGTCCAAACGCTCACCTCATTTTCCTCTAATGTACTCATCTCAGCTTATTTACTTATGGAATGGGATGAGTGTTAGGGCTGATGACCCCAAGGTTCACCCCCAACACCGGAATCCATAAAGCCACATTTCCCTACTTTTGTGGCTTTGACCCTAACTATAGCATTAACGCAGGTTTTTTTTTGCAATATGTACGTGTGTGTGTATATGTGTGTATATATATATATATATATATATATATCTTATACTGGTGTGATAGCGTCAATATAGATAGGGTAGAGTGCACACTTCTGCATTAAAGCCACATTTCTGAACCTCAACTTTGCAACCGTACAATGGATTTACATGACATTTGGCATGCATAATCTCTATTGGTAGGTCTCTTGACATGATAAATTTCCTGTGACTCTGTTTTGTGGTTTCTGAGATATAGAGTGTCAAATATCCCTAAATGTACATGTTTTTGATGTTTCTTTGTTCCATCTGTATCTCAGAAACTAGGTTGTGGTAAGAAATTTTCAGGGTAGAAAGCCTTTGCCTCACAGATGTGTCTTTTGAAGGTTTGGTGAAAAAATATTAATCTGTTCCAAAGTTATTAAATTTCAAAGTTTCCCATTATTTCCTATGGAAAAGGTAGATGTTCTGCATGAAAATACTTTTATTTTTACAAGAGCTACTGTATTTTCACAGACAGGGTCATACAGTGCCGCAGGAAGCCTAATCCATTTTTGCAGAGGGCTCCTGTGTCTGCTATCTTGCTTTTCAGTTAACAAGAGAAATAAATACAGAAAACACAGAAAAAATGAATGAATTTTAAAAAACAAACATCAGAATCTAACTAAACAGGACCCGTTTATCTACATTCTGATGTTTGTTTTTTGGGGGGCAAGAAACACCTTTCCTGGGCACCTGAAATCCCAGGTGCTGAGCTTAGTGAGAGGCAAGCTTCCCTCATGTTCTGTGTATGAAAACAGCAGGATTTTCTTCACTTCTGCATAAATATGGGTGATCTCTACAAACTTTGCTCCGTGAAATATTTCACAAATTTTGCACAATTCGCAAAATAGTTCATGGATGCGAAGTGCAAAATTTTGCAGGCGATATGCAGAATTTCACTGGTGAAATATGAAATTACACCTGCCACTGTGGATGAAATTCCTCCATTTAGGGTGAAATTCCACTATCTGCGGGCAAACTGCATTTTGCGGATGAAATTCCGCATTTTGCCTGCAAAATTTCACACTACGTACCCACAGAGAATTTTGCAGATTGCACAAAATTCATGAAATATTTTGCGGGCATATTTCCGGAGTTTGCCAGAACTTCTCTGGTGAAATTAAACTTTGTTGCATCTCTACTTCTGTAGCCGCAGCTGGAACTTGTGCAGCTGGCTGTAGGTTTATCTTTGAGCCACCCCTTTCCCTGGTGTCTAGTGACACCCCCCATCTTATCTTTCCCTTGTATCTAGTGGCACCCCCCTGCCCTAAGGTTCTCATTGCTATATTTATTTATTTATTAAGATAATCTGACACCAGGTGTCAGATGTCCCCACCGCAGACTCTTGTCTTGTTTTCCGACATTGGGGGGCTGTATCCCCTTGTTGGCACAGGAAGCCCCCCCCAGCAGTGTGGGACACTGGGAAGCCCACTCCCAGTGTCCTGAAATATTCATTTTACTTTTTAGCTGTAAAGAAGAAAACTGTCCTGACATCTTTTTTTCCCTGAAATAAAAAAGAAAATGGTCCCTCATCATCCCTCTATCCATCCCAACCCTCGCACTGAGCACCCACCACCCTTACATTATACTTACCTCCAGAGGTCAAAGGCTTTCATCTTCTGTGGACTGGGACACATCTGCACTCTTCAAAGCCGAGCCTCAAACTGTGGAATCAAGGTAAGTGCTGTATCATGTATTTCAATAGCATTTTGAACTTATGTTCATAACTTTGCCATTTGTAGGTATTTTTTTACCAAATTTTCAACATGGGCTATTTGGGGCCCCACCTCATGAACACTGGCACTGTCATTCTGTTAAACAGGCCCAGAAGGTGATTTTACAGTCACTGTGCAAAATCACCTTTTGGGACTGAGTAACGAAATTTCACCACCAGTGTTCATGAGGCGGGGTCCCAAAAGGCCATGTTGAATATTTGGTGAAACAATTCCTAAAAATGGCTGTCATGAGCATTTGTTGAAATTTTTGTATGCACATGCTTAACTTTGGTAATTTTTACTTTTCCTAGTCCAAATTTTCAATGTAGCCATTTTTTCACACCGCCTCATGAACAGTACAGCTGTCATTTTTTCACATCCTGCCTGAAATGTGTTTTCACACCTGTGGTGCAGAATGGCGTTTTGGCACGGATTTTAAAATTTTCACCTATGGGTTTTGTGAGGTGGGGTCATAAGAAAACTATGTTCAATATTTGGGGTCAAAATATGAAAAAATGCCAAAGTTATGACCACTAATTGCAATTTCGTTATGCCCACTCGTAACATAAAAAATTGAAAGTATTTTGATCCCAGATTTTAAACATAGCCATCTTATTACCCAAACTAATGTATGTCATAGCTGTCATTTTTCAAATCCTGCCCAGGATGTGTTTTTGCACCTGTGGTGAGGAATACCTTTGCAGTTGTGCAGAATGACATTTTGGCATGGATTTGAAAATTGTCTGTACTGGGGTACTTGAAGTGGGATAATAAGATGGCTATGCTGACAATTTGGTCACTGTTGTCCTACAAATGGAAGCTCCAACATACATATGTGCATCTATGGAGGGATGGGGCCCTGCGCTCCCACAGACCAATAAGGATATGATTATTATCATGTTAATTTCTCACTCATCCTCATCATGTACCATCTCCCCTCTCTGTATCACCTCTCTTAATGGTGTTTCCACTGAGCCCATCACTACCTTCAAATATCTGGGCATCACTTTAGATTCCTCTGAGTTCCCTCAATGCCCATGTCTCAATCACAACTAAATCAATAAACCAAAAGCTAGATCTCCTTTATCGCATCCTCCACTTCCTCACCTCTGCCTCTTACCATAAGATTGTTTCCTCATCCCTTCTTCCATTACTAACCCATGGTGCTCCCTTTCTGCTCTCCACTAATGCTGCTTCCCTGTCTCTCCTAACTCAGGCCTACCACAGGGTGGGAAGGTTTACCTTGGGGACCAGTGCCGGTCACCATCACTGTGACATCCTTGCATCACTGAACTGGTTGCCCTATGAATCTAAACTGAGTTATATCACCCTGTGTTTCATTCATAAGCTGGTGCATAGATTTACCCCTCCTTGCCTAGCTGAGATCATCAGTCTAGGACAAGCTCCTCGTGCACTAAGTTCTGCCTTCCTGCCCTTCTCATTAGACCCAATCTGCGACTAGCTGCTGCCCATAAGTTCTCAATTGCAGCAGTGTCTGACTGGAACTCCCTTCCCCCCTCCATCTTATCATGCTCCACTCTTCCTAAGTTCCAAACCAATCTGCTTTCCTCTCTCTCTCTTCCTCTGCAGTAAGCTCCTGCCTTCGTTGATGACTGATCTTCTCTTATACTGCTCTATATCCATCTCCTCAGCTGACCTGACCCCTTGTCCAGGCCCCTCACCTTATCTCCCATCTATATCTCATGGTATTCTTGCCATCTCTTCGCTCCTTCCTGTACCAGTACTACTTATCTGCCTTCAGATTTTACTGCTTCTGGTCATCCTGAAACTGACTTGCAATATGTAATTACCAAAGTGTAATAACTGTTCTGTTAGCTGTTATATTCAGTTTTCACTGCTTGTGTTCATTCTGAAACTGACCTGCATTATGTTATTACCAAAGAGTATATATTCATTTTGTTAGCTGTTATAAGCTGTTACTTTTATATTTCTGTATGTTTTATGATTCTTTATCCCCTACCTGCTGTATGTTAATTTTGTTATTACTGTAACAGAATTCCCTTGTTGTTTTTGCACTGTACTGTATTGTTGGTTGCTGCACTCCCGGGTCAACCCTGAAAAAGGGACTGTAATTGTCCCAGTGGACTTACCCAGTTACCAAAACTCAATAAATAAAATAAAATACTATCTGAAAAAGTAAGGAAATTCATTGCAAAAAAACTTTGTTAATGGATTAGTTAGGGTTGTTACTAAAGCGACAAAAGTAGGGAAATGTGGCATTAGGGTTTCCAACTCTAACACCCCACCCCCACCATGCAGACACTGACAGATGTTCTAGGGTGTTTAGTCATCAGCCCCAACGCTCACCCCATTCTTCTATACTGTACCCATCTTGGCTTATTTACTTATGGAATGGGGTAAACATTAGGGCTGATGACCCCAAGGCACACCCCTCTGACGCCTGTCAGTGTCTGCAGGGTTGGGGTGTTAGTGTTGGAAACCCTTACACCACATTTCCTACTTTTGTCACTTTAGTAACAACCCCTAATTGATGCATTCAAGAAGTTTTTTGTTATGAATATATATATATATATATACATATATATATATATATATATATATATATATATATATATATATATATACATATATATATATATATATATATTTATGCCATACCTGTGGGCATAACTCATAGAAACAAAGAAACATAGACTTTGACGGCAGATAAGGATCTCTTGGCCAACCTAGTCTGCCCATTTCCCTACCTACAAGATGAGCTGTAGATCCTATTTAACCAACAATCTATTTCTTCCTATCCCCCACAAAAATTGCCTTATGTCTGTCTCATGCATTCTTGAATTCTCCCACAGTTTTAGACCCCACAACCTCCTCAGGAAGGCTGTTCCATGCATCCACCACCCTCTCTGTGAAAAAATACTTCCTCACATTGCCCCTGAGCCTTCCCACCTCTACCTTCAAATTGTGTCCCCTTGTTCTTGCATGTCTTTTTTTCTGAAAGATGCTACCCTCTTGGACTTTGTTGATTCCACTGAGGTACTTAAAAGTTTCTATCATGTCCCCCCCTTTCCTCAAGGGTATACATATTAAGCTCCTTTAGTCTCTCCTCGTATGGCTTCTCTTGCAGACCCTGCACCATTTTAGTTGCCCTCCTCTGGACTGCCTCCATCCTGTCTATGTCCTTGTGGAGATGGGGTCTCCAGAACTGGACTCAGTACTCCAGATGGAGTCTCACTAACTGTCTCTACAGAGGGATAACAACTTCCTGTTTTCTGCTGGTGATGCCTCTCCCTATATATCCTGGTATCCCCCCAGCCCTCCCTATTGCCTTCTCACATTGCTTGCTAACCTTAAGGTCATCTAATATGATTACCCCCAGGTCCCTTTCCATTTTTGCTATTGTTACTACCTCCCCCCCGGTAATCTTCCCCTGAGTTTTCGCTTCCCAGGTGCATTATTTTGCACTTCTTTTTATTGAATCCAAGCTGCCATACTTCTGACCATTCCTCCAACCTTGCCAAGTCCCTTCTCATCCTTTCCATGCCTCCTTGTGTATCAACCCTGATGCAGATCTTTGTGTCATCTGCAAAGAGGCATACTTTTCTTTCTAGTCCCTCTGCAATGTCACTTATAAAGACATTAAAAAGGACTAGACCCAGTACTGAACCCTGTGGTACCCCACTAGTAACCCCTCTTCTTCAGAGTGGACTCCATTTACAATTACCTTCTGTGTCCTGTTGTCTCAGCCAATGTTTTATTTAGGCTACCACCCTGGGACCCACTCCCAGGCTGGTTAATTTGACTATTAATCTTTTCTGTGGGACTGTGTCAAATGCCTTGCTAAAGTCTAGGTAGGCCATGTCCACAGCCCCTCTCTGGTCTACTACTTTGGTCACCCAGTCAAAGAAATAAATTAGATTCATCTGACATGACCTTCCTGCTGTGAACCCATGCTGCCTTGGGTCCTGTGTCCCACTGGCCTCTAGGTACTCAACAATTCTTTCCTTCAGAAGTGATTCCATCACTTTTCCTACCACAGAGGTCAAACTGACAGGTCTGTAGTTTCCTGCCTCTGTCTTGCTCCCACTTTTGAGAAGGATAATCACATCCGCCTTCCTCCAGTCCTCAGATACCACACCATCCTACCAACTTTCCTCATATAACTCTGTTATTTTTACTTAATCGGACCTACAGTGAAAATATTGGACAATATTTTCACTGTAGGTCCAAATATCTCTACTAGGTCCTCATTGGCTGGAGCTGCCTGCATGAGCAGCATAATCTGAAATGCAGCTGCTTGCTTTCATGCTGGCTCCCACTTCCAGTTTCATTTCCCCACAACACCCAAACAACCACTTTCACTTTCTTCCTCAATACAAAATACAATTCCAAGTAAAAAAAAAATCACTGTGAGCAAACAAACTCCTTTTTTCTTACAGCACCACTGATCCCCTGCCTCACACAGCAACACCCAACCACATTCTGCCTCCCAACCTCCCTCCCTATACCCTGCAAACACACCTTAGGTCTCCGACTGGCAGTCCCCCAGCCTGCATGCTGGCAACAAGTGCTCCTTCCCCGGCCTCTTCACACAAAAACAACTTCTCCCTCCTCTGGACCCGAGCACTAACTGAAACTGTGCGATGACACATGCAAGCATCGCGTGCATCAGAAAGGAGGTGGAACCCCTCAAAAATCCAAAAAGCACACTCACACTCAGTCATCCTGATAACTAAACACAAAATAAGCAAAATAAACTCCCATGAAAATAAAAAAAACAAACACTGAGGGGACGTATGGCATAAATAGAACATGCCACCCCCCTAGTGAAAATATCGCTGAAATTTTTCCTTCTCGTGTTGACTGGCATGGAGAACTCACTCTTGGCTTAGCCACTCATGATTTCATCATGTCAATCAGCACTCAAATGAAACATTCTGGTGATATTTTCACTAGGGGGTGGCATGTTCTATTTATGCCACACGTCCCCTCAGTGGTTTATTTTTTTAATTTTGTGGATGTTTATTTTTTTTTTTGTGTTTAGTTATAAGGATGACTGTGTGTGTGTGTCCTTTTTGGATATTTTCACTAGGGGGTGGCATATCCCGTCTCTCTGTCTGTCTGTCTGTCTCTTTCTCTCTCTCTCTCTCTCTCTATATATATATATATTTTTAATGTATATATATATATATATATATATATATACTATATATATATATATATATATATATATATATACACATTATAGTGTCACGGTAGTGGCACTATAGTTAAGGTTGAGTAGCCACTTTATTTGCAAAACTGCAAATTTTGCACCTTAATAACTTTGCCACCATACAACAGATTTGCCTGAAATTTGGCATGCACAGTCTGGTACCACAGATCTCTGGATCTGCCAAGTTGCGTTATGGTTGGATGTAGGGTTGCAGAGCTACATAACACCAAAAAAAAAGCATTTCTTTGCTCGCATTCACAGCCCGCACAGTTTGTCCATTCCGTCCAAAACCTTCAGGAAAGATGCAGTCTTCATCAATGATTTGGTGAAAAAATATTAAACCGTTCAAAAGTTATTCAAATACAAATTTCCCATTATAGACAATGGGAAAAGTTAACAAAAATCATGAAACTTTCACAAATGGCCATTTTTACTGTTGCAAATGGCCCTTTTACTTTTGTGAGTCGGCCATTTTTTTTTCATTTACTGCACAGAAAAATGCCTGGTGTTTAAAATTAGGACCCTCTAGGAACACACTGATTCTTGTGTTCACCTAGTCGAGTCCTGATGATGCTAGACATACTTTTTGGGGGGTTTAAACCCCCCAGAAATGTATTTTTAAAATATTCTGAAAAATATTTTGCAAATGCAAAAGTTTCGTGTTTTTTTTTGTGAAACTTCCATGATTTGCAACAGTATTTTGCAAAAGTATGCTTAAAAAACTGCAAATATTTACCACTCTCCTGCAACAAAATGGTTTGATCTTTTGGGCTGAAATTTGCAGGGTGGCAGGCCCTGGTCCCACAGATGTGCGTTTTGGTGGTTTGGTGTGAAAACATTACAGGGGCCCAAACTTACAGCATTCTGAAGTTCTGCAATTTTCCCATAGGACAACATTGCAGCATCTGTGACGCCTTTCAGAGCCCGTATCTCGAAAATGGTTAGAGATATGGATTTTTCATTACAAAAATTCTTATTCCACACTTAAATAGAAACTAAGTTCAGAACTAGGTTGGAAAGTCCTGAAACCCATTAAATTTGATTTTTTTTCTACCTTTTACCGTTCCTGAGATATTTGCTAATTACTGTGATTATTGCTCATTTTCATATCCAAGGACCACTATTACAGCCCCAGACTTTGTATTCACAGTGCTTTCAGCTGTCCCTATCTCAGACACAATACACAATACAGATTTGGTCAACTTCATGTTGTAGGAACTACTCACTCTCATGATGACAACCACATTTCCATTTTTATGTTGGCTTGTGTGGCCAACATATTGCATTAGTAGCAGATTTGGAGGCACGGTCACTGTTGGGCGAATGCAGGGCATGCATCAGTAGGTGTGTCCCTCATTCCCCAATAAGCCCACATGCAGGCACCACACCAGGAATACATAATGTGATGAGCACATCTAAGAAAAGGTCCACTGCAATGACAGCCAAGCTTGCCATGCAGCGGTACCAAAACACGCCCTCCCTATGTGCCTTTCTTGGTGAAGCCCTTCCATTAACATGGCAGCACTGACTGCTGCCATGCAGAGAGATGACTTCAGGGTGCCCAATCCCCTTGTTAGCATGGCCCAACTCACATCATTTGCCGGCGGGGGTTCCCACTCCCCGTCAGCATAATGCAGCCCCCTCCCATTTAAAGTGTGTGCCAAGAGGGTGCCCAATCCCTCTCAGCATCATGTCTCCCCTTCCCAGTTTCATTTGCTGATGGGGGAGCCCACTCCCAATTTGCATAATGTCTCCTCCTTTTGTTGTGTACCCACCGGGGTGCCCAATCCCCCATTGGCTACAGAACCCCCCAAAACAACACTCAGATGGCACACTGGGAGCCCACCCCAGAGTGCCAAATGACCCTGTAAAAGAAAAACTGTCCCACAATGTTTTTTATTTATTTTTTTTTAAACCTGCAAAGCAGAAAACGGTCTCTCGTCAACTCCAGTGGCCCTCCCCAGCCCTCACCCACCCTCTGTGCAACCTGCCTCCCCACACACCCTCATCCCATACTTACCTCCAGAGTATGGTGTGACGATCTTCGGTGGACTGGGAACACATCTGCACTCTTCAAAGCCGACCGTGAACTGAAGAAAAGCCGGTAAGCTGTATAATGGCATAAATAGGATTTTTTCAACTTTGGTGCATATCTCAGGCATTTTGGGGAATTTTAGCACCACATTTTCAACATGGGGTTATTAGGACCCCTCCTCCTGAATTTAGTCACTGTCATGGCGTTATTCAGTCCTGAAAGGTGATTTTGTGATAACTGCACAGAATCAACTTTTGGGACTGCTTAATGAAATGACAGTGCCACTGTTCATAAGGGGGGCCCTCAAAAAGCCTATGTTGCAAATTTGGCAAAAAAAATCTAAAAAAATGGCTGTTTTACGAGCATGCATTGCGTAGTTTCCACGCGATGCTCGTAACTTCGTGAATTTGTAATATTTTCACTCCAGATTTTCAGAATTGGCATTTTTCCATACCCCTTATGAACAGTACAGCTGTCATTTTACATATCCTGGTTGAAATGTGTTTTCATGTCCGCGCAGAATAGCGAGGTTGCTATGCGAAATCAGTTTTTGGGACAGTTTGAGAAAATGACAGTGACACTGTTCATGAACAGAGGTCCCAAATGTCTATGTTGAAAATTTGGTGATGAATGTCCATAAAATGACTGTGTTACAAGTGTGTGTTGCGCAGTTTCCACGCACCCTTATAACTTCGCAAATTTGCAATATTTTCATGCCAGATTTTCAACACTGGCAATTTTTCACACCTCCTTATGAACAGTACAGCTGTCATTTTTCACAGCCTGCCCAAAATGTGTTCCTGCACCTGTGGCGCACAATGGCGTGGTCGCTGTGGGAAATCAACTTTTGGGTCAGATTAACAAAATCACAGCACCACTGTTCATGAGGGGAGGTCCCAAAATGCCTATGTTGAAAATGTGGCTAAAAAAATCCCCAAAATAATTGAGTTACGGATGTGTGTTGCGCAGTTACTATGCATGCTCATTACTTCACCAATTTTTCATATTTTCACTCCAGATTTTCAACATTGCCATTTTTTTACACCGTCTCATGAACAATACAGTTGTCATTTTTCACATCCTGCCCAAAATATGTTTTCAGACCTGTGTCACCAAATGGCATAGCCGCTGTGTAACACCACCTTTTGGCTAACAAACTGATTGTGCCGCTCTTCATGAGCCGAGGTCACAAAAAGCCCATGTTGAAAATTTGGAGTGACAATACCAATAAATGCCTATGACATTAGGGTTTCCAACTGTAACACCCCACCCTGTAGGGACTGCCAGGCATCAGGGGTGTGACTTGGGATCACTGGCTGTAATACTCATGCCATTCCACCCCTACCCCCACCCTGCAGCCAGTGACAGGCATCGAGGTGTGCCTTGGAGTGTTCAGCCCTAAAGTTCACCCCATTCTCCTATACTGCACCCATCTCAGCATATTTCCTTATGGAATGGGGTAAGTATAAGGCCCAAAGATCCCAAATCACACCACAACACTTGTCAGTGTCTACAGAGTAGGGTGAGGTAAAATGGCATGAGTGTTATAGCTGATGCCCCAAAGGCACACCCCAATGCCTGTCAGTCTCTGCAGGGTTGGGGTGGGGTTGGCATCAGTTCAATACCTCACTGCCATTCCTATTATGCATCTCTAACTCCTGCACTACTAATGCCAATGCCAGTGAGACAACATTCGGCATTGACAAATGCTTGTTTTACTAGCTGCTACGGTTCTCCAGTTATGGGCAAATTAATGTTACAAGCCTTCCATGACCTATAGGGCTGCTATATGGCTCTGTGCTTATGGGTAAGTGGGAGTGCAGGGCCCAGAGGGCCCAGACTCCCACAAACACATATCATTACACAGAAATGGGCAGCTTGGTGGATTGTGCCCCACGCTCCCACCAACACGTACCATTTACTATTTATATTACACTTTTTCAAAAAGAAGGGAAATTCATTGCAAAAAAACTCAGTTAATGCATCAGTTAGGGTTGTTTCCACAGTGACGACAGTGTGGAAATGCGATGTTAGAATTACCAGACCCTGAACCCCCAACCTCCCCACTCCACCCTCCACAGACCAACAGATGCTGAGGTCTGCCATAGGGTTGTGTGGCCTCTCACCCCATTCTCCTTTACTGTACCATGTCAACTTGTTTACATATGGAATGGGGTGAGAGTTGGGACGCATGACCCTATGGCACACCTTGGCATCTGTTGATATGTGGGGGGGTAGAGTGGTTGGGGGTCAGGATCTGGTAACCCTAACATCACATCTCCACACTTTTGTCACTGTGGAAACAACCCTAACTGATGCACTAATGGAGTTTTTTGCAATGAATATATATTATATATATATATGTATTATGGTAGCACGGTAGTGCTACCATAGTTAGGGTTGAGGAGCCATTTCTATGTTAAACCCCAAAACTTTGCACCTTAATAACTTTGCAACTGTTTGACAGATTTACATGATCAAGAACCATAGGCCTTGGGATCTGCCAAGTTTCGTAGTGGTCGGATATACGGCTGCGGAGTTATTAAGCGTGATCTCTGCACACGTTTATGCTTTTTCTGGAATTCTACGGTCGCGCCTACAGGTCGTATGGTTTGTGTGACTGGTCCAAAATCTTCAGGGAACATGCATCTGGGGTTCCCAATGTGCCTTTCAAAGATTTCGTGAAAAAATATTAAACGGTTCAAAAGTTATTCAAAAAACAGTTTCCCATTATAAGTCAATGGGAAAAGTTAACAAAAAGTTCAACACTTTTGCAAATGCATTTTTACTTTTGCAAATGGGCCTGTTACTTTCACAAATCGGCCATTTTGTTTTCAGTTTGTGATCAGAAAAATGGTTGGCATTTAAATTTGGGACCCTCTAGCAACCTAATTATTTTTGTATTCACCTAGTCGGACCATGAGGATGCTTGCCATGTCTTCATTTTGTGGTGAAACACCCCAGAAATATGTTTTTCAAATTTCTGGAAAAAGTACTTTCACAAATTACTTTCGTGCTCACGAAAGTGTCGAACTTTTTTGCGAAAGCTTTCGCGAATTGCGACAGTAGTTTTCCATCTGTGGGACAGTGACAGTGATTCTTTGGCACTGCACTGCAAAAGAACCGTTGGGAGTTTTGGGCTGAAATTTGGAAGGAACGGAGCCGACATCTCACAGATGTGTCTTTCAGTATTGTATTGAAAAAATATTACATGGCGGCAAAGTTACAGCACTCCAAAGTTGACGTTTTTCCCATAGGATAACATTACGGCACCTGACGCATTACAGAAGTCCTTTGGCACCCTGCTGCAAAATAACGGTTTGGTCTTTTTTCCTGAAATTTGGAGGAAAGACAGCCAACAGCCCACAGATGTGCCTTTTAGTAGTTTGGTGAAAAAATATCACATGGCGGAAAAGTTACAGCACTCCAAAGTTGACATTTTTTCCCATAGAATAACATTATGGCGCCCGACACATTACAGAAATCCTTTGGATCCCGCTGCAAAATAACGTTTGGTCTTTTTCCTGAAATTTGAGGAAGACAGCCAACAGCCCACAGATGTGCCTCTTTCAGTGGTTTTGTGAAAAAACATTACAGGAGGCAAAGTTATGGTGCTCCAAACTTTTCTTTTTTCCCATAGGATAACATTACGGGGCGCCACAGATCTCAGGCCCGTTATCTCGGAACGTGCAGTAGATACGGACTTTTCGTCGGAAAAATTCTTAGCCCCCAAACAGGGGCTAAGTGTAAAATTAGCCAGGACAGTTGTAAATAATATGACTTTTACATTTTTTTTCTACGTCGTACGGTTCCTGAGATATAATGTATTTAGTATTCCAAGATCTCATTTTCTGCGCTGATACTCATTATTATGCATACATTATTTGTACTCACTGTCTTTCTCTATGCAGGTTTTGGGGAAAACCAGCCTGTGCGCTTACATTACTGTTACTGTTGCCCTTTCTGCTTGCGGTTCCGTACCCGTTTCACTTACCGTCGACGTCTGCGCCACCATGTGCGTTATCCTTTGTGTTTTCATTTGCGCTTGCGTTTCTGTCATTTTTTGCCATTTCTGTCTACAGTACTGTTTATCTTTCTGTTTCACTTTACGTCACCATGCCCATTGACATTTCCGTTTGCAGGCACCATGTTACTATGTGACAACACATCACGTGGCAGACCATTCCAGTCTACGCTACCATGTGCGTTACCCTTTCTGTTCTCATACATGCTTGTGTTACCATGTGCGCCACTGTTAGCATTTCTGTTTGCGTTGCTGTCCCTGTTAGTATGCCATAAGACATCATGTGGTAGGAGTGCAGGGCCCGGAGGGCCCCGCGCTCCCACTGCTGCATTACATTCACTATTTCTGCTCATTACTCTCAAAAAGAAGGGAAATTAGAGGCAAAAACCCATTTAATGGCATTAGTTAGGGTTGTTCACAGTGACAAAGTGAGAAATTCGCTGTTAGGTTGAAACCCTAACCCCGACCCGCCCCCAGCACCACACACACACACACACACACAGACACACACACATTCAAGTATGGGGAGGACCAAGTCAACACAACCAATGACAGACATCCAGCAGCAGGTGACAGAAATAACAAACAATTGTCTAAATTACTACGAGACATCCCCACCCATCTGACAAGGTACTGCATGCTCAGTGGAGATCAACAGCAAAACTGAGGCCATGTACACCAAACGACACATCCCTAATTGCAGCTGCACACAACGCATTCACACTTAGTAGTTGCATGGCTTAACCTACCGATGCCCCACACCAGACCACACCACTTGTGGTGGCCACCTGAGCAATAGAGTTCAGCAAAACCAAGGAGTTGTACAGATATAATATCTCTGATTATAACAAGGGTTTGAGAAATGCAGCTTTCAATTGACTGTAAACATTGTAACAGCCTTATGTTTAGTTTTTATTAACATACATGTAGAGCCTAACCATATGATGAACATGCTTTAATGTTGTTTAAAAACAGTTTTATTATGATAGCAATAAGCCACTCCCAGGTATTATGTTAATGGTCAGTTTATCACTGTCTAGCGACATGTGGCACTTGCTATGCCTCATTCAACATTAAACCCTCTACAGGGTGATTAACAGACCATTTAACATAACTGTTGGTCATGCCTTATTGCTTAATTGTCTTTATGAGTAGATACTCTCCCTCTGCTAGGCACTGCAGCAGCTTTGCAACACAGTGTCCCACCCCGTTACACCATACACTGTCTAGTTACTGGAGAATGGCTGTGAATATGAACTCATGAAGATGAACAGTGTAACTTGATCATTACAGTCATCGAAACCTAGTGTGATTATAACTGACAGAGTCAGTGATAGAGGATAACCCTTGCTGTCCTAGTACACTTACCCCATTGTGAGTTAAAGCAATACTAGATACATAGATACATAGACAGTGTCAGCAGATAAGGGCCTATGGCCCACCCAGTCTGCCCATTTGAGCTTGTAAGTTCAGTTTGTTTTCCTAGAAGTCTGTTGCCCCTTTCCCCTGACCTCTAGAATTCCTTTATGTCTATCCCATGCATTCTTAAATCCCGTGATTGTTTCAGCCCCCACCACTTCCTCTGGCAGGGTGTTCCACTTGTCCACCACCCGTTCTGTGAAGAAATTCTTTCTCATGTTTCCTCTGAATCGTCCTCCCTCCAACTTCATCCCATGCCCTCTAGTCCTGGAACATCTTTTTCGCTTAAAAATAGTGTTTTCCTGCACCCTGTTCCTCCCTGTAAGATACTTGTATGTCTCTATCATATCCCCTCTCTCCCTCCTCTCCTCCAGGGAGTACATGTTCAGTTCCTTCAACCTGTCTTCATAGAACTTGTGATGCAATCCATGCACCATCTTTGTTGCCTCCTCTGAACCTTCTCTACCCTGTCTATGTCCTTACGTAGGTATGGTCTCCAGAACTGTACACGTACTCCAGGTGGGGCCTCACTAGTGTCTTGTATAGTGGAATTATGACCTCCCTTTTCCTGCTGGTGATGCCCTGCCTATACATCCCAGCATCCTATTTGCTTTACCTGCTGCCTTGTCACACTGTTTCCCTACCTTGAGGTCATCAGAGATGACAACCCCAAGATCCCTTCCTGCTTGGTGCATGCTATATCCTCACCCCCAACTGATATATTGTGCCAGGTTTTGTGCCCCATATGCATTATCTTGCACTTTTTGCATTGAATTTCAACTGCAAACCCTTGACCATTCTTCAAGTTTCTGCAGGTCGCTTCTCATTCTGTCTACACCCTCTGGTGTGTCTACTCTGTTACAGAGCTTTGTGTTTCGACAACAGTGAAATTCTGCCTTCTAGATCCTGCGCGATGTCACTGATGAAAATGTTGAATAGGACTGGTCCCAGCACTGATCCCTGTGGTACCCCACTGGTCACTCTTCCCTCTGTGGAGTGACAGCCATTTACCACCACCTCTGTGTCCTGCCACCCAGCCAGTTACCTACCCACCACACTACTGTCCTGCCCACACCCATATTCCCAGTTTGTGTAATAGTCTTCTGTGGCACAGTGTCAAAGGCCTTGCTGAAGTCCAGATAGGCCATGTCACTGCCTCCTCTGATCTACCTCCCTAGTCACCCAGTCAAAAAATTCAATGAGGTTGGTCTGACATGACCTCCCCCTGGTGAAACCATGCTGTGTTGGGTCCTGTAGTCCATTGACAACCAGATGTTCCACCAATCTCTCCTTCAGTAGTGCTTCCATGATCTTCCCCACTACCGAGGTGAGGCTGACTGGTCTGTAGTTCCCTGCTTCCTCTTTGTTCCCACTTTTGTATAAGGGACTACATCTGCTGTCCTCCAGTCTTTGGGTACCTCCCTGTTCCAGTGATCGGCTAAACAGGATAGCCAGAGGTTCAGCCACCACCTCTCTTAGTTCTTTAAGGACCCTGGGTGCACCCGTCTGGTCCCATTGCTTTATCAGCTCTTATTACTTCCAGTTCCTTCAGGACCCTTTCTTGTGTAAAGGACTTGTGTCCATTTCTGCACCATTCTCACCCCTTGTACTCCCTTCAGACCCATTACCCCCTCTTCCTCAGTAAAGACTGAGCAGAAATACCTGTTCAATATGTCAGCTTTACTGTTGTCATCCTCCACTGGCTCCCATCCTCCCCTTCAGTCTCACTATCCTCCCTTTGTCTTTCTTTTTTCACTTATGTACCTGTAAAGGTTTTGTCCCTCTACCCACTGATTCTGCAATGTGTTCTTCTGTCTGAGCTTTGGCTTCCCTTACTGACCTCCCTGCCTCCCTTTGCTTCTCCTGATACTTCTCCCTATCCCTTCTGCCTGTGTCTTTTGTATTGCCTGAATGCAATCTTTTTTAGCTTTCACTTTCTTTTGCTACCCTTTGGAAAACCATAATGGTCTCCTCTTCCTTTTCCTCTTGCTAACCTGCTTAATGCATAATTCTGTTGTTCTTGTAATCCCCATTTTAAATACTGCCCACTGTTCCTCAACCCCTGATTCCTGTCCCATTCCCCTTAATGCCTCTTTCAAGTATCTCCCCATTTTCCCAAAGTCTGCCCCCATAAAATCCAGGATACGTGTTTTTGTGTGGTTTGGTTCTGCTCTTTCTGTGATTTCAAACCACAATGACTGGTGGTCACTGTTACCCAGGTGCTCCCCCACTGTTACCCCCATCACACTGTCCCTGTTTGTGATCACAAGGTCCAGTATTGCCTTCTGCCGAGTTGGTTCCATGACCAGTTGCTTGAGGAAGGCACCCTGAAGGGAGTCCAGGATAAATCTGCTCCTAGTTGATGCTGCTGCTGGGATGCTACAGTCCACGTCTGAAATACTGAAGTCTCCAACCAGTACTACCTCACCCTTGTCTGCCATCCTTTGGATGGCTAGCATCAGCTCCCTATCTGTTTCTTCCTCTGGGCTGGTGGTCTATAGACCACACCTGTGTGATGGCTGTCCCCATTTTCCTTTCAGCTTAACCCACAGTATCTCTCCCCATTTTGTTCCTCCTGGATCTCTGTGGTCCTTATGTAATTTTTCACATACAGTGCCACTCCTCCTCCCTTCCTGCCTGCTCTGTCTCTTCTGAATATGTTGTAGCCTGGTATGGCCATCTCCCAGTCATGGTTATCATTACACCAGGTTTCAGTGATGGCCACAATATCCAGGTCTGACTGTACCATGACAGTCTCAGATCTTCCATCTTGTTGCTAAGGCTCCTGGCATTTGCACACATGGCTTTCCATGATTTGACCTCCCTAGACTGTTTCACTGTTCTACTCCAGCCCTTCCTTAGTTGTCATTTATCCCTGGTACTCCTTGCTGTCTGCCCTTCTGCTGAATTTTGCCCCTTTCTGCTTATCCACCTCTTGGGCACTAATCTCCATCTTTTGCACACTGCTTTGCAGAGATAGCCACTCCTCTGGTTCACTGGTTCCACTGCTAGCTGTGGGGGGTGAGCAAGTAGGTACCCTCCTTGCTGGCCTGCCGCCCCCTTTGCTAGTTTAAATGCTTGTCAATGTAGCATTTAAACTTATCATTGAGTGCTTGGATTCCCCTCCAGGATGGATGCAGGCCATCAGGCTTGAACAAACCTCCATCCCTCCAGGTGGGTCCCCAGTCACCAATGAATCCAAACCCTTCCTCACAGCACCAGTTCTTCAACCATGAGTTAAAGTTCCTGGTGCATGCACTCCTATGCTCTCCCTTGCCTCTCACAGGTAGTACTTCTGAGAAAGTGACAGAAGTAGCTATTTGCTTGAGACCCCTCCCCAGTTTCCTAAACTCTTCCTGAACTTCCTTTGGCTCCCCATTTGCCAGGCCATTAGTACCTAGGTGGATAATGACATCCAGCTCACCCTCCCGTCTTGCCTTCCCAGTGATCCCCAGGATCTTCCTTCCATCCCTCCATGCCGTAGCACCTGGTAGGCACCTCACCTCCCTGTCCTCCCCTCCTGTGTTCCTAACTGGATCCCTCTTATGATGGAGTCCCCCCACCAGGATTTGCTTCCTCCTCCTCTGGGGTCCACTGCTTTCCCCGCTGAGGTCACCTCCTTGGCTAACCTCCACATCCTTTCCTTCCACTTCTCTGGGTACCTCTATTTGGTTGTCCTCATTTGCCAGTGTGGCATATGAGTTTTTGAGTGGAATAGGATCTGGGATGTGCCTCTGCCTGACTGCTCTAACCCTCCCTGAGCCCACTGTCATCCAAGTACTAAAAGACATTCTGTTTGTATCCACACCATACCTACTTGATTCCTGTTGTACCACAATTAACATAGTTATCACTTTGATAGCATCAGTGACAGAAGTGTGGCAAACCCAAACAGTAGGCATACAGCCTGAGTATGAAACAACTGTTAAAAAAAATCACACTGTGTCCATAAGTGGCATAGATCACTCATTGCAACAATAGTAAATGTATTACTATTTGAATAAGTTAGTTATCACAGATGCAATGAGATTGTCTTTATCAGGTACAACATACTCAGTAAGTGCCTACAGGAAAATCTATCCTATATACTTCTCCGATACAGGTACATCATTGTTGG
This sequence comes from Neoceratodus forsteri, assembly GCA_016271365.2. Lineage (NCBI taxonomy): Eukaryota > Metazoa > Chordata > Ceratodontiformes > Ceratodontidae > Neoceratodus > Neoceratodus forsteri. The sequence continues at coordinate 1,535,106,504 of CM057456.1, forward strand.
CTCAGTAGTGCTATGATATTTAGAAGTTGCTTGGCCTGATCCATGCAATTACAATGTTTCTACAAAGAATACTTACTGCATCTTTAGTATTGAAACACACTGAAGGTCTATGTATGTACATCAGCAGTACACCTTCATCAGTAAGAATGCATGTGATACTGGCAGTACGATTTCACAGCATTGAACAGGCAATGCTTTTCCATACGTTTACATCAGCCTCTCTGTGTTGAGTAAACCATTGCAGTAAATGTACTACTATAAATCACCTACTAAATGTATCACTACTTTTATCTTGAGCATGCTAGTGTCTTGTAGTTAATTTATGTGCTTCTCTTAATTAATGTATACTCACTAGTGTTAAAACCTTTCTACAACTGTCATCATGCACCTTCAGCATTTATATTGAATAACGGCACAGTACCAGTTGTGGTGTGGGGCATCGAGTAGGTAAGGCCATGCAACTACTAAGTGTGTGCGTTGTGTGCAGCTGCAATTAGGGATGTGTATGTTTGGTGTACATGGCCTCAGTTTTGCTGTTGATCTCCACTGAGCATGCAGTACCTGGTCAGGTGGGTGGGGATGTCTCGTAGTACATTTTAGACAATTGTTTGTTATTTCTGTCACCTGCTGCTGGATGTCTGTCATTGGTTGTGTTGACTTGGTCCTCCCCATACTTGAATGTGTGTGTGTCTGTGTGTGTGTGGTGTTGGGGGTGAATTCGGATTTAGGGTTTTCAACCCTAACAGTGAATTTCCTCACTTTTGTTGCTGTGGAATAACCCTAACTAATGCATGAAATGGAGTTTTTTGCCTCTAATATATACATATATATATATATATATATATGCAAATCCTTTCAAGAAAATTGATTGGCTGTTAGTGTCACCTGGCTGGTTGGGAATCACAGCACAATGAGACAGTTTGGAACTGCAGTTTTATCGGAAAATAGAAATCAATGTACCCTCAAACAAATATTTCTTTTAGAACACTGTGTGCCAATTTTCTTTTCTTCCCAATTCATGTATTAAATCACATACAAAGAGGATAGCATGATTTAAGTTAGCAGTTCCATATTCTTAAAACTGTGTACTCCTGTTGTATTGTAAAATCAGTCATTAAACCTCCACACTTCACACTTCTTTTGGCAAATGAAAATAGCTTTTTTGACACACTACACTTAAACAACCTCCATTTTCAGCAAGTTACCAACAGAGAGTTGGGGCACAGAAATAATGAAGAAAAAAGTTGTAAATAAATATGAGCTTACCTTTTAACATTAAGCTATATTGCTGTGTTTTGAATTGGGAAAAGGTGCAATGTAGAAGCCTGTTATGTCCGTCAGTTAACATCACACCAATAAATCAGCCATTCATGTATCATAATCACTATAAGCACAACTGGCCAACATCTCATAGAAACCTCTAAAGATCAACACCAGATGCGGTCAGTATGAAAAGTGTTATGGCTGCATTTAAGTTTAATGGTATTTAGTGCTACAGTAGCAGACAAGGAGAACTAAACCACAAAACAGGAGAAACAAAAAAAATATGAGACAGGAAATGATAACCTACTTTCAGTAGCATAACTGAACCAGACCAGACCCCTGCTCAATGACCACTACAAGTATATAAGAGCAAAATAAGCAAAACATGAAAATAGGGGGTCTTACTTTTCAGTGGCTTCATTAGACTTGTTGTGTCTCTCACTCTCATTTCTTCTTTGACCATGAAGTACTGCCACTGCTGAGTCACTCCTACACTAACAAATGACAGTGGCTTCTCCAAAAACAACTGCCATTTCCCGCCCTGCCTGGCATGTATGTAAGGTGATCACAACAACCTCACTGTTTAAAACTATCACCATGTATGTAGTGATTGCCACCACAACTGCTCACCGGTCAGTGCCTCACACTAAAATGGTAAAAAAGAAGATAGAGTCTCACAAGCCACAAAGTTGTCTCCAACACAGTAGATCCTGATGCTGAAACTACAGAAAACATAAAGTATAATCAGTGGGCTGGATATTCAAAAGGGTTGCGCCATGCTCAATAGGGTTGCGCCTGTGCAAGTCCGAAATTGTGCCATCCTGCCATATTCAGCAGGAGGGAGTTACGCCCCCCAAAGTCAAGCTGAGCAACAGCGCAATGCAAATGAATGCATGCTGAACTGGAGAGGGAGGAACGATGCATAAACTGCACAGCCCGGTATTCAGCGGGCTGTGCAGAGAATCTGTGCAGTGCAACCCCCAACCTGCGCCTGCACAACTTTGAGCCAAAAAAAAGGAGTAAGTCGGGGCCACCCACAGGTGAGCTGCTGTGCAGGTGCAACACAGCAGCTGCCACCTGTGGGTGGTCTCAACTCTCTGTGCCCCCGACTGCCTGATCGCGGGCATGTGTTTAAAACACCCACACCCTCCGACTGGCCCAATCACGGGCAAAAGTGAAAAATAAACCCACCCCCACCAGCCCAATTCTGCGGCACCATGTGTCCAACTCCTCCCCCAAGACCATATCCCTGGTGGTCAGTGGACCACTAAGCCCGTCGTGGCACAAAGTGTTCAGACCCTCAAGAACATATCCTTGGTGGTCCAGTGGACCGCTAAGCCTGATCAGGGGCACCAAGTGTTCAAACCTCCCCAAGACCATATCCCTGGTGATCTAGTGCCCCCACCCCACCCACCCATGAAGCCCCACCACACGCTCCCCCAGCAGCTGGCGGGTGGCAGCATCCTGCCTGCCACCCCACCACCCGTCGGCTGCATACCCATTGGTGCAGGCAAGAGCCAATGGGCATGCAGCCCCTTTCCTCTAAAACAGTCCAGATATGTGAATGAATGAATTCATTTACATATCTGGACACCACCTGCTCAATATGAGCTACATGCCCATTGGCTCTTTCTCTGACCAATGGCGCTGCTCTACCGGCAGTCGGCGGGTGGTGGGGCGGCAGGCAGGTGGATGCTGCCACCCGCCAGCTGTCGGGGAGGGGTGGTGGGGATTCTGGGTGGGTGGGGTGGGGGACACTAGATCACCAGGGATATGGTCTTGGGGGTTTGAATCACTTTGATGCCCTGATCGGGCTTAGCGTCCACTGGACCACCAGGGATATGGTCTTGGGGGTTGAACACTTTGGTGCCCTGATCGGGCTTAGCGGTCCACTGGACCACCAGGATATGGTCTTGGGGGGTTGGACATGTTGGTGCCACGATCGGGCTGGTGGGGGGGGGTTATTTTTCACTTTTGCCCGCGATCGGGCCAGTCAGTGGGAGGGGAGTGTTTTAAACATATGCCCACGATTGGGCCAGTCGGGGGGAATTTTTAACTTATGCCCACGATGGGGCTGCAGGGGGCATCGGTCCCCGATGGCTGCTGCCTGGCAGGGTGCCAGGCACAAGTCCTCGGGGATTGGCGCACCTGCATGCTAATGGCATGCACATGGGGTCATAGATAGATGCAAATGGCCCCCCCTGTGCCTTGCATGAATTATGGCCCCATTTGCATGTCACCTTTTGAATATGGGGAATTTGCACATGGCGCAATGGTACTTGTGCCACCGCAACTTGACTGCTCCACTCTGACCACTTGCGTTGGTGCAAGTTCCACTGCGCCATGCACAGTGGCTGTGGCTGGGGGGTGATATTCAAAGGAGTTGCTCAATAGCGCAACTCCTTTGAATATCACCCCGGCCACACCCCTGCGCAACTATTTTGTGCAGCGCAAGGGCTTGCGCCACAAAATAGTGCAGTTTGAATATCCAGCCCCGTGACTATAAACTGCTGGAAATATTACTGATCCACTCCCCACCCCAACTCCAGCTAGAAATCTCACCATGAAGAAGAGTTGGAGATGAACTAATAAAAAGCAAATGAACCACTCTGTGTTACATTCACCACTGCAATAAAAAGAATAAAAAGTCATCAAGGTATCAGTGCTAACCTGAGGCTATCCCTGCTGTGACCAGCTGCAGAAGCCAATGCATAAGGCATATATAGGGACTATTTTTATGTCATTACATTTCATTTTGAATAAATTGCAAACCGATTTACATTCAAAAGATTAACTGTTTTTTCTCCTTTGTATGATAAACTGTGTTTATTTTATAAGTGAAATAACATCCACTGAGGTGTCTGTGCATGCTCTGATTTATGGACATCTCAGTTGGTTGAAGGCAGTCGGCATAAGCCTTGTGCCTCACAAGGCAACCAAGGTATCCGTGTATCATAGTATACCCAGACACCTTGGTGGATGTTATTCCTTATATATATATCATATATACTGTATGTACAGTACATATATGAGTACAGTAGCTATATATAGGGAATAAATGATTGCAAAGTGTGGAATGCAAGGAAACAATACCATTGAGGGGTCAAACAAGCCAAAAAACTATAGCCTGGAGGGCAAGTTGCTTTTATTAGCTTGTTTGACCCTGAGATGGTATTATTTCCTGAGTATGCCTGCCTCTTCCATCTTTTATTTTATATAATGCATTAGATTGGACACTTTTTGCTGTGTCCTATGTTTTACCATAGTGTGTGTGTGTGGGGGGGTAGCTATTTCATGTGTTATTTAGGGGCTTGTTACATGTGTTATTAAGTGGTTTGTTACTTGTGTTATTAAGGAGGCTATTACATTCCATTCACAGTAGAAAGAGTCTTAGAGGAACCCGGGAAACTAAAAATAGATAAAGCAATGGGGCCAGATGGGATTCACCCCAGAATATTGAAAGAGCTCTGGGAGGTGCCGGCATCCCCACTGACTGCCCTGTTCAACAGATCACTGGAGACAGGAGCAGTCACAGAAGACTGGAGGAGGGCAAATGTGGTCCCTATCCACAAAAGTGGGAGCTGAGAAGAGGCAGGTAACTACAGACCAGTCAGCCTAACCTCAGTGGTAGGGAAATTAATGGAAGCTCTGTTAAAGGAGAGGACTGTGTCATTCCTTGAATCTAGCAGTGCACAGGATCCAAGGGCAGCATGGATTCATAGTGGGAAGGTCATGTCAAACAAATCTAATAGATTTCTTTGACTGGGTGATCAAGGAGGTAGATCAGTGGAGGGCAGTGGATGTGGCCTACTTAGATTTCAGCAAGGCCCTTGATACCGTCCCTCATAGGAGGTTGGCAAACAAGTTAGGCAGTATGGGTGTGGGCCCCAAAATGGTAAACTGGGTCAGCAATTGGTTGAAGGGCAGGACACAGAGGGTGCTGGTGAATGGTGTTAAATCAGAGGAGAGGGAGGTAACCAGTAGAGTGCCACAAGGATCAGTCCTGGGACCAGTCCTCTTCAACATCTTCATAAGTGACATTGTGGAGGGGTGGAGTGGAAAGTATGTCTTTTTGCAGAAGACACTAAGATCTTCAACAGGGCTGACACTCCAGAGGGGATAGAAAAAATAAGAAAAGACCTAAGCAGGTTAGAAGAGTGGTCAGAAGTGTGGCCAAACAATGCGAGAAGGCTGTGGGGAGAGCCTTGGGATGCTGGGGTGCATAGGGAGAGGTATCACCAGCAGAAAGATGGAGGTGGTTATGCCACTGTACAAATCGCTGGTGAGACATCAGCTGGAATACTGTGTCCAGTTCTGGAGATCACATCTCTGGAAGGATATAAACAGACTGGAGGCAGTCCAGAGGAGGGCTACAAAGATGGTGCAGAGTCTGCATGAAAAGCCTTATGAGGAGAGGCTAAAGGAACTCAATATGTATTCCCTGGAAGAGAAGAGAGAGAGAGAGAGAGAGGGGAAACATGATAGAAATGTTGAAGTACCTCAAGGGTATAAACAAGGTACAAGAGGGTAGCATCTTTAAAAAAAAATAAAGATGTGCAAGAACATGGGGGCATAAAATGAAGTTAGAGGGGGGACATTCAGGGGCAACATGAGGAAGTACTTTTTCACAGAAAGAATGGTGGATGCATGGAATGACCTCCCAAAGGAGGTTGTGAGGGCAAAAACAGTTAGGGAATTCAAGAATTCATGGGATAGACACAAAGGTACCCTAGAGGTAGGAAAAAAAGGGTGAGCTACAGATCAACTAGGATCTGTGGCTTGAAATAGGTAGACAAATGGATAGACTGGGTGGGCCACATGGTCCTTATCTGCCATCAGCTTCTATGTTTTTATGTTTCTATGTATTACTGGGGTTGTTTGAAGTATGTTGGGAAGTAATGTGTTAATAAGGTGTTAATAACACATTAATATAGTGAAAATATGCTGATTAGGTATTAATGTGTTCTTAAAGTGTTAATAACACCTTACTAGAGTGTAATTAGCAAATTGGCATAAAACGCTATTTAACTACCATAATATATGGGGAAATATAGGGCTTTTTATATGGGGATGAGGGCCCAACCGTGCATTATATCTATATATATATATATATATACGTATATATATATGTATATATATATTGTATTTCATAATTTAGAAGCCAATAGAAGATGTTCTTTATTTAGAAGACATGGCTTCTATTGCATTTTTTCAGTTTTGAGCCATGGCTTCTAAATAGGGTCAGCTAGTACTCAGGAGAAGCATGTATAAATAACTCACCAGACCATTACCTGCCCGACTGGCAAGCAAATATTCTTTCAGTAGGTTCCTCAAAATAGAAGCCTGATGTCATTTCATTCTGGATTTGATTCTACTCTGAAAGTTTTATTGATAGAATTTTAACTGTAGCTTTTACTAGGGATATTTTATTTCATAACCCCAAACCCCCATGCATCACCACTATGAACTCCACTAAACTGATTGCCCTCAGGCCCTGCATGAAGCGGGAGCAAAGCCCTAAGTTGCTTCACAAACAGCCCTTGATACCCTGTGCAAAACATGACCTGAGCCCTAATGCAGGTCCAGAAAGTGGGTCAAGCAGAGACCTTTGGGCCATCTGTTAAACATCAGATGACTTCCAACTAGCTTTGCAAAGGGCCCTTTGAGTCCTGCATAAAACTGGACTTCCACTACACAGGGTCCTTCATGTTTGGGATCTAGATTGCTGTATGGTATTCAATTTTGTGGAGACCATAAGAGGTGGTGCAGGCGTCGCGGGGAGTTAGGGTTAAAAAAATATCCTAACATCAGATTTATCTAGGTTTGATGTATAAAAATCCATAACTGATGCAACAACATAATTTTTTTTGCTATGAGTTTCCTTTCTTTTTTTAGATAGCTATAGTACCTTGGTGGATGCAACACGTACTCTGAGCAATGCAACATGGCACAAATCAGCAAAAGAGGAGACAAGTTTGAAGTTGCTTCATGCAGGTGCCTTTGGGAGGTAAGTCCTAACTTGTTTCATGCAGAGCCATTTGGTTCCTGCATGAAGGAGGACATGCAGGGCCCTTTGTCCCAGCACAAATCAGGAGGTATGTCCTAGGCCTTTTGCAAAGCCGGACACACAGAACTGTTTGGATCCTGCACAAATTAGGTGGTAAGTCCTAATTTGCTTCATGCAGGGTTTGTAAGTTCTAACTTGCTTTGTTTGGGGCCCTTTAGGCCTTAAGTGAAGCAAGAAACAGAGCCTGAAGGAGATGTGACCCAACTTCATGTGCCCTAACTTTTTTTGAGATGTTCACCTCAAATTTTCCCATTGTCTTTTTTTACCCTACCTTATGAAAGTGACAGCTGTTGTTTTTCAAATCCCACATGATATGTCATTCCACAGAATGACCATGAAACAACATTTCAGGTAGGATTTGGAAAATTACAACTGGGAGGATCATGAGCTGTGGTTAAAACCTACCTGAAATGTCATTTTGCCATATAACCATGAAATGACACTTAGGCCATTATTTGAAAAATGACTGCTGTCAGATTCATTAGATATGGTGAAACAAATGCTGTGTTGAAAAAAGTCACAAAAACTACAGTATATTTAGTTCAGTCTATCTTAAATGTGGTAGGGTGCACATCACTGTTTGCTCAGAAGATTACAATGGTGGACCCCTGTGGAGTTAAGTGGGTGACTGGGAGGTGGTGATTGGTGGCAGGATGATAGAAGGGGGTCAGGATGGGGGGTCAGAATTGGGGTGGGAATGGGTTGGGGAGACACAATGAGGGATGGTTCCCGTTGTTGCAGGTTTATATGGATTTTTAAAGAATATATGGGATTTTTTTTTTGTCAGACACCATTGTCAGGTGACAAGCGGGAACTTTGTGGCATGGGTGTTAAGAGGGTGGGGGTTACATAAAATTAACTGCAACCATGCTTGAGCAACCAGTTAATTAACAGCTAAGAATGGCTGCCAGGCTTGGGCACCCAAATGGCCATATATAAAAAGAAATTGTCACTAGGCTTGGGCACACTGTGACCAAATGAAGAATGGGATGAACTCAATAGCTCAATGGGGTGCTTACGGGACACCAGACTTGGTGTGTAAACAAAAGATTGTTGGGGGCAATGTTTTCATTTTCAGGTTGCAAGGCATGGATACAATTGTTTACTTTTTTTAAACTTTTGGTCCTCACTTGACCATTTAGTATTCAATTGATCCAAAATTTTTAGGATGGACATATCACCACCATACCTTACGGACACATAACTTTTATTTTGTTACTGTGCTCCAAAATGTTTTGTGGGTTCACCCCAAAACACATTTTGGGGTGCACTGGCAAAATGACACTTGTGTATCCATGAGGTGGGATGGTGATATGCCCACTCTGGGAATTATGGGTCAATTGGACATCAAATGGCCAAGTTATGGCCAAAAGTTAAAATGTAGAAAGCTGCTTTTGTTTTCACTTCAGCGCCTCATAAAGCCAGTGTTATTGCAGAACAAACCTTATGAGTAAGAACAAAGAGGACATGTTCAAAATGCCTGACAATGACATTTTAAATTTTAATCATTTAAAAACTAAACCTTTTCCTTACCAAAGATACCTCCTTGGGAGACTTCGGTTCACCCCAGTAATGGCAGCCTAGAGAAAGAACTGCGTCTACCCCGAGCTAAAAAAAAACTACACTTCCGCTGTAATCCTCCATATTTCTCATACAGATTTCTCATTATAGTATCTGCATAAAGTGTAGAGTACTAGAGAGACTGAATTTAGCAACAAAACATAGCACGATGGAGGAGATAGCTGATGGAACTGAATCAGAGGCCTCAGTCGCATCAGATAACCACGACTCTGCAGACCTCAAAAGGGGCCTGATTAAATCTCAGCAGAAACAACCAAAAGTCAAAGTGAAGAAGGCAAAACTTGACTTAATTTATCAAGAGATACTTACTTTTTGGGCTGAAATTAAAGAAATGTACAGTGAGTTACGAAGAGATGTAAACTGCAAGGTAATGCACCTGGGAAACAAAAACCCAGGTGAAGAGTACACAATGGGGGGTGAGATACTGACAACAGTAAAATGGAAAGGGATCTGGGGTAGGGTGGGACAAAACTTTTTGACCTGAAAGAGTTTGGCCACCATACCAAAATCCAGGTGGCCAAAATTTTTTAGGTGGCCAATTTTTTTATGGCCACTAGACTATAAAATATGGTAGCCATTTTTTTAGCTTGCCTTTCATATGAGGAATTGTCTATTAACCTACATTTGGGAATGTCTTTACCAGAGATTCTGATGAGAATTAGCCAGCCAGAACAGCATCAAGTATACACAGGAGGGAGAATTTATAAAGTACAAATTGAAAGTTCTGCTTGTCTAATGCAAAAAGGGAAGCAAGGGTGGCACTCACAACTATGAGAAAATGAGAATGAAATCACCAGTCACTACTACAGAGGAACTACTGAAGATGGGACCATCGGAGAAACACCTCCATGACCGAATCCGAAAAAGGAAGGGTGGCACAATTATGAGAAAATGAGACGAAAATCACCAAGAGGATAATGACTGAAGATGGAACCGGCGGAGAAACACCGTGACTGGACTGGGGCCTGACTGACCAGAACCTATTGATTTACAAGTGGAAACAAGTCCTAGTGCTATAAGTGTACACTTTTTTTTTAAATAAAGCAATAAAACGTTCAGATGTTGTGCTTCTCTTATTGTCTTCTGTGTTCTTTTTTTGGGGGCGGTACTTTTTTTGTGGCTTATTTTTTTTTTTCATGACATGGCCAGGCCTGCGCTGCTGCTGTGCTGTTACCATCCACCACTGTAGGGTCACTAAAATTTCATTTTGAGGACAAGGGCAGAAAAGAAGGGAGAGAGGGGACATGATAGAAACTTTCAAGTACCTCAAGGGAATCAACAAAGTCCAAGAGGGTAGCATCTTTCAGAAAAAGAGATGTGCAAGAACAAGGGGGCACAATTTGAAGACAAAGGGGGGACAGCTCAGGGACAATGTGAGGAAGTATTTTTTCACAGAGAGGGTTGTGGATGCATGGAACAGCCTCCCTGAGGAGGTCGTGGAGTCAAGAACAGTGGGGGAATTCAAGAATGCATGGGACAGACATAAGGCAGTCCTAGTGGGGGGTAGGAGGAAGTAAGCTGTCGGTTAACTAGGATCTGCAGCTTATCTGTTAGGTAGGAAAATGGTCAGACTAGGTGGGCCAAGCGGTCCTTATCTGCCATCAAATTCTATGTTTCTAAATGCTTCCTAAAACTATGGCTGACAGATTGCTAACAGTATTTATATTGCATGCTGTTACTGTCTTCTTCAAAATCGGTGCACCTCCCACTGCAACGCAACCACTGTCTGTGTCCTTTGAACTCAACTCCTTGAGTCCAACTCTGACTCCTCATCTATTTCTGCTTCCAAGTCCATTACATCTGATTCTGGAGGATATGTGACTTTATGCCCAGAAAGATGCCATTACCCTGGTGTTGGTGAGTAACAGTGATCAATCGATGGGTCTGGATTAAAGTCCACTATTGTTGGTCCATTTAAACTGATCATCAGCAAATCATCCATAGTGCTATCAATAAGATTGCTACGAGATATTGTTTTAATCCTATTATGAGCACTAAATCCCCTTTCGCAAGCAGCTGTACTCACTGGCATTACCTGAAAAATTGTGATCAACAACCGTAACAGACCAAATCTCTCTAAATTTTGGTGAACCTTTCTTAATACATGCTCTGTATTTTGATTTTTTACAGCATTTTTGAAATCTTGCCACTCTTCCAAAAGTTTTTGTGTAATTTCTCTTTCAAGTTCAGCATCCTCCAGCTCTGGATCAGATAAAAGTTGCCCTGAACCGTATTGCTTTTTCAGGAATGGCATGTACATCTGGAAAAGCCCTGTGATGGATTCCTGACCAAAATTTAGAAAGAGAGGGTCATCAGGAGAAGGCCAAACAGTTGTGTCAAATACTGAAAATCGTTTGTAGTCTTCCGACTGCCACATGGGCTCAAATCTGTCACATAAGAATCCAACCACACTGTTGCATATTTTCTCCTTGATCAGTGTGAGGGCATTTTCACTGGAAACAATCTCCTTGGCTGCTTAGTCTGAAGCAGTGGCCTGCCTGGTTCTTTTTTGCCTTTTATTCCATTTTTCTGTACTACATCACTAGCATTTTCTGTCATGCCTGGTGGAGGAGCTAGAGGAGTGCTGCTGCCATCCATACCACCAGTAAGGAGACAGCCCCCTGAACTGGCATACTCTAAAAACCGTGCCTCAGCAGGGCCCACATTGGTCTTCAATTTCATGAGCTCCCGAAATGCAGCTCTCCACTCATGGCTGTACCTGAGTAAGAAGAAGACCCTCTTTTTGCAAATTTTGAGAAAGCCTTCCAAGTATAGATAGATAATCTTGTTGAAAGGCCAAGAACCACATTTTTTTTTTGTTTTTTACAAAGTTCAAATGTCCTTTAGTGCTGTCTGCATCAGGATTCCCACTGTGCTGTGTTGCAGTATTCTCTAAGTGCGCAATTATTGTCGGCAGGTTGTGGAGAAGAGCTGACACAGCACTGTGGTGCGAACTGACCCAGCGCACTGTGAAAATGCTGACCAGTTTTTTTCAATTCAATGAAAAGGGTGTTACCAGCCTCCTCCAAGGCTCTCATTCTTCGGTGAGAAGAATGGTAAAATGAATACAGAGCCCGCAAGCCATTTTCATTTTCGTGAACTTCTGGCATATGTTTTTGGGCATCCAGAATGGCCAGTTGTAAAAGATGTGCGATGCAGTGTGTAGCAATTAATCAAGGCAGGCCACTGTTTTGTAACTTTGCCGTGACTCTGCCACGTTGACCTCGCATGACTGATGCACCATCAGTGGCCATCCCAGAAATCCATGGAAGAGTTTTCCACAAGGGGATGTTAAGTTTGTTAAAGAGTGAATCTAATGCTGCAATGTATCCATCGGCATCTGCTTTCCCTAGTAGCTCGGTACCAATAAAGGAGGTATTTGGAGTACCATCTTCACCAACATAACTGATGAACACATTCACAAATTCCCTCACACTTCTGTCAATGCTTCCGTCTATTAACAGTCCAACAGCAGGAGATTTTTTTATCTCTTCAGTTGTATTTCTGCGTATTACTGCTGCAATATGATGCACAAACTCGTTGTACCTCTTGTGATTTGTGTATTGTTCAATCACTTTTATATTACATTTGCGTAACAGTGAGGTATGAAACGAAAGTCCCAAAATGGCCTATCCCTTGATGCCAGAAAGTAGGCAACATTAAAAATACACTGCATGGATTCTCTCATTGCAACATTCATCTTTTGAAAACAAAAAGCCATAGGTGTGGATTCAGGTGCCCTTTGAGCCCTTTCAGCCAGAATGCATTTTACATGGGAACTGCTTGCATCATGAATTTTTATAGACTCCATTTTAAAAGTACTGCTACCAACAAAAAACACAGATGTATGATCTGCCAGATGGGATTGTTTCCTACACACCTTGCAGCTCATAGTGTTGCTTTGCTTCTCATACTGAAGCCAGTCAAATTCCCATGACCATTCAACCCTGAATTTGCGTTTCACTGAATCTTTTTTCCTGTTGGTAGGATTTATTCTGGGCAGAGAGCTTGGGGAAGATGAACTATCTGCAACAGAAAGACTACTAGAAGTAGCAGAAACACTAGGAACCTGAACAATATCAGTAACCATTACTGATGGGCTGTCAATATGGTCGCGGCCGTCACCCTGGCTGCCCCTTCCTCCAGAAATAGAAGAAACAGCAGCAGCAGCGTTACCAACTGGAGGATTTAATTTCACATGTTCCTCCTCATCAGCAACATCGACAATGTTACTGTCAGTGTTACTGATGACTTGAATGGTTTTGCTACGTAATTCTTCCACAGCACATAGACTGGGATTAATAAAGCCAAAGGAAAACAAATTAGGTTGTTGTTTTTGTTTCTTTTTTCCAGACATTTTTATTACTCCAATCCCAAAACAGTATGAAAAACAACGAGTGGTTGCCAGTAATGGCAGCAGCACAGCAGCAGACAGTTTTTGGATGCCTGCCTGAGCCTGACACAACCAGGAGGACTGGCTGTAGCCGTTACTGTGAGTGAGACTGATGGACTTGTCTTGGATGGACTGATATTTGTAGTACACAACCAGAGGCTGTCACTAATATTTTTGCACACAGGTTATAATAGCTATGCCTTTTTCATTAATTGTGGCAAGCTTTAATTTTTTTTTTGTTTTAAATTGGTCCCCTTCAAAAAGCCTGACACAACCTCAAGAGGACTGGATGAGACAGGTGGATAGCCAAACAACAAAAGACGCAGTCAATGATATGCACACAGGTAGTACTAGTATGGGCGTTTCATTAATTGTGGCAAGCTTTAATTTTTTTTTTGTTTTAAATTGGTCCCCTCAAAAAAGCCTGACACAACCTCAAGAAGACTGGATGAGACAGGTGGATAGCCAAACAACAAAAGATGCAGTCAATGATATGCACACAGGTAGTACTAGTATGGGCGTTTCATTAATTGTGGCAAGCTTTAATTTTTTTTTGTTTTAAATTGGTCCCCTCAAAAAAGCATGACACAACCTCAAGAGGACTGGACAAGACAGGTGGATAGCCAAACAACAAAAGCATGATCAATGATATGCACACAGGTAGTACTAGTATGGGCATTTCATTAGTGCGGCAAGCTTTAATTTTTTTTTGTTTTAAATTGGTCCCCTCAAAAAAGCCTGACACAACCTCAAGAGGACTGGACGAGACAGGTGGATAGCCCAACAACAAAAGATGCAGTCAATGATATGCACACAGGTAGTACTAGTATGGACTGTTCATTAATTGTGGCAAGCTTTAATTTTGTATTTTTTGGTCCCCCAACCCGTCCCGAAAACATACAACCTGACACAAACACAACCACTACAACACTGGACGATGAGACAGGTGGACTGTCAAAACAGACTTTGCCAATAATATGCACACAAGTGGTAGTCCGGACTTATTATTGTAGCAAGCTTGTATTTTTTTATTTTTTTTGTTCTATCAGTGAGTGGTCCCGGTCCCACCCAAAAAAGCCTGACAAAATCACAGGACAAGATGCCCAAATAGACTGTGGCACACAGATAAGTAGCTATGCCCTCCCACCTGGACTGTCAAGCAACTTAAGCTCCCCTTCTTCAGTCAGCAGAAGGTCTACTACTTTGAGTTAACTTTCTTAACTTTTCTTGCAATGCCTATTGCCTGAAGTTGAACTCAGTAATGCTGTTCTTTAAAATGGTCTCTCTCACTCTCAACTCTGAGTACTATTATGTGCTTTTTATGCAGCACTTCGAGTCAGCATTGCAACACAGTAAAACCAGCACAGAATGGATTTTTCCCCCTCAGAGCAAGCAAAGCAGCTCCCCTCCCCCTTACTTCAGCAGCACATTGTCATACTTTGTGGTCATACAGTTTAAATTGCCAAATACCAATTTAATGTTTTTTCCCACTTTCGACAGAATCCGATACTTTAATATTACCCCCCTTCCCACAGTGAACAATTGTAGATGTTTCCAAGCCCTTAAAAGGGCTTTTGATTTAATTTCTAAGATGCAATCGCAATGTGCTGCAGTAGTACACAAAGAATGCTCTCCTCTCCCTCACAAACATATATTACCCCCCTCCCCAGTGAACAATTGTAGATGTTTCCAACTTAAACCCTTAAAAGGGCTTTTGATTTAAATTATTCTAAGATGCAATCACAATGTACTGCAATAGTACACAAGAATGCACTCCTCTCCCTCACAAACAGTCAACAAAATGGCGGGCAGCAGCGTTCACGGCATTTATACCTAACTGCACACACACGTGAATGCCTGGCATCTGCTAGATCATACCTTGTGATCTGGGCACTGAGTCCGAGTCCATCCCCTCTCGACTTGAGCAGACTCTAAGTCCCCATGGCTTGCTCTCTCTCTTCAGCAATCAGCATGCTGGCTGATGGGGAACCACGCGGTGCACTACAATTCGGGATCACGCTTGCATAGCCGCGGACTCGGAGTCACAGACTAATCTGCACATGCGCAGTGGGGAAAACAAAAAAAAAAGAAATACTGCGCATGTGCAAGGACGGCTGCACTTGGGAATGAAATGAAAAAAAATTAATTCCAGGTGCATGCGTGCTGCTTCCACAAGTGTTACTCACCCGAATGGTGACTTTTAGTCAAAATTAAGTGGGCAGAATGGGGAAATAGTTCACATTTGGCGATCTGGCGACCCTATTTGTCCCACCCTGTCTAGGGTAATTATATCAGATGACCTAAAGGTGGGCAAGCAATGTGAGAAGGCAGTAAGGAATGCTGGGGGGATACTGGGATGCATAGGGAGAGGCATCAATAGTAGAAAACAGGAAGTTGTTATCCCTCTGTACAGACAATTGGTGAGACCCCATCTGGAGTACTGTGTGCAGTTCTGGAGACCCCATCTCTGCAAAGACATAGACAGAGTGGAGGCTGTCCAGAGGAGGTCAACCAAAATGGTGCAGGGTCTGCACCAGAAGACATATGAAGAAAGACAAAGGGAGCTTAAAATGTATACCCTTGAGGAAAGAAGGGAGAGAGGGGACATGATAGAAACTTTCAAGTACCTCAAGGGAATCAACAAAGTCCAAGAGGGTAGTATATTTCAGAAAAAGAGATGTGCAAGAAGAAGGGAGCACAATTTGAAGATAGAGGGGGGAGAGCTCAGAGGTAATGTGAGGAAGTATTTTTTCATGGAGAGGGTTGTGGATGCATGGAACAGCCTCTCTGAGAAGGTTGTGGAGTCAAGAACAGTAGGGGAATTCAAGAATGCATGGGACAGACATAAGGCAGTCCTAGTGGGAGGTAGGAGGAAGTAAGCTGTTGGTTAGCTAGGATTTGCAGCTTCTATATTAGGTAGAAAAATGGGCAGACTAGGTGGGCCAAGTGGTCCTTATCTGCTGTCAAATTCTATGTTTCTATGTGATACAATTAGAGCAGACAGTAGACAAACAAGAGAGAACTGCGACAGCAACTGAGAATAGAGTAGACGAGCTGGAATAAATGGTACAGCAGATGAAAGAGATGCAAGAACAAATAATTGATCTCCAAGAAGATTTTGAGAACAGAGCATGACACAAAAAACATCAGAATTTATTGCCTACCAGAGGATTCTGAGGGGACTAACATCAAATAATTTGTTGAAGCTTTGCTGCTCACAGCCTTAGAACTGCCAAAAGATTTCAACCTCCACCTAGAGAGAGTGCATAGGGCATTGGCACCTAAACCTACCTCTGCAAACTTACCGCCAAGGTCAGTAATTCTTCGTTTCAACAGTTATGCAACAAAAGAACACATTCTGCTCACAGCATGGTGGTGCCAGAAAGTTTTCTATGGCCCAAATCACATGTATCTCGATCATGACTATGCACCAAAAAACTACTCGCCTGCGACGTGCCTATCTACCGTTACTTCCAGTACTGAAAGCAGCAGGACATAAATTTACTACCCCATATCCAGTGCGGTTAATTGTTCCTCTGCCTTCTGGAAAGAGAGAGTTCTCCACGACTCAAGAGGCAAAAGAAGAACTTACAAAAATGGGCCTGCACTTTCCTGAACGAAATCTGGGTGGCATCAATCCAGAAAAACATCCAGTTGGCTGGCAGTCTAATTCGAACAGACGATAGGGGAAAACAGCAAGAACTGGGAACAGTCAAATCTACCTTATCAGTTTACCAGAGGGAGGCAAAAAGTAACAATACTTGAAACTTACGGAGAAGCTCATTCACATGAGTGAGCAGGAAAGAGAGGGTTTGAAAATCTGTGCCGCACCATCTGTTTTTCGGGCCTGAAGTGTGCTCTCTACATTAATGAGCTGCTCTGAGCCTGGAATAGACAACTGCACGATGAAAAGACACTACCTTACACGAACTGCTAGATAAGTAACAGCCAGTACCTAAATAACCTAAGTGCCTTCTAATGGTGGACTAGAAGCTATAGATATAATTATTTGATTATGTTAATTGCTGGCTTCTTCTTCTCCTTTTGATACTTGGTGTAATATAAGAGAACATTTTTCAGAAAGCCAGGAACAGGGAATGGGAAAGGACAGTCTTTGAGCTCTATGCTGCTTATGGGGACATCCTAAATTTTTTTCTTTGGAGTTATCTACTCCTTTCCTCTGTTGATTTTGCCTTATTTAAAGGGAACAGTTTACTGGCTCCTTGAAGCCCTAACAACAATATTAAGGGATTCCCTTCAATTTTAGGAGGTTCAAATGCTCCGGGAGCAGTTTCTACTGGAAATTTGGAGTTTTTCATTTCTCTCCCCACATTTGGAAGTCCTAAAGATTATACAGCATAGAATATTACCAAAAGCAATATCTTATATGTATATATGTTTATGATTTATTGTTAATCATTACTGGACAGCTAACTTTCCAGATTAGTGGATATACCACGTACATTAGTATTTAATAGTGGCAAATTACTGTTATGTATGTGATAATAAGTTATTGTTGGTTGATAAGGGACAGTAGAAAAGCTTTAGTTAGATTATGAAGCATCGGTCAGAGGACAGAATATATAAGACAGGATAGGACATTTTCTGGTGGAACCATTGTTAGGACATTCAGAAGACTTTATGGATCCTTATGGAGAAAGGGGGAGGAGTTGTGGAGGGGGGAAATTGCAATAATCAGTAATACTTTACCAAATGAAAATCTAATATGGTATTAGAAACAACTAGGATACTGTCATTAAATATTAATGGCATTAATCATCCCATAAAAAGAGCTAGACTACAACAGTACCTGAGGAAGCAGAACACAGATTGCATCTATTTACAGGAGACACATTTTTCACAAGGTGAACTTGTTAAGCTTGCTGCAGATGGCAGATACACTGTTTTCTCTTCTTCCAGTAAGTCAGGGAAAAGGCATGGAGTGGCAATTTTGATTCCAGCTACTACTCCATTTACTAAGGTGGAGGTATATTCAGATAATAATGGGTATTTTGTCATAGTACAAGGGCTTTTGTATGAGACTGAAGTAACAATGGCGAATGTGTATCTGCCGCCAGGAGCATCTCCCTCATTACTGAGACAGTTCTTTAATAGACTGCTTGAAAAGCAAAAGGGGGTAATGCTAATAAGAGGCAACTTCAATTTAATAATGTCCTCGCAGAAAGACTCCACTTTTCCTAAACAACATAGGTTTACTCCCACTCAAAAACTTTTAAAAGCCCAGATACCTAAGATGGGTCTTACAGATGTATGGTGCCATTTCTTCCCCTCTGTGGAGGGGCACACATTTGCCTCCCCTAGATATCACATATCAGCTAGAATAGATTATTTTTTTTATATCCACAGAGCACTTGGGTATGATCCAAGATATATCCCTGGAAGCTCGTCTCCTCTCAGACCATATGCCTCTCTTAATTAAGGTGGGATTAAACAAAACTCATAAAACAACCTTATGGAGACTGAATCTTTCTGTTTTGAAGGATCCAGTGTTTAAGACCAGAATGGTAGACAGTATCACACAAACCCTAGAGGAGAATACAGACCCTTATATTTCAGCTACTATACTTTGGGATACTATGAAGGTTGTGATTAGAGGAGAGCTCATCTCTTATTCCTCCAGACTAAATAAACAGAGAGAATCCAGATACAAATTTTTACAAGTTAAATTACAAGAATTATAGCAGATGAGAGACAGAGGGGAACGAGTTACACAAATTGAGCTCAGACAAATCCAATCGGAATTACAATCTATTTTAGATTATAAGACACAAATGTCTTTACTATATCTTAAAAGATTCTATTATGAGGGAGGCCCTAAAGGTGCCAGAAATTTAGCTAGGTGTACTAGAAGATTTAAGCAGACTGCCACTATCACAAAGATTAGAGACCCCTTAACAGGAGATATTCTTAACAAAATTCCTGCAGTTCTGAAAGCATTCCAGCAATATTACACAGATTTGTATGCTGATCCCACACACCCCTCCCCAGAGAATATAAAAAAAATATTGCCCCCCCTTAACTTTCGACACTTGTCTGAGTCCCAGCAGGCTTTACTTTTACACCCTATCTCCACTATAGAGATCCAGAAAGCAGTTAAAAATTCTAAAACATTAAAAAGCCCTGGCCCAGATGGCTTCAGAGCCGAACGGTATAAGACATTTCTTTCAAAATTGATCCAGCCGATGCAAAAGTCTTTTTTGGAGGTGCAGGATGGAGGTGCCCCTCCCACCCTCATGGTCATATGTGGCCCACTCAGCTATCCTGAAACCAGGTAAGGATCCATTAAATTTAGAGTCATACAGACCCATCTCGGTTTTAAATAATGATTATAAGCTATATATGGCAATATGGGCACATAGGTTGGAGACTATATTACTTACCCTGATACATTAAGATCAGGCAGGATTTCTGCGCATGCATCAGACTGCAGATAATGTACAAAGAACAATCCATTTGATGGATCGTATGGCTAATTCAACCACACCCTCAGCTTAGTCAGTTTAGATGCCTGTAAAGCATTTGACAGGGTGTCCTGGATATTTTTATGGGGAACACTAATGTCATTTGGGTTTCTGAGGGAATTTGTGAATTGGCTGGAGCAAATATATTCAGAACCAAGGGCTTTTTTAAAACTTAATGGTGGTATCACACCTCATGTCATGTTACAGCAAGGCACTAGACAGTGATGTCCCTTGTCCCCTTTGCTATTCACCATCTATATTGAGCCTTTGGCTATGATGCTTAGAAATTCAGAAAAAATCAAGGGCATTCAGGTGGGCAATCAATCTTGAAAGTTGGCTTTATATGCGGATGACATTTTATTGTCAGTATCGGATCCAGAGTCCTCTATCCCAGCAATATGGGAGGTACTTGAGCAATTTGCTCAGTTCTCTGGATACACAATAAATTATTCTAAAACGGAGGTTCTCCCCTTCCACTTCTCCCCCTCGCAAACACTGAAAGGCAGTTTACCTCTGCACTGGAACAGCATCAAGATAAAATACTTAGGTATACAGTTACCGAACCAGTTAATGCACCTCACTATGGTGAACTATGAATCCCTAACACAAAAAATAGATTCTGATCTAGATCAGTGGTCCCAACTTCATTTATCATTATATTCTAGGGTGGATCTTATTAGGATGAATATCCCCCCACGGCTGCCATATCTTTTTCAGACCATACCAGTGATACCAGATAGAATGTACTTTCCCTCCTGGAATAAGTCTCTGGCGAGATTTGTCTGGGCCGGGAAAAAAACTCGTATCAATTGGTCCACATTAATGTTACCAAAAAATAAGGGAGGCTTAAATTTGCTTGATCTTCAGATGTATGCTTATGCCACTGTGATAGCTAGAGTTTTTAATTGGAGCAACCCAATGTATGACATTCCCTGGAAGAACCTGGAATTTACCCATAATGGGGTGAGGGAGGGGGATGACCTTCTACAATTGATGTATATCCCAGTAAATAAAAGACCTAGACTTATTTATAGTACAAATTCTACTATAGAGACTCGGAGGAAACTCATCCATTTAAGAGAGCTAGAACCAGTAGGTGTCTATCTTAATCGATTAAATTTTGGAATCCAGTCTCTTACTCTGAAACAGGAGGTTACTTTGGCTCAATGGAGACAAATGGGTTTTAAATTTATATTCCACTTGGTGGATGCCAGAGAGGTCCTCTCATTTATCAAACTCCAAGAAACTTACAATCTTTCACAACAAGACTTTCCAATATACTGTATACAAGCTTAAGAGAACGCGTTGAACAAAGGGGACTAGCCTACAGTAGGCTCCCAGATCCCCCCCTTCATTGATTACCTTAGCTATGACCACAGGGAGAGGGCAGCTGTGGCCCACTTTGTGGGACTAATATATAGGGGATTGAGGGAATTATCAAAAAATTCTACTCAGG
Organism: Neoceratodus forsteri; assembly: GCA_016271365.2. Classification (NCBI taxonomy): domain Eukaryota; kingdom Metazoa; phylum Chordata; order Ceratodontiformes; family Ceratodontidae; genus Neoceratodus; species Neoceratodus forsteri. The sequence goes on from CM057456.1 coordinate 1,535,127,746, forward strand.
GAATTCTGAATGCCTGGAATGAAGAGCTTCCACTCCAGGTATCAGAGGAGGATTGGGGAAAGTATACTAAATTCTCAATGGGACTTTTGGGAGCCCCCTATTGGTGAGAATTTGCCTGGAAAGCTAGAAATAGATTTTTCTATACACCGGCAAGGCTGGCCAAGTTCTCATCTGGGATGTCAAGCTATTGCTGAAGAGATTGTGGAGAAATATCTGGAGATCAATTCCATGTTTTCTGGGCCTGCCCGCAGTTAGCAGGTTTCTAGAGAGATATTTTAGAGGCATTAAAAGAACTGGTAGATGTGGAAGCTGTATTGACCCCTGAGCTAGTATTACTCTCAGTTCCACCAGAGGATCTCCCAGTACCCAGAGGATCATTGTTGATCACTTATACACTGGCAGCTAAAAAAGCAATTACTAGAAACTGGGGAAAGAAGATGCTCCCAAACATTCAGAGCTGGTGGGGAATAATGGGAGAAATTTATGTATTAGAGAGATTAATAGCCAAAAGCACAGATAAATGGTCTGCCTTTGAGCTTAAATGGAGTAAATGGATTATATATATATATTTCATCCTTAGATCCTACTTTTGTACCTTAGAAATATATTGACCCTGATGATGAATTCTGTAAATGTCTTAGCGCTCATTATACAAACTGCTTTATAAATTATGCAAGTTGTCCTGAGACCTTTGAATAATGTATTGCTACGTACCTGACTGATGTAATTAGAGATCCACAGTGGAGGGCTTCAAGAGAGGGTGGGACAGACACAGAAAGTGGATGTATCAGATGATAGCCTGGCCAGGGGTGGAATGGATGATAGGGGTTTCTGGAACATAAGGGGGGGGGGCCTCGGTACCCAACTAGGGATCTGAGGTTCGAGCAGACTCGATAGACCGTAAGACCTAATCTGCTGGCAAATAATATGTTAGTATGTTAGTAATTATGTGCTGTCTTAACTTGTATACATGTTTCTACCCCTGGCTCTCACTCTTTCCCTACTAACTCTTCCTGCTGCATCCACCCTTCCCTGTCCACTCCAGCCTGGCTAAAATCCCACCCCATCAATAGTAGTGTCCCAATTATCTACCCCTCCTCCATCATTATCATAATAAACCAGTACACAACAGCCATTGTCACTTTTTGTGGTTTTAGCCCAATTTTTTTCCCCAGTCATCGGTAATATATCCCTCCTCTTCTTTACCTCTCTAACCTGCCACCCCATACACGGCCTCTTTCCCCTATATGTGTAGTTGCCGGCTGCCTCACTCAAAAGATCTCTGCTTATAGCCCCAGTATGCCTATGGTTGATTGTACATCTGCTGACTTCTTTAATTGTAAAATAATGCTCTTTTTTATTATTATTTATTTCAACCTTGTATTGTACTGTATATACTTTTTCTTCCTTGTATATTATTGCTTTTTGTATACCTGCTTCTGTACTGTACTTTGATGTATTCATGACCAGGTCCACCTTGCAAATGAGCCTTGCTCAATGGTGCCCACCTGGATAAATAAAGATTTTGATTGACTGATTGATTGATTGATTGATTGAAAAACTGTCCTATGGTTTTGCGAATGAAAATATAATAAATACAAAGTATAAAAAAAAAAAAGACACCTGTTTGGCTCAAACTCTAACAAGCCTGAAAGTTTCAAGATTTACTGACAAGCTGCTTTTGAGTTACAGGTGAGAAAACAAGGTTATAATTTGATAATTTTTATGTACTGTATTACCAACCTTCTAGAACTTTTACGGCACTGAACTGATTATTACCAACATTTCAGGACCCAGAGATTGTGAGCCCCAGAACATGTATGCCAACTTTCAGGCTGTTCTGTTCAAACATGGCTGCATTATTATGTTGCAAAAATAGAGGTTTAACATAAGGATGCATTTATAACCCTGATTATAGGGGCACTACATTACCCTTGTAATGCATGTATATACTGTATATGCATAATTTAGGTGAACATCAAATATTGCAGATAAATGATTTATTTTGGGTACTGTAGCATTCTAAATGATGAAAAAACATTTATATTCATTTTAGCCATTTATCACCACTATAGACAGGTCACAAAGGAAACATTCACTGAAAAAAGAGCAGCTTGCACAATGCCTGACTGCATAACAATGGCCTCTGCTGCACTCAAAACAGAGGAGAGAGATCAAACGGAAACAATTAAATCTTCACAACAAGAACTCATTTTTAAAGTTTTACAATTTTAAATACATTGTATCAATTGGACACACAATGACCTGGCTCAGAATATGTCAAATATAATCACTCATGTGGGGGCATGACTTACTAACTCTGTTAGGGCTCTGCCACTCATGAGTTATTGTCCTGCTCCCTCATTAATGAAGGTAAATAGCATAATCTGTGTATGGAAAGGTAAAAGCCACAGAAATACAGAAACCTCATTGGCCAACATGCATCACCTGACCATCAATTCAACACCACCACACACTACCCTGCTGAACTACAGCCAACATTTTCAAAAAGCCTTTGCATTTACAACAGATCGATATCCTCCCCTCAAACCAAAACAATAGACAGTCATTGTTTGTCAGGACTTCAAAGAAGCAGAGCAGAAACTGTTTCAGCAAACCATCAAAACCTTATCTGGCAATTTTTCGACATCAAACTGTAAGTGACTAAGTTGCTTGCTATTTAGGATGAAACTGTAACATTGTCATCGAGAGGAAAAAAATGCAAAATCATAATGAGTGAGATAAAGCAAATCAAAATGAAAGTACAGTATTTAACACTGAAACATCAATTTATTTAAAGCAATAGTTAAAGACATTTTACTCCAGTTATTTTTACTTACTTTAGTTAACATATTCTTGAACAAATAAAGTAGTTAATCCCTTCCAAATTGAAACAATTAGACAGTCATTGTTTATCAGGACTTCAAAGAAGCACAGGAAAAACTATTTCAGCAAACCATCGAAGAGAGTGAAATACCAGAACCCAATTTTGCAAACTTTGAACCCCTCACAATAAGTGACTGAGTTGCCTGTTATTTTGAGGATCACATAAATATTTGGAGTAGAAAAGCAAAAGTGTCTTGAAACAGATAAAGCAAATCAAAATGAAAGTAAGCATTTAAAAGTAAAATTGCAGTTTATATAAAACAACAGTAACAGAAAGTATTACATTTTTACAACAGTTACTTTTACTTTATTTAACATATTTTAGTTGTATTATAATGAATTTATTGAACAATTAAAGTGAAATGACACAATAAATATTTTTCTTTTCTTTAGCATAAAAAGATTTAAAAGGCTTTCAGTTTTTGTTAACATTTATCTATTTTATAAGTGCACTAACCCACAGCAGGGCATGGATGTATCAGGAATCACTGTATGCCATAGGTGGTTTTAAGGGCACTCAGCCTTCAGCTTCATGTCTCACAACCATGCAGGGCATGATATACTGTAGAACTGATTATAATCATGATCTATTTATTTTTGCTATAATCACTATTTAGACTTATAAGTGAAAATAAACTGATAGCAATTATATTGTGTAACATATTCTGTCAAGAAGGTTGGGGGGGGGCAGAAGAAACCGAGCAACTCCGGGTTTCATACTGTAATTCAGTTTTTATTCACTCAGCATCACTCGGTATCAGTCAATAAAAGGCCTTTTATTTTAATACTCAAAAAGAAATGTAAAAATAAAAAAATTAAAGTTGCTTCACATCTGAGGCACCAGCATCCAAATTACTGGTATTGAGACCCCATTTCTTTGTTGTTTAAGGCAGTGTCTCCCTAAGCCAGTGGCTCTTGATCTAGCTCCCTTTGCTGTGTCTGCAATACATAAGAATCCAGACCAACTTTTAGAATCAAACAGTATACATTAAAAATCAAACAGCAAACAACAAGCCAAACAAAATGAAAGAGTACTGTACCATGTTCAGGCAGTTGGTATGTGTGTCCAGAATTCCCGCTTGCCTGAATCCACTAATAATGTCATTGGGTCTGGCTTTGAGTGATTTAAAGCTAGCCTGCAACCACCTTGCGTGATACTCTTTTAAAGCTAACAGCCTAAGATCGATGTTCAGTTCTGTGTTACTAGCCCCAGAAACAAGCTTGTCTGAAACGAGTGTAGCATACCAAGAAGTGAAGTGACCTTTTAGCAAGTCCTTGAAAATCTTGTTTACCAAAACATCTGGCAGTTGTAGGGAGTCAGTGCAAGATGCTGGAATGTAAACAGGTATAACACCAATCTCTTCCAGCTTCAGTAAAATGGGCATGATGGTGTGGGCCTTTTGTTCTTTTTGCAGGTCAAGTTGTGCTTTCACAGTCTCTCAATGAGTAGCAATAATCCTTTCAATGTACTGGATGTTTGTTTCCTCATTTGCCCAGTGATTCATTGACTGCATGATGTTCCAGAAGGTTGGAAACTTGTGCTGTGGATGTAATGCGGTTGTCTTCCCCTGGTAGATAACTTGTGGGAGTAGCATGTCACTGGCAGGTGTGCAGGCAAGAACCAGAGAGACTTGCTTTTTATCCCCAAGCCCAGTCAGTGAAACTTGCCATGATCCCATGGCCTTCATTGTCCTCTCTTATATGGGCACAGTTTTAATGCCTGTCTCATCTAGGTTGATTACTAGCTGAGGGGGTAAGAGCTCCTGTACACAAGAATTTGCAATTCATTATAAAAAAGCCACTTTTAGATGTATGAAATCAGAAGGCACCTTGCATTCTACTTTGGTGCCTTTGGATTTACTGTAGCCCATCCTATGTAAGAAACCCCATGCCCATTTACTGCTGAGTTGCAGATGCCTCCCATTCTCTATCAAAACATGAGGGCTGTTTGCCTTTACAATTCCCACTGCAATAGCGTGAATCACACAGCCATTCACAAATGCACCCTCAGACCTGAGTGACTGTACGATTTTCTTTAACTGATTTTCCAGGTCTGCTACCAAATGTGTGGGACAACCCCTGGATTTTCTGGGCAGACTGAGAGAGAGAGAAAGAGAGAGAGAGTTGTGGGGTCAGGGTTTTTCTGTAATGCAGTTTTATAGTCAAGTTTGAATTTCCTAACCATGCTCTCATTTACAGTGACTCTGGTGTTTTTTTTTTTTTTTACTCCCAGACCCCAGGCATCCTGCAGGAGTGGCCATGATACTACCCTACTCCCAGCCTGAACCCCCCCCATCTCCCAGGATCTCTCTCCAAATGACCCCCAGACTGGCCCGACCCCCAGTATCACCTCCCGGGCTGGCTCCACCCTTCTCCCTGGTGGTCAACTCCTAAGTGTGAGGTAGCTTACCTGTGGCCGAACGGTCTGGCTATGGAGAGATCCGGGCATGTCTGGGCAAGCAATTGGGATATGGGTGTTCCCCTGGGGCCACCGTCATCTCACTGGTGGTCTAGGAGGCCTTTTCTTGTGTTTTTCCCCCTGAGCGCAGTCATGCAATGGCGTCAGCACGCAGGCAGAGCCCTGTAAACGCCAGTCGCACTCGTCCACCGCATTGTTCCCATGCAGGTAGTACCCATGCTCTCCACCGGGGGCCACTACTGTGTCAGGAAGACCCCTGGATCCCTCCCAGGGAGAGGAGAGCTGTCCCACAGATGCTCACTCCTTCTCCCTCCCCTGCCGACCCCCAGCGCCCAGGCTTGCTCCTGAACCAGGGTCGCCAGTGTAGCGCGAGGTGTGGTGACCAGCACCTCAACCCTCAGTGCCACCGGGCCAGCTCATCACTCTGGTGTTTGAAAGATGAAATTGTATTACGGACATGACACTATGTTCGGCTGCATACTTGCCCAGCTGAAACTGAACCTCTGGTGTGTAGTTTGCATAGTTGGCAGGTATGCTGTGTTTAGAGAGAGGCGAAGTGGCCGCGAACTTTCTGACAACAGAGACTGCTACATAGTGTTCTACATGGAGATACCAGCCAATTCTTCAGAATCTAGATCAGAAGTTTCAAGTGGGTATTTGCGTTTTTGCTGGGAGGGCTTTAACCACTTCAGGAGAGACATCTCTAAATGCCATGTTGTCAAATCTGTTCCTAGTAGGAACTGACTTACTGACTCACTGACTATATACTAGCTCAGTTAATTGCCTGCAGTGGACCAGTTCTATTGACTAATGACTTGCATTTCAGTTACAGTGGAGTGGAGCAGCATTATTGGGAATAAGGCTTTAATTCAATCAGCCACGATTAAGTGTATGCACTGCAGATTGTGAATACTGGCACCCACAAATACAATCAGTTCTACACTATCTATGCTCTGTCATGGGTTAAAGCATGATATCTAGAAGGTGGTCCAACCTAGAGTGGGGATATCATGTTTATCCTCACACTAGGTCCACCATGCCAGAATTTATCCACAATGTAGGTGGTGATAGGCTGAAGCCAGCAGCATGAGTAGAACAATTATAACTCAGTTGCATGCTGTCTCCACTGTCGGCTTCATTATGCTGCTGGCCCTCTCAAAATACTTTCACTTTCTCCCTTGATTTACTATTTTTCATAGTTTTTTCTAGCACAACCCAATGAAAACAATTTACCCACCAGCACTGTCCCCTTGCCTCTTCAAACAGCTCAGCTGAAATCTTTTCACTTTGCTTAGCTCCCCCTTGATGATTTCTGATATGTTGTTCACTATCTAAATGACACTATTCCACTCCTGCTCAGCATCACCAAACACATCCCCATGTTGTTCACTCTCCAACTGGCACTCTGTTCCATCTTTATCTGACATCATCCAATGCTTCCCTAACCTCTCATTAGGCTACAATGTCCCACTCGCTCAGACATGCAACTGGTATATAATGTGATGATGCAGTGATGCACACTAAAGTGTCACATGTATCAAAATGTAAACTGCTCAGTCATCCGATAACACCACTCAGTTGTCCAAAATCACACAGAAAAAAAAGACATAAAACAAAAGTTGTTTTTTTTTTAATCCTTGAAAACTAAAAGAAAACACAAAGGACTTATGCATAAATGGAATACACCATGGTCCTACCATAAATATCATAGATATTCTCCCTCAATCACTTTAAGCTTTGACATCACTTATGGCTTCACCAGTTGTGATGTCATAAGGTCAAACTGCACTTGGGAGAATATTAGTGATATCTGTGGTAAGGCCCTGGCATATCCCTTTTATTATACTGACTCAGTAGTGCTAGTATAGGTAGTGTTGCGGGACAGGTTCTAAGTTAAACCCTTAATGTTGCACCTCAACACCAGCATTTGATAAAATTAGATGAAATATTGCATACATTGTCTAGTAGGCAAGTCCTAAATATGTGAAACGTTTCGGGACAGCAGCTTGTGCAGTTTCCGAGATCCACATATGTCATTTTCCTGTAGACAACTTGGGCAGGATTCACAAAAGGGATGCACCCAGGGCATCTGAGATGTGACGGTGTATCCCCAACTTGAGCACTGGCGTGATTCTGGTAGAGGGCCAATGCACCGGTGCATCCCCAATGTGCCAACGCATGGCAGATGCATATCACCCATAATGATATGCGGCACATCTGGAAGGGCTGTGAAGGGGGCATGCCCAGGCATATCATGTGCATCCCTCTTCACAGCCCGACCAGGAGGTGCAGCTCCGGGGCAAGTCTGGAGATGCGCATCCTAGAGATAAGTCTACAACAAGTAGACTTAAGTTCCTTGCCACCACAGGCAGGCTGCCATACTGCAGGCAGCAGCATGGCAGCCTGCCCACTCCGTCGGTCCAGAGTCCCCCCTCGCCTGAACCCGTGTTACATGTGCCACACCCTGCTGCAGTAGAGTCTTGTACATTGAAACCCCCCACTTTGCCTCTAGCCCCATGAACAATGCCGCATCTGTTGAGTAAATCCATGTATAAAGAACCCTACGCTGCCCATGGCCCGTGTTCAGTATGCACCCTGGCGGTGAATCCATGTATGGAAAAATTCCCCTGCCTGCCCATGGCGCTGCATGCAAGCCGCATCCTGTGGCAGTAGATTCTTTGAAAGATCCCCCTTCCCTGACATGCATGCACTGCCAGCAGTGCACCAAATAACTCATCCCCATCAGCCCAGCAGGCCCCCACCCACTCAGGCACCCTCTCCCCACCCCTCTCCTCCCATCCTGGCGGGTTCTGAGAGATCAGTGGGCAGCTTGACCCACCACATGCTTCCATGGCTGCTCACTGACAGAGCTGTCTGTGACTGACAGCTGCTGTACTATTGACAGCCCACTGGTGGACCCTGTCAGCCAATGGAGGCTTGCAGTGAAATACTGTACTCTGTCATTCTCATGAATGACAGAATACAGTGCTCACTGTAAACCGATGGTTGACAAGAATCCTGTCGAGCTGTCAGTATACTATGTAGCTGTCAGTCCTGACAGCTCTGTGGCGAATAGTTGTGGCGGTATGCAGGTGGGTTGTGCTGCCTGCCAACCTTCAGGATTTGCTGGGACAGGGGAGTGGGGTGGGGAGAGGGTGCCTGAGTGGGTGGGGGGTCTGCTAGACTGATGGGAGTGGGGTTATTTGGTGCATCACTAGTGGTGCATGCTTGTTGGGGAGGGGAGTGGGGGGGATTCTTCGTACAAGGATCTACCACCGCAGGGTGTGGCTTGGACATGGGGCTATGTGCAGGGAGAGGGTTTCTTCATACATAGATTTACCGCCACAGAGTGTGGCATTCAGAACGGGGGTCAGACAGGAAGGGGGGACCACTGAACCTCCGGGGCTCAATTGTGGGCATCCTCATGGCCGGTAAATGGGCCAAGGATGAGTAGAGGAGTGCAAACTGCCTCCCTGGGGCTGTGTGTGGCCCATAGCCATTGCAGGGCACCTGGCACATTCCGCCAGGTGCAACCCTGCTAGGCGTATGCAAATGAGGCCATAATGACATGCAAATGGCCCCATTGTGCCTTGAATGTCTAATGGACCATTTGCATGTCCATGGTTGTGAATAGCAGTTTTCTGCACAGTACATTGGAAGATGCGCTGCCCCATTGTGTACCCAGCCCAACCAGGTGGTTGTGCCAGAGCATCCCGGGCTGGGTGCAACAGTGGTATTCACAGAAGGGATATTGCAGGGAGCATCCCCCCGGCGCATCTTCTGTGAATACTACTGTTGGTGTTCAGCGCATCTCATTTGTGCTGGGGCAGGCCCTTTGTGACTCATGACCCTTATTTTTTTCCCTATACTTCACATGGGTTTTTGGTTTTGTTCTCATCTACAGTCTACATGGGATGGAATTTTATCTGAATCATTTAGAGTAGAAGTGTGTTGTGCCAAGGTAGTGCCTTTGGAAGGTTTCATGAAAAAAATATTATACATTTCCGGAGTTATGAGGGTTTATAATGTGTGTGTTTTTTTTTTGTTTTGTTTTTTTTTTGCTGTTCTGAGCATGCTCAGTAGGGTTTTATTTTTGATAATGCTCTGACATGACACAACAAATTCCATATTGCAAGACCATTCTTGGTTTCTCACCACTTGTTCCTCATGGTACGAAAACATGTTTTAATGTCATATCAGACATCATCTTGATTTTTTCCCCTGAATTAAAAAAACATGGAAAATACATAAAAATGGTGTAAATAAAAACAAAACTAGCTAAACAGATCCCATGTACTGTAGCTAGATTCTTGTGTCTGTTTTTTTTAAATGGCCAGAGCTACTTTTTCAAGGCAACCCAAAATCCAGGGTGCCCAGCCTAGCAAGAGAAACTGTTCACTCACATTCTCTTTATGAGAACAGCAGGACTTTCTTCAATTAGGAAGCCACAGCTGGAGTTCTGCTGCTGGCATCCATTGAAGCACTAAGCCACTGATACCCTGTTCTCCCTGTTGCTATCTCTGTCTGTCTGTCTGTCTGTCTGTCTATCTATCTATAATATATAATGCAAGCAGACAGGGGTGCCTGCCACCGGTACTGCTTCTCTTAACCCCCCACTCCCTCCTAGGTCACCCACCCCATTCCATTATGTGCATGGTGACACTGGGGTTCCCCATCCCAGTGCAGCCAAACAGTAGCCTGGCACTGGGGTTTCCAGTTTCCAGTGTCAGAAAGTGAATGCTCCCTGAAATAAAGGAACACATTCCTTGTTAATTTCTTGTTTAACATGCAAAAAAAAAGGTCCCTTGCTGATCTGACTTGCCAAGCATGCCCTTGTCAACCCAACCCGGACAACCCACTCAGCACCCCCCACAACACCCCCGCACATACCCTCACTCACCTGAACATGTCCCATGACATAGATCCACTCTTCAACTGAAGACACATTTTGCTGCTGGAAACAGCGACTGCGATATGAGAAAATAAGATAAGTCCAGTTTAATGTATTTAATGTATTTAAATGGGGTTTGAACTTTGATTTGTAACTTTACCATTTTACACAAGATATTCATCATGGCCTTTTTGTGAGCCACCTCATGACCAATGGTGGTGGAATTATGCAAATCTGGCCAGAAAGGCAATTTCGTGCTTGCTGTGCAAAATCACCTTTTAGGCTGGATCATTTTCACTGCCCTTTTTCATGAGGTGGGGTCATAAAAAAACTAGCGGTATGTTGAAAGTTTGGGGTCAAAATATGTAAAAATAGCAAAGTTATGAGGGTATGTTAGCATTTTTCTACGTTTGCTCATAACTTTGATAATTTTAAATATTTTGACCCTAAATTTTCAACATAACCATTTTTTCACACCACCTCATGAAGGTGACAGCTATCATTTTTCAAATCCTGACCAAAATGTGTTTGCACACCTGTGGTGTGAAATGATATTTCAGCGGGGATTTGAACATTTTCACCTACCACGTCCATAAGGTAGTGTAATAAGAAGGCTATGCTGAAATGTTGGTGGATAAATAAAGTACAATGCCCAGGTTATGAGTGTACATTGTAATATTTCAACATTCACTCATAACTCTGCTAATTTTCAATATTTTAACTCCAAACTTTCAACATAGCCATTTATCCACACCACCTCATAAACGTGACAGGTGTCATTTTTTAAAATCCTGCATGAGATGTGTTTTAACATTTTTGATTTTAAATGACATTTTGGGCAATATTCTATAAATGCCACATGTCATTTTATCAGGGGGGTCATAAAATTACTATCTTGAAAATTTGGGGTCAAATTAAAAAAAAATATATATTATTAAGAAACATTATGCGTAATGCTAGTCTTCACCCCACCAAGTATGCTTTTTGATTCCTTGCCGGTGACCTAAGTTTGTGGCTGAACTTAGTGACACAGCTATATGGGGTGACGGTGGGGGGTGGAGCTATTATGCAACATCCTCCCAGCTAGGGATTGAAAGCTGCAGTTTCCCGCATGAAGAAGGTATCATATAGTGAAGACAACTCTTCCTTTGGCATAGGGCCCAGCACCTCTGCACCTATCGGTGGCAGAGGGCCCTGTGCAGTGGCTGACGGGTGGACTCTTTGCCCTGTGCATCTGTATCTGTGGCCACAGGGAAGTACAGGGACCAGAGGGCCCTGCACTACTGTAGCATACCAAACAGCACCATGAATTCTAGACATCCATTGCTGCACAGAAGTGCAGGGCCTGCAAGGGCATTGCACTGCTGTAAGCAGATGGAGTCTTACCTTGAAACAGGCCAAAGTGCCCTGTACATCTGCATCTCTTTACACACATCGTGAATGGACCTGCATGAATGAGGATATTATTCCAGTGTCTAAAAAAGATAGGACATTCTTTACAAAAACTTTGTTAATGCACTAGTTAGGGATCAAGTTGCTGCCACAAAAGTAGGGCAATGTGGTGTTAGGATTTCCAACCCTAACTCTCAACCCCCAGCCCCCAAGCAGTAAAAGGAAAAAAAATTAGGTGTTTTGAGTTTCCAGAGTCTTAGCGAATCAGTGGTGAGGTCATCCTTGGGCTTGCCATTCCTAATGCACATCCTGATCCCTGAGCAAACATCAGACTTGACCTCCTTTCTTCACACAGGGCCTGCAGTGGCCTGCATAAAGGCCACATCAGATGGTTTTGGCAACACATGGTGAGACATACTTCTTTACCTTTGAACAGTGTAGCACTCTGAGGCACTGGCTTGGAGTTGTTACCTTGTGCTTTGGAAAGGAGGCTACAGACTGAGTGGAAGGGTGAGCATTAGTGTTAACAACCCTAAGAAAAACTCCACCACTGATTCGTCAAGACTCCAGAGGCCTAAAACCCTATTTTTTTTCTTTTGCTGTTGGGGTTGTCAGTGGGGAGTTAGGGTTGAAAACTCTAATGCCACATTTCCCAACTTTTGCAGTGTTAACTTGATTCCTCACTGGTGCATTAACAGGTTTTTGTAAAGAATATATTATAGGGGTAATTAGGGTTGAGTAGGATGTTTAATGTTAAACCCCAATTTTTTCACCTTAATAACTTTAGTGGTGTTTGAGAAAATAGCCCAAAATTTGACACGTGTAGTGGCAGAGTCCTGAGAATGAAAAAGTTACATGTTGGCATCTTGTTCTATTTTCAGGATACAGCATGCTAAAAAAACAGAAACAAAATGGTGTTTAGTTTCCCTATACTTAACATTGTTTTTTTTTTCTTTTTGCTGTCATGCACAGCCTAGATGGTATGGTTTTGTTCATAAAATTTTCAGGGTTGAAGGGGCCTATGCCAAGGGTGTGCCTTTGAAGGTTTGGTAAAAAAAAATAATTTAATGTTCCAGAATTATAAGGATATTCCGGATAACTGTTAACCTCAACTGTAAAAATACCTTGATTGTGAGTGCTTATATTCATGATTTTCTAGTCTTGAGAAATGATTTACTTGTCATGAGAAAACAAAAAACAATTGTGGTGGCTGCCATATTGTTTTTTTTTACTCAGTACCATTGAAAATACATAAAAATTATGTATTTTCAAAAAACAAACACCTGAACAGAGGTAAACCGGATCTATTTAACTAGATTCTGGTGTTTGCCTTTTGATAGCTGCCTGGAAATAAAGTTTCTGGGAACCAAAATGTCCTGGGTGCACAATTTAGTGAAAGGAACCATTCACCCATGTTCTCAGTATGAGAACAGTGGGACTTTCTTGAATTCTAACACTGCAGCTGGAGTTCTGCTGCTGGCTTCAGTTGGAGCAGTGAGTCAGTGATCCCTTGACCTCAGTCTCTCCCTCTCTCACTCTTATATCTATCTGTCTTACTGTCTGCCAATCTGCCTACCTCTCTATCTGTCTGTTTGTCTGTCTATCTATCTATCTATCTATCTATCTATCTATCTATCTATCTTTCTGTCTATACTAAGCAGACTGGGGTGTCCACCCATACCATTATTCTCTAGCCCCTCCAATCCAGGTCACCCACTCCCCATTTATCAATACAGTAAAGTACTAACAGATCAGAGTGCCCACCCAGTACTGCTTCTTTCAACTCCCTCTCCTATCCAGGTTGTCCTCTGTCCCCCAAAATAGGTGGTGGCACTGGGGTGCCCACCCCCTGTGCTGCCAAAGATCATCCCAACACTGTGGGTGCACAGTACCCAGTGTCAGCTGCCCTGTCAAAGAAAGAAAATCATTCATTGTTGATTTTTTTAACCTGTAAAACAAAAAGTGGTCCCTCATTGATCTGACTCCCACATTCCCCACCATTCCACCTCGATCTCCTTAGTTAACACTATCGCCCCCCCAAACAAACACTCATTCACCTGAACATGTCCCACAACATAGATCCACTCTCTGGAAAAGACACATCTTGCTTCTGGAACTTATCACTGCAATATGAGAAAATAAGCTCAGTGAGAGGAATCACTCACCTGCCTTCTCAGTATGGGACTAGTGGTACTTTCTTGAATTCTAAAGCTGCAACTGAAGTTGTGCAGCCAGCTTCAGTTGTAGCAGCCTAGATGTTAATATTGTGCGCTCTTTCTCGCTCATCTCTATCTCTCTGTCCTTCAGCCTGCTTGCCTGCCAGCCTACCTGCCTCTCTCTCTCTTTCTCTCTCTCTCTTGCTCACTCTTGATCTGTTAAGTGGATCAGGGTGCTCAACCCCTAGTACTGCTGCTCTCTAACCCCTGCCCTCCAGGTCACCCTGTTCTGCTTTGTCAATATAGTAAACCACTAGCAGACCAGGGTGCCCACCCCCAGTACCACTTCTTTCAACCCCCCCTCCATGTTGTCCCCTTCCACCAGAAATATAGGTGATGGCACTGTAAGAGCCTGCGCTTCTGTATCTGGACAGAGCATTCACTTGGTGCAGTGTCCAGGGGGTCCTGTGTGAATGAGGATACAATTTCACTATCTCAAAAAGAAGGGGAATTCTTTGCAAAAAACTTTGTTAATGCACCAGTTAGGGTTCCAGTTAATGCTGCAAAAGTAGAAAAATATGGCATTATGGGCTCTAACCCTAACTCCCCACCCCTACCCACCAAAGCAGCAAAAGGAAAAACATTAGGGTTTGGGGTCTCTAGAGTCTTGGTGAATCACTGGTGGGGTCTTCCTTGGGGCTGTCAGTTGTAATGCCCACTCTGTTCCCTGACCACAAAATGTCAGACGTGATCTCCTGTCTTCACACAGAACCCACAGGACACTGCATGAAGAAAGTTACAATAGATTGTATTGGCAACATATGATGAGACATACTTCTCTACCTTTAAAGAGTGTATCAGTATGAGGCACTGGCTTGGAGCTGTACATTGTGCTTCAGATAAGAGCTATGGATTGGGGTGGTGTAAGCATTGTGGTTGACAACCCAAGGAAGACTGCACCACACATTTGCCAAGACACCAGCGACCTAAAACCATAATTTTTTTTCCTTTTGCTGCTTGTGGGGTGGGGGTGGGGAGTTAGGGTTGGAAACCCTAATGCCACATTTCCCTACTTTTGTGGGGTTAACTTGAAACCTAACTGGTGCATTAACACAGTTTTTTGTAAAGAATATTTGTGTATAGTATATAAAGAGAATATCTGATAGATAAGCGTCAGATATGAGGAAAATCACCATCAAGGGATCAAACAAGCTGAGAAAAATGTTATATTGGAAGTCCTTTGTTTGGGTGCTATTATTTTAATTCAAGCTATAAAGCAAGAGGTCCAAAGGTTGACTGTTTGCAGATGACACTAAGATCTGCAATAGGGTCTACACATTGGGGTGGGAGGGTGGAAAAAATGAAAAGGGACTTAGGCAAATTGGAAGAGTGGTTAAGAGTATTGCAGCTCAGATTCAATGCAAAGAAGTGCAAAATCATGCATGTGGGGAACAAAAACCTAGGGGAGTAATACACTATGGGAGGGGAGGTACTAACAACAATTAAACTGGAAAGGGACCTGGGGGTAGTCATAACAGATGACCTAAAGGTAGCCAAGCAATGCTAGAAGGCAGTGAGGAAAGCCTGTGGGATGCAGGGGTGCATAGGAAGAGGCATCACCAGTAGGAAACAGGAGGTGGTGCTGCCACTGTACAGACAATTGGTGAGATCTCATCTGGAGTACTGTGTGAAGTTCTGGAGACCTCATCTCCATAAGGACATAGACAGGGTACAGGCAGTTTAGAAGACGGCAACAAAAATGGTGCAGGGACTATACCAGAAACCATACGAGGAGAGGCTGAGGGAACTTAATATGTATACCCTGGAGGAAAGGAGGGAAAGAGGGGACATGATAGAGACCTTTAAGTACATCAAGGAGATTGACAAAGTTCAGGAGGGCAGCATCTTTCAAAAAAAGAGATGTGCAAGAACAAGGGGTCACAATATGAAGCTAGATGGGGGAAGACTCGGGGCAACGTGAGGAAGTATAAAATCACACATAACCCCATAATGCAGAGTATCACAGGCTGTATAAGCAAATCACCACAAAATATTATACTGCTTCAACTTTAAACAGAAATGCATGGTGCCAAAAAGCCTCTCACACAGTCTGCAAAGGTTGCCAACAGAAGACACAGACACGTATTTCACCCTACCAGGACTCATCAGTGTGCCTGGTATGTATGACACCCCAGTGGAATGAACCAGCTACCCTAAGTTGGTCTATCTGAGTTGGGTTGTGGTGAGCCCAATAAAAACAAAAAACAAGCTAAAAGACAAAGAACCAAGAGGCAAGGGTTACCCCAAACAGCACTGGCTGGGAAGCCAAGTTTCAAAGAAATACAAAATCACACATACCCTCATAATGTAAAGCATCATGGGCTATATATGCAAATCACCACAAAAATATTATGTTGGTTCAACTTTAAGCAGAAATGTATGGTGCTGAAAGGCCTCTCACACAGTCTGCAAAGAGTGCCAATAGAAGACACAGACATGTGTTTCGTCCCACCAGGACTCATCAGTGTGCCTTGAGGAAGTATGTTTTCACAGAAAGGGTGGTGGATACATGGAACAGCCTCCCTGAGAAGGTTATAGGGGCAAAAATGACAGACAAGTTCAAGTTTATTGACTGGAAGTACTCCATTGAGCAGGTTCATTTACAAGGAGGTCTTGAACATACAATGGTAACACACCATGAGTGAATCATGATGCACAGATATAATAATACACCTTTACATGGAGGTCATGCATGTACATGGCCTAAACAGCATGAACAAGTCATGGTATACAGATACTGCAATGCACATAGTGCAAGCTATAACAATACATTTGTACAATAGTTGCATTAATACATATAGCTTGGTAAAGGGCAAGGATTCAGGACTAAATGGGAAGGACAGGCTTGTACATTATCTATACTGCAGATTGAGCAAGGCTCTGTGAGAGAAAAGAACAGATAGGAATACAAGTGCTTAACATGGGGCTTGACTATGGTTTGAAGATGGAGGTCGTCTGAGAGGAGAAGGCAATGAAGGGGGAGAGTGTGTTTGAATAAGGTGTGACTGAAATGAGTGAGGAGTGAGTGGGTGGTGCAGACTGAATAGGAACAGAACGGTGGAAGCTGGGTGATTATGGGGGCGTGATGGCTGGGTAGGGAGAGTGGGTGGCAGTGGTATGCTTAGGAAGCGGGTGAAGGCAGGAGCACTATTTGTTGTTTAACAGGGAATGAGAGTGATAATTCAAGGCAAATTCAAGAATGCATGGGACAGACAGAAGGCAACCCAAGTGGTAGGTAGGAGAAAGTAAACAGCAGATCAAATAAGATCTGGTGTTTATAAAATAAGTAGGGCAAATGGGCAGACTGGGTGGGCCTTGCAGTCCATATCTGCTGTCACCTTATATGTTTCTATGTTTATACACTTGTTTTACCCAGAATGGTGATATTTCACAAATACCTGGGGCATGCCTATTGTATGTTTTATGTATTACATAAGGTTGGTTTGTTTGGCTTTAAAGAAACAAATTGTGCTGGTTTGGCTTCAAGAAACAAACTCTACCCAGAACCAATAGGGCTACAGCTGAAGAATTTGGGGTAAAAATACTGAAAAAGTGTTTTTAACATGTTTACACCAAATTTTCAACATTGCCTTGTTGTGACCCTGCCTCATAAAGTAGGGCAGACAAAAAGTTCAGCTCCTGGCCTAAAGGTGATTTTGCACAGGGACTGCAAAATCAACTTTCAGGATACAAAAACACATTTTGGGTTGGCACCGACAAATGGCAGCTGCCACATTCTTGATGTGCTGTAAAGAAATACTGAAGCTATGTTGAACATTTATGGTAAAAAATATTAAATATTACCAAAGTTATGAGTCTGCATTTGTAAAATTCAACATAGCCTCATAACTTTGTGTTTTTTTTCAATATTTTTACACCATATTTAAAACATAGGCTTCTTATGACCCCGCCTCATGAATAAGGTCAGAGAAAATTTTCAACTCCTGTCCGAAAGGTAATTTTGTGCAGGAACTATGAAATCACCTTTTGGGATATAAAAAGCATTTTGGGCAGGATTTGAAAAATGAAAGCTTTCCCATTCATGAGGTGCTGTAAATATATGCCTATGTTGTAAATTTGGGATAAAAATATTGAAAATTACCAATGTTGTGAGCCTGCATTCACAAAATTCAACTTAGGCTCATAATGTTATTGTTTTATAATATTTTTACACCAAATTTTTAACATAGCCTTCTTATGGCCCCACAGCATGAACAAGGTTAGAACAAATGTTCAACTCCTGCCTGAAAAGTGATTTTGCACAGGGACTGCAAAAATCACCCTTTGGGATTTAAAAAAAATACATTTTTGCCAGGATCTAAAAAATGATGGCTGTCACATTCATCAGATACTGTAAAGATATGGCTATGTTGTAAATTTGGGGTAACAATATTGAAAATTGACCAAGTTATGAGCCTGTATTTACAAAAATCAATGTGGGCTCACAACTTTATTGTTTTTTTTTAATATTTTTACACCAAATTTTAAACATTGCCTTCTTATGACCTCACCTCATGAACAAGGTCAGAGAAATTTTTCAACTCCTGTCTGAAAGGTGATTTCATGCAGGGACCTCAAAATCACCTTTTGGGATATAAGAAAACATTTCGGCAAGGATTTGAAAAATGACAGCTGTCACACTCATGAGATGCTGTAAAGATATGGTTATGTTATAAATTTGGGGTACAAATATTGAAAATTAACAAAGTTATAAGCCTGCATTCACGAAATTCAATGTAGGCTCATAACGTTATTGTTTTTTTAATATATTGACATCAATTTTCAACATAGCCTTCTTATGACCCCACCTCATGAACAAGGGTAGAGAAAATTTTTAACTCCTGACAAAAAGGTGATTTCATGCAAGGACCGCAAAATCACCTTTCAAGACAGATTTGCCTAATGTGAGTGCAATTGTTTATGAAGCGGGTTCCCAAAAAAAGGCATGTTGAAAATTTGGGCCAAAAATATGCAAAAATGCCCAAGTTATGCCACTAAGTTCAAAACCTCATTGAAATAAATCAAACTGTTTCTTCAGTTCGCTGTCTGGTTTTGAAGTATGAAGATGTGTCTGCAGTCCAGCGAGGATTACAGCATTGGACTCTCAATCGGTAAGAAAGGGCTTGGGGTGTGTGTGAGTTGGTGGGTGCTGAGTGTGAGGGTGAGGTTGGGGGACTCTATTGGCTGCAAATGCTATCAATGGATGCTTTTCTTTTTATAGGTATAAAAAAATCACAACAGAGGATCCCAGATCATGACACTGGGGAATTGGGCACCCTAATGTCACTGTTATGTTTGGGGGTTGGTGCCAAGAGGGAGGGGTGGGTGGGGAAGAAAAAATATCTATATCGTAATACATAACCTACTCTTAGGTGTGTGGTCACGCTCTGATATACGTATGCCTTGGTGTGACATTGCACACAGGCTGAAGTCCGAGTGCATCAACCACCCAAGGTGTGCATATATCAGAGCATGACCGCACACCCTAGAGTGGGTTATCTATCTTACAAAATGGAAAAATTGTTTTTTAGAGGGGGTAAAAGTGCAGGTGTGCGGTTATGCTTTGATATACTCACGGTCATGTGGTGCTCAAGCTCAAATAAAAAAGCAGCAATTTCCCTACCCATTTTATAAATATATATATATTCTCTCTCTATATATATGTGTGTGTGTGTGTATATATATAGATAGACAGATATAGATAGATAGATAGATAGATAGATAGATAGATAGATAGATAGATAGATAGATAGATATCTAAAGGTCATGGCAGAAAACAATTGCATCACTGAGGGACTGTGCACCCCCAGTGTCATTGTTATGTTTCTGGGAGGGTTAGTGCTGAGAGGGAGGGTTATGTGGGGGATATGCACAATAAAAAAAATCAGCAGTCACGGCACAACACAGCACACTCCACCATGTCCAAGATGGCCACCACACTCTACTGTGCATGCGCTAGTGGTTGTGCATGTGCAATACAGTTTGATGGCCATGATGGACACAGTGGAGTGTGCCTTGTTCCATCATGACCACTAGCAAAAAACATAGTGCAACACAATTTCCAAAGGAGACAACAAGCAGAGTGCTTCATGGATGCACAGGTGACTGTGTTACAACTCCAATATGTTGTTCAGTCTGAAGGAATGCTCTGAGTCCTTTTCTGATAGCTAGAGGTCTGCAGGGCTACACCCAACGCAGTCCTAAAAAGTGAGTTGATTTGGCTTTAAGACAAAACATTCCGATTTGGGGCTGCATAGTTTTGGCCCTTTAAGGTTTCCATAGTGTACTTCCTATAAAAGGAGGTGTGTTCCTCCCTTTAATATATTTAGAGACTGCATCATGGAAGGGAGAACCTTTTGTAAGTGATTCGGGATACTTTTTTTTTTACATTTTAACTTTGATTTCTATGTGTAGCTGTTAGTATGGCAAGTGATATGGAGGTAGCAGTAAATGGGGGGTGAGTTTGTTGTTCAGAGACACATTTTTGCACAGTTCAGCTTTGAGTTCTATGTGAGTCTGCAAGTTTGGAAGCTTGGCAACAGATATGGAGGCAGCAGTAAAAGTGGGGGACAAGTTTGTTGTTCTGGAACAATTTTTCACACAGTTTAACTTTGATTTCTATGTGTAGCTGTTAGTATGGCAAGTGATATGGAGGTAGCAGTAAAGGGGGGGTGAGTTTGTTGATCAGAGACACTTTTTCTTATACTGTTTAAGTCTGAGTTTCATGTGTGACTGTTAGTTTGGAAAGTGATATACAGGCAGCAGTAAAAGGGAGCTCAGAGTTTTGCTCGGGGCACTTTTTTACACAGTTTAACTTCTATGTGTGGCTGTTAGTGTTTCAATTGATACTGAGGCAGTTGTAAAGGGGGGGCTCAGTTTATTGCTCAGGGACATATTTTTTTAAACAGTTTAAATTTGATTTCCAGGGGATTAATTGTTTTCTTAGGTATCTGTTGACTGGGTGTAATTAGATTAACTACAATTTTTACATGTATTGTAACTAAGTGGGTGCTACAAATTTTAACAGTTTTGTAATGTAGGAAATGATACACATGTTAGTAGTTCTGTAATAATATGTATATTTTTGTCCATACTTGTAATGGAGTGTTAATAAAATATCAATTTAATTTAATGTAAGTACAATGTAACAGTGTTGTAATTACTTGATGTGTAAGGTAACTACCTGGAAAATATCTGATGGCTTTCAGATGAGACATTAAACTGAGGTCCCATCTGCCTGGTCTGGTGGTTGTTTCAGGTGAACATTAAAGATCCCATGGCTCTTCTTGAAAAGAGTAAGGGAATTTCCCTTGTGTCCTGGCCAGATTTCCCCAATTCACTAAAAATACCACCAACCAATAGCTTAATCTGGTTCAGTTTCAGTTGTTTGTCATCTGTATTCCTCCTCTCCAAGTCGCCCCTGAAAAAGGGACTTCTAGTCTCAGTGGGCCTACCCGGTCAACAAAATTCAATAAATAAAATAAATACATAATGAGAAAAGTTCCCAACCATGTAAATTTCTCTATACCTGTGATTACTCCTCTATCAATTAAAGCTATATACCAGCACTGATTAATCAACTGCAGCTGTATACTGTACCTGCACTAATCAAACAATTACTGCTATATATCTACACTATATAGCTACACTAATCAATCAATTAAAATTATATACCTGCACTAATAAAAAGTACATGCCTGCACTACATTAAACCCTATGGGATACCACTAATAGCACAATTAACACAGCATTAGGAAGGTGGCCAAACCAATTAACAAGCTGCAAAAGAATCTGGAAAAAAAAGAAACTCACACAAAACCCTCTAAAAACCCAGAAATCTCCCAAACACCTACCTGCATTTGCTACACACCATTCTCTCTTTGCTGCAAGAGACCTACAGGTGCCATAATGTGATTGCAAATACAATCTCTATAACAATAACCATCCTAATGTATTATACTGAACAAACAATGGGCAAGGGTGGCAGAGAAGGATGCATTCCCATCAAAGGGGCTAATTAGGGCAATAAAGCTACTTACCCTTTGGGCTTGTGGCCTTATAGCCCAAGCCTATAGCCTAAACAGTGCAATAGGGCCTGGCAGTTAGCTAAAGTTACACAGGACAATGTAAATTTGCTTAGACAATTACATAACCAATACACACAAGAGGTGAGGAGATCAAAACATTATAACAAAAAGTAATTAACTACTAAACTGACAGGTAACCAAAGAGAATTCTGGAAAGTTATGAAAAGGCTACAGCATGCACAGACAACAGATTTTCTGGATAGTTTTGAAATACAGGGATCAAAAATACCCATGGGTACTGAGGTAGCCGATGGTTTTAACAAATATTTCATATTCAGGGGTAGTAAGACATTGGCCCATATTCCAAACAACATAACCATCACTTCAAAAACAGATGAGCCACCAACAGAGAGCATTAAATTTGAGCTAACTGAGCCCAGAGAAATACAGGAGGCCCTTAGTAAATTGAATATTTATAAATCGGGGGGAAGGGTTAGATGGAATACCTAATATACTACTTACATATGCGGCACCTGTTATAGCTTTTCCCTGTCAGAACTGTTTAACATGTCTTTATTGCAGTCAGAGTTTCCTCCTGAATGGAAAACAGCAAAGGTAGTGCCCATCTATATATCAGGAAAAAAAATCTGTTAGAAAATTACAGACCCATATCGCTTTTGCCCACAGTTCATAAGGTAGTCGAAGGTTTAGTGGCTAAACAACTGCAGAATTTTTGGGAAAAAGGAAAACTAATTAATAAACATCAGTCAGGTTTCAGACAACTCCATGGAACTACCTCTGCCCTACCGCAGGTTACTGGCTATGTGTGTGAGAGCCTGGACAGGGGGATGTCAGTGAGAGCTATTTATATCAATTTATCTAAAGCATTTGATACTCTGGCCCATGACATCCTCCTCTCCAGGCTCTGAAACAATGGACTGTCTGGCAGGGTGATGGAATAGTTCAAATCATACTTGAAAGGCAGAGTACAACTAGTGGCCATAAAAGGATGGGAATCAAGTTTGAATGAAATTGTGTCAGGAGTCCCCAGAATCCATTTTGGGCCCAATATTATACGCTCTCTATGTGAACTTGCTTTAGTTTACTAACCCAGATGTAAGCTATCCTCTGTATGCAGATGATACTATTGTTCATGTAAGGGGTACATCTGACACACACAAATTCAAAGAACACTCCAGGAAGCTTTTGGCAAGCTGCAGAACGTTTTTTTACAGTCAAGACTCATTTTGAACTCCAAAAAAATTCCAGGTTATGATGTTACATAAAAAAAGGAAAGAGTACAGATGAAAGAACTCTTCAGATTAGGACTTTGAACAACTCAATCCTTGAACAGGTGTCTAGCTATCGATATCTGAGTATGCATTTAGATAGTTCTGTTAGGTGGGATGTTCATATAAAGCAGGAGTTACAGAGAAGTGAAAAAAGCATATTTTCACTCATTGACTTTGCTGGGATTTTTCTTTGAACTTGCCTGCAGCCCAGAGGGTTTGGTTGTTTGGTCTGAAATTTGCAGGACAGAAAGGGACTGCCCCACAGTGTGCCTTTTGCTAGTAGAGTGTAAAAAGAATAAACTGTTTTAAGTTATTGCAATTTTAAAATTTGAAAACATCATTTCTGAGCATGCTCAGTAAACACTTCAAGATAGCTTTGT
Organism: Neoceratodus forsteri; assembly: GCA_016271365.2. NCBI lineage: Eukaryota > Metazoa > Chordata > Ceratodontiformes > Ceratodontidae > Neoceratodus > Neoceratodus forsteri. Next base: position 1,535,151,249 of record CM057456.1, read on the forward strand.
GAAACAAAGTATGAATCCTTCTCTATATAGAGAAATTCCTACTTCACATGGACACCATCTTGTTTTCAATTATATCCAAAAAATAAATGTGGAAACCTCCCAAAATGTTATTATGGGGAGGAACCAACACATGTAGCTTGCTTATTGGGACCCCCTTTGGTGCACTCTGCACTTTGCGGGAGGAAATATACCCATAAAATGTGTTTATTTAATAATTGTAATCCTACTTCAGATCCATGTAATATGACCTAGGATCCTACTTTGTAACCAAGATACGATGTAGGATCCTAGGTCATGAGGCGAAAAATAGGATTACCATAAAAAAAATATATTTTTTTGACAACATGGCATGCCCAATCCCTGTGCCAGCACTAGAAGACCCCCCCACACCAGTATGGGACACTGGGGAGCCCCTTCCCAGTGTACCCAACAGGAAACAGCCATGGCCAAAAACAGGGTGCCCAATCCCCATGTCGGCAGTAGCCCCCCACCAAAGTGTGACACTGGGGAGTCCACTCTGAGTCTCCCCAGTTATAGCATGCCCCCTCTATCACCAGTACTGCCTGAAATAAAGAAAACAGTCCCCTGATGTCTTTTTATTTTAAAAAAATCCTGAAAAAAGAAAATGATCGGTTGTCATTTCCCCACGTCCCACGTCCCTCCCCATCCCCACCTCCCTCCTCTGCGCACCCACCTCCCTGCACCCCTTTTACCCCATACTTATCTCTGGAGGTCAGCAGCTATGATCTTCTGGACTGGGATACATCTGCACTCTTCAAAGGCAAACCACAAACTGAGGTATACAGGTAAGCACCGTATAATGGCTGTCAATAGGGTTTTCAACTTATGTTGATATCTCAGCCATTTTTTTGAATTTTGATCCCAGATTTTCAACATGGGGTTCTTGACACCCCATCTCATGAACACTGTCATCTCGTTAATCAGTCCCGAAAGGTGATTTCACGGTTGCTGCACAGAATCATGATTTGGGACTGGTTAACAAAATGACAGTGCCAGTGTTCATGAGGTAGTGTCCCAAGAACCCCATGTTGAAGATGTGGTGCAAAAAGTTCCAAAAATGACTGTGTTATGAGCGTGCATTGAACAGTTTCTACATGCTCTCATAACTTTGCCAGTTTTTATTATTTTCACTCCAGATTTTCAGCATTGCCATTTGGTCATACCTCCTCATGAACAGTGCAGCTGTCTTTTTTTCACATCCTGCCAGAAACATGTTTTCACACCCGAGGTGCAGAATGGTGATGGCGTGGTGTAAAATCAACTTTTGGAACAGATTAATGAAATCATAGTGCCAGTGTTCATGAGGGGAGGTCTCAAAAAGCCCATGTTGAAAATCTGGTGAAATAATTCCCAAAAATGACAGCGTTATGAGCGTGTGTTGCGCAGGTTCTGTGCACATGCGTAACTTTGACAATTTTTCATATTTTCACTCCAGATTTTCAACATTGCCATTTTTCACACCTCCTCATGAACAGTATACAGCTGTCATTTTTACATCCTTACCCAAACATGTTTTTGTACATGTTATGCAGAATGGCGTGGCTGTGTTGCGAAATCACCTTTCAGGACAGATTAACGAAATAACAGTGCCAGTGTTCATGATGTGCAGACCCCAAAAGGCCATGTTGAAGATTTGGTGAAAAATCCTGAAAATGGCCAAGTTATGTGCATCAGTTGAATTTATTCTACGCATGCACATAACTTGTGGATTGGAGCACAGGGTCCGAAGGATCCTGTGCTCCCACAGCAAAATAAGGATACTATTATACTATCTCAAAAAGGAGAGAAATTCATTGCAAACAACTGCATTAATGCATCAGTTAGGGGTTTTATTAAATTGTCAAAAGCTGGAAAATTTGATGTTAGGGTTCCCACCCCTATCACCTCACTCCCCCCACTCTCCACACACCAACAGGCATCGGCTGTGCCATGGGGTCATCAAGCCTAACTTTCACCCCATTCTCCTATACTGTACCATGTCAGCTTGTTTATACATGGAATGGGGTAAGAGTTTGGCCTGATGACCCCATGGCACACCCCAATGCCTGTTGGTGTATATGTGTGTGTGTGTATATGTATATATATATGTATATATATATATATATATATATAGTGGTGCGGTAGTGCCAGTATAATTAGGGTTGAGCAGGCACTTTAATGTTACATCTCAAATTTTGCACTTTAATAACTTTGCAAATGTTCAATGGATTTGCACCAAAGTTGGTATGTGTTGTCCCATGGGGTATTTCTCTTAACTTGCCAAGTTTCATTCCTGTCAGATATGTAGATTCTGTGATCAGGACAGTGCAAAAACCTTCAAATTTGCCACTTTTTTCAGTTTTTTCTCATTGCCATATGCACAGATGGTGTTGAATTTTGGTCACACATTTTTATGGCACACAGAGCTTGGTTTACAGACCTGCCCTGCATTTATTTGGTGAAAAAATATTTATCCATTCAAAGGTTATTGCATTTTTTAGGTCCCATTATTTTCAATGGGAGTTGAATGGAATGAAAAAGGATTTTGCTCTGATGAACAAGGATCCTTTTTCTTGAGGTGCCAATCCTTATTTGTCAGAAAAAAATTCATTTTTCATGAGCTGCCAACTTGTTTTTTTTATTTTTGGCCCCAACTGTAGTAACTGTGCCCATGGATGTCTTTTGTAAACATCAAAGCATGTATCTTGGTCCTTGGGGTTGATGAGCTGTCCTGTGTGCTTTTTAATATGCCCCAGAACATTTTTGTAAATGTTTAATTCCTTTTACACCACTCACTAAGTTCCTTTCAAGTCAGTGCTTTTTCATCATGGCAGAAAAGGAAATCGGCTGACAAAAAAGGATTTCCCCTTTTCATGACCAGATGGCCATGCCACTAATCCTTTTTCACCAGCTGATTTCCTTTTTTGCCATGATGAAAAAGGACGGCAAAAAAGGAATTGCTATAGTGAAAAAGGATTAGCAGCATGGCCATCTGATCATGAAAAGGGGAAATATTTTTCACAAGCCTATTTTCTTTTTTACCATTATTTATTATTTATTTATTAAATTTTGGTGACCAGATAGGCCCACTGTGCCCCTGAGGTCCCTTTCTCAGGGGTGACCCAGGATTACATGGTATAATAGGATATACAGTAAGAGTACAATAAATAAGTCGTAGCAGTTTACATACATCGTAGCAGTAACATGTTATGTAACAGATTTAAGATTTAAAAACAATTCTAAAAGTGAGAAAAACAAGACAGAAACACTAGCAATGCTCAGAATTTGGGCAAAGTGAATGACATAGAGCATTTGTCAAATAGAGAGCCCAGGTGAGCATAAAAGGTGCATTAATAACTTTGCAAACATTCAATGGATTTGTACCAAAGTTGGTATGTATGTGTTGTCCCATGGGGTATTTCTCTTAACGTGCCAAGTTTCATTCCAATCAGATGTATAGATTCTGTGAGAGGCATTAAACCATGATGGAAAAGGATGGCTAAAAAGGAATTGTTCTGGTGAAAAAAGATCTGTGGCATGGCCATCTGGTTTGGCAAAAGGTTTGGGAGCCATCTGGTCCTGAAAAACAGAGCCATCTGGTCAGGAAAAAGTATCCTTTTTCACCAGAAGGAATCCTTTTTTGCCACCACAGCAAAGGATTGGTGGAAAAGGATTTGTGCTGATGAAAAAAGATCCCTTTATTGTTGTCGTTATGGGTTCTCATTTAAACCACCCCCTGGAAAAATCCCTGGTGTCTAGTGGCACCCCCTCTCTGTATATCCATATTTTTTTTGTTATATTTTTAATTTTATTATATATAAAAATTTCATTTTTTTATTTTCCCTGCCCTCAGTGCTGTTCCCAGTTTACCTGTTTTATCCCTGGTGTCTAGTGGTACTCCCCCCCACCCTCCAATACCCATTTTCTTTTTTGCATTAGTGGACAGTGGCTCCCCCCAACACACTTTCCAGTGTCATTTCTGCTGTAAAGTAGAAAACCATCCCTCAATGTATTTGTTTTTTTTAACCTGTAAAAGAAAGGTCCATCACTGATCACTTCTGTACCCCCCACCCAACCACCCAGAGTGAACCCACCTCCCTACTCCCCCTTGACACCCCCACACATCATCATTCACCTGAAGAGGTCCCAGTTTCCAGAGCCGGTCTCCCAATCGAAGACATGTTTGCTGCTCAAACCTCAGATCTCAAACCTGGGACCTGTTCAGGTGAGTGAAGGTGTGTGGGAATGTACTGGAGGGTGTGGAGTGGTGGGTGCTGAATGGGGTGGAGGGATGATCGGCGAGGCACCATTTTTTTCAGGAAAAAAAAACACACCAAGGGATGGTTTTCTTCATTTCAGGGAGGGACACTGACGGGGTGGGGGGTGCCACTAGACACCAGGGACATAAGCCAGCATGGGACGGTGATTAGAAAACAGGGAGGGGAGGTGCCATTGGACTACCAATAATCTTTATTTGATACGGGGACAGTGATCAGAGAATGGGGAAGGTGGGAGAGACCACTGGACTACCGGGGAATATAAGTATACAAACATAGGAGATGGTGATCATAGAATGGAGGAAGGACCACAGGACTACTAAAGAATATAAATGAAAACATCGGGGATAGTGATCAGAGAATGGGGCAAGGGGGAGAAACCACTGGACTACCAGGGAATATAAATGAAAACATCAGGGACAGCAATTGGATAACGGGAGAGGGGGAGGGACCACTAAATTACCAGGGAACATAAGTATACAAACATCAGGGATGGTGACTGGAGAATGGCGGAGGGGAGGAACCACTGGACTAACAGGGAATATAATGAAAGACATGCTGGATGGTGATTGAAGAATGGGGGGAGGGGAGAGAGACCACTGGACTACCAAGTAATATAATAAAACACTGCAGGGATGGTGATCATAGAATGGGGGAAGGGGAGGGACCACTGAACTACCAATGAATATTATTTTATATTCAGGGGACAGAAATCGGCAGGTGCCACTAGACGCCAGAGAGCTATGGCAGTTGGAACTGTCATGGACCTTTACTGTTTGCAGTCTTTACAGTTGGAACAGTAAAGTTCAACTGTAAAGAAATGTGAATGGTTATTTTCAGATCAAACTGTCCTTAGCTAACAGTTCAGATTGTTTTCATTTACCTGCTTGTCTTGCGGCTATCATAAAAATCATTATAATTCATAAATGATTATATATTTTTTCACCAAACCATCCAAAGGCACACCCTTGGCACAGACCCCATCATCCTTGAAAATTTCAGAGAAAAATTTCATTCCATCTGGGCTGTAGATGACAGCAAAAAATTCCACGTTAACCAATGGGGAAAAAAGTTTGTTTTTTCTGTTTTTTACCACTTTATATCTCAAAAACCATACAAGATGCCATCATGAAACTTTTCATATCTTGAGACTCTTGCAGAATAATTACACATGTTAAATTTTGGGGTATTTCATTGAATTATGCCAAAGTTATTAAGGTGCAAAATTTTGGATCTAACATTGAAGTGCTGTACCAGCCCTAACTATAGTGGTACTACTGTGCCCCTGTAATATATATATGAAATAAATAATGGCTAAGGGTGGTATACAAGGATGTATACCCATTGAGGAGGCTAATTAGGGCTATAAGGTCATGAACCCGAAGGGTGAGTGGCTTTATTGCCCTAACTAGACCCAAGATGGGTATACTTCTGAGTGTGCCACTTTTACCCTTTGTTTGTTGAGTATAATACATTAGGATGGTTGGTTTTACAGAGATCACATTTGCAATTGTGTTAATGGCACCTGAAGGCCTCTTGCAGCAAGGAAGGAATAGTGTATAGTGAGTGCAAGTAGGACTTTGGAGGGATTTCTGGGTTTGGGAGGGTTTTGTGTAAGGGGATTTCTAGGTTTGGGAGGGTTTTGTGTAAGTGTCTCCCCCCCCCCCCAAGTTCTTTTGCAGCTTTTACTTAGTTTGGTTAGCTTCATAATGACATGTTAATTAAGCTTTTAGTATTGTCCCACAGAGTTTAATGTCGTGTAGGTATATACTTTTTATTAGTGTAGGTATATATACTTTTAGTAGTTTGATTAATGGAGGTATAGACTTTTAATTAGTGTAGGTATGTACTTTTAATTGTTTGAGTAGTGTAGTTATATAGTTTTAATTGATAATACAGTTACAGGTACACCGGGAAATAAACAATAACCTCTTGTATAGGGAAAGTTTCCCATCCATGTATTATAAAGAAATAATGCCATTGAGGGGTCAAAAAAGCCATAAAGCCATGGCCTTTATGAGCTTGTTTGACCCCCAGGATGACCCCCACCACTGATTCACCAAGGCTCTGGAGACTCAACACTCCAATGTTTTTTTCATTTCCCTTCTTTGTACGCTTTGTATTCTTCAACCCTTATGTCTGCATTAACATAGTTTTTGCAATTTAATTTCTCTTCTTTTTCTGATAGTGGAATCGTATCCTTATTCATGCAGGTCCCATCGCCCCCTGAACTCTCTCTTGTCTAAGCATATATTTTTCTCTGGTTCACTGAAAAAAGTTCTAGCCTCAATAAAATTGTGTTCAATGTAATAATTTCATTTAATTCTATTTTAATGTTAGTGGCTGTCTGAGTGGACAAGTTAAATTAATTGGTAGATCAGAATATAACCAAAGCCGAATTAAATTTGGTTCTAATCCCACCACTTAGTAATTTGGAGCTGCAATCTTCTAAATTTTTTAAAAACACTTGGGTGGTAGGCTATGATTTTTTTATTTAAATAATGTGGCAGCGTACTGTATATATTTTTGCTTTGTACCTAAATGTTTCTAGAATTTTTGGTACTGTTACAAGCCTGATATTAAGCAAAGCAACTTGTGAAGCACATCTGTCAATCATGACATTCTCATGCTGTCACTCTGTAGTGACTGTTTTATTTGGCTGTAACACTTGTTAGGCATGCCCCCTCATGAAATTTGATTTGAACAAAGTGACGAGGCAGGTGGCCTAGTAATAAGGCTGTGACCTGTTTTGTTTTGCACTTCAAATAAAATAAGTTCTTTTTTGATACTAGATTTTTCAGTCATTATTATTTTCCTGCCTGGAGTTCTGCCCTAACCTTTCTGGACTGCATACCTTTGTTTGAGGGTTTGGTTTATCTGCCAGGGCTTGCACGCAAATCCCAGCACCACAGAAGTGTGAGCTTAACTACCTGACACTGTCATTTAAAAAATACTGGATGAAACATAATTTCATGCCACAAGTGCAAAAATTAATTTTGGCCAGGATTTGAAAAATGGCACCCATTATGTTCATGAGGTGGTGTGAAAAAAATGGCTATGTTGCAAATTTGCTTTCAAGATACAAAAAATTAGCAAAGTTATGATTGAGCATAGAAAAATTACAATGTACCTTCATAACTTTGTACTTTTTTAATATTTTGACACATATTTTCAACATATTCTTATAATCCCACCTCATGAAACTGGTAGGTGAAAAATTTCAAATCCCTTCTGAAATATCATTTCACACCACAGGCACACAAACACATTTTAGACTGGATTTAAAAAAAAATAGATGTCACGTTCATGAGGTGGTGTGATATAATGGTGGTGCTAAGATGTGATAAAATGTAAAATTTGGAATCAGAATATTGAAAATTATCAAAGTTCTGAGTGAGTGTTAAACATTTTCAACATACATTCATAACTTTGTTGTTTTTCAAATATTTTTACCCAGATTTTCAACATAGCCTTCTTATGATCCCACCTCATGAACCCGGTAGATGAAAATGTTCAAATCCCACCCAAAAGTTGATTTCACGGAGTGATACAAATATGAGTACGGATGTGAACAAATATTTTTAATTATTAGATTATCCTCTTGTCATATTTATGTCTTAGCTGCCATTATCCACCTTTCAACATTTTCAACCTTTCTTGTCCTCCTTGACCATCCCTTCAATATGGAAACAAGTCATGGTGGTCACTATTTTAAAATCTGCAGGCACTTCCCTCCTTAACAACTATTGTTCTGTCCCTGTACCCTCTCACCTAAGCAAGATTCCTGAAAAAAAGTCATATTCCAACAAATCTCTGATTATCTATTGAAGCTGCAGGACTGGTTTAAGAACAGCCTATTGGTGCTCACCAGCAAAAAATCAAAGACAATGTGCTTTGCTGGGCATCAAAAGAGAAGAACTACTGCACCCTTCATCATAAATGACAGCTCTGGCTCTGCCTTCAAGGAAGTGTCCTCCTTCAGGTACATGGGGATCACTATCGATGAGTCCCTTGCCTTGAATGAACATATTCTTACTATTACCACCACTGCTAGCAGGAAGTTATGTGCCCTCTACAGGCTTTGGTTCTGCCTCACTCCAGAGGCCAGGTATCAGGCCGTCAGAGGTACAATCCTACCATACTAGACTATGGAATTGTGGTCTATGGTGCAGCCTCCAACACCAGCCTACACAGATTCCATACCACCCTAAACAAAGCTTGCAGACTTGTCTTAGATGCTGATTGCCTTTTGCACGCTTGCAAGCTGTACATTAGAACAAAATGGCTTCCTCTCAAGGACCAGATCCGACTCCACTCCTGCCTCCTGGGGATGAAAGTCCTGCTAAGACTTGCACCACCTTCTTTACAGGCTTTATTCTGCCCTGCCCCTTCTAAACATGTTACGAGAAGTGTTACAAAACATGCGCTTGCGGTGCCATTCAGAAGAACTGCCCTAGGAAGTTGTGCCTTTGCAGTCAGGACATCCACCTGGCTAAATGAGCTCCCTCAAGCCATCACAAGCCTCACCAGAATTAGTCACCTCAAATCCAAACTTTGGAATTCCATCACCCCACCTTCACACTGCTACTGCTCTACTTAAGCCCCAGGGTATTACCTGTGTACCCTACTAGACTATATCCATACATATGCCACTGAATCGGCCTTCCCACTCTCTTACCTATTGCCTTGCTACACATCCACAGAGATGTTTCTACCTTGGTATCATCTTGCCTATGACAAGGCTTCTTAGCTGTTGTTTGTGAGTACCTAACTGAACTGTTAGCACCTTATTTATACTGCTGGTGTTTTGTTCCTTATGTACTCTGTGTTAAGACGGTACTTTACAATTTGCCTCTGTGTTTAATACTCAATTTCTTGTATTATATTATTTTGTTAATGTGTTACTAATATGTTTATGACAATGCATATTAGCTGCATTTGCTATTCCCAACTCATATAATTGTTCCCCTCATTTGACTGATGAGGACCTTCTGTAAACGAACTCTTAGCACAAAGGTTTGTAGTTCTGATTCTTTAATAAATAAATAAATAAGCCCAACTTCCTTTCTCATCATCTACATGGTTTTAGAAAAGGCCACAGTACCACTACTGCCTTGGCCTGTTCTACTGACCATGTTATTAAGGGCATGGTTGAAAGTAGCCTCACTGGTGCTGTATTTATGGATTTGACAAAGGTCTTTGATCTGGTGGACCACAGCCTCCTCTTAGGTAAACTAACTCAACTTGGGTTCTCCACTGTGACAACCTCCTGGTTTTGTAATTACCTCTCAAGGCAAACTCAAATGGTCTGCTCCAGAGGGGCCAGTTCCAAATCCTTGACTGCATTGTGCATTTTCCCCAAAGGGTCTGTGTTTAGGCCCATTCTGTTCTACTTATTTATAGACTCCTTCCTCAAGGATTGTAAGCAATGGCAGATGCTTCTCTGTGCCAATGACCTGACTCTTTTACATAGTGTCAAAATCCCACCTGAAATATCTTCCATCCCAATGGAGGAATTCAGTGCTGTACAGATGTGGTTGCTAGCCAATAGGCTCCTAGTGAATACCAGAAAGACCAAGACCATGCTGTTCAGGTCCAAGCCTAGGCTTGTCAAAGCAGCAAATGGCACAAACCCCCTGATTATTCTGACACCTCAGGATATCCTTTTCAAACAAGTAATACTCTTTAAATACCTTGGGGTCACACAGAACCCTTCCTTGACCTTTTCAGAACACACTGGGCTCACGATCAAACATGTCAACCAGAAACTGGGGATTGATTTCCAAATAAAGGACCATATGGCCCCCAATGTTTGGCTGGCCATTGTCAAGGGCATGTTGCTCTCCCTGCTGGACTAATGCTCTTTCATCTACATGCATACCTCCTCTTCTAACCTGTCTAGTCTAAACACTGTCTATAACAATATCTATAGGTTTGCTCTGATGGCCCTTTACTCCACTCACCACTGCTCCCTTTACCAGTCCCTTGGCTGGTTCTCCCCTCATGCCCACCAGGAATACCAGCTTGGCTGGCTTGTTGATAAATCCCTTTTGGACTTAGAGACCCCCTGTTCAAATCACCTCCTCAAGCCCAAGCTGTGTGATTACAGCCTCAGGTCCACATCATGTCAACTCCAGGAACATCCTCAGATGACAACCTATTTGGGCAAAAGGGCCTTCTCTGTTGCTCGTCCCTGCATCTGGAACAGCCTGCCAATCTCACTCAGCTTTCTGGGGACAAGCTCTCTTTTCAAAACCCACTATAAGGTGGATCTTATGTTTGTTTCAGCCTGCAAGTGTCTCCCCCAAAATAGCCAGATGTCTCCTGCAATTTGGTCACTGTACATGTTTGATCTTTCCTTATAATTTGTGCCTTGCATTGACATTGCTTACATTGTATATTTATATATGTATGTATTCATTCATTCTATGGGAGACAACAAAATAACAACATACAGAACAAGATAACTACAAGCATCACAATTTTCCAGGTTACATAGTCAAAGTGAGGGAATTAAAATATAAGAAGTACAGCAATAACTGCAGGGAGCAACTGCAAGAGTTAGAGTTACAGTGGCAAAAGAAGCAGCAAGATTACTGTCACAGGACATTTGCAAGGTTGTTGCAAAGTCTTAGACAATTCTATGAGCAGTTACAGTGGAGTTCCTGGAGGAATCAGGCTTACGTTTGAGTCTCAAAGGCAGAGAAGGTGGTGGGGTAGTCACTGTATGGGACAGCAAGTTCCAGGCTTTGACAGCTCTATACACAAATGAATACTGACCGAGTGTTATTTTCATGAGGGGAAGGAACAATTTATTCTGCCCCATAGACTGAGAGACATAGTATTTGTAAGTCTGTGAGAGGCGGCTGCAAACATCAATGGCAATTAGCCAAGGAGGGCTGTGTTGAGGGTTGAGTGCAGGTGGAAGGGGAGCCAGTTGGCGGAGATATAGAGGTCACAGTGGTGGGTGTCTGG